>JAKSZU010000011.1:62471558-63071558 GCA_026018925.1 Tupaia tana
CGAAGGAGCCCATTTTGAGCTCATGTACATGTCTGTGCACGGGTCGAAGATAAGCTTAGCAATTGTGTGATTTGTTTCTGCTTAGGCAGTAAGTTACTAATCTCCTGATTGGAACCAGATTTGTATGAATTAGGAGTTGAAATTGGAACAGTCACTGCTGTGTGCCGGATGTAAAGTGAATAAAATGAATGGGGTATTAACCTTCAACCACTGAATATTAATCAGCTTTTCATAAGAAAGAAAACACAGAGCTTGCCACACTAAATATTTTCAGCGCTTATTGACAGGATATGATTTCTTTTCTCCCTCTGCGCTGTTACTTCCAGTCAAGGGCCTCAACACCAGACAATAGTCAACTCGATATGGACAAATGTATGATTCGAAAAGCCCCAGGTACTGAGGGTGAGGTGGACCCTGTGAACGTGTTGGGCCTGATGAAATGATATGGCTTTATCAAGAGCAAGTCTGCCTTCCCATCACTCCTGCAAAGATGAGCCACACTAAAGCCCCAGGAGAACTCACAGTGAGACCATGGACAGGAAACCCTGATGGCCACAACAGGAACATGTGGAAGGAACACACTTCCCATTGCCCTGGAAAGGACGTGCAATTGGGAAATCATTCTGTTTGGGTATTTGGACAAGGCCCTCGTCCATCCCAAGGGGGATTTAAAAAAAAAAAAAAAAAAAGAAAAAAGAAAAAGAGTCATGTAGTAATAGAGTCTGGGCAGAAACAAACTTGTGGTAGACTTTTAAAATTTTTTTGCAATACCATAATTGCTTTTGTTGAAGAATACAAAATCTTGTGTTTGCTTCAATATAGCATAGCATATATATTCAATTCCAAATACAGTCCTATCTATATATCTATATCTATCTATCTCCATAACTGTATATTCAGACAAATGTAATTGCACATGCAGTATACATACATGTTATGTCAGCAAAGAGAGAGTATCCCTGAAGATATTTTGAAGCAACCTCTATTATATTTAAGCATTATATTGGGTCATCAGAAACGTCATGACACAGTTTTGAATAGAAAAATACATTATGACTTTTCCAATGACCCAATACATCTATAGCTGCAAAGCTACTTACATAGTACTACAAAGAGTACATTTCACATGGCTAGGCTTGATGGCTAGGCTTAAGTGGCAAGTAGATTTTGTTTTAAAAACTAGGGGCCATGGGAACCAGCAGTTAGCGTAATGGCTATGTCGCTGGACTCCCATGTAGTCGACTACAGTTCGCGTCCCGGACCTGGTGGCTTAAAACTCATGCCAGGTGCGTGTGCGTGCGTGCCCAAGATCCTGAGAGGAGAATGGAGGAGAAGGGATTGCAGCATGGCCATCCCCCCGGGGGGTGATTTCTTGCTTTCTGTCTCTCTGTCTCTCTCTGTCTGTCTGGCGAGCGCACGTGCACTATAGCAAAAAAAAACTCTCAAAAAAAAAAAAAAAAAAAAAAAAAAAAAAAAAAAAGCTAGAGGCCAGGGGCCAGCCAAGCAATGTGGTAGTTAAGGCAACTGGATTCCCCATGCCGGCTATACAGTTCGAGTCCTAGACCCAACAGTTTGAAAAACATGCTAGTAAATGTGTGTGTGTGTGTGTGTGTGTGTGTTCATGTGTGTGTGATCACATCTTGAGAGGAGAAGAGAAAAGGAGGAGGAGATGGAGGAGAAGAGAATGTGACGCCATAATCCTTGCCCCTGGAGGATGATTTCTCACTTTGTCTCACTTGCTCTTCCTGTATCTCGCAAATGCAACACCCTACAACAAATTAAAACAAAAACAAAATGAAACAAAAAGCTAGGGGCCAGACAGTGGTGCAGCAGTAACTCAGTGCTCTGTGATGCTGAACCCACGTAGGACGGTTCTGGGTTCACATTCTGAGGCCTTCCTGTATGTGCCAGGCTTAACACATGTACCCGTGACCTAGGTTCACTGAGGTCAGAGGGGATTGCAGCATACAGTCTCCATTGGGATGTTATTCTCTCTCTCTCTCTCTCTCTCTCTCTCTCTCTCTCTCTCTCTCGCAGAAGAAATACATAAATAAACTTTAAAAAGTAAATAAAATGAGGGTGGCCCTGTACAGGCACTGCACAGAGGGAGCCAGATCCCACATCAGGATTCAAGTCCTCGCCTTGAAAAGTATGCAGGGCTGAGACTCCTGAAATATTCAGACAAGAAGCCATTTTAAAGCTGAGGTGTGTCCTGGCCTGTTCAGGGAAGCCATGCTCTAAACTTCATCTTCTAGACTCCAAAAATATTCAGACAAGCACAGTGGAGACGACATTTTGTCACAGAATGACCAGAAACCACTGCAGAGGCACAAGAAACATAAGAAACCTAGAAAATATCTCTCCCCTAAGGGAAAAGAACAATCCCTTATCATCCACAGATAGTATACTAGAACTTGTGGAAATATCTGACAGAGAATTCAGAATATTCATAGTGATAAAACTAAATGAGATACAAGAGCTGAGAGAGAATGAACTCTAGAAGATGCAGGAGAAAAGAGCCGAGTTCCAGGAGGTGTTGAAGTTATTCTATGATCTGAAAGAAGAAATACACTCCATAAAAAAGAATCAAATGGAGCTATTAGAGATGAAGGCTGCCATTCAGGAAATCAAAACCTCCCTCGAAAGTATTAAAAGCAGAATAGTCCATGCAGAAAATCGAATCTTGGATGTGGAAGGCAAAATCTCTGATCTAGAAAAAAAAATGAGAAAATAACCCAAAAAAATGAGAATACTATATGAGAAATACTAGACAGAATTAAGTGCCCAAACACCTGGATAATCGGTATCCCAAGATGTGAGGAAACTAATAATGGGAATTGATAATCTATTCCATGAAATCTTGGAAGAACACTTTCCAAATCTAGAGAGGCATTCAAATATTCAGACCCAAGAAATACAGAGGACCCCTAACAGGATCAACCCAAGAAGATCTTCTCCAAGGCACATAGCAAGATTGGCCAAATCTACAGACAAAGACAAGATACTAAAATTGAGAAGAGAGAAATGTCAGGTTACTTATAAAGATTATCCAATCAGGCCAACCTCTGACCTCTTATCAGAAACAATGCGAGCAAGGAAAGAATGGGAAAATATATTCAAAGTGTTAAGTGAAAAACAGTTTCAACCAAGAATACTATACCCGGTAAGATTATCTTTTATATGGAAAGAAAGGATTAAAAACATTCTCAGATAAACAAGACCTGAAAGAATTTACCAATAACAGACCCACTCTTCAAGAAGTTCTGAAAGGAGTGCTCTACCAGGAAAATTAAAGACACACGAACAGAAATAAGAGAATAAAAGGCAACCAAGAAAATGACCGAATTAATGCTAGGGACAAGAAATATCAATAATAACATTGAATGTTGCCTTCCAGGATTTAAACGGAAAGATTGAACCACAGTAACACTGCATATTCAACAAAAGAGAGTTTGAACATAAGACTGAACTGGTAAAATAGAATTTTATGACTTTTGAGTAAAACATTACTGATTTTTTTGCTATGCTTTGTTTTCTCAATTTAAGCATTTTACTTTCCTCTAATTTGTTGATAGGTTCAGCAATTTGTTAAAATACTTTTCTTGTTTGTTTCTTTAAATAAAAACATAAACTTTTCTTGCTTCCTGACCCCTCTGGAACTGAAAAATATTTGGGAGCATTCTTATTTTGTGGCAAAAGGGTTATTTGTATAAGTACAATAATGCTTATTGCATTGATTTAGAAATTGGAAATACTCTTTATTGAACAGGGCTTTGACTGGAATGTCATATCTGAAGATTAATCAAGAAACAATGGAACTAAAGTGGATCTCAAGTAAGCCAACAGAAGCTCTTAGAAAGATGGCCTGGCACCATAAATAGCTCTGCCTGGCAGAGAGGATTAGAGAAGATATATGAAAGAATTTATAACATAAAATAACACTGACTTTTCCAGCCCAGCATTGTAATCAGTAGAGATTGCAAAAGAGCAACCACACCAGAGGATTATCTTGAGAAAGACTTTGAAGGAGGAAAAAGAGACTGATCTTTGCTAGTAGATGGTATATCACAGAATACTTGGTAGGCAGGGCTGAATTGAGAAGGTTTATGCATGACTTGTGTGCTAGGCATTTGCTTTTCAACAATTTGAGTAGTTGACATGTAAATATTTCTCAAAAATATTTAAAACCATACTATCTCTGAGTCACACACAAAATTATACAAAAGTTTAAGAAATATTTTGAACATTATCTTTAAAATTCAGTATTTCAAAATTTTCAAAGTTGTTTAACTCTCAAGAACGAGGGAGTACGAGCAAGAACTTTTTGATATGTAAAGTATATATTTGTGGAAAATTTTAAAAAGAAATAAAAGAGAAAACAAACAAACAAACAAAAAAGAAGCAGGGCAGACATGCCTGCCCGGGATCCTCATAGGATGGAGAACTGGACAGAAAAGATTTTCAGTGGAACCAACCCTGTTGGGGGTGCTTTCTCTGTCTTTCCATGCATGCAGCCACTGGCATATTAAAAAAAAAAAAAAAAAAGCAAACAAACTAGAATGGGGAAGGAAGGAAGAAAAGGAGCCATTCCATACCCAGCTCTTGCAAATTTCTTATAATATTTTCTCCAATATTCTAAGTTTTTCATGTATTTTAAAAGCAGTATTTCAAATAAGTATAATGTGTACTTTTTGGGTAGGGTATTAGTTACAAGTCAGGGGATACTGCTCAACCTCAATCATACCACAGCAGTGGTAAGTACGTGGATTTCCCCATTCTACAGGACCTGGCCTAGATCCCACCACCACTTGTGCTCTCTAACAAAAATGTCTAACCCCTGATCTCAGACATTGAAATAATCTCCCATGTCATGTCCTGTGTCTCATTTTAAAAAACAGAAATCATCCAACTCCATTTAGTCAGTAATAATACTGAAAGTCCACCACGAGGCGAATTCCACAGAAAGGTTAATCACCAATAGGTGCTGAATGCCTGAGGGATAATGCAGCACAAAGAATTATAAAGATGCTTTGCCCCCACAAAGACTCCCATCACTGGGTTATTCGATCAAACACTAACCTAGGTACTGCTATGAAGGAGCTTTGCAGATGTAATTACAGTTACTAATCAGCTGACCTTAAAATAAGTGGAGTAACCTGGATAGTGTAGGTAGGCCCAACGTAACTACACAAACTCTTAAATAAAGAGAAAGAAGAAGTAACACAAGAGAGACAGCCAAAGGAAAGGTCAGAAATATCAATTTTGACTTGAATTCTAGCTTTGAAGAAGAAGGATAGGAGCCATTAGCCAAAGAATGCAGGTAACCTACTTGACAACAATGAGGAAACAGGGGACTTTATCCTATGTCCTCAAGGAATAGAATTTGACAAGTTGAACGCACTTGAAGACCAATTCTTCTCTAGAGACTCCAGTAAGAAACACATCTGACACCTTGATTTTAGTCTAGTGAGATCGGGGCAACTTTTCACCTATAGGAAATTGTGAAATAATAAATGCGTGTTGTTTTAAACTACTAGGTTTACAGTAATTTGTTATAGCAGCAATAGAAAACTGACACTAGTAACCACCAAGGACTCTTAAAGGGGAAAAACAAAACTATTTACTCAGATTACTAAGTCTCCAGTGAACCCCAGAATAGCTTGGGAAAGATATGAGTGAAGAGGGAGAAGTAGATAGCTGAGATAGAGCAGGCTTAAATCCCATCCCTAGTCTATCTTTATGTACAGTTGTCTTTGAGAAATAACTTCCCACCTCAATATCATGGCTAGAGTATAGTTAACACTCTTATAATAGAGCATTAGCAAAAAAGTACTACGCAAAGGTGATATAGAGAGATACAGAAATCAGTGGCTCGTCCCACTGTTTTTCTTACATATTTAGTCACGGCACCTTAGTCAGTCCAATTCTCATTGAATCTCTTTGACCCTCAGAAAAGTTGGATGGTAGAGCCAGCAGGTGGCATGGAGGCTAAGACAACTGGATCCCATGTGGCTGACTTTGCAGTTCAAGTCCTAGACCTAGCAACTTAAAAATGGTGGTGTGTATGCATTCAAAATCCTGAGGGGAAAATGAAGAAAGGGGATTGTGGTGTGGTCATCCCCTTTAGGGGAATGATTTCTCACTTTCCCTTTCTTTCTCTTTCTCCATCTCTTTCCAGTTAGAGCATATGCCCTATAGCAAACTGGAAAAAAGGAAAAGAAATGAAAAGAGAAGTTAGATGGTATTACGGTTTGGATGAGGGATGTCTCCCAAGGGTTCATGTGTTGGGACTTGATTGTCTTGTAGAGGTATTAAGTGAAAACTTAATTCCTTCATGGTGTTCCAGGGTAAGGCATCTGGCCATGATAATGTCATTATGGTGGGGCCCCATGATGGTGTTCTGGTGGATGTAGAAGCAGAGGGAATGAGATCAGATACAGAGAAACACATGGATATAGACCATGCTTCTCTCGGCCCTAAGTCCTGCCTTCCACTATTTTGTGATATCTTTGAACTTTCCAGGCACCAAAATTGTGAACTGATAAACTTCTAGTCCTTTATGCATCACCCAATCTCAGATATTTCTGTTAGAAATGCAAAAATAGACAAAGACAGACGACTTTGCTAAGTCATACCATTGATTAGTAGTAAATCAGAAACTTGTGCCCAAGTCCTCTAATGTCTCATCTGAATATTTTTCTATCATTACCTTTAACCCCTGCTTATTATGAAAACTGGTTGGAATTCAAAGAGCACACAATCAAAGTATGATGTGTTAGTACATGTAAAAAGAATATAAGCATTTACCTGGACCATGTATAGCCCAGGTCACGTCATTAGGAGGCAATGCTGGTTGCCTGATTCATTAATAACTCAGAACAAAAAATTACTGAATATATCCAGAGTACTTGGGACAAGAAGGATTTGCATTTAGATAACCTAAACTGATGCTTCAATAATTCCCTATTGCACTTTTCCTAAGATCTCATGGCCACTTGTCAACATTGAATAACCTTGGTACCAACAAGTCTGAGTCTGCCTTAGAAGATAAAATCAATTTGTAATCCTGGAAGGCAAATTGAAAAACCCTCGGAAGAAAATGGAATGACTCAGCATGCATGTTATGAATCGAAATCAGAAACTCAAGACAGGCAAATGCCCAGTTTCTTGAAGGGAGCCTTATTTGGAGGATGTTAGTATCTTTCCCCTTCCACACCTATCTGAATTCCATCAGCATTGCCAACATCCTCTCTTTGGTCTCTTGGGTTTCCCCCTTTCTGTTATTCTCAACCAAAAGCCAAACATCTCAAAACCTAGACCCTGAGGCTAATAACTACTCCAGTCTGCTGGGTTGTGAGACCAGATCATAGATCCACTCACATTCCAAGTCACATCCTCAAAATACCCAGAGCAGAAGAAAGATTCAGGTGGTCTCTGCTAGAGCAGCGAATGGACAGCTACCCAGCACATGGAGGGAGCCCCCAGAAGAGACGGAATCATTGAGATGACATCTCAGCAGAAATCATAAAGAAGTGGAAAGCTCCCTCCACATTTGGAATGAGATCTCTAAAGAAGAAAAATAATCAAAAAGTATCCCCAGAATACAATGGATGTCAAATACCCACGTTAGGAATTTCTGTCAATATTTAGGTTTTGTCCTAAGAATTACATATCATCCTATAACCATTCTTAAATCTAGCTGAGCTTAAGATAAATCTTTCAAGGATAACCCAGACTTCACACATAGAAATATAGATCCATTCTCCAAATGTTACTGACAAAAACAAATTTAAAAAACTGAAGTCAGTTATTATAATCTACTCAATTGTAAGAAGTAAGGTCTCACTAAGAATGCAATATTGAAGACGATTTTAATAGTTACTTACTTGTAAAGCATATTCAGAAAAAGAGATACCATCAAGTCTTTTAGTTCTACTGTTGAAACATCAATATTTAACATAAAATACATATACAACTGAAGCCTTAAAACCTAAGTTAGCATAATTTCTTGAGTATAAATTTTATTCTTATTTCAAGATTAGGTCCCTAGGGTTATTTAAGTGTATTGGGGGAAGGGACTACACTGATGGGAGAAGGCCTATATATGCAACACAGATTCTGCTTTCATTTCTTCTCGAAGACACATATATTCTGGTCTTGAATTATGAAATATATCACTAGACTCTAATAATAAATTCTCTCCTTTTGCTGATATGTACTTCGTTTTATTACTGGTGACTGTTTTGTTCAAAAGTCCTCAATGTTACACAAGGAATTCCTGGTGAGTCAACCTCCCAATGAGCACTTACACTCTACATATATGCAAACACACACAATAAAACATAATTAATTAATATAGACACATATGAGGAGTCGAAGACCCTTGACCTGGACTTGATTCTGGCAATATTTTTTATTTGCCCTGGAAGAAAGTCACTTCTTTTTTTTTGGAGAGGTTTTTGCTATACGGCATGTATGCTCACCAGAAAGACAGAGAGAGACAGAGAGCGAGAAATCACCCCCTGAGAGGGATGGCCACACCACAATCCCTTCTCCTCCATTCTCCTCTTGGGATCTTGGGCACACATGCACACACGCTTGGTGTGAGTTTAAGCCACAGGGACTGGGACTAGAACTATGGTTGACTACATGGGAGTCCAGCAACATAGCCATTACGCTAACTGCTAGTCCAAAGAAAGTCACTTCTTTAAACCTAATTTTGTTCATCAACAAAATGGTGCTCTTATATGTCTTCTCTGGTAAGTGGAGCTGTTCACCCCATTCTTAGGAAAAGGTGTAATTCTATGAATTACACTAGACTGGAATGAAGCAAGGAACCTGGGATTAGGTGAAGAGAGACATGCACCTTGCAACTGAGGAAGAAAAGGCATAGCCTCTTTGTCTAGTACAGAATACATAGGAAATAGAGAAAATGTACTTGGACAAAGAGATGGAGTGGCAACAGACCCATCTCCAACTTCCCCTTACACTCTCCAATTCCTCTAACATCGTCCACTCTCTCTCAGGTAGAAAGTTGTTAACAAGGAAGTGTAAAAGAGAAAGAAAAGAGAAGAGCTTGGTGTTTATTTAGTTATTTTTGGCTAGAGGATACCATCTGAGGCTCCTAGGATAACACTTATTTATTGGCCTCTGATCCTCTTTACATTGTGATCTGATATTCATTGGGAAGCAATAGTAAGAATAAACCCTCCAGCATTGACACTGGCGAGTCTAGCCCTCCAAAACTCACTCCCCATCACCATCTCCAGAGCTCTGTCCTGGTTCTTCTTGTCTAAAAGACACATAGCTACAGGAATTGATGTGACTGGATACATACTACCCATATTACCTCCTTTCTAGGGCCCCTCTAGAGTGAAACTGTTTGGTGTTTCTACAAGAGTGCAGAAATCCGCCAACTTTGAAAGACACACATTTCTCAAACTGAGAAGTCTTCCTCCTAGTCCAGAAAGATTATGGAGTGAGCATGTTTTACCCTTGTGGGTGACAGGGCTTAGAAAGGGGAGGAGAGAGTGAAGGTCAGGGCATTTCTCCTACTGCTGTGCAAGCCTATTCCAGAGGAGAGATCTAGGATGATTAAAATACTGTTTTTGCAGCTGTCACACAAATGCTGTTTAAAATTCCCATTCCCTATCCCAGGATTTAATGCAAATTGTCCACATAACATAGGGTCAAAATGACAATTTATATGCAATTAGCCAGATGTGTTGGAATGAAATTTCTCCCACCCACCCCCCCAAAATTATCTGCATAATTTACACATACATAATCACCTTCCTCCAGTGGGAAAAATAGTATGCCCTTGTTTATTTCTTTCAAATACCTAGATTTTTCCAACAGTGTTACATCAAGAAAGCGCTATGTGCAGGGAAGCAAATAAGATAACTCTGTGAGGCAAAGCTCTCCCTCTTTTAAATGCAGACAGAATTAATTTGCTTTCATTAACCCCTTATCAAGTTACCTGACTTTGATTCCCAGCACAAAATGTATTAAAGGAGAGTGTGGAGGGGCAGAGAGGGAGAGGTAGATTTTCAGGAAATAGCAAGTTCTTTTTCTACTGAGATAAAAATCATTTGGCAAGCCAGGGTGAAATACTTCTCGTTTCAGTAGAAAGCGAGAAAGGGGAAAAAAAAAAAAAAGAAATAGAAGATAATAATGAACCACAAAAGGAAAAGAAGGAAGTACTTTTTTAAAATTTTAAATCAGACCTTACTTTTGAAAACAGCTCAGTTTGCAGCCAAGTTTTGAAGAAATGTCAAAGTTACTCCTTTGGGAGATATATCGGAGCAAAACCAGGCCTTAGGATGACTGCAATACAGAAGTGAGTGATTCAGGTGACTTTAATTAAAGGGCCCAGAATCATCAGAACTGACCTTTCAGACCCAGCCTTTCATCTCCAAGGAGGAGATAGGGCAAAGAGGGGCTTTCAAGCCTGTGAAACTGGCTGCCTTACAGGGTAGCCAGGAGGAGGCTGGAGAGCAGACTGCTGCTTGGAAGAGCCATTTGCTTTTATAACTAGGCATTTGCAGAAAAGTGAGGTGTCCCACAGGCTAGTGGGAAAGGACAAAACCCACAGAGGACCCTCAAGTTTCACTTGACCTCTTAATTGGTAGCCTTTTGATTCCTTGGCTCCCAAAGGGTCCACTCTTAGCCTACGCTCCAGCACTGATCAATGTGGAAAGAGATGGTCAACAGGATGAACTAGGTGGAGGTTACAGAAAGGGGAGCTAGGAGCCAGGGGATCAGCTCCTTGATTGGAGTCATATTCATGCCAAGAGCTGCAAGGTCCCTTAATGAAGACAATGCAGATGCCAAGGTTGGTTATGAAACCCTCTAAGAAAGCAGCATGGGGTCTAGCACTGGAAACAGCTATAAGCCGATCTTCTACTGCAGATTGTACCCCTGAGATAAACCCACGGTCGTGGCATACAGTCTTTCTGATGTGCTATTGGAGGCTACTTGCTAGTATTTTGTTGAGAGTTTTCCAATCAGTGTACATTAGGGATATTGCTCCATAGCTTTCCTTCACTGTTGTGTCTTTGGTCTTGGTATCAGGGTATATACTAATTACCCTAATTTAATCATTATCCAGTGCATTTATTTTTAATTGTCAGAGGGTACATGTGATCACCAGAGAAAGAGCAACAGAGAGACAAAGAAAGGGAAAAAGCTGTCCTCCTTCTAGTCACAGAGTGTGGTCATGCTGAAATCTCTTTTTTGCTGTTTTGTTGAGACTTGGGACATGCACACCTATACACATGTGCGCATGTGCACTCACGTATACACACACACACACACTCAGTGTGTTTTTCAAGCCACCAGTACTGAGACTGAATCATATAGTTAGCTATGTGGGGATCCAGTTCCCTTAAACTCTAGGCTGTGGGACCAGCCCTATATTCTTATACTAAAAAATCACATTGTACTCCACAAATATGCACATATTTAGTAATTATAATATTATTATTTAATATTGACATAATATATGTAAATTTAAAAGAATACAGATCCTTATTAGTTGGCATTTAGGTGGAAGGCAAAAGGGTAAGAGTAGCAATCTTGGGGTCTGAAATAGGAGGAGGATTATAGAATCATCCTGCTTGCATCTACCCACTTCAGGGAGGACTACTTTCTCCTTTTCTGGGAAGGATTAAGACATTTGAGGGGCAAGCACTGAAGATTACTATTCTCGCCCTACTGCCTATCCATCTGTCTCTCTCTAATCACTCAACTCTCAAAATCTCACCTTTCTTAGTCACAAATTTAGCAGCGTAATTCCTATCCTTCTGAGTTATTGTGCCATGGGAGAAAAAAAAGAATACAAAGTATTGTAACTATCCAACCCTACTCCTGTCTACCACCAAACTTACTACTCAACCCTCCCAAGAAAGGGTTCTCTTCCCATAACATGGAGATGACCATACCTACTTCCTGTTTGGAGGTCAGGATTAAATAAATCAGTCAACGTAGAACTCTTAACAGGTAAGTGAGAATAGTTGATGTAATCATTGTTATCATTGTATATATAATTTACATTTAATCACTACACATCTTTACAGCATGCAACATGGTTTTTCCCAGCACAAATACAGTGCATGTGATCATTACATTACTAAATTGCATTGCACCTAATATATATTCAATAATTCTTAGCTGCTTCCCTTGCCCTTGGAAAATGAGCCTTTCATGTTTAGGAGTGAAGTCATTGGAAATAGAATGATCAACAGTTAACCAACAGGGTGGCCAACATCTTACTAAGAGGGGGGGCAGGAGAAAGTCACTGTTTTAGACCCATTTACAACAAAACATGTCTGGATCTTTCAAATGCCAGCTTTTTTCCATTCTGTGAACACATGGCTTCCATTAGTTTACTGATACTGACACATCGGAGCCTTCCAAAGTACTCTGGGCCTCTGATGAGTGAAGGTTTGCATGCCCAACAAGGAAAAGACAGACTCTGCAAGCACAAAATGCTGCCAGGGGTGGGGCAGTGGAGGTGTTGAGTTTAGGTAGGAGACCAAAGCCGGTTCTGTTTTTAATGACCATCCTGTCCACACCTGAAAATAAACTAGCCACACCTGGTGAAATTTCTAATGCTTTTGGAGCTCTGATGCCAATGTCAGTGTGCATACATCGCCTCCATTAATCAGTGAGTGTCATGTGGGTGTGTGCTCACCAGAGGCTGCAGAATATTAAATAATTTACACAGTGTGCACCGGCCACCTCTGCTCAGCTTTCTAATCCAACGCTAACCCACGCGCAAAGGTTCAGTTCCTTTTATTTTGTGTTCTAAGGACATCGTTGTTTTGCTTCTTAGAAACAGGCCTGAATTCTAATTAACTTGCAGTTCGAGGCTGCATAATGGTAACTCAATCCTTGCCTAACCTTTATCATCTGATTTCCATCTTCAAAGCGGCATGGTCCACTTTTGTACTGCAGGACACTGATGCTTGGGACCTCATTTTGTGTTTTGTGTCTCCTAGCAACAAGTGCTATTTGAAAGGGGAAGAAAGGTGGGGCTACCACTGACCTGAGAAGGTTGGGACAATTCTTTGCTTTAAATTTTATCCCCAAGGGGACGACTCCAAGAAAACAAGGCTTTGTGTCTTTGATTATAGAGGGAACCTACTTAGGGCAGCCCTATTATCTCTGAAAACGTTTGCTGTTTCAGACTACACAGCAAAAGTGAGCAAATAAAAATGTGGTGAAAGAAGAATGAGGGCGCATTTGCCTAGCTCTTGAAAGCTGGCAATGTGTTTTCATGGGTACCAAATCACTTCATTCTTTCCATAGCTCTGTGAGCTAGCTGAGTAGTTGCTACTAGTCCATTTTGCAGATGAGGAACGTTAGACTGAAGGAGGTCCACCATCTTTGATTTGCAGCCTGCCTCCAACGGAATAACTTATTGCCTCGGGTAAGTTTCTCCATCTGTTTTCTCTGTGTCCGCATCTGTAAACTGGAGAAACCAACAGTAGCTACTTACAGGTTCCTTAGGTTTCATGAATTATCACACATTTAGCCTAAAAGTGCTTAAAAATCTTCTGTGACATAGAAAGGCTTTAATGTATGTTGGCCGTTGTGATTATGAGAAAGATATAAAGTAGCCTTCTATGGGAGAAAGTTGTAGCACCTCAGGGAATGAGTTACAGAGAGCTTAATTTTCTCACATACTGTGTTTCTCTGTTGTTGATGATGTTATTTTTCTGTTCTATTGTTGCTGTACTTCCAAGAGATTTGGAGCTTAATCCAAAATGTTATTTAACAGACCTTTTGTATGTCTAACCAGTGTCTTTCTATCTTTAGCGAAACAGAATGGTGACATTAGCATGAGCAGTTCTGAGAGGAACCAAGACTGGATTTCCTAAGGAGTTCTATTATGCTGTGTTTTTATTTTCCTCTAGAAAGAGGTCTTAGCCAACAGTAATTTCCTATGAATTAAAATTTCAAAAGCCACCATCAACCCTTGAAGGGCATTTTCTTGGCTTCTGCATACTCCCCAATGTACTTCCACACGGTGCCACTTGCCGTACTGCCTCTATCAAACAAGTCAGACCCATGGACAGTATGAACTGAAGCAGCCGTACTGCAAGTGATAAGGATGTCCAGAAAGAAAGGTCCACCTGGCAGAGTTTTCCAATCTCTGAAATAATGCCACTGAATGGATTTACTTAGGTAAGAGTTTAAGTACACTTCAAAAGAAATCCGTAATTATAGCTACAAGATGAACACTATGAGTGTGTGTGTGTGTGTGTGTGTGTGTATATATATATATATATATGTATATATATATATATATATTTTTTTTTTAAGAGAGATTTTTGCTATAGGGCACATGTGATTGCTGGAGAGAGAGAGACAGAGAGAAATCATGACCCCCTAGGTGGGATGGCCACACAGCAATTCCTTTTCCTCCGTTCTCCTCTCAGGATCTTGAGCACGTACACACACATGCACCTGGTGTGAGTTTCAAACCTCTAGGTCCAGGGCTCAAACTACAGTTGGCCACATGGGAGTCCAGTGATGTAACCATTACACCTTCTATGGGTCCCAACACTGCATCAATTTAGAAGCTACTTGGGAACTCTCTAAATTCCCAAGACAAAACTGACTTTCTTTTTTTTTTTAATAATTGTTTATTTAATTTTATTTATTCATTCATTTCTTTTAATTTGATCAGAGAGAAACAGAGAGAGAGAGAAAGTGAGAAAGCAAGCCACTAGGTCTGAGACTTGAACCATGATCAGTCATGTGGGAGTGTCCAGCACCTTAACCACCACGCCACCTGCTGGTCCCCAAAACTGACTTTCTTGATTTGACTGAGGAATAGGATCAATTGGAATTTTAGGCTGATTCTGTTTTTCATGAGTCATATTGTCTGTGGACATGTCTCACAAATTAAAACAAACAGAAATATCCCTATGTGTAAGATGATTAAGGTTTTAAATATGGTCATTTGAAAATTACGAAAGTGTTGAATAAAAGCTATGGTGTTTTGATTTAGATTTTGAAGTTCCAGTAGTTGTTGAGCTTATGAAGACTATTTAATTCAAATAAAAAGTGAGGGATTTTGGAGAAAGTCATTCTCTTCAATATCAAATACATTCTAGTCAATAATGTTCCACTCTGGCTTGTGTGGATGTCTAGGCTTCAGTCCATCAACTCACTTAATCTCTTATTTCATTTTTTGAAAAAAGCATGTTTTCTGTTTATCTTTGTCCAACTGAGTGCAAGCTGTGTTTTCTAGCTCTTCTAACAATCCCAGCTTTCCAAATTTTACAGCAGAATGCTTGTGTGGCATGGTAAATCTATGCTTGCCTTGACAAGTTGGAAGCTGCATACTCATACTGAGAAAAATTTAGTTACTCCTCTCAATGACATCCACTTACTAAGTTCTAATTTAAAAACAGATCGTCACTTTAATTTACTGTGATTAGGTGACAGGGAGAAGGGAAGTTAATATAGATCAGTACTGAGCTACATGTTTTTAAAAGAATGAATAGGAAAAGTATCCTTACAAACATTTTATTTTCAAATACAAGCTACTTTCTGAATTATAGAAAA
Source organism: Tupaia tana (assembly GCA_026018925.1). Taxonomy (NCBI): domain Eukaryota; kingdom Metazoa; phylum Chordata; class Mammalia; order Scandentia; family Tupaiidae; genus Tupaia; species Tupaia tana. The sequence goes on from JAKSZU010000011.1 coordinate 62,487,138, forward strand.
TTTAGCATTCAATACAAGTTTGTTTGAAACCAACCAAAAACAGAAACTTAAATCGAATTTACTTATTGTTACAACCCTCTAGTCCTTGAAGCTAAGAAGACTAGCTATACTTTAGAAAAGGTTTAGTAAACAACCATTTGGCCACAGAGGTTACACATTTTAATATTACACCCCCACCAACTCACACATACAGATAAGATTGTTGAGTGGAAGATCATGTTTTGGTTACCATTCATGACCTTTGTTTTATTACAAGTTTGTCATGAATTTAGGCAGATACATTCTACTTCATTGTATCCATCATTATACCAAAGGGATTTTCAGCAACTGATGAATGAGTGAATGAATGATGTTGATGGTCACAAATAAGCTTCCCAAAAATATTTGTAAAATTCCATCAGTTCTTAGATATGTATTTAGGATCTATCTAATCTGAAATCCTCGCCACCCAGAAAACCAAAGCCTAAAGAAAATATTAATACTCTACTCAAACTTCCCCCACCCCAACATCGCACATATATAGCAACAACTTCTGCAGACAATGTAACATTGGTGAAGAAAAGAGATAAACAACAGTCTATCATGGAAACGATGCTTAAATTCTCCGTGTAGAGGGAATAAAGACAGATAAAAGACAATAGTCTTGGTTATTCATTTGTTTTTCATTCTGATTCCTCATGGGCTATACACCTTTGTTTTCTTAAAGAAGACTTTATTTGTAAATAAGAGTAATAAGTTGGCAATTGGATTCAGATCTGGCTGCTGTATGAAAAAAAAAATGACATAGGGGCCTGCAAAACCATCTGACTCCCCCTTGGCAACCCTCCTGTTTCCTCCTGAGATTGTCTAATTATAGAGTAACGCTGGAAGAATTCTTCACTTGCAGATTAATTAGTCGATGTTTAAGCAGCTCTTTGAATATAAAAGGCAACATGTAAATCTAAGTGTAAGCATTCACCCTCAAGCTAATGATCATTTAATTAGTGCTTTCTGCTGGTTTAACGGTCCATAAAGAAAATAGCAATTTGGGAATGAAGTTACTGCCATTGCTATAAGCAGAGATACAGATTATAAATCTAACCAGAATAAAAAACACTGTTCAAAATAAAGGTTTAAAAGTTGGAATTTGACTCTTCCTTCTCCTGGTGACTGACATTTATGAAGGAGCTGAAAAAAAAGTTTATCTGTTGGTATGATTTGCCTATTTCCAGAATGAGGACTCATAGTTTGAATTGAACTAAGCGGCCGTTCTGTGGTTAAATTTTAAAAGTTACCTCAGGTAAAGACTAAAGGACAGGGAAGAGAGGTGAGCTCCAGAGTGTCTGTCCATATTATTAAGGTACCTAGCTTTGCACATTCCCAGGAAAATGATACAATCGTTTCCTAAATAGAAAATGATGTCCCAGTTAGAAGTCAACTGATAAAGTGATCTGCAAAATACCTAGGTGAGCCTTCTTTCAAAATTTTTTAATTTTATTTTTAATTGGCAAACAATAATCACCTGCATTTATGGAGTACAAAGCAATATTTTAATACATGCAATATTGTAGAACAATCAAACCAGAGTACTTAATGTATTTACCACCTAAAAATGTTATTATGTTTCCTCTCTTTTAGCTATTTGGAAATATATAATTCATTACCATCAACCATTGTCATTTGAGTGGAGCTCAGTGACAGTTGCCAGAGGCAGGAGCAGGAGGAAGATGGACAGGGAGAGGGGAGATGTCAGGCAGTAATACAAAGTTACCATTACACGGAAGGAAGAGTTCTGGCATTCTACTGTGCTGCGTGGTAGCCACAGTTACACCTTCTAACATGGTTTTCTAATTCCTTCTCCAGTATTTCCCCTCCTGGGTTATTTACTCAAAGCCAGGTGGCTCATCTGTTTTATCTTTCTGTTTCCAGCCTTATCTAGCTAAGAGTCAGCTTTCATTAAGTGAGTGAATCAATGAACAAATAATAGTGACACATGGAAGAGAGATGAGCAAATATGCCTCTGGGTATAAGAATCATTCCTATAAACTTAAAAACAGATCTGATGTCAAAGAACACATGCACATTGCCGTTTAGCAATCCAGAGGTCCCCGTCTGTTACTGCGTCCCTAACAAAAACATCATTACAAGGAGACTGTCCAACCAACATTCTCAGGTAACCTGGCACTGCAACACCTATACCAATCTATCTCATTAATATTTGTATCAAAAGACTTTTCTTCTCTAGATTTATTCTTTTCCTGAGAGATTGAGAAAGGGAGTTACCCTCAATGGGGATTTTCATGCTCTAATCCTGCAGTCCTGCCACCAACAAGGACCATGGACATGGAGAACCTAGTGTGTTCACACAGACCAGGGACACAAATCCGGGCCCTTCCCACGTGACCTCCAGCATCCCACAACAACCCCCTGCTGCCCACACTGTCATGCCTTGTCCTCGAGTGACTTTTCTTTTTTTTTGTTTGTCATGATGCATTTTTGCATAGAGAAGCATAGAAAAATGCATCCTCATAGTTTGCTATAGAGCAAGCGCACTCACTAGAGACAGGGGGGGGGGGGAAGCAAGAAATCACCCCTCAGAGGGGCTCGCCATGCTGCAACCCCTTCTCTAGTCTCCTCTAGCAATTCTGAGCACACATGCATATGCATCCGTGTGATTTCCAAGCTGCCAAGCCCAGACTTGAACCACACAGCCATGTGGGACTCAGTACCTAAACACCATGTCACCTGTTGGCTCCTTCAAGTCAAAGCTGTGACTTTTTTAAGTCACAGTTTTCTCAGCTATAGGACAGGGCAACCTTGATGGATAGAATTACCATATATCTAACTGAAAGAAATGATTCAATAATGTCAGCTATGTTAACATCGATGGATAGTTTTTAAAATACAAACTCTGGCCCAAGAAAGAAAAAAAATAACTTTGCTGAAAATATGCGGAGCCTTATCTTTCATGGACCAGAATGTCCTTTGCTAAGTAACAATTCAAGTTACACAACTGCAACACTGGAGAGAAGTACTGATGCACCAGGACAATACAGCGCACACCCCACACTGAGGCTTATGAGGATGCCATAAAATTAATCATTCAAAGAGTTTTTCTTTTTTTTTTTTTAAGCAGCAGCAGTTATAAAGATATATATATAACATTAGCTTTTTCTCTAAGCAAGAAATAAAACAATTTATGGTGAAATGAATAGTGTAGTTGGGGAAATAAAAGAGTAATATACTATTTGTAATTTTATCCAGAAAAGAAATACTTTCATAACAGTAGCAGATGGGACCAGCAGATGGTGTAATGGTTACGTTGCTGGACTCCCTCATAGGAGACTGAGGTTCAAGTACTGGACCTGGCAGCTTAAAACTCATGCTAGGCACATGTGCATGCATGCCCAAAATCCAGAGAGAAGAATGGAGGCGAAGAGCTTGTGATGTGGCCACCCTCCCTGGGGATGATTTCTTGCTTTCTGTCTCTCTGTCTCTCTGACAAGCACACACACCCTATAGCAAAATTCTCTCTTAAAAAAATAAATAATAATGGTAGCAGATGAGTTTTTTAAAGTACCTAGAAGTTCACCACCCTGTTTTGCAGATGAATGGCTTCCATGTTCCTTTTGGAACTCCTAAAGAATTTCTAAATCCAGGTCACTTAAAAATCTTCACATCTAGGGTCAGCAGGTAGCGTGGGAGTTAAGGCACCGAGTCCCACATGGCTAACACTGCAATTTGAGTTCCGGATCTGGTGGCTTGAAAAACATACCAGGGGTGTGTATGTGCATGCCCAAAGTCCTGAGAGGAGAATGGAGGAGAAGGGATTACGGCATGGCCATCCCCCCAGGGGGTGATTTCTCACTTTCCCTTTCTTTGTCTGTCTCTCTCTCCCTAGCAAGAGCATGTGCCCTATGACAAACGCCTTTAAAAAAATTAGAAAAAGAATAACAACAAAAAAAAACCTAAACACAAATGCTAGATCCTGGGACATTTACCAGTTTGTAGGTCCACTGGTCAAACAAGGTAAAACACGCGAGTGCTCATTCACAGCAGTTACAAACTCTGTGACACACCAAGGCATTCTCTCTTAATGTAGAAAGTCAAGTGAAATAGGATGAAAAGCTCAGTAGATTATACTCAAATAATAAAGATACAAATGTACTTTATGAAGCTCTGATTCCAGACAGCGGCCCTCACTGTCCTCCACCCCTTTTATTGGACTCTCGAACCATTTTGCTTGGGGGAGTAAGCAGATTTTAGTACAGTGGGAAAAATACCAGACATCCATGGTGACTTATAACTTTTCCACTTTCTTTACATGTTCAAGTGAGACCTTCATAAAATTATAAATGGACACATTATGAACACTTTCTTTAAAAAGAGAGTGTAGGGGAGGTCTTGGAAAGTAAAATTTTGGAGTCTGTATCTTCCTCCTCTACAGAATGCATGGAAGCTTCCTCTGCCAACAGTAGAGCCCCCCAAAAATCTTGCTTTGGCCTTTGGAATTTAAAAAGGTAGAACCATCAGTTGCCCCTGACTGTGGGTGATGTGTTGATCGCTAGGTGGGGGCTGGAAAGCCCTGAGCTCTGCGAGGGACTGAGGTTAGTGTTTCTTGGCATCTTCTACCTTCCACCACCCTGTGGTCCCTCTCCCCACCACGGATTCTCTCCTGTTTACATTGGGGAGCCTGCAACTTCTGTTTCTTAACGTTTAAAAGAAATTTAAAAGCTTATAAAAAGGCTCTTAAGATTTCTTGGACACCAGTCGCCTCTTACAGAACAATATTTTGATGAGTTAAGTGTAAATGAATCAGAAACCAATGTATTAAGTTTCTCTTGACATGCACATCAGTTTAAAAAATTAATGGAAAAAGTGCCCAAGGCTCAAACTGTTTGGGGTTTTCTCAAACCCAAAATGTTTGACTGTGGAGTGGAAATCAATTTACATCACCAGTTTTCCAATATCCCCATACTCAGCCCCACCCTGAGATGCAAGTTATCGCATAGGGAGAATTATCTCCAGGCAGTGACCGGCTGGCTGGGGAGATGCTACACTCCTGGTCCCTGTGCTTTGGGTCTCAGCAGAACCCAATGGCTGGGCTGAGTCTAGGATGTCCAGTCATTGTTTACTGAAGACCAATCCTGAAAGCTGTGGGTGTATGTTTCTAAGACAAAGGAAATGAAATAAACAATCACGGAAAATCATAAGTCATTGACAAAGACATTTAGATTTAAAACAGCCCTCAAACGCAGAAGATGCCACAATATTTCCCTCAAAGATGAACTCCATTCTGGGTCCTGCCACTGTGGATCCCACGACTTCTGATAAATGACTGAAGTGTCAAAACTTGAGAAGCAATATAGTGCTTTTGTTTTGCTTTGCTGTTTTGATTTTAAAACTGATCATGGGTCCAAGAAAACACCCACAGGCACAGAAACAAACAAAAGACCTGAAATCAGACCTGATTCCTAAAATCATTGTTCTGATTTCCGTAAATTGGTTTTTCATCTCTGCTTTGCTGTACGAACAGATGACCACACTGGGAGAGCTACAGAGTAGGACGAATAAGCCAGGCGCACGAGATTTCAAGGCTGTCCCCGTTTGTCATGTTAGATAACGTGATCACTTGGGATACGTGTCACAGATGTGACCACTGTGAGCCATCGATACTGTTTTGGTGAAACACACCATGTGTCCAGTACTTCAAAAGAACCACTTCATGCCTGTCTGCCTAACCCACAAGCCAATTTTCCTTCTGCTAAAATACATAAAAGCTTTCTGTAGACTGTAATGAACTGCCCCCACATCCACTGTTGTTACTATTACTCTCAAGATTCACTTTCTTATTTCTTTTAGGAGATTTTGCCCTTCCCAGTGCTTCAGAGGAAGCTCACGGTCACCTCTAGCTCAGGAAGAGTGGGGGTGCAGGAGCGTTCCCTTACCATGGGATGCACTCGCACCTTACTCCTCCTTTCTCAAAAGGACATTCTCTTGAAGCTCGGTCAGACCTTGAGTAGGGGAGGGGCAATCTGTAGAAAAGCACATCTTTTATTTATTTATGCTGTAGGGCCCATACCTGTGCCAGAGAGAGGGAAAGTGAGGGGGGATGGCCATGCTGCAAACTCTTCACTCTCTTCTTGAGACTTTGGGCACACACTCTCATGTGCCCAGGATGTTTTTCAAGCCATGGGTACCAGATTCAAACTGTACAGTTGGCCATGTGGGATCCAGCTGCCTTAACCACCACACCACCAGCTAGCCCAGAAAAGCACTTCTTGTAAAGCAACATTCAGCCTTATTCTACTCAAAGGACACGCTAAATAAATGTTTGTCGAATAATTACATGGATGAGTAAATGGGGGAATAAGTGTTGAACAAATAATAATCCTTAATGGGAATGCCACATAAAGGAATGAAAAATCAAAACACTGTCTGAAGTGGGCAGGATGCAAACTCCCTCCACCTGAAGTAGCCATCTACCTCTTCCCACTCTTCCTCCACAAAATAAGATTATTGGGATTTTTAGGAAAGTAAGAGAATCTGGGGCCAGCAGATGGTATAGCAGTTGTGTCACTGGATTCCCACATGGCAGACTGCTGTTTAAGTCCTGGGCCTGGTGGCTTGAAACTCACTCCAGGGGTGTGTGTGTGTGTGTGTGTGTGTGTGCATGCCCACAATCCCGGGAAGAGAATGGAGGAGAAGGGATTGCAGTATGGCCATCCTTCCTGGGGGGTGATTTCTCACTTTCCCTCTCACTATGTCTATCTCTTTTCTGCAAGAACATGTGCATTAAGCAAACACCTCTTAAAAAAAGAAAAGAAGAAGAAGAAGAGAAGCTACACAGCAGTGAAGCACCCCAACAAGATTCGAAAGATTGCTTTGGATTAGTTTGTTTAGTTTCTAACCTTTCTGGTGGCCATCAGTTCTTCATCACTCCTAAGAATTTCACAGGAAATATAAGAAGGAAAACAACAATATTCATAGGAACAGCATCATGGGAACTGGCAGACAGAAAAACTCAAAAAAAAAAAAAAAAATGGAGGTGCTGGATGTCTGATAGCAAGTCTTTCGGCCTCACAGTTCCATCTGGGAACTGGAGGAAATATTCACCATGGCAGGGAAGAGGACAGACACCAGTGACCAACTCTAACACATTTTCTCAGCTTCCTTTCCCAGTCAAATATCAAGAATGCACAGAAATAGATGGATATTCCTACCATTCATGGATCTCTTCACATCCCGATCTTCAAAGTGAATCATTCCCCACCTTCCTGCCAGCTAGGCCTCTCCTGCTCTACATGGAAATTCAGGATAAAGATGCTTGTCTGTCCTCTAAGGTTAGCTCAAGTCAATAAAGGAGATAGGAATTAAAAGCATACAGCCCTCAAGGTCACAAGCTTTCCCATAACTGTGTGCAAATTTAGAGGTCCAGAGTTCATTCCCCAAAAAGTTTTGATGCTTTCTCTTGCCATTTTCTCACATGCCTTTACACCCTGTAATCAGGGAGTGAAAACTTATTTTAATTCTAGTTAAGACCCACCCCTCCTGGGTGAGAAATGCTACACAGATAAAAAGCAAGCAAAAAAAAAGGACAAAAGTTACACTCAAAGCACAAGAGATAACCAAGTGGAGAATGCTAGAACCTCCCAGTTACTCAGCCTTCCCTTGTATTAATTGTAGCAGATGGCAACCTGACTATATTTTTATTTCCATATTTGCTCAGAAGAAGGACCACAGAAGTGAGGTCTAGGAACTCGGTGGGTGTGTGACTGACATGCTTTGAGGCTTGCACGCCCTCCCCCATGCCTCATCAGTCCAGGACTGATGTAATACTGCACAGACTTGATTCCCCTTCTCTTTGATATGAAACCTGTGACTACAGTCAACTCTCGGTGCTAAAGAAAACAGTCAGCCCTTGCAGAATTGGGTTTGCCTCCTGCCACGGCTGCTGTTAATCTGCAACACGATGTAGCTGCTGCTGGGAGTGGGTGTCCTGGGGAGTGACTGGCAGGGGTTCTTTCTTCTTTGGGTTTGATACATCCTTCCTTCCACTGCTCCTTGTAATCAATTGCTAGGGGAAGGAGGGAAGCAGGCAGGAGGGAAAGCAGGAGACTTCCGGAAACCTCGAGACTTCCGGAAACCTCTGTCCTCCTTTCACAGGTTGCACCATAATGACCCTGGAGACTTCCACCTGCCCCCAGTGAAAGAATTGGTTACTCTCCTGGAGCCCTCCTGCCATCACCCCCTTGCTCACTTCCTCCTCTTCCTGCCCTCAACCTCCACCCCTCCTGCCCCCTGTGGCTTCCCAGCCAAGTTCTTCCAATCAGGAAGAATGAGATGGAGCTGGGTAATGGTGAGCATCCAACCATCCCCACCCCCAACCTCCCAAACACTACAGTTGTTTTCCCAGCATCATCTGTGAATCTGAAAGTATGAGGGAGGTTCCAAAGACAGCATGTAGCGTATCCTTCTTTCTGTTAATAAATAACATTCAAGCATGTTAGAAGGAAACTGTTATTTAATTTATATTTTAAATCTGATTTAGAATTCATTCATTGTGAACATACAATCTATCTTCCTTTGGGTTTAAAAGGCAATGTAAACCCCAAACGTGGGACTCCTGTAATTTTTATATAGCAGAAAGGATGGCCTAGCCACTCACCCATCCTCTCATCCACCTACTCACCCAAGCCACTCTTATTTATAGTGACACAGTGGGTTATTTTGCCAACACGAAGCTATGCAGTTCATTTCCCCTTCAACACCCTCTGCAAACTGAAAGCAAGGCTGGATCATTCTGATTCTCAGGAGACATTGACATCCAACTCTGAAGCCAATGGCTGGGTGAGCTCTCAAGCAAAAGCTGCTTACAAAAAAAAAAAAAAAAATGTTTGTTTTGCTTTTTGATTCTTTCATTGAAAGAATTTTTATGGCTGGGAGACAGGTGCACATTCATGAAAGTTGGGATCATATATTAGAGTATTTATGGGGCTTGTGATTTTCATGGGATCAGCCTCCTCATTGCCAATTAATTTTACTCGGCTACAGGGTCACAGATCTTACCCCTAATACTAGCCAGTTGTCTCAGCAATGTGTGTCCTAAGGAGCCTGGGGCAAGAAGGTAGAGCCAGCCCAGCATAACCATGGCTTCCACTGGAGGAAAACAACTCAAAGGGCACTTCCTATAAAGAGCAGAACACGATTAGAGGCAGGCATAATTGCAGTCACTAAATTAGCGTGGGTCTCTCAGCCAGGGGCTAATCTAAGCCAGACCTCACGTCATGTCAGGCCATGAGTACATCACAATTACAATGAAAAAGAAAACAGAAAAAAAAATCACCCTTGATTCCCAAATGTTTATTTTTAATATGGCAGGTACTGAGTAGTCATATCAGATACTGAGGCATCTGGAATAAGCAAGAAAAGTAATTTGGGTTCATAATCTTTCATAGGCTAAAGGATTTTCACCGTAACTACAAGGAGGAGGCTTCTGCATTCTCCTCTTACTCTTCCCGACACCAGTTACAGCCATCCCTCCTTTGCTGCTACATTTGGTGCCTCCCAAGGTCTTTATTCACGCCCACTGTGTCCAAGGCTTTGTCTGGACCTTCCTGCCGCCTGCCCCTCCTTGACCGATCTGTCTGCCCGATTCTCTCTAGCAGCCCATGGCACTTGAACCCACCATTTCCATCTCCTCTTCGGGCTTTTTAAAATGTATATCGGTCCTTGACACTGGCCCTTTAACACTCGCTTCCACGTGAAGGCAGAAATCAAGCATGGAAGCCAAAACAAATGCGCTTTCCCAGTGGGAGTTGGGTTATGAGCGATTATCGTTTTCTCCATAATGAACCTATATTAATTTTGCACTCAAAAATTATGTGTGTTTTCAATTCACTTTCGAAATCCAATACACCAACATGCCAAACTTTGCTTCTTGTGACTTTTTGAATTCTGCTCATTTCCCATTGCCCTGAATTTTCACTGATACATTTTTGTCTTTGAATTTGCACACTGAGGGATTTTTTTTCTAGTTGTATTTATTTATATGAAGAGTGAAAGAGAGAGAGACCATCTTCCGATAGGGTCCCCGCACAGTGACCCACCCCTGCCCAACCAGCTCAGATTATAGGCTCACACATGCCTAGTGTATGCAGGGAGGTATTGAGACGAATCAAGAACTTTCCCAGGTGGGTCCAGTTATGTCACCACTACACCACCATCTGGTCTGCCATTTGCATTTTTAAAAACAATGTGGACAGACCCATCATGTTTCTTCAGGTCAACGCATATTACAATATTGCCAAGAATTAATTTCTGGGGGTGGATGGGAGGCCTATTATTCACAGTTTTCTTTTTATCTGGGGACCACTGCCTTGATAAAACTTAGGCCTTTCCCGGGCTAGCACATAGTAACCCTCTGGCTGTACCACAGTGAATTTTGTAAAACTTGGCCAAATGCTAGGCTTTACCGGAATTTGACTTTTTAAATTTTCAGCATAAGTAGACTATCAGCAGGACCACAGACAACTTTTGATCATACAGAGAAACTCATTGTAATAGGAGTTTTTGTGTGTTAATATGATTTAATAAAGACATTTGGCTCATAAATACAACTCTTTTTGACCAAGCATTCCTAACAAGGAGAGGATTGAGATCAGCTTATAGAGCATATTAGTAAAAGTGTCTTTTCTAGCTTTAGTAAAACTCTTCCATCTGTTTAGAGATAAATTTATTGTTCTAACCCAAAAACTCTCCTGAAATAGATGCGGTGAAAAGTGTTCTGCCCCTGTTATGAGTCTTTCTAAACAAGTTTAAACTTGCTCAGAAACAAAAGGCAAGAGGAAAAAGAAAAGGCAATGTTTCCAGATAACAAAGTTCTGCCTTTATGTTTTATCTGTAAAACAGTATGGTTTGGAAGGTCTGGATCCCATTTCATTTGAACTGAACATAAATGTAGTGCCTGGAATCCTCCCAAATGAATAAATTCTTTGCCGATAATTTTTAAATGAGGAAAGATCAACAGAATCGGAGCACAAGGGCAGATTATAGGCTGTGGTGTGTGGTTGGGGAGGTACATTCAGCAGGACAATTGAAAGAGTGCTGGACATAATTCTTTCTTTTCCTTTTTGAAAGTCTGGCTGAACTCTGTCTTTCTTGCTTTCTTGAAACACGCCAATGGATTTACATCCTCTAAAATATCCTCTGTTGACTGTCTGCTCTTGCTTCCTCCTATCCCATCCTTAGAGAATGTGTTCCCTGGATGGCAACATGATAAACCTCCCTTCGTTCTTCTCTTAGATGACATGCAAGCTCCAGATCTTCTTTCTGTGTTCCTAGAGGTAGGCTTTTCTCCTCTGGATGGGGCCAAAATGATGCCAGTTTATTGCCAGGTGAGAGAAGGTACCATGAACCATTTCTCTTTAATTTTCCCCTACTTGTTGAAGTCTTGCTGAGCACCGTCTGCAGCTTCAGTGGAGATGCAGAGTACAAAAATCTGTAGGACTATTGCACTCACTCATTCAGGATCAAGGTTACCAAAGGAGGAAGAGCTGCATAATTTGTTTATCTAAATGGCTCCAGCAGACCTCGAAAACTGCTGCAATGAACACAGTTCTCTTCTGGGTTAAATGTTCTCATTTAGCTTCTTTGTTTTAAAAAAACGGGGCGGGGGGCACTGACTCTCCTTCTTCTTCAACCACTGGAAGAAAGGTAGAGAAAAGAAAAATAACATTAACAAAGAGAGGACCCATGTCCCTCCTCCTCTCTCCTCCTCTCCCCATCCACAGGCAAAATCTAATAAAGATGATTAAATTACATGTCTTTTCCTCCCATTGAAATCCACTGCATACTATTCAAATATTAGAACTCAGGAAATAAGGCAGGACAAGGTCCCTCATGAAACCTTAGAAGGCAGTACCGGGGTCTGGGCTGGAGGTCTGCCTGGCTGGGCGTCTCTAATTAAGAAATCACCCTGCTGAGCAGAACTTAATCTAAATAAAATATAAAAAGGAATCCAGTGAAAACCATTACCTCCCTGTCCCACCTCCCCACACACCTCATGTCCAGTCCTAGACCCTCTCCCTCCCAGGACCAGAGAGAGATCTGTTGTTCTCTGGTTGTTCTACATGTCACAATACAATCGAGTGCAGGAGGAAGCTGAGTCGTATGCTGGCCTCTTGCTGTTTGGCCAGACATTCTCAGGGCCAGAGGCAGATTTAGTCAATACTGTTTTGCTTTGGAGGGAGATGAGAAGTAAGGATTTGACTACAGAAAGATTAAGGTTGGATCACCCAGCCAGCTCCTCTGGTTTTAACACAAGGAGCTGCCAACCACAGGCTCTCCGTAGGCTGGCTGGGGGTTCTTCTTGCCTATCTGTCCATTGGCAGCTTTGGATAAAATGGCCACTTGAGCAAAGACCAAGTCTGTTTAACTTGGATTTGTCCAACATCCTCATGCTAGGTAGTTCTTTACACTGAATTGAGCCAGCCTCAGAGCTCTGCTCCATTCAGACCCAGGTTATCTCAACGATGGTGCACAAAATTTGCTTAGCCTCCTTCTGCCTCTCACATCCACAGAGACTTGTTTGTGTTCTCACTGATCTCACCATTGACCCCGGTTAGCAAGTCATTTTCTTTTTCACCTGTTGTGGCTGTGCACAGGCTGCCATGTCTGCCCCACAACGGTGGTTCTTAGACAGTAGAAAACTTGTTGAAAGAATTGGACCCTCACCCTAAGGGGGGAGACGCATATATGAACATTATTTCAGGGAGTTCCTTGCCCTCTTAAGGATTCCACGATGATCAGTTGAAGGACTCTGGAAACAGAATGCCCTTTCCTCTTTTCTCCTCCTGTTTTGGAAAACATCCCATTTATCCTCAAGACGATCACCATAAAGTCTGTGAACTCCTGCCCCTCGTCTGTAAGTCTAGGTCATCACTTATTACAGTGCGGTAAGGATTGTTTGCCAGTCCATCTTCCTCTAGACCAAAAGAGGGCAAACGTTCTCTTAAAGGGCCAGAAGTAAATAGTTTAGGCTTTGTCGGCGATCAGTCTCTGCAGCAATTTCTCAACACTGCTGTTTTAGCAAAAGTAGCCATTGACAATGGCTTATTAACCAAATCACCTTGACTCACCCATCATTAGTCAATACAATTATTTAGACAATTCTCCTCTCTTCCCTTCCTTCAAATGTTAGATGGGTAGTAGAAAATTTAAGGAGAGAGAGCAAGACTGAACTAGAGAGAACTGCGAAAAAGTTGGAAAAACGAAGAAAACAATAGCAAAAAAAGAGCAGAGGATAGAAAAGTAGTGAAATTATATAAGCCAGATGCAGAGAAATGACTCAAAAGAAAACGTCTGATTTTTCTGTCCCTAGCCATAAATATTTTGACAAGGAGCTTGGCATTTATCGAAAAAGAAAACAGTTGTCTTCCAAAGGACCCAACACTCTTGGAATTCAATGACCTCATTCTGTATAAAGTTGCAGTGTAGAGATTGTCTCTGTTGTCTGATTCTCATGGCATTGGGACCTCTGTGTTCTCAACAGCACATGCCACGCTGCTATCAGAGGATGTAGGGGAATAGTCTAGATACTATGCTTGGAAAACATATTATTTTTAATCAGTGTAGATTCTCACTCTCTATCTTACTGGTTGCTTATCTTTGTAGTTAAATCAACTTTTCACTACTTTTGTAGACATTATATAATATCTTCTCTTCCCCACTCTAGCCACCAGCTGTTCACCAGCATCATCCCAGAGTGGGAGGGGGGTTGAGTCAGAGTCAGTTGAGTAACTTTCATGCTCATATTAGCAGCCAGTTCCCAGCCACTGAACAACCCTAAGTTTTGTGCAATGACCATAGGACCAAATAGATCTTAAAAAAGAAACTTGGGAGTGTTCAAAGGTTCAAACCACTGGAGTTTGCTCCTCTGAGCTTAAATATTCTCATCTATTAAGTGAGGACAATAATAGAGGGCATTTCATAGAGTTGTTTTAAAGGTCAAATATGTGTGAAAGACTCAGTCTCCTGCAGGATTACTCAGTCTAACACGCTGACTTTTGGGGTAGAGTCGTTCTTTGTTGGAGGAGAGGGGAGGACTATCCTGTGCATTATAGGATGTTTAGCAGCAACTCTCGTTTCTACCCACTAGATATTACTATCAGCCTACCCACTGACCACCAGCCCCTCCATCATCACAATCAAAGGTATCTCCAAGGGCCAGTGGTGAAACGGTAAAACGAAAGACACTCTGTGAGGCAATTCCACGTGGGACAGTTGACAGTTTCTGGATCAAGTCCAGAGACTTCCCTGAGTACTCCAGGCATGCACATGCCCATGATCTGGGGCCTGAAGGTTAGGAAGTGAATTGTGGTGGCAAGAGCCTGCTGGAGGTGCTCTCTCTCGTTTGTAGAAGAAATAAATATATAAATATATGAAAAATATATCTAAGAAAGAATGTTTTCAGACATTTGCAAATGTGTCCTAGAGGGTAAAATCACTCATGGTTGAGAACCACTGTTGTGTAACAGTCCAATTTTAGATTTAGCAGGACTGCAGCCATTTTGAAATTAAGAAAGAGCTCTAATGGGAACAGCCTGACCAAGTGCTGAGTCATGTGGGGATCTGTTTGAAGAATGATCAGATGAGGGAACCAGCAGTTAGCGTAATGGCTATGTCGCTGGACTCCCAAGTAGTCGACCGCGGTTCGCGTCCCGGACCCGGTGACTTAAAACTCACACCGGGCGCGTGTGCGTGCGTGCCCAAGATCCCGAGAGGAGAATGGAGGAGAAGGGAGTGCGGCGTAACCATCCCCCCGGGGGGTGATTTCTCGCTTTCTGTCTCTATGTCTCTCTCTGTCTGTCTGGCGAACGCACGCGCCCTATAGCGAAAATCTCTCTCAAAAAAAAGAAAAAAGAATGATCAGATGAGAAACCAAATTGGGTATTGAAGGGAATCAGGAGACTTACTCAGCAAAAAGTGATTGACACTGATGGATTGGAGTGAGGAATGAATTGCATGTGCTTGTATCTCATGCCTATAAATACCAAGAACAGGTTGACCTTTTCTAGACAGTTTGATGGTACCTGCTGTCTCCTTATAACTGGTTACAAAATAAACGCCCTTATCCAGCCTCTGCCTTGAATCATTGACCATGAAAAAAAGAAGCTGGGCTTAGTTGGCTGGTAACACTAGTGGTTGGTAAATGGTAATTAGGTAATCAGGTGTTATTACTATCATTTATATTATTATTAACAGCAGCATTGCCCAGTTGCAGTGACATTTACTCTGTTTCACTGAACACCTGAAATAGTTACTACATGTCTGCATTCTTTCAAAAGTAAGAATTGAAGACGACGCAAGATTATTAATTTGATAACCATCCAGTGGAAAACCTACCATATTCTGTAAAAGCTTCTTTCATAGGGAGGGAAAAAGGACTGCTATTTTCTTCTGATGCAGGAACCAGGTATAGTCCTCAACCTCACGATTTGTGAAATGCTACAGATTTTTCCACTGACATAAATCCTCCAACTGTAGGGCTGACTGTATAGCTGCTTCCTGACGCTGTTCTCAGAAGTTTCCAAAGGTACATCATTCTTACCTGAGAAAAGAAGGAAAAAGGTATTCAAGAAGTTTCCAACAGAAGTTACTCCCTTTGCTGTTTTTGTGGTTTTGTGCTCGTTTGAGTTTACAAGTGTGTTTTTTGCCCAAATCGTTCTCACATATTCTAACACTGTTTGCTTTTGGTGTTTTGATACCACGCTATTTTGAAGGTACAAATGTTTTTCATGGCAGGGCTTGTGTTCCGTGTACAAGCTGAAAGGTAAATGTGGGCAACTGAACAGAATGCAGTATTCCTCAAAGTTTTAAACCAAATAAACACTCAGAGGAAAGTGAAACAAGATTTCTGGAGATCTGGGAGTGGTCAGCCAGCAATATGAAATGGGTCTATACCTCCTATTTTCATCTTCAGGGTTAAGGCAAATTGTACTTAATGTGTTAAAATAACATTTCATTTGTTTCAAGGTAAAAGTAACTTCTCCATGTTGGGTCCTGTGACCTTTTCTACTCTTTTTAAAATGTGTATAGACAGGTCAACAGGTGGCAAAGTAGTTAAGGCACTGGACTCCCACATGGCCAACCAGAGTTCAAGCCCCAGGCCCCATGGCCTGAAAATCACATCAGGCGCGTATGCATATGTGCTCAATATCCTGAGAGAAGAGTGGAGGAGAAGGGATTGCAATGTGGCCATCCACCCAGCAGGTGATTTCTCACTTTCCTTCTGTCTGTCTCTCTCTGTCTTTCCCAGCAAATGCAAAAGCCCTATGGCAAAAACCTAAATAAAATAAAACACATGTGGTACATTTGCAAAACTCATGGCCTTGAAATCTAACAGACCTGACTTTCAGTCCTGGTGTTACCACTGATACAAGGGTGAACTTGGGCCCAGCTCAGTGGCATAGCAGTAGAATACTGCTCAGGTGATGCCAGACACACATGGAAAATCATGGGATTGATTCCCTTACTGACCTATACATGCCTGGCTAGCTGGGAAGACAGAAAATCGAGTGTGGACTGCAGTGTGGGACCATACTGAGGGTGCTTGTCTTTCTCTAATGAAAGAAAGAAACTTTAAAAAAAAAAAAAAATGAATAGGTGAGCTTAGGCATAACACTTAAGAAGCCTTCAGTTTCCATATGTGAAATCAGGAAATACCCGAGGGGTCTTCAAAAAGATCATGAAAGGAACCAGCAGATGGCATAATGGTTATATTGCTGACCTCCCACATAGTCAACTCTGGTTCAAGTCCTAGGCCCAGCAGCTTAAACTCATGCTGGGCACATGTACATGCATGCCCAGAATCCCGAGAGAAGAGTGGAGGAGAAGGGATTGCAGCGTGGCCATCCCCTCTGGGAGGGGGTGATTTCTCGCTTTCTGTCTCTCTGTCTCTCTCTACCTTTCAGGTGAGCACATGTTCCCTATAGCAAAAATCTAAAAAAAAAAAAAAAAAAAAAAAAAGTGTATTATAAAAAAACTGCTCATAGAGTTCTGTACATCAATCAACTGTTTTTTAATTCCATTTTTCTATGAACTTTCTAAAATTACCTTTTATGAAATTACCTGTCCCTCAGCACCTTTAGGAGAGTTAAAGCTAACATATGCAAAGGAGATAGTAGAGTGTCAGGCACACAGAAAGTGCCCCAAAGTCAAGAGTTGCTGAAATTATTATAAGGTGGAACACTGGCTTTTGTTTTTTATAAGAGAGATTTTTGCTAGAAAGACAAAAAGTGAGAAATCAGCCCCCAGGGAGATGGACATGCCTCAACCCATTCTCCTCCATTTTCCTCTGAGGATTTTGGGCACACACGCACATGTAACCAGAGTGAGTTTCACGACACCGAATCTGGGATTCAAACCACAGTTGGCCATGTGGAGTCCAGCTACGTAACCATTACACCATCCGCTCATCCCAGGAGGAGCACTTCTGAGGTAAAACATAGCTGAAGGTTCATATAGATCATGAATGGGAGGTTCATCCACCTTCCAAACCTATCTATACACCTGAACCTGGTCACATTGGCTCAGTGCCAGTCTTACCTTACTTATTGCAGAAAGACACATCTAGACCCTTGCAAAATATTTCCAAGGAAGAAACTACCATGGTTTATTAACCCTTTGAAGAATCTGTGATAATAAGGATTTCTGATCTTTTTTCCAGGACTCTGAGTTATGTGTACCAGAAGCCTCCCATCAAAAGATGAGGGATGGGACCAGCAGTTAGTGTAATGGCTATGTTGCTGGACTCCCACGTAGTCAACTGCGGTTCGAGTCCCGGACCCGGCAGCTTAAACTCACACCGGGCGCGTGTGCGTGCGTGCCCAAGATCCCGAGAGGAGAATGGAGGAGAAGGGATTGCGGCGTGGCCATCCCCCCTGGGGGGTGATTTCCTGCTTTCTATCTCTCTGTCTCTCTCTGTCTGTCTGACGAGCGCACGCGCCCTATAGCAAAAACCTCTCCAAAAAAAGAGAAAAAAAAAAAAAAAAAAGATGAGGGATTACCTTTTCAAGCAGTTTCCCACATTTGCCTGGCTATAGTTCAAACTGTTTCCCAGGCCCCTCTTCTGAAGGTGGTGACTTGATTGCTGAGGGGTAAGGGAAGGAGAACAGAGACTGTGTCTTTTTAACAAGTTCCTGCTCCCAGGTATTTCCTATCATCTAGCAAACAGAAAACACCACATTGTGATACCTGCCTCTGTTGCCCCCCACAACCAAAACAGATCTCCACACATCTGGAAGAAAGTCCAGCAGCCTAATATTGAAAACTAGAAATCGTGGGTCAGCCCATGGTGAGGTGGTTAAGGTGGAAGGATCCCACATGGCTAACCAAGATCCAGTGGCTTGAAAAACACACTGAGTACATGAGCATGCTTGGCCAAAATCTCCAAATCCCAAAAACAGGGCAAAATAGAGGAGAAGGGATTATGGCTTGAGTATCCACCATGAGGGGGTGCTATGTCACTTTCCCTGTCTCTCTGGTGAGTATGTGGCAAATTAAAAATACAGGAAATGATTGTGACAAATTTATTATGAGCCAGAATACCTATCAGAATTCAAATGCACACCATCCTTGATCTGGCAGGCGGTTGTACTTCTAGGAATTTGTCTTACAGATAAACTTGCAGATGTACAGAAAAAGAGATTTAACAGCATTGCTTTTAACAGCAGGACACTATGGGAACAAGAAAAACAAAAACAAAAACAGGAAGCTAGATGTCCCTCAATGGGGAAAGAGATTTATGGAAAAGCTATATGATAGAATATTTTGGAGTTGTGAAAAAAATGACACTCTAGGTGTTTATATGGAAAGGAACCGGTATTGATTCTACATCGATACAAGCAGTTCTGCATGCATTGGTATAAATGGCCTCCAAATTCTATTTTAGGTAAAAATATCGAACTATCTAAGAGTGTAGTCAATCCATCAGCCTCCTGCCTTTCTCTTGACCTATCTCAAGTGTAAATGTACTCACTATCTGTGGAAGGATATCCAGAAAGTCAACCAGTGGTATCTACGGGATAGGGAACTGAATGTTAGAAGCCAGGAGGGGCTGACTTTTCACATTATACCTTATATAATGGACCTAGACTGACATCCAGAGAGAGACAGTGAGAGGTAAAGTAAGAAATTACCCCCAGGGAGGATGGCCATAGCACAATTCCTTCTCCTCTACCCGCTTCGCGGGATTTTGGACATGCACACACATGTGCCCAGTGTTATTTTCAAGCTGCCAGGTCTGGGACTTGAACCATAGTTGACCATGTGGGAGTCCAGCATCTTAGCCACCACAGCAACTGGTGGCCTCATAAATTTTTATAAGTGTTTAACCTAAGGATGGCTATGGAAGCATAGTGTTCTTTTGAATCTAACAAGAGGCTGTAGGTCTTCTACGTTGCCAAGAACGTAATTAAAATCATAACTTGTATTAATAATGAAAGTGATCATGGGTCAATGCTTGTGGTCTTTTCACTTATGGATGCTCTCAAGAGTTTCAAAATAAAGACCAGTCAGGATGTACCACAATTTGAGCAGATAACATCAGTTGAGGGCAGAGGGAAGAGATAGTGTGAACTAGAATTTCTTGGGAATCAAGTAATCAATAAAAACTATAATCCATATATCAGGAATTTGAACACCTTCCCAATACCCACTTCTAAATGGGAATTTGCCAACACTTAACACTTTAATACCAAGCATTCTCTTTTTAGGGACATAAGTTTACAGGGAGCATCTCATGGACTCCTAGACTCACTTTTAATAGACTCAAGTAATTTACCTATGACATTGTGATGCCCAATGCAAGCCAACTGGACTGTCGACATCAAGAAATTTCACGGTTTCTGTCTTCTGATCAGTTAGGGATGTAAGTGTGGTCCACAAGTCAGCAGACTCCAGCCACGTATGACAGAGAGAGGGCCGCTTTTGGGTGAAGCATTTGTCACTCTATGTGACTGAAGACTAGTGACAATATACTACCTGTACCAGAGAACTTAGTTTTAAATATGTGCAAAATGACTGAAAAAAATTTAAGTGGACCTCTCAACTCTGGTTATGACCTAATTTTTCCAGAAAGAGGGAAGCTGCAATTAGATGGGCAAATAAAGTCTCCAAAGAAAAGCTCTCCTATTTTTAGAGACATTGAAAAGGAAGACACGGCAAAGAAGGTATTTCAAACTGACCTTGTCTGGTGGCTATAGTCAAACTACTTATCCTGGCATCTATAAAGCAGGTCTAAAAAAAAGCAGGTCTAATGACACCTACTGGGGCCCACAGATGGCATAGCAGTTATGTCACAGTACTTGGCCGACCACAGTTCAAGTCCCAAACCCGGTGGCTTCAAATTCACACCAGGCTCATGTGTATGTGTGCCCAAGATCCCAGGAGGAGAATGGAGGAGAAAGGATTGTCGTCCAGCCACCACCCCTCTGGGTGGGGGATAATTTCTAGCTTTCTGACTCTAGCTTTCTGTTTTTCTGTGTCTCTCTGGTGAGCACACACATCCTATAGCAAAAAGCTCTCCAATAAATTTTTTTAATTAAAAAAAAATGACACCTACCAAGTTGTCGTTGTAAATGTTGAATGACAATGTGTACAAATTGGTCATGGAATGCAGTGCTGATCAGGGCCTGGTACACAGTAAGCATTTAATAAATGCTTGACCTATGTGAAAGACCAACACCCAACCACACACTTATCTTCAAACCCACAGGAGCACTTAACTTCCACTATAGGCTCTAATGAAACCATGCTAACCAAGTGGGCCAAATATGTGGCCAACAGGGCACTATTCTGCAAAGTCGAGCTACAGCTCATGAAAGCAATGAAGTCCTCACCATAGGGGTCTAAGTGATGCAGGGAATGTTCCCTGTGGAACTTCTAGATAACTGGTTTGCCTGCATAAGTCTTAGTACTAAAGTTGCTTCCTTCTTCTTTTTTTACTTTAGTTTGCTATAAGGCACATGCACTCACTGGAGATAGAGAAAGAGATAGAGAAAGACAAGAGAGAGAGGGAAAGTGAAAAATCATCCCCCACGGGAAACAGCCACATGGTGATCTGTTCTCCTCCAATCTCCTTTTGGGATTTTGGGCACGCACATACACGTGCCCAGTGTGATTTTTTCAAGCCGTTGGGTCCAGGACTCAAACCGCAGTCTGCCATATGGGATCCAGTTGCTGTAACCATCATGCCACTGGCTGGCCCCTCACTTCCTTCTCTTATAATAACTGTTTACTAGGTAGCTTGACCAGTAGACTAAGAAACCAACGGCAGTTGGCATCTGCCTCCCAAACTGCCAAGTGGAGACATTTTTTTCAGGTTTCTGGGTGAGTTTTTAAGCCAACACCCTTGAAAGGGAAGCAGAGCCTTCATGCCACAGGCATCTGAGACACAAGGCCTACACAGTATTTTTGAAAAGTCAGTATCGCTCGCTGACGATAAAGGGGCATTCACAGTGGGCAAAGCCACTCCACTGGAATGGGTGGAGTGGGGCTACCAGGCAGGCTGCGGACTGAGTTTGCAGCCAGTTTTCTTTTTCCACCATCTCTGGAATTGAGCAGGTGCCAGTACAGCTAAAAGCTTTAAGAGACACCCGTAGTCACAGATAGCAAGCCCCCGTCTTTTCCGTGGAATTTAGCAGCAGCGACCAGGGGCGTCATCACAGAGCATTAATTTTTTCCCTTGCCTGGTTTCCCACATTCTGTGACCACCTTCAAGTGTGCCAGGGAAAATATTGAAAGCCTAGGTAAACAAAGGGGAACCCAACATTCACCAGTCTGGCCTTAAAATAGTCGGTGCAACGCCCCCATCGCAGAGAGCACACAGGCTGTGACTGTAGCTAGTGTGCTCAGAGCGCCCGGCCACCCCACCCAATGGCTCGCCCCATTCCTGTGGAAGCCTATCTCAGAGAGGGGACAAAGAAGTAGCCAGGTTACTTTGCCGCCTCGTTCCCTTTGGGCTCTGTGACTTTGGCGAATACTAATGATCGCCAAGTGACCTGACACAAACCAGCACTTACCACTGGGTAGGGAAGGGATGCTGGGGCAATGTCTGTCTGGGGCCATGTAGAGAGCTGGGTAGAGCAAATGGGAGAGCCGAGAGGAAGAGTATTTCAGGAGGCAGGGGGAGACCTCAGAAATTACAGGGTACACCCCAGGGCTGAGTACCTCCGCAGAAAAGAAAACATCTCCTGGAACGTAGCTCTAGAACCCACTTCTGTGTCACAAGGCTGCCCCTTTGGGATGGTGTGGGCCCAGTGGGGCAAGCCCAACAGGCAAGGGTGCAGGAGAAGGGGAGAGAAGGGAAAGATCACCTGGGCTGAGGAAATGGAAGAAGGCACCGTGTCTAAGCTTTCAGATTCACCAAGTGCTCCCTTGAAAAGTTGCTCAACTTAGCAAATAAACATTCAAGACATCCAGTAAAACCTTAATTTCAAATTAGCACCAAAATATGTTTTTCAGAATAAATATGCCTCACACAAAATTAAATGTGCATTTTTAGAATCAATAGGTCCCATGCAACGTTTTAGGGTGCATGTGCTCACGGAAGAGAGCAACATAGAGACAGTGAGAAGGAAAGTGAGAAATCACCCCCTGCAGGGATGGCCATGCTGCAATCCTTTCTCCTCCATTCTCCTCCAGGGATCTTGGGCATGCATACACATGCGCCTGACATGATTTTCGAGACACTGGGCCTGGGATTTGAACCATAGTCAACCATGTGGGAGTCCAATGACATAACAGCTATGCTATCTGCTGGTCCTTTAAACACACTTTTGAAAATTACTAGAAATCTAATGTCCAGTTAAATTTGAATTTTAGATTTTAAAATAGAGAATAACTTTAATTATAAGTTTCATGTGATTTTTGATACTTGCTTTAAAAATTCAGTGTTTATCTGATTCTGAGTGTAACTGGTTGTTCTATATTTTATTGTTCTGTATGTCCCCGGATCTGTACTCCCAACTAGAATGAAAACCCCCAAAGACTGGGACCAGCAGGTGGCACAATAGTTACATTGGTGGACTCTCATGTAGTCAACAGCAGTTCGAGTCCTGGACCTGGCATCTTAGAACTCATGCTGGGCGTGTGTGCATGCATGCCCAAAATCTCAAGAGGAGAATGGAGGAGAAAGGATTGCAGTGTGGCCATCCCCCCTGAGCAGTGATTTCTCGCTTTCTGTCTCTCTGTCTCTCCAGTGAGCCCTATAGCAAAAGTCTCTCTCTAAAAACAAGAGAGAAAACTCCTAAAGACCAAGGCTGTTTCAGCCACATTCTCTCTGTATTCTATGTGCTGTTTACTTTGATCTATAATGGAGTACAGACAGACACAACAATGGAGGTAAGTGTGCACATTCTGCAGTGTGACTGTCCTGGCTTTGTCTGCTCTATGCTGTGCAATCTTGGGCAAAGAACTTAATCACTGTTTTCTAAATTTTCACATCTGCTAAATGTAAAGCACAATAGTTGCTTGACTTAGAGTGTTGTTATAAGGAAACAGTACATGTAAAACTTGGACTATATTATAGGCTCATGGAAAGTTCTCAATAAATATCAGCTATCATTCATTATTATCATTATTGCATACTCAATAAATAAGGGAAGGTGATAGAGAGAAAATAACCCGTGGATGTTACAGACCTGTCCTGAGCTTTTCCAACCAGCTTTATGACCTCTAGAGAAACTTTTCCATGGTGGTTTCAAGATTCCTCCCAATTATAAAATTCCATAATTTAAATAGGTCAAGTGGGTTAAAACCATATCAAAAGGAATAAAACCATATCAATAGAAATGTGTAGGGGCTAAGAGGGTTAGAAAGTGGAAGTGCAATGGGGGATGTTTCAACAGATACACACACACACACAAACACACACCACAAGACTTGTCACAAAGTGCAATGTGTCTGGCCTTATCAGTGCTTTGATTTTAGGATGGCTATGTTTTCATACTTAGATACAAACAACTGCTTTGGAACAGAGCATTTCTGCCTCAACTTAGATTTGCACCCAAAGAAACTGAGTGCCATGGTCTGGATAGTTATGTCTTTCCCAGATTCATATGTTGAAATGCTAACCCTCCAGGTGTTGATATTAATTAGGAGGTGGGAGCTTCAAGAGATCAGTAGGCCATGGGGACAGAGCCCTCATAAATGGCATTAGTGTCCTTGTAAAAGGGGATAGAAAGCAGCCCTTGCCCCTTCCACCACATAGACACAGAAAGAAGGCTCCATCTGAGAACCAGGAAATGAGCCTTTACCAGATGCCTTATTTGCTTGTGCTTGATCTTGGACTTCCCAGCCTCCAGAACTGTGGGAAATAAATTTCTATTACATATAAGCTACCCAGTTTATGGTATTTTGTTATAGCAACTCAGACTAAAATACCTAGTGTACTATCAGGATGGCCAAGTGGAGAGTCTTCCCAGTTGTCAGACAACCTAACTATAATAGATATAGTCATGACAGCTCAGGATCAAGACATCTGAGAAGTCACAGTCCCCACTTTTTATGTGACCTTTAATGGCCCAAAGTGATTCCACTGTAATTTGCAATGGTTCCAGATCATTTCAAATCTCACTAGCACTTTTTCTTTTTTTTTAAGAGGTTTTTGCTATAGGGCGCATGTGCTCACTGGAAAGACAGAGAGAGACAGAGAGACAGAAAGCGAGAAATCACCCCCCAGGGGGCATGGCCATGCCACAATCCCTTCTCCTCCATTCTTCTCTGGGATCCTGGGCACACACGCACACGTGTCCGGTGTGAGTTTCAGCCACCGGGTCTGGGACTCGAACCACCGTCGACTACATAGGAGTCCAGTGACATAGCCATTATGCTAACTGCTGGTCCCACACTAGTACTTTTTATAGCTATTTCTCATTATCCCTGTGAAATGATCACTTAGCTATAAAGAACCTCTCATGTTATTCTGAGGAAAGAGTATGGACAGCAGGAAGCCAGGGAGAGGCAGACACCTTCACAGCAATGGTTTCCTCCCTAGAGGCTCTTTCTTGCAGCAGATGATGGAGGGGAACGCAGGAGAAAAGAGGCAGTCAGAAGCTCTGCTAACAGCATGGACTCAGGATTGAGCTCAGAGGCCTTTGGGGGAAAGATACAATAAAGAGAAGATACAGCCCCTTACCCCAGTACAGTCACAACACACAAAGGAAGCAAAATCATTTGTCAATATGACAATGACTTAAAAGGCTAGTGTAGCAATTTACAGGTGCAAGGAAATACAAGGCAGACGAGGTGTATCTGTGCTAAAATGGCAGGGAAGGAGCCTCACGAACCTAGTCAAGATGCAAACTTTCAACAGATAGGTGGTTTGTTGGGAAGGATGAGTGTCTTGAGAAGATCAAGAAAATTCTGTGCAACGTAGGAAGCTTCAAGAGCATGGCAGGCAATGGACACGAGTAGAAGCCTCATTAAGGAACTCAGCTGGGTGTTAATTTATAGTCTGTGCATTCTACTCCCTGAGTTTTATGCCTAAAGTCAGACATGTGTTCATAGATATGTTTATATCGGTTGCACTTACTATCAAAATTATTTAGTTCAATTAAGATCTTTTGTGAATCAATAAAATGTGGGAAAATTAAAAAAACAAAACATGGAAAGCAACTGTAGATAGCAGAGGCAGTGTGGGAGGAGTGTGGGTAATGGCAGAAGGTAAGAGGGAGGAAATCGGGGCAGGAGGGGGAGAGGGAAGCAAAATATATAAGAAATAAGAAATGGAAAATTATTCATTGAAGATAATGTGTATGGTAATATCTTTGATTGAGCCAATATACAGTGTATTCTGAATGAGAAAACTCATTTTGTATGCTGCAATGATATACAGTGAATGAGTGTAAAATAAATAAATGTAAAATTTTTTTTTTAAAAAAATGGAACTAAGCAGGAGACAAGTGAGGTCCTCAGCCTTAGATTGGCTCTCAGGCCAGGTTGCATGTCAATAATTAGGTTTTCTATAGTTGTTATGTTTCTTTTGCACTGCGACTTAAGGGCATTTGAAAAGCACTGAATGGTTCACCGATTAATAAAAATATTTCCACTACCAATCTGAAACCCCATCCACTGATTCATTTATATTATACATTATAGGGGGTGTATAAATTGACTCATTGTCTAGGGGGAAAAAATGGCTATGGCTGGTGAAATCACAAATCACATTCTCTTTAAGTAGTCATTCAACCTTCAGGAATTTATCCTGCAGATATACTTAGACACACATCAGATATTTTATTTTAGCACTGTGCTCAAGACCAAAACATTGAAGCAACTTAAATGCTTATCACAAAGAGATTAGTTAACTCATCAATTGATACATCTATTGGATAAGTGCAAATTAATAAAGAATGTGACAGTTCTTAAATACTGATATAGAACAATCTCTAAAATATATTGTTGGGGGAAAATGTCAAGGCATAATAAATTCTAGAGTAAGTGGTCATATTATTAAAAATGAAAGGGATCTCAAAGAGGAGGGACACAACTTCCCACACATTGGTATGGACTACACTTCGTGACTTTCTTCCAAGAATATTATATGAGAAGTAACTGTATGGTGAAAAACCTGACAACCATTACCTCATCCAGATCATCAAAATTGTCATCAGTGGTAAGTCATGCTGAAATACAAGAGGATGTTGTACAAGTGTTTAAAGGCATGGAGAACAACTCTGGAAACTAGAGTCATTGTGGGAGGCGGTGAGAAATGGAAGAGGGTAAAAGGGGGGAATCAAGGGGAAAAAGAAAGAAGCAAAACATTTAAGGGGCACAAAAATGGAAAATGATCTGTTGAGAATATGTATGGTGATTTTTTTTTTTTTGAGAGGTTTTTGCTATAGGGCGTGTGTGCTTGCTAGAAGGACAGAGAGAGATAGAGAGACAGAAAGCAAGAAATCACCCCCCCCCCCCAGGGGGATGGCCACGCCGCAATCCCTTCTCCTCCATTCTCCTCTCAGGATCTTGGGCACACATGAACACGCGCCTGGCATGAGTTTAAGCCACCGGGTCTGGGACTCGAACTGCGGTCGGCTACATGGGAGTCCAGCGACATAGCCATTATGCTAACTGTTGGTCCCGTATGGTGATATCTCTGACTGAACCAATATACAGTGTATTCAGAATGGGTCAACTCATTTGGTATACTATAATGACACACAGTGATGGAATGTAAAATAAATAAATAAAGTAAAAATACATAATAATAAAAAAAAATACAAGAGGACTTCAAAAAGTTCATAGGAAAATGGAACTTAAGTATGAGTTTATTTTGGTACCTAAATTTTTTGAAACCCTTGCATAGTTTCCTTTTTTAAAGGCATTATTTATTTAATTTCATTATTTTTATTAATATATATACATATTTTTTTTAAGTTTCACCAGAGAGAGAGAGAGGATAAGTGAGAAAGCAAACCACCAGATCTAGAACTCAAACCACAGTTGGCTATGTGGGAGTCCAGCACCTTAATTACCATGCCACCTGCCAGCCTCACATAGTTTTCTCATAATATGCATTTTCCATGGATTTTTTGAAGGCCCTAAAAATACCCTGGGTAAATGTTATTAGGAGAAAGGCATTTCACCACTGAAGTCATCCTGTCAAAAACTCATAAATCCTGTCTAATTATGAGGAAAACATCAGTTAAACCCAAATGAGAAACCTCTTCAAAACTGATGGGGTCATTTGCAAAATTGTCACAGACCAGGGGTGACTAAGGGAGACATGACAACTAAATTTAAGGTGGACTCCTGGAACCAAAATGGAGCATCGAGGAAAAACTGGTAAAATACGATAAGTTACAGAATCTAGTTTATTGTCATGTTATCAGGGTTGTTTCTCTGGCTATGACAAGCATACCATAACAAGGAAGAGAAGATGCCCACAAAACTGGAAATTTGGTGATGCAGCATATAGGGACTCTGGAATATCTTAACCACTGTTCTGTACATTTAAGACTATCCTAAAATAAAGCATTTATTAAAAATTAAAAGAGGCAGAAATTATACAGTTGCCCCAGTGTGTATAAAACATTTCTCAGGGGGGCCAATAGGTGGTGTGGTGGTTAAGGGTGCTACACTCCCACATTGCTGACCACGGTTCAAGTCCCAGACCTGATGGCTTGTTTTCTCACTTTCCCTCTCTCTCTCACATACTCTGTTCCTCTCTGGTCAAATTGAAACAAATAAGTAAGTAAATAAGGTTAAATAAAATAATTCTTTAAAAATAAAACAACATTTCTCTGTGAACAGGCAATAAAGTAGTCATTTCAGCTGCCTCCAGAGAAGAGCCTGAGTTGCTAGAGAAACAGATTTCACTGTAGACACTTCCACATTTTAAGTTATAAATCATGCAAATACACTACCTCTTTAAATAGAAGAAAATGTACATTTTACAAAAATAAAACAGAATTTTTCATGTAGGTTAAGTTTGGTTCTAAAAGATATCTCAGTTTTTGTTTGTTTGTTTGTCTGTTTTTAAGAGGTTTTTGCTATAGGGCACGTGCGCTCACCAGACAGAGAGAGGACAGACAGAAAGCGAGAAAGCACCCCCCAGGGGGGATGGCCAAACCGCAATCCCTTCTCCTCCATTCTCCTCTCGGGATCTTGGGCACGCACGCACACACGCCCGGCGTGAGTTTTAAGCCACCGGGTCCGGGACGTGAACCACGGTCGACTACATGGGAGTCCAACGACATAGCCATTCCGCTCACTGCTGGTCCCAAGATATCTCAGTTTTGTAATACACTCTTTTTGAGTAACATGTTAAAGTGGTAGCTCTCCAAAGAATAAATTAACTTGTATTTATTGGCCCTTTTAATAAGTTTGATGGCCCCAAAGCTCAAGGCTCCCAGAATGGAACCAGAACATGCATGTTTTGAGGGAAAAGTAAACAGTCGGAGTGCTCTATATGGTGTTGCCCAAGAAGACCCAGAGTATCTGAGAGACAAAAATGAAGGGATGTGGTACTAGTGGAATGACAGGACAAGGAGAGAGAGAGAAAATGCCCAAAGGCAAAGACTGGAAGCCACGGAGAGGGACTTGGCTGGTGAAAGAGACATGGAAGAGTCAGCTCTCCCTCTTCCCAGCAGACTACATTCTATATCCCAGTTCCAAAATGAACCGCTCTCTGCCTTTTGGCCCTTAACCAAGAGAAATAGACTGAACCGTTGGACTTTGCAAGGACACGCTGGACCATGCAGGAGTTGACGCTAGTTATTCTTTCCTGCCCTTATCCATCACCTTTCTGTTTCAGCCACTACTTGGCAAAAAACAACTGAACCGGGAGGTGACGGAGAATTGAATTCAAATTTGACTCCAGGAAGGAAACCAGGCTCTTCAGGCAGAGCCCTGAGCTGGAGAGAAAGGGCACAGGATTAACAGGTCCCCATGCCAGCAAGGGCCAGGAGCCAGAGGACACCCACTGAGAGAGGCAGGGAAATGGTTAATAACTCAAGGTGACAAATTAAGCCAGCTACTCAGGGGCTCCAGTTTGGCTGATCCTGAAGTCAAAACAGAGCTGTCGGAAACTGGGAAGGCGCTGTCACTTTTACTGTATTTTTCCACACATATATTTTATTATTATTATTTTTTTTTTAATTTGGAAATGTTTGTGAGGAGTTGGAAAACACAGGCTAGCGAACTCCTGGGGTCCAAGAGGGGAGGGACTGTGTCTTTGCTAGTATCTCCATCCAATTTAGATCAGCAGCGACCCAAGGGCATCAGCCAACAGTGGCGGTTAGGTGGCCCAGCCTTCCCACCTCGCTGCCGCTACTCCCACCCCATGGAAACCTCCTCACCTCCTCACGTTTTCCCTGCCCCTCTGTGCCAGCATGCAATGTCCTGCCAAATCACTCTGACAGCCTGCTCCCTCCACCAGCCACACCAGAGTTCAGCAGCCGCTTACAGAGAACAGACAGAGGAAGACACAGAACTTCCTTACCCCAGAAGTAGGCACCAAGGAATGAATGCCGAAGCAGAGGCAGAGGAGAGCTAAAAGGCTCTGCACCTATCCCAGTTGGAACAGTTGGCGAGGACTTTCTCCACGCCTAACATTTAAGCTACTAGGCATGGGAATTCACTAAAAGGCAACTCTGGGCTCAGGATGCCTAAAATGATGGTGTGCCCCTTTTCAGAGAGAGTATAGGAGCTTAGCATGGGTGGTGACAGACGTACTGTGAGGTTTACCTGCACTGTGGAGTTGACAGCCCTTGAGCTTCTTCGTCTAACCTTATAGGCATAAATACTCTCTGAGCACTGACTCTTAAAATTACTAAGTGCATTCTCATCACAACTTAACATTTAAAACACTGCCTGTATTGGAGGGTCTATCGTCATTGTGGCCTCAATTTTTGCATTATTTTAAACTCCTTGTGGTACAGGTGACAATTTTCAAATGAAGATAAATCTGTCCCCCTGCCCCTGCAGACACACACATACACACACACATGCATACACGTGCTCGTGATTTATTCTGCAGGGACATCTCCACTCGGCATTTCTACTCCAAATTTTAGTTTAGTAATTATCTACTCAGAAGAAGACACAATGGTTTTGCTTAGTGAATTTTATACAAGAGAAAAGTGGATAAAATGTACTGTACGCACGTGCTGGTACGCATGCACACACGCGCATACACAAACACACTCCTCTTGCACATACACAAACACACTCCCTTCTCCTCTCTCTGTAGGCAAGGACAATTTCTGCGCTCTATTGCACTTGCTTCTGAGTCCCCCCCCCCCCCCCAAAGAATGCCGGGTCTGATAACCCTGAGACAGCTGCTATTCCAGTGACTCACCCAGTGAAAACTTTCCCTATCATTTGGCCAAAGCTGTAATACTTAGGTCTTGGATCCCCTAATGTTGACTCGGGGCTAATTCCAGGTGGGTCACTCACCAAAGACCCCGTACACCCGGTTGCTGTCTCTGACCCATCTCATGGAGTAATGCAGAAATACAATTCTCCTATTGTTCTCTAGCTTGGGGGTTGTGGGAAGGGGGAACAAGGGCACACAAACCCCCCCTCAAAAAGATTAGTGCAATTATTAGCCCACAGTAATGGCTATAAGCCAATCTGCTCTCAAATCCTCTTGAGCACCAAGTCACCTAGGAGTCTCTTAAAGTCCCAAACACAAGACTGTGTGTTCTGAATTTTGCCGTGTTGTTCTCGAAGGCTGCTGGGCCAGTAGTTAATGTCGCTCTCACCCACAAGGCTAATAAGCAGAGAAAGAAACAGTGAATAACGCACGTGTCTGAGCCTCGGGTCCCCATGCCCCCGTAAGTCTGTAAAAGGCAGATGCCCGGGGCCAGACACACTGGTAGCTGTTTTACCCAGCATTGTTGGGGCCAAATGCTTGTTAGAACTCAGCATTTTGTGACTCGTGGTTAGTGCTCATGGCAGATCTCTCAAGCCATGAGGTGCTTTCTCGTCCTTTCACCAGGTATGAACACTGCCCTTTAGATCTCTGTGCCACCACTAGCTCTGCTGGCCATTCTGGGTCTCCCATCAGGGATTATAGGAAAATAAATTAAATTGTGTTCCAGGACTCAGTGGATGTGGAGTTTCACTTCGTGAAAGCATATTTCAAATCATAGTCTCAGACAAAGGAAAGTCTAATATGAGAGTCCCCAGCATATGCCGATTAACTATCAGTGATGATGGGAGATAAACAAAGAAGGAAAGTTGAGGGATACAAAGGTTTTGGATATATTTACATGACACCAAAACTATCAGCTGATTGAATTTAAGTCACTGATCAATGAGACATGAAGAAAAGAATTTGTCAATTGAATCAAAAAAACAAATACTTCACCCAAGAGAAAATAGACATGTATAGATAGATACAGAGGTGCATAGTGCCCTAAATCGAAACCTAAGGTCAGCCCTTCAATCATTCAATAATTGTTGAATCCCTACTATGTTCCTGGCATCGATTAAAGCCAAATGTTTGGTAGGTTTCTCTTAGAGCAGTCACATGGAAAGCCCAGTTATTTTTATAGAAATCCATGTCCCTTGGAAAATACAGGTTCGGGGGAAAAAAAAAAAAAAAGCTTAAATGCTGAGCAAATAAAGGGACAATTATCTATGCAATGGCAAGTTGAGGAAGTTTTCCAGCATCTACTGTTCATTACTGGGAAGACCCAGATACATTAAACTGCATACATGTCTTTGAAATGCATTTAGGAGTATGAAATAAAACCCTGCTCCTACGAACTAATACCTTGTCTTTGCAGCATTTGGTCTCATTTCTCACACAGAACCTGTCAGAAAGGTCTCTGTGGAGAGATCTAGACCCTAAGTGACTTAGTGACAATGACTTACTATTGTTATTGTCAATATTTTATACTCATACACACACCACTGAACAGAACGAGCGGCGTATCGCTACTCTTGTTTACAACTCTCGTGGCGTATGCGCTAATGCATATTTTTAAATGCACACACACAGTCTATTTGTCATCTGGAAAATCCAGAATTTTAGTTAAACCTAAGAAAGACTTCCTTCGCAACATCTGGAAGATAACTGAAATATCTGATGACTCAGTTTCTCTACTGGCAAAATGGAGGTAAATAAGAATATTAAATAGTCATTTGGAAAGCACCTACAGTAGTGTGATGAAATGTATCACATAAGTATAAGAGAATCTACATCTTATAGAATGTACATATACACCAGACCAGTTTTTAGTATTATTCACTAATAAAAAAATGGATGTAAATACATAACTGCTGGAACAGCTCTTTCCTTGAGACACGTAGAACTACGTACCTGATACAATTATACTGTCCATAAGCAATATGGGCATTTTCCAGGCTATGTCGCACAAACCTTTAAAGTATGTCTATTACATTGAATTGAGTATTTCCGTTCAAGTACAAACATGACACAAACCCATTTAAACCCCGAACTGCTCTCTACAAAACTGATTACCGATTGTCATTTCATTCAGGTTTGTTACTATAACAGATCATATTCCCTGGAATGGTAATTATGATCCCGAAAAAGGAGAACGAAAATCAGAGCAAAGAATAGCCAGACTCAGGCCAGCAGGTGGCGTGAAGGTTAAAGTGCTGGATCCCACATGGCCAACTGCGGGGTTCAAGTCCCAGACCTGGTGACTTGTAATTTACACCAGGAAAGTGCCCAGGATCCTGAGAGGAGGATGGAGTAGAGGGGATTATGGTATGGCAATCCCCCCAGGGAGCAATTTCACACTTTTCCTCTCTCTGTCTTTCTCTCACAAGCACACGCACTCTACAGCAAAAACAAAAACAAACAACAACAGGAATGTATAAACTCTGATGAAGCACAGAGGCCCCAAACCCTGGGGTCCCCCCTTTCATCTTTAGTCACTCGTCAACCGAAAGGCCAGTCTATGAGAGCTCAGTTCAGTAGCTCCTGTAGTGGATGAACTTTCTAGACAAGGGCACTGGATACCAACACTCTGTGGGAAACCGGGTCCCTAGCTGGTGCCCGCTGCCTACTCACTAGGTCGTATAAACTCTAATAACTCCCATGTTTGCTTATGCAGAATTGTGCAGATTGAGAGCAAAGGAGAATTATAGAGGGGGTAAGGG
This sequence comes from Tupaia tana, assembly GCA_026018925.1. NCBI lineage: Eukaryota > Metazoa > Chordata > Mammalia > Scandentia > Tupaiidae > Tupaia > Tupaia tana. The sequence goes on from JAKSZU010000011.1 coordinate 62,520,759, forward strand.
CAACTGATAGAGGCCCAACCAGGAACAAGAAGACTCGTGGCAAGAAACTTGCTTGTTGTTAGAAGAATCGTTCGTACCTCTCTCCATCCGTTGCTGATCATCCCCCCAAATCAAGAGTTCACCTAGCTCCCTGCCCCAATTCCTACACATCAATGCCATGCCTCTGCAGCGATCGGCCTGCTTCTCACACTGCAGGCAGCCAGAAGAGACAGCTTGGACACTGCGCTCAACGACTAGTGCCCAAAGCAAGGCAAACAAGAGAAGCCATGAGGATCACGGCTGAATCATTCATCTAAGCTGAAGAAATAGTCAAATTCGACTGACAGACGGCTTTTTAACCCAGGCAGCTACTCACCTGGATCTGACATGAGGCTTGACCAAGAAAGTCAGGGAAAAATCCAAAGTCCAAATAAGCCAATCCAAGGATCTCTACCCTGCCATTTTTCATCTGTCTCTTGGCCTCAAGTGAGGCTTAGCTGACCAAGGATTTGGCCTTTTAAATTCAGCAAGGCTGTCGAAAGGAAGCAAGGGGTCTGCTCTAACCCTTCCACTATTCCTCTGTCTCGAAGCAGCTTCTGATGCCGAAAGCAGATCCTGCTAGAGTGCAGGATGCTGGCTCAGACATCGAATGAGCCCACAGAACACCTCAATCCGATCTTTTATAGTGCTTTGTTTATTACCCGTGTGCCTTTATTTCATAAGGGAACTGAGAAAGAGAGAGAGAGCGCAGGAATGATGAAGATGACTATGAGTAGCAAATCCAAAGACACCTTTTCTTAAGCCTCATTCATAGCAGCGAATGTGGCCAAACAACCCGGCAATTGTTCTCTCAAATGTCACCTTCTGTATGGGCCACTGTGCCGATAAAACACAGCTCTCTCGTTTTGGCTCCCCCCTTCCCCCCCCCTAAAAAATTACTGTGTTATCCTCCAAATATCTCCAGAGAAATTGAACCGACAAGGAAAGCTTTTCTTCTTCGCCCTCCCCGCTGCCCCTCCCTCCCATTTTTTCTTTCTTCTTCACGCGGCTTGAACAATTTGGCTCTGTTCTGAGTGCATTCCTGTGGCCCATTCTCTTTCGGTCCCCCCGTGCAGGCCTGAGGACGGTGGGCCAGGAGAACACAGGCCCACATTCAGACCCAGGATGGCGCTTGGGGGTGGGGGAAGAGGTGGGGAGAAGTGAACCCAATGTACCTGTGACTGTTGCGCCACCAACTTAATACCTGGGCAGGAAGACAAAGGCTCTTTAGAAAAAGTCCCAGTGTTGGGGTAACCCATCCCCCATCCCCCAGGAGTTCAAAAGATAACAGGAGCTGAAAATAAGGCTCTAACATAATTAAAGTTCCCCAAGTCATTTCAGGAGATATTGCACGTGATGACAGAGAACTCGCTGCCTGGTCCTCTTGATGAACCACCTGCGAATACACGAAGCGATCCTTTTACACTTTGTGCGTGCATACCCATGTGCACAGGTGCACCTGCACACAGACATGCATCCGGTTATGGACGAAATGGCCAACACGCTCAGAACCCTAAGTCTTTTCACATGTCTGAGGTATAACAACTGCTAGGAGAGTCCTACTGTGGGAGGAACCTACAAAATGAGAAAGCCCTGTCAACATGCACTCTTTTATTCTACACAAAGGGTAAGTGGGCCTTTTGAAATTTTTTTATTTTTTGTATCTTTTTTTTCTTGGGGTCTAGAATTGGCACTTGCCTATGTAAGAGAGTAGAAGTTCTGATGGTGAAGGGGAGGGGAATTACTAGGATCTACGCAAATTCTGAGGCCTTGGGAGGACCTCTCTTCGCAAATGGGCAGGTGTCACGCCCATTAATAGGGCAGGCTCCAAACGTCGGGTTCAAGACCACACCTCATGGTCCTTAGCTCCATGGTCCTTTGCCCAAGATTTTCATTCAGAGAGAGGATTTTAAGCCAGAAAACTGGAAAGCCATGTCACAAGAGCAAAGCCTTCATGGCAACTGGGCCAAAAAATAAAAATAAAAATAAATAAAAAAAGGGACAAATGGGATTTTTAATGCCACTAGGATTTTGCTATCTCAGAAAATAAAAAACACACACATAGAAAATTGCTCTGTGTCACTGCTTATTTATTTGTTTCTGAAGATGGCCATTAGCTCGATGAGACAGGAGCTCTCTTACTGCATCTTCAGCATCCAGCACATGTACTATGGAATAACTTGCCTTGAGTACTGGAAAATTCCAGATTCACAGGGACGAGAACAACGAATATGCAGTGGTGTGCAGGAGCCAGCTTGTACACATTCACAGGAGCCGATTGTTAAATTTACAAGAGTTTCGCAAGCCCATCGTTAAACATGGCCACTATTAAAAGTTAAATCCTATAAACTTACAATTAAGTAAATAATAGTGAAAACAAAGATAATGAGCATCACTTCCTTATCTTTTTACAATGTTTTCCTATTACCTATGCCCTTGAGGTTATTTACATCTGTCATGGTTCCATGGGAGCTCTGTAATGGTGGCTACCATGCATCTCTTCCCTACGCTGGTCTGGTAATGTCTCATTTCCAGCTGAAAACTGGCTGTGGTGGAGGCCAGCAGATGGCACGGTGATTAAGTGCATTGGACTCACACATGACCGACCATGGTTCGAGTCCGAGACCTGGCGGCTTGCTTTCTTACTTTCCCTCTCTCTCTGTCTCTGTCTCTCTCTGGTCAAATTAAATGATAATATGACAATGAATACAATTAAATAAAATAATCCTTTACAAAAGTGGCTGTGGTGGGGCCTTAACACCATGAAGATGTAGAAATGCTATAAATGGTTTGGTTCATGGTTTCATAATAATTTATATTTAAGAGTGTTGAGGAAAATAGTGATATAAACATCATGGTATCATATGAATCATATGGATTAAATATCATATGTCCTATTTAAGGTTTATAGATTGTGAGAGACACAAAATAAAAAAATAGTTAAGGAAATATTCTTCTAGATTTTAGAAGTTACTCTCTGATTGAGAGAAGAAATGGCTTATATTGTTGACACAGGAGTGAGATTCCCACATGCATCTTCATTCATTCATCTTATTCCTTAACAAAAATGAAAATATCAACCAGGACTTCTGTTGCAATTACAGTCTTCCTTTCGTCAGCTGCAAAAAAAGAAAAAAAAAAAATGTTTCTGTGGGAGTCAGCTACATGGAATTTATAATAAAAGGATTGTGTATTTTATAATTATTACTAGCTTGTGTACTACACATTCTTTATGTTGATAAAATGTATAATAAGCTAATGTACGTGTATACATGCATATTTTTTTTCACAGAGATGGTTGCTAAACATTTGCCACCATACCCTTGTCCAATGGCATAACTACATGAAAGGAAAGAGGACAATGTCAGCGAGTTGTAGGATGGTAATCAAACAGAGGTATACATGCACCTGTGTATGCATGCTCTCCCTCACTTATGCAGGCAGGGATATCTCTCTGCAATCTTTAATGGCGACAAATCACAAAACATTGAAAGACTATTGGTAGGAAAATGCTGCCACATGAGTTATTCCTATCAGGGCACCAAGAACAGAACTCATCTCAGGACCGGCAAAGGAGGCAAGAGCATACCCTTACATTTTCCAGTTATCTGGAAAGTGCTTTATATGGAGTCGTCAGAAAAGTCATGATGTATTATACGTCCGACAACCCGATAATTTCCAAGAGGACTTTTGGATATGTGATGTGAGCTTTATAAAGGTCTCAGGGGAAAGACAGTATAGAGAGTCCCCACTTTATGAATGCAAAAGAAGGCTCAAAAGGCTTCCGTAGTTTGCCAAGTTTACACTATTGAAGATGGCTAAGAACAGAACACAGGTATGCTGATTCTCAGCCCAGTGGTTCTCAAGGGAGGGTCAAAATAATCCCTTTGGAGCAGCTCTTCTAGAAAGTTCCATTTCTCTTACACTTATGTTTAAGTAAGAAGGCAGTTTGGTAGGAAGTAAAGGAATCCGAAAGTCATGTAGCCAACATTGACTATGCTTACTACAAAGGGAAAAGAACCCTTATGTCGAAGCCCAAGTTCCAGTCCACCCATTGGCCCACTCCCAGCCACTACAGTCCCAGCAAGGAACCACCTGGCCAGATGAGTCCAACTCAGTACCTAATAATGATGGCAGGTCTCACAGCCTAGTTTTGCCACTCCATGGAGCACAGTGCTGGCTTGCATGCTTTCATTATTTTGTTAAATAATAGAAGAACCCTTTCTGGGTTTCAAGCAAAATTCCATATTAGACAGTGAAATATAATTAGAATGAAAGGAAAGTTTATTTGGTTCAATGGAGATAGTGAGATGGAAATAGCTGACTCCTACTGTTCTCTCTGTTCATGGGATCCTGAAGCACTGCCAAAGGACCCTGGTCTCTTCAAAATCCTTTTTAAAAAACTCACATTATCATTTAATGTTAAGGAGGACAGTGTTGTGCCTGTGTGTACGTCTGTATATATTTGTGTGTACTTGTGTGTGTGTGTAGGGCGGCCACATTATGTACTGTGAGTCTGCCAGAGCCTGAAATCTCCTGCCATTGGTCACAAAAGGGACCACAAAACAGTGGAGGCCTCTCAATAGAACTGGGTAAAAAATTAAATGAATAAAGCTCCAAGCATATGTCATATTAAAGAAAGGCAGGCAGGTGTATCTATAAACTTGATAGTGGTTAAAAGTGCTTGCAAAGAGGCTCTTCACTGAGGACTTGAAATGTTTTAAATGTTCAGCTGATATAACATCTCTTGCAGAGAGATATTCACCACCATGGCTTTGTAGGTGAAGAAATTGATGCTCAAAGAGGTTGAGTAGTAGTCTCAAACTTCTAGTGCTTAGAGGTGGTGAAGCCACCTTCTTGCATTGGCAACCAGTACAGTTTCCTGGGGAAGGGCCCCAACAGCCCAAACATGGGCTTTTATTATCAGCAGGCATCATGTTAAAGTTTCTGCTTTGCACTTGCGTGTTGTCCAAGGCTGACAGAGCATGCGCCAACTGCTCAGGGCCTCTGCTCATTATGGCCCAGACTCTCACTGCCTCCCTACCATCATAGGCTCTTGGCCTCCTCCTCTCCATCCCCCAGTACTCTAGGACTGCCCACCCTCCCTTCCTATCTCCACCCTCTGACCACTGCTGCTCTCCACCAGGGCAGCACCAGGATCCCGTGGACAAAAAAAGGCCCATGCTCTGCCCTAGCACACAAGGGTCGAGGTCAGGTGAGTAAGGCAGCCACCCTTCCTGCCCCTGGGGGAACTGCTCATCTACCCCAGTCATGATCCTGAACACATCCTGGAATGGAGCTTGCAATCTCTTGAAGGTCACTAACCAGATTGGGCTATGGACTCATGACTGGCCAGCTCCTGGCACTTCCATTTTGCACTGAGCCCCACACATTGCGTATCTGGCCCTGGCTAAGATACAAACCCAGACACATGCAGACATGGAGTGACTGATCACTGCACGAGACACCTCCATCTTCTATCCCTGAGACTCAGCACCTTTTTGGGATGCCTTAGCTGCTTGCTCTAGCAGTGATGGTGACTCCTTCTCAGGAGCCCAGGTAACATGGGGAGGGCATGTGTGACAGGCCACCAAAGGCCCTGGGTGGCCCCTGATCATCCCATGGGATGAGGGACTTTCCATTCTCTCCAAGTACAAGATGCCCACTTTGTATCCTCTGCAGGTTCTATTAGCCGTTATTCTAAGAACCTGAATTAGGGTAAAATCCCCCCGAAGGATAAAAGACCAGGTTCCCCAACTTGTGAAATAGCCTGTGTGTTGGAACGTAAACCAGTGAAGGAAAGAGCCCAGGCGAGGAGCCAGGAGCAGTTCCTCGAGGAACCCCTTCTCCTCAGAGCCCTGACTTCCTAGAATCATGAGAGGTGTTCCAACATTTTCTTGGGACGACTAACATGTACGTTCCCAAAGGGAAGGAGCAATGCCTCACTCACTCTGCCAACACAGGACAGTGCCTTGCAGGTAAGAGAAGCTCAATGAATATTTGGGGTACCTGGGACTTGGGATGGATCTAATCCACATGCAGATGTTGTCTTTATTCACTCTGTGGTTGGCATTTCTATCATCTTTCATACTAATTTTTTTGTGTGCGTAAATGGTCATAGCAGTTTTATTCATAATAGCCAAACGCTGAAAACAAACCAAATATCCATAAGTAGCACTAGACGTTGAGAGTCAGAGTGAGGAGGAAAATTCCTATCCTCTCTCTGGTCCCTTCCTTTCTTCCCCTTTTATCAGACTCTGCAATAACCAATAGCAAACAGGCCAGGGCCGTTGGCTCCTTAACAAAGCCAAACAGGTGTGAGAGATTAGCTCCCTGGACAGAGCCTCTGTCCAACAAAACAATGTCAAATTCCCCCTAATAAAGCCCAGAGCTGTAAGCAATTCCCCCTTGTTATTAAGCAGGAAAGAAAACACAGCCCGGCTCCTTCCCAATTAACTTGGAGGACCCTCTGATGAGCCGAATTTAGACCAGAGACCCGCCATGATCTGGCTTCCACTACAGACAGGGCCTGCCTTCTTTCTTGAATGGAAACTCTCTGGCCCAAGTTCCCAGCCATCTTGGCACGATGGTGCAGACAGCCCCCAGGCCCCCACCCCAATATCTATGGGCTGTCTCTGCCTCTGATTCAAACCATCTTTGCAAGTCCCTGCCAGATCCCTTACTTTGATTTTCCATATGGAGGTTTGCTCTCATTTGCCAGGTTAGTGTTTATAGGGATAGGCTTTTTGACAGTTTTGCTGTCAGTGAGACAGGAGATGGGGATCTCTCCCCTAGAACATGAATCACTTTCTTGTTTCTACCAAGGGGGGGAAAGATCAACATCCTGAAGCAATAACAACAACAAAATAGAAACCCTAAAGGTATCAAGCAATGGGAATGTCCAGTCGCTCCTCTTCTTCTCTCTCTCTATCCCCCACCTTAAACTAATAGGCCATGGAGTGGAAAATAGGAAGATTCCAAAGTACCTTCCAAAAATGATCCATAGGGCTGGCTCATTTGTGCAGTGGTAAGGTGTTTTTCAAGCAATGCAGCCATGATTCTGGTTGGTTGGCAAGGCTGGAGGTGGGTAAATCACAGTGTGAGACCCTGTTGAGAGTATTTGTCACTCATGAAATAAATTGATTAATTAATAATTAATTTTTTTTTCAAGAAATGGCCCATAGCTCTGTTATTTTGTGTTTACACATGGAGTTAGAGTAGCTCAGACTATGAAGACCATCCTTTCCTTTCTCCCATCTCATCTTTGACAGTAGTTGGAGGGAATCTCTTTCAATCTTGAACATCTTACCTAAATAGGGAATGTTTAAACAATGTTCACAATAATAAGCTCTCAATAAATAGTAAGATGGCCAGGCACCATCTTAAAGCCTTAAAGCATTACTTCATTTCATTCACACAAGAGCCCTATGCATTCCCCTCATTTTATAAAAGAGATAACTGAGTATTTTTAAAACTACTTGTTTAAAGCACATACCTAGCCACTAGCAGGACCAGCATTTGAACCCAGAGTTCAATTCCAGCACTGAGGTGGACTATAGTGCTATTTGTCAAATATTCCTGGTGGTTCTTCAGCTCCTCCTCTGGGCACATCATAAGATTACATTTCTGGTATTTGGTAGGGCCATATGATCAATACAGGCCAATGAGTTGTGAAGAAAGGCAGTCTGTATCTCTACAGGGCTGAACTAATGTGCATTTTTCCAAAGCGATTGTTTCTAATACTACGTTCATTGGCAATGTTCCAGAAAGTTCTGCCAGCCTGGTCCCAGAAAAAGGGAGACAATGACAAGGAAGCAATACCATCAGCTTCTGACGATAGGTACCTATGTAAGAAATATACTCTAATTGTTTTATTCCATTAGGACTTGAAAGTTATCATCATAAGTGAAAAGAGTGGTTATATTTGGAGATAAGGCATAAAGCGTAAGGAAGGATTTCCAGACTACCTGCCTGTGCTCAATGTCCTGACCAGAGTGCAGTTTACAAGGATGTTAGCTTTATAGTAGTATAAATACTTATTCTGGGTGTGTTTTTATATCTGTGTTTTATTTTATACAAAAAGGTTAAAAAATATTTGAGGTTATTTGTTACCACACCGTAATCCAGACAACTCTGACTGATATGCCCCACAGCCCCTGTTATGAAGTGCTTTCTTTTATCTCAGCTATTTCCATTTTGCTTAGATGATAGCAAATTTCTGTCTTCTGAGAGATGGGAACTAAAACCTTTGTTTGGTCTAAGGTAGGTCTAAGGCTTTTAATAGAAAGGACAAAGTAGAAACATGAAAAAAATTTAATGAAATGCATTAGCTGAAACAAAAAGTTTTCAAAGATTCCTTGTCTGGAATTTTCTAAGGAATTGTAGCTCATGCCAAAAAGCAAGACATGATTGACTTTGAAGTAGAAAATTCAAATATTGGACATCATCTGACCCCTCTTTCTAACTCTACTTCTCTTTCTCTCAGCTCCTTCAACACAACCTTACATGGTTATTTTAATCTTTAGTTCATGGTGCTCTCATTAATTGTACTCATGGAGGCAGACTGAATGGCCTCATGGGACATTTAGTCAAAAGGGTTTACATAAGAGAGAAGAAAATCCTGATAGTTTTTAACATGTCCCTGTTGACAGTCCGATAGAGAAAGCTTCTAACTCATCTTGAGAAAAGCTAGCGTGCAATAGACAGACTGTAATGCTTTTCCCTGTCAAGACCGTAGCTGAAGCAATGAAGGAGTTTCTTCCAATATCAGGGAGCTTGAAACGGTAGGAAGTCACCAAATCTTGTGCCAAAAGAACCCCATCAGCCGTTGTGGTATTCTGAAAACCTTTCCCCTTCTCTGTACCCCCTCTCCCAGATAAAACCATCAATGCAATATAAAAACAAATACTGCCATTTTTGTTTTAATCATTGTTTTTCATTTAGTTTGGTTTTGTTTTTATTTAGTTACTTATTCATTAATCTCAAAAGCTCTCTGCAGCTCCAATTGTATTTTAGAACTCTTGATCTCTTGAAAGCCAATTCCCAAACCCAAGCCCAGATTTTTGAAACCCACATGCATCAGGCAAACTGCTGATCATTCACTCTACGTTTATCCTGTTGAGGGTCCTCTGTCAGCACTAGGAGGCTGTTGACCAATAACTGTTTCCCAAGCTCTTTGCTTGCTGATCTAACCTCGTTAAGCCAACGCAAGAAGTCTATGTGATTGATTTATCCTGTACAATAAAACTAGGCTATTACTCATGGGGCAAGCTGGCACATTATCTAGTCTTTTCTGTAAGAGGTAGCAAACCAACACCTTAGTAAACTGCCCTACTATCTGGGGAGAGATAAATTGCTAATCTGTGGCTGTTGTACATAAATGAATTTCATTACTGTCTGGGGCAACACTAAGCTTCAAGTTCCTGTAATTGTAATCCATTGATTTTTTTATTGTCACTAACTAAAAGTGAATGCTTTTATTTATAAAACATAATAATTTTAACACCAAGGTCCAGTTGAGTGCAAACCTTCCCGCTGTAAATTACAGGTGGCAGCCAACAGATAATTCCACTTATCCTTCCTTGGTCATACCCGGAAACATGCCCAAGAGAAGCCCACGCCAGGGATGAATCATTTACAAAGGAATCCAAATAGGCTGTCCTTTCTAAGCACAGGAGTCTGTACTTTCTCTCTCATGGCATTTCTCTCTTTCTGCTTTTTATCTTAGTTATTTGCAAGATAATAATACAACACAGTGATCAAGGGTACAGATTCTGCAGGCAAAATGCTTGCATGTGGTTTCCTGTATTCTTAGTTGAACGACCTTGAGCAACTGTGCCTCAGTTTCCTCCTCTATACAACCAAAACATAAGTAAAAAGAACCTACCTACCTCACAATGTTATGATGAGGACTGAATGGGTTAATTCATGTCAGGTACTTAAAACGGTACCAGTACAGAGGAAGCATTCAATGCATGTCTGGTATTATTATTACTATTATTACAATGTGATATGTATAATTTAGATATTTAAACTCTAAATGCCTTAAAGACAAATCCTGGGATTTACCAAACTTTGCAATTCATTGGCCTAAGAGTATGCCTAAAGAGCTCACATCCAACTGTACCTTGGTATTATTGTGATAACATTGTATGCTTTTTGCTTTTAATAATAATAATATATATATGATTATGTGTGTATATAGTGGGTATTTTTTCCATTTTTTTAATTTTCTTTTAAAAGATAAAGAGAGAGAGAAACAGAAGACATTCGATGGAGTCTCACACCTTGATCTCCCCTGCACCTCCAACCTTTCAGCCAGCCAGGATCATGGGCATGCATGTGCCTGGTATGTACAGGTCAACCAAGGAAACAAACCCCAGTCTTCTATATGGCTTCCAGCAGTGTAAACCATTGTGCTACTGCTTGACCACCATGGCTGGACCAATATATACAGAAGGTATTGAACAAATGTGGAGTCCATAGAAATTGGTGGTAATTTCCCACTTACAAAGATATTTTAATGTGAGATTGAGCCTCGGAGTAGACTGCAGTAGGTGGGTATAGAGACCTGTGATTCCCAGACAGGCTTACTACAGAAAGGATTTCCACATTCAGCACAAGGTTGAACCAGAAAACTTTTAAGAACTTTTGTCAGTCTAGACTATGTGATTCAATGACCCCCCTCCCATGACATTTGCAACTTCAGCTCCAGATTTCAGTCTCTTTACTGGAAAAAAGAGACACCAAAGTCTTGGTCCTGGACTCACAATCCCAAAACAGCATTTCTCCAAGAAATCTCACCTGTGGGAGATGAAAGAAGTATGAAGACTTTTTTAAACAGGGGAAAAGAAAAGATTCATCAAGCAGTGATTGTAACTTGGAACGTCTAAGGCTTTTCTCCAAATAACAACAAAGCAATGAACTAGCTTCCCATGTATAAAAATTCCTTTATATCCTAAATTAGCAGAGCCAAAGAGGTAAAAAACAGGGAGGGGGGCAAAATATGGCCTTCCAGATGTGTCATGGTTGTGATAAGTCATGTTTAAACTTTATCCAAAGTGAAATAAAGTGTCAACAGAAACTCCTGCCCAAACCCTCTGATCAGGTCAGGCAAACAACCAATCGAAAAAAATCAATCATATGTGAAAAGTGGCCTGCAGGAGTGGGAATGCTTAACTCTGTGGTTCCCATAGGAGCCAGGGCTATTTAGCAACCTATTTCTTGCCAGCTGCTGCTTCTTCTCGTGGCCATGAAAATGGCCAGAAATACGCTAGTGGGTGTTGTTTCATCAACTGATTTGACTGTGAGCAAGCTGTGAACTGGATGGCATTGACCAATGCCAGGAAAAAGAAAGGATTCTGGGGAGGGTGGGTTCAAAACAGGCAGATCAGTGCTTTGAGAAGAGAGGTGGCCAAAATGTTAAAGAAGGGGAAAATCAGCTTTGATGTGGAGTACCATAAACACTCAAGCAAATGAGTTAGCTCTCGTGCGGTCAATGGAAGAGTAAAAATGTTTAAGTAGAGGTGACAGAGAAACAACAAAGTGATTCCACCAAGCCCATCTAGCTGGAGGCCAACTGCATTTCCCAGGGGTAGGGGTGCAGCAGAAATAATGCTGGGACTCAAGGCCTCACCCAATAGACTACCTCAAAGGAGGAGGTAAAGTGTGAATCAGAAACTGGAGTCAGGGGACCAGCAGTTAGCGTAATGGCTATGTCGCTGAACTCCCACATGGTCAACCGCAGTTCGAGTCCCGGACCCGGGGACTTAAACTCACGCCGGGTGTGTGTGCGTGCATGCCCAAGATCCTGAGAGGAGAATGGAGCAGAAGGGGTTGCAGCATAGCAATCCCCCCTGGGGGGTGATTTCTTGCTTTCTGTCTCTCTGTCTCTCTCTGTCTGTCTGGCGAGCTCATGCACCCTATAGCGAAAACCTCTCCAAAAAGAAAAACAAAAAAAAAAAAGAAAGAAACTGGAGCCAGGATCCAACCTTATGGATTGAATAAAATGGGTGGGATTAAGTGGGCTTGGTGGACAGGAGGGTATTTGGGTCTCATCTCCCACAACAAATCTAATTCTAGACCACTAGAGCAAGTGGAACTTCTAATGCTTTCTGGATTGGTTCAGGAACCTGTTAGGCTGGTCTGCCGGTAGTTTCAGCTGGATAAGCCTAGGAACCGACAAGGACTCAACACGGCAACCTGTTCATAGGCCTCCTCCACTCAGTGATAATCGGCTTCAGGTGCAACTGCAGTCCCATCCCACTATCAGATAGGACTGGGACAGAGGATAATGAAGCTTCACAAACCAAACAAGAACTATACTCAAATAACAGCACTCTCTGTGGAAGTAAACTTGCTACAGACAGGCTTGAAAAGCCACCTGGTGACCTGTATCAAGATTTTTAAAAATATCTCTATACTTTCAGCAAATAGCTACAATTCTAGGATCTCATTTTTATCAAGAAATATACATTAGGGAACCAGCAGTTAGCGTAATGGCTATGTCGCTGGACTCCCACGTAGTCGACCGCGGTTCGCGTCCCGGACCCGGTGGCTTAAAAACTCACGCCGGGCGCGTGTGCGTGCGTGCCCAAGATCCCGAGAGGAGAATGGAGGAGAAGGGATTGCGGCGTGACCATCCCCCCTGGGGGGTGATTTCTCGCTTTCTATCTCTCTGTCTCTCTCTGTCTGTCTGGCAAGCGCACGCGCCCTATAGTGAAAAATCTCTCCAAAAAAAAGAAAAAAAAAAAAAAAAAGAAATATACATTAAAGATAGAGAAAAAGAAAAGCAGATGGAGGAAGAGGAAGAGAGTTAGAAAGGAAGACACTGTGAGCACTCAGCACTATTATTACAGGAGCTTTATGTGAATCACCTCATTTTGTCCTCACAAAATTGGTGAGCTTGAGCAGTCACATTCAATGTTATAATATTATTATAATAATAATAGTAATTAATAATAGCCGTTATATCGCTGCTGAGAGTGAGAAGCATTATACCATGCCCACAGAAGGCTTTACCACAGACCCTTAAAAAGTGTTTATAAAGAATTCTGCACTGGGACCAGCAGTTAGCATAATGGCTATGTCTCTAAACTCCCATGTAGTCAACCACAGTTCGAGTCCTGGACCCAGTGGCTTAAAACTCACGCAGGGCGCATGTGCGTGTGTGCCCAGAATCCCAAGAGGAGAATGGAGGAGAAGGGATTGCAGCGTGGCCATCCCTACTAGGGGATGATTTCTCACTTTCTGTCTCTCTGTCTCTGTCTGTCTGGCAAGTGCATATGTCCTATGGCAAAAACCTCTCAAAAAAAAAAGAATTCTGCACTGATATGAGGCAATATTCATAATATAATATTGGCTGAAGTATACAAAACTGTATGTGCCATTGAGTTACCAAAATAAGTATGTATTTTACTTGTTTATGTGTAGCTATGTGATATAGCTGTATATTAACATGTCCACATACTTATGAAAAGGTTTGTAGTGTTTTAAATGAGTGGTGGGATAATATTTCTTTTTTTCTTTACATTTTCCTATGTTTTCTAAAATTTTGTAAATGAGCATATTTACTTTTATAATCAGACAATAAAAATATTGGATAGAAATTGCTATGTACTATATGCTCTTAATGGTTTTTTGTTTGTTTGTTTCTGTTTTTGTTTATTTGCTATGTGCACTTGTCAGAGAGAAATAGAAAGAACAGAGAAAGTGAGAAAGCACTCCTATAGAAAATGGTTACACTGAAATCACTTCTCCTCCATATCTCCCTCCTTTTGGGATTTGGTTTTCACCAAAACATGCCTGGTGTGTTTTTTACTCACTGGGTCCAGGACTCAAACCACATTTTTGCCTTGTGGAATGCCCCCACTTCAATCACCAAGTCACAGCTATTAGCCTCAAAAGTAAGAGCTGAAAATACACAGTACTCCTTTGCTAACCACCATAATCAATGGAATCATAATAGCCATATCTGTTGAACAATGACAAATATATCTAGAAAATATCTAAACTGCATCAGTAAATTTTCTACTGCTATCAGCCTTGATGTGTACTTACAATCTCATAATATACAACAATCCTATAATGTCACAAAGAATGGAACACAGATATCAATAAATTTATATCTGATCTGTTTCTAGTTTGAAATTAACACAACTTCTAATATCTTTTTACTGCTATTAAGAATAATTTGGACTAGTGGGGTCAGCAGGTGGCATGGTGGCTAAGGTACTGGACACTCCCACAAAGCCGATCACGGTTAGAGTCCTGGACCTGGTAACTTGCTTTCTCACTTTCTCTCTTTCTCTCTCTGTGTCTCTCTCTGGTCAAGTTAAAATAAATGAATAAATAAATTAAAATTATTTAAAAATTATTTTAAAGAAGAATAATTTGGATTAGCTTAGAAAATGATTAAAATCATATATGTGTTATTCCCACCTTTAAAAAAAAAACTAAACATTAAGTGATATTTTGTGGCATGTTTTATTAGTTGAGGGTAATCCTAACATAATAATCCTAAAATGAAGTGTCGTAAACCATTTCATAAGAATATATGGTGGGTGAAATTTATAGAGCCAAGCCTTTGAGGGACAGTTTTCTTTTTCTAAAAACAGAGCCTAAAAGGCCTTAGGAGATGAAAACAGATTGTTCAGAATCCATTAGTTCATTACTGAGAATCCTAGTCCTAGATTTTTTTTTTGGGGGGGGGGGGTGGGGAACGTGAGGGTGGTAACTAGGGGTAGAAGACCTTCACTCTCTCTTCTGAACTCTGAAGCTAGGGGAAAAAGAAGCTCACCTATGACTCCATCTATGGCCTGAGATTCTAAGTCAGAAAGGGCTGGAGATATGCTTTCTCGCTTTTCCTCCCTCTTTCCCTCTCTCTCTCTCCCTCTCTCTCTCTCTGTCTCTTTGTGTGTGTCTCTCTGGTGAGTGCACGTGCCCTATGGCAAATTTAAAAAATAATTATAAGGAAACCAGCACTTGGCATAATGACTATGTCACTGGACTCCTATGTAGTCGACCACAGTTCAAGTCCCAGACCCAGTGGGTTAAACTCATGCTGGGTACGTGTGCATGCGTGCCCAGGATCCCAAGAGGAGAATGGAAGAGAAGGGATTGCAGTGTGGCCATCCCCCCTGGGGGGTGATTTCTCACCTTCTGTCTCTCTGTCTCTCTCTACCTCACAGGTGAGTGCACACTCCCTACAGCAAAAACCTCTCCAAATAATAATAATAATAATAATAATAATAATAATAATAAAGAGGCAAACACAAAAGCAAGTTATGTGTAATGCCAGGAGACTTGACTGATTTGTAGGTTAGCAGCAATAAATCATGGATATTCCAAAAATCTAATCCAGATGGAAGACTTTTTATTATATGCAAGTGTTCAGATTAGGCAGATGAAGCTATCTTATCTAAAGCATGCCATTCCATCAAATACTCAGGTGTGTTTATAAGCAAGATGATATATCTTCCTTGGACTATTACCATCAATAAGATAGATATTAAGAGGAGATAATTGCCTATATACAAGAACTTGAAGAGGGATGAAAGAGGTGAACAGCCCAAAAATGTTTTCTTTCTTGAGGTATTATGAGGTCTAGGATCCTACCATTGGAAGTTTTAACCAAGCATTATTTTTCTTCAGAACCCCATTTTCAAGGGCTGGTGAAATTGCTAGTGGTAACATGATGTGTTTCTGTCATCCAGTCATGCAGTGACCAACTAGATTGTGGTCTTCCATGGATGCAGAGATCTAAAGCAAACAGAACAACACTCAGAAAAAAAGAGAAGAGTTTCCAGGAGAAAATAAGGCACCATGAAGTGTGTAAATGAGGGAAGAAAGAGATACCATGGATGGCAATGTTGGAAACTGCATAAGTCACAGTCTCACCCTGGGTGGCCTTTGGATTTGTCACTCCAAAAAAGAAGGATGGAAGAAATGGTCATTAGGTTCCTTTCAGTTCCAGAGTTCCCCCATCCAGTTATCCTTAGGAGTCTCCCTGTGGCCTCTTTACCATTTCTTGCACATGTGAACAGATAGAAGACCTGCCAGAAAAGGGAAGACAAACATCTCCCTGTTGAAGCTACTTGTAAAAAAGGAGGCAGTTCCTTTTGCTTTATAGCCAGACATATTTGTTAGCCTGAAGCTAAAACCAAACATAAATATAGATTTGAGTCTTTCTACCAAACAGCAGGAAAGCTTTAGCACAACACTACTGCTCTCTTGAAACAGGTCATTTTGAAGCTTAGCAGCACTGCAGCCATTTTGAAATTAAGGAAGGCCTCTAATGAGAACAATCTGACCAAGTGCTGAGTCACGGGAAGATCTGTTTGAGGAATGGTCAGATGAGAAACCAGGAATAAGTGTTTGAAGTAAAACAATAATCAGGATAATTACTCAGGGGAAAGCGATTTACTCTGATTGTAATGAGGAATGATTTGCATGTACTTGTATCTTGAACCTATAAATACCAAGAACATATCAAGCTTTTTGAGACACAGTGGTGGTGTTTGCTGGCTATCTCCTTGTAACTGGTTATAGAATAAACTTCCTTCTTCTCCAGCCTCCACCTCTCATGCATTGACTGCCAGAGGAAGCAGTAACTAGGGTGCAGTTGGCCAATAATACTCATGCCACTCTGGAAACTAGAAACACTAAATATGGGTTTTCCAACTGAGGTTCTATTGCTCATTTGAGACCATATAATTCTTTGCAGGGTAGACAGTGTTTCAATGCATGGCAGGGACTTTAGTAGCATCTCAGGCCTCTATTCATTGGATTGTTACCAGATGATAACCATTCCCTAAATGGACAAAAGTATTCATCCTCTAGAAATGGAGGATACATAAACTAAATTCCATTCCGCTCAATCCTGTATGCCAAAGTGCCTCACTGGGTTTTCAGCATGATTATAAACCCAGAGGTAACAGAAATAAATGCTCCTTCCATGTCTATACGAAAGCTTAAACAATAAAAAGACCATCTCTGTGACTGAGAAAGGCCTTTCCAAAAAGATCATTGAACCAGGTATCCAAGAGCTATTGGGTTCTCTGCACTTTTAGTCCAATAAGGAGATCTCAATAGCATTTGTAATCAAGGTTTCTGTACCTCCGTCCAATTGCCTGATGGTGTGGTATTATTTTCTCCATAAGCGACATCTAAACTAATCCATAACAAAATAACAAGAACATCTCCGTAACTCTCCATATTTTATTTCTACTTTTATCACTGGCTGGGTTTGAGAATATGTAAAGAGTACAAAAAGTCTCTAAACCATCCTGGTGTCACCTTGCAGATAACTCATCTTGAATTTGAACCTGCCTATATCTATTCTGTAAACTTAATGAGATATCTTGGAATCAGAGGCCATAAAAATTAAGGCTTAAAGATACACAAAAGACTGCACAATCATCCTCTCATCTTACAGTGAGTTGGGTAAGGTCATATTTGAGGGGTACTCAAATGTAGAGCAAGAAAATAGCCCAGGAAAGAGGACAACAGGTGTTCAGTATTAAAAATGGGCTGATCATATTCACAGCATTAAGAAGAAAAAAAAATGTGTCAAAGCAAACAGACACCTCCAACCAACGACAGTCAACCCTGCTTGGGTGACTCTAGTTCTCTAAAGTATAATAACACTCTCTGAAATTTTTTAAATGTTTTTAGCTTGAATAAACAAACATACCATGTAGATCATCTTTAGAAACTCTAAATGTTTAGAATGGCAAGCTTTCATTCACGCTAAAAGCAATAGACAGACTGGTGGAACAAGGGGAGGCAAAGGTAGATTATTCTTTAAGCCACTCAGTTATCCCCGTTTCCCCTGGTCCTTTCCTCCTCCCACACCATCCCCTGCTGTCATTTATCAAGACTGGCCCCAGCCTGTGGAATTCCACTCATTCTTCATCAGGGCTTTGACCTTCTCCAACCAAACAAGCAAGGTACATTCTGGGAGAGTGCTAATGCCAGGCATAGGAGGTGAAGAGGAGGAAACAATCGATGCTCTAGGACTTTCCCACACTTAGGGAAATCAATTTTATTGGTGTTTGGACACTGGATGTCAAGGCTGGTCAGATGGAAGCCAAAGGTTCTGGGGAGGCGGGGAGGGCTGATGGACGGCTGCTGCTGAGGTTTCAGTTATGGAACAGCCTCCTAAAAGGGTCTGGGTCTCTATGACCAACACATTCAGAGGGACCTTTGTATCACACTCTGAAAACCCAGATACTGAAGGTCCCTCGCTCTCCCTAAAATGTAAAGAAGACCATAGGCAAAGTTCCCAAGATGCCCCTCTCTAGCTTGGAGAGTTACAAGGATATATGGACTGGTTCTAGAATGCCTTCAAAATTTATTAAGACTGTTCATGTGGCTGCCTTTTCTCAGTATGTCTGTTCCTCCTCAGGGTGATTTCCAAAGGCTTCATGATGATTATTGTTCTCATCAGAGGTGAGCAGAAGGTGAAGCCTAAGTCAGTCAGGCTGCTATCTGGTAGTACATTTGAGCAGAGAAGGAGGTTAAAGCTGCTGCATTAATGAAGACTCTAAGCTGCTTTGGTCTATCCCTCCCACTTTCTCAAAGCCACCAGGCTCATCTCCATCTCTGGGCCTTGTTCATGTCACTTCCTTCTGCCATAGCACTCCCCCAACCCTTTGCAACCCTCCTTATGGTAGGACTCAGCTTCACACCTCTCTGTGAAGGTGTCCCTGATATGGCCAAGTAAGTTCCTAACCCCCACCTCCATTCCCACTCTAACGGAAACAAAGTGACTATAATGCTGTATTAAAGTGTGAGATCCTCTGAAGGCGGAGTCATTTTTACCTGATTCATCTTCATCATAGCCTAGGATGGTAGGTAGTATATACTAGACCCTCTATAATTATTTGATGAGCACATGAATCTATAGATTCTTCTTATCAAGATTCCTTCTATTGCTTATAATTTCAGAAAATAAGTCCATAGGGGATGCAAATGCTTCTCTAGACCAACACACTGATGGCTTGACATGAGAATGATATTGGTCAGATATTAAATTAGTGCCTCTCCACCTAACCCCTGACTGCAGCCTCAGTCCAATTCCTCTGGAATTTCTAATACCTGCATGGCTGGACAAGGGACATTGGCATTGCCACCCACAAATCTGCATGCTGCAATCTCTTTCTTCCCACAACAACCCCACTCTCTCTGCCCCAAGCAAGAGGAGTATGCAAACGAGAGAGATGGCCAAGGAACTCTCAAGTACCAGTGACTCACAAATCTACATGATCTGTAGACTTCATATTAAATCAGCCTCCTCCTAATACCAAATGCCCCTTTGGGTGACTGACTGGTGGATTCTCTGGTAATTGAAGGGTCCTGCATACCTGGGTGAGGTAGTGAGCTATTGTCTCCCAGATCCAAAACTTCTATTCCCTGCTCTGGGACACTAAGAGAGACTATGCAAATCATCTGAGATTCTGCAAACCACCTCTCTCCTTTGGTAGTTGCTTCTTGATCAAATCTGGCAATAGGAGGTAATAGAAGGCACTACAGGGAGAAAGAAAGAAGGGAGAATGTACTCCTTTTTTCCTGCTACCTTCAGCAGCACTTCATCCTCAAAGCAGCAGTGGATGCAGCCTTCAGCTCCTAGAATCAGCTTTAAAGTGCTTCCTCAGAGACGCAAGCTCCAGAAAAGTATTGCTTCCTTCTCAGAGCTCTGAATTCCAACTCCCTAAGGCCCCTCCTCCAAGGTCCTACAATATCATCAGGAACCATACAGAACCTCCCGCTCAGAAGTTTGGGCCTCAGCTCCTCAGGGTTCTTCCTCTAATATTTTAGGTTCTAATAGCCCTTTTTTTTTTCAGCTCTAGGGAGGTTGCTTCTCCCTGAAGTTACTATGTCTGTGTTACTTCATCATTCTCATTCTTTTTCAGTCCTTCAAAAATTATATAATCAGTGGGAACCAGCAGTTAGCGTAATGGCTATGTTGCTGGACTCCCACGTAGTCGACCGCGGTTTGCGTCCCGGACCCGGTGGCTTAAAACTCATGCCGGGCGCGTGTGCATGCGTGCCCAAGATCCCGAGAGGAGAATAGAGGAGAAGGGATTGCGGCGTGACCATACCCCCTGGGGGGTGATTTCTTGCTTTCTGCCTCTATGTCTCTCTCTGTCTGTCTGGCGAGCGCACGCGCCCTATAGCGAAAACCTCTCAAAAAAAATTATATAATCAATAGCCTATATTAATTCCCTCTGTTGAAATGCCTAGGGTTGTTTTTCTTTCTGTTTCTAAAAATTCTTTCTGGTCATTAGTGAGGAGAGAAACCTAAGCATCAACTCGACATATTCTTAGTCCAAAATGACAGCAGAGTCTAATAGAGGTATTTCACTGTAGTATTGACAATATTTATCTAAATAACTTTAGACAAGTAACATAACTTTCTTAAATCTTTATTTTTTTTCAATTTGCTATAGAGCATACACTTGCCAGAGACAGAGAGAGAGAAAAAAAAAAAACACTGCCAGGGAGATGACCGTGTTGCAATCCACTCTCCTCTTGGGACTTTAGGCATGTATGCACACGTGCCAGGCATGTTCTTTCAAGCCACAGGGTCTAGGACTTGAACAGTGCAGCTGGCCATGTGAGATCCAGCCTCCTTAACCACCATACCACCTCCCTGACTCCTTTGTGACTTTAGTCTTGCAATCATGAGTGGAAGTAAAAAATCTTAGGCCCTTGCTCTGTCATAAAAATGTAGTAAAAAGATACTATATGTGAAAGAGTTTTAAGGTCTATGTTAGAAAGGCACCATTACCAATACAAAACTACATTGAGTATCAACAGGCTATAAAGACACTTCCTAGTTTTGACCTTAACAAGCCCTGCAGGACAACTCCTCCCACCTATCCTCAACCATACTGGAACCAATTCAGATTTGCTGCTTTATGAAAAATTCATACCTTGACAGGAAGAAGTTTAAATCTTCCATTTCCTTTATTGATAAGAACATGATCATCCATTTTCAAAACAAGATTCATCCTCAATGTTGCAATGTCAGGTTGGCCATCCTTTCTGTTGAGAGAAATATGTGTTGGGAGTTTCAGTTCTGAGGAGAGGATAAGAAGCAGAGAAGAGGAGAATAGTGTGGTAAGGGTAGGACGAATATATTTGTTTCATGCTTGAAACCATACCAAGGTGTCATATTCTCTTTAAGAATGTCTGGAAGAAACTTGATGGATTAGTGGAAAGTGGGGGTGGGGGAAAGAGGCGGCACCATCAATTGCTGAAATTGGCCCCAAACAGGTTTCCTCATTGTACTGCCAATTGGTTTTGCAATAAATTGGAGGAAATTTGGCAAGATATTCAACCAGGGCATGGACAGTGTATTGAGACCAAAATAAACAACTGTGAAGAACCTGGCAGTTTTCCATTGAATTTTTCAGAAGTGAGTTATGACACCAACTTTTTAGTTACTTCTTCTAAGTTTATAGAATGGAAATTAAAGTAAGGTCACAGATGACAAGTTTCATTCTTAAAATTTGAGATCTAAATACCAAATAGGAAATCCATTTATAAAACACATGAGAACTAGAGGGTTAAGGCACTGGACTCCCACATGGTCAACCACATTTTGAGTCCTGGACCTGGTAGCTTGAAGATCATGAATAACATGTGCCCAAAATCTCAGGAGAAAAATGGAGGAGAAGGGATCCCCTGAGGGAGGGGTGATTTCTCACTTTCCCTCTCGCTGTCTCTATCTCTCTCTGGTGAGCACACATGCCCTATGGCAAAAAGCTTTAAAAAAAAAGAAAGAAAGAAAAGGAAAAGAATAAGGTCAAATATTTAAGACAACAGCATACTCTGTTGTCAACATATTGAACACAATGGATTTACCTCAGAAATTCTACATACAGAAATTACACAGACTTTTCAATAACTAGAGAAATTTTTCTGGAAAGAGATAGCTCTGAGATCCAGCCATTGCTAGATTTTCTTAAATAGGTATCTGTGAATAAAAAGAGATTCCTAACAATTTGTGTTCCATGATCCTTCCTGGAAATTTGGTGGAGTCTACAAGCTTTTTCTCAGAATTATATATTTCAATACATAATTTGAAGTATATATATAATTATTAAAATTATATTAAAATGCAATTGGACAAACATTTTGAAAATAAAACCATGATACATAATATGTATGCTTCTTTATTAACACATCCAATAACAACAGCTGAGTCTACTAATTACTATTATGTTGAGATAATGATAAATATAGATAATATTTTGAGATCTTTACAACACTGCAGTATTACATTAAATATCTGTGATTTCTTATGGTGACACATTCTCAAGCATGGCAAATACTACTGTGGCTTGTGGCTTACATTCATAATCAAAATTTTAAAATTATAAATTTCCATTATAGGCTAGGAAAAAAAAATAAAGACACAACTTTTTCCCATTTTAACTTAAGGACTCCTTAAATTTTTTCCATAGATCATGTGGAGATCCTTGGGCACTGAAGTAAGAATACATGGCCAGCTCTTGGACCTCAAAATTCACATGATTTTAAAATAATCCCTTTCCCTATTTCCCCTAAGAATTTATTCTACCCATCCACCAAAAATAAATAAATAAATAAATAGACTAACATAAACTCCTTGCTAAAAATTCTTGCTAGTTTCTTTTTGTCTGCATTATGTTCTAAGACTTTAGCATCACATGTATATAACTCAGAGCCACAATGGAAGCAGATAGCACATTCAGAAAAGGATCATTTAAGAAGGGGCAACTCACAAAGGTGTGGGATAGGGAAATCACAAGAAACAATGAAATGACCTGGGGCTTACTGTTTCTAGACTCAAGAGAACATGGGAAGACAGCAAGTACTTGATCCTAAAAGGACAAGTTGAGTTAGTCAGCTTCAGAGAGCTAATGCTCTTCAGCTGAGAAGCAGCCAGCCCTGGATGACTTCTCATGTAGAAATCCAATGGAGACAATATCCTGACCTCACCATCCTCCCTCTTTTCAATCTCCTGTTCATCCAGAAGCCAAAGGGCAAGGGAGCACATTGATGTCCCACCCAGGACCAGATGGACAAGGGTGGAGAGAGATCTGGGGAGACAAAAGGAATTCAATGTAGCATTGAAGGTATTTCACACTCCATTGCTCTTCCCTCCATCTCTCCCATCCCTCATTCACAAGTGTCCTCCAACATAGACATTCCAAGAGCTTTCTAAACATGGCAAGTTTTTTTAAGTTGTCTATACAGTAATGTAATTTAGACTAATATGCCGTGAGCCCCTTTCTCTCGTTGAATTCATAGTTGAGTTCTTCGTCTTCAAGATCAGGATCAAATGTCACCATCTCCTCTCAGAAATCTCCCCCAATATTCCAGGATAATTTTAGGCAATACTACCTCTGTGTTTTCCTACAACACTGCATCACTGCAGCATTTCCCAAAGTGCTTCTTCAGAAATATAAGTCCTGGAAGTGCTATCAGTGAAACATACAATCATGAAACATGCGATCATGGATCTGTGGAGCACATATTGGAAGGTGGCAGTTTGCTCCATTGTAGTAGTTACAAAATTCCTGTAGACTGTAGATGAAAAACTCCCCAAAGGTGGGGGACAGACTTGTGTGAAGAGTGATCCAGGTAATAGTGAAAAGGGGAAGCAGAAAGAGGAAGAGTCTGTGCTATTACTGAGTACAAGGCACATCCATTGTGAATACTGTATAAGTACACAGAGAACAAGATTCCTCCTCTAAATCATAATCCTATTCCCATAGAATAGACCCTGAGGAATACACATATTGGAAACAAGAAAATATCCATTGCCTGTCATTTCAATGAGAGAAAAATATATGACCAAACAGTTTGTAAGAAATGAAAACATTTTAGAGACCAGATGGCCTAGAAACAGGAAGCCAAAAAGATGAGGACAAAAACTTCTTGATTGTATCAGCTCTTCTATGACTCTATTTTGGTTATTCTAGCATTATTTTCTGTAAACTTAATGATTTCACATTATTCATATTTTTTCTGATAAAAATCTGTTTTAAAAAGTCTTAACTTTTGGAAGATTTTAGGCTATCTTGATCTAAATAACAAAATTGAAAGTATCTTAAACTGAAATGCATTATTACAAAGTCAAAGAAGCCAATCTGGAAAGTCCACATGCTGTATGATTCCAATTATAAGACATTCTGGAAAAGACAAAACCATGGAAATAGTAAAAATATCAGTAGTTGCCAGGGCTGGGGGAAGAAAGAGTTGAATAGGTGGAGCACAAGGGGCTTTTAGAGCAATGAAATTACTTTATGCAATGCTGTCATGGTGAGAACTTGCCATTACACAATTATCCAAACCCATAGAATACAAGGTCCCAAGAGTGAACCCTAAAGTGCACTATGGGTGCTGGGTGATAATGACGTGTCAACATAGGTTCGTGACTATATGGAATGTCCCACTCTGCAGGCCATGTTAATAGTGGAGGATGCTGTGCACCTGTGGGGCAAAGGCTCTTTGGGAAATCTCTCTGTACCTTCTGCTCAATTTTGGTTTTAACCCAAAACTGCTCTAAAAAATAAAACTTAATACATTTTTCTTTAAAAAGAAAAAAAAAGTGTGAGCTAACCATTGGGGTACTGGTAACACAATGCTCTGCAAAGTTGGAACGTTGTGAGAAGGCCCAGGGTTCATTTTCTGAGGCCTTCCTGTGAATGCTGGGCCCGTGATCTGTGCTGGCTAAAGCTGAGGGTGGTTTGTGGCATGAAAAACACCACTGCAGATACTCTCTGTTTCTCTCTAACAGAACAAATAAATAAACTTTTTTTTTTTTTTTGTCTGTCTGCGCTCGCCAGACAGACAGACGGAAAGCGAGAAATCACCCCTCAGGGGGGATGGCCACGCCGCAATCCCTTCTCCTCCATTCTCCTCTCGGGATCTTGGGCACGCACGCACACGTGCCTGGCATGAGTTTTAAGCCACCAGTTCCGGGACGTGAACCACAGTCGACGACATGGGAGTCCAGTGACATAGCCATTACGCTAACTGCTGGTCCCAATAAACATTTTTTTTAAAGTACTTTAAAGAACAACTAAGTCTCTTCTCACACTCTTCAACTCCCATAAGGAAGGGGCAACATCACCACCATGGGCTAAGCATGACCACCACTGCAATGTCACCAAGAGAGAGCTGGAATGTAGATGGTGGGAAGTAGGAGTCAATGTGAAAAGTTGGAGTCAATGGACTCTGCTCTTTCCTTCCTACTAGATTTGCATTCATCAAAATCTTATTTCTCATCCCTAGGTCAGTCCTTTGTGTGTGTGTGTGTGTGTAGCTCCTTACCCTGATGTCCCCACCCCCTAGAAATGTTCCAATCCATGCAGTGGCCCCTGAATTGCCTGGGTCCCTGGTAGAAGCTATTTTCATACACACTTTTGTCCTTGAGGAATCCCTTGGTGTTAATTAGACTAGGAAGCTCACGATAACTTTTATGTGCTTTATTTATCTCCTTCGGTAGATTTTACATATATTGTGCTTTCATTCCTAGACTGCCAGAAAAGTTTTGAATCAGAAGTAATTATCAGAAAGTGTGTACTTGAAGGAACCCAGAAGAGTAGTAGTCAGACGTGTCACACACTGTTAGGGTCTCCATCAGTGACTGATCTGGTGTTAGTAAGACCTAGGGACAGACCCATCTGATCCCCTTCCTAAACCACAAAAGTAAACTCATCTCTTCCATATACAGTTCCCTACATTTAGATATTAGAGCCTGAGCAGTCAAGATGGCTGGGTTAATTGAAATGAAAACCATTTTTCAGGGCCAGTGGGTTTCATAGTGATTGGGACACTGGACTCCCATGTGATAACCACAGTTCAAGTCCTGGACCCAGCAGCTTGAAACTCATGCCAGGTGCATGTACAAACATGGCTGAAGTCCCAAGAGGACAATGGAAGAGAAGGGACTACAGAATGGCTATCCTGCCTTGGGGGTGATTTCTCACTCTCTGTCTCTCTGTCTCTGTCTCTCCAGTTATTATACATGCCTTGTATCAGGACTCTCTCAGGAAAAAAGAAAAGAACACCATTTTTCTTTTGAATACTCATAGTTTCAAGTCTAGCAACCCCAACAGTGGCTTAACCTCTTTCTACTCAAGCTCTCAAAAATGTAACAGGTCTCCATGCCTACATTTCCATAAAGGAGATTAAAAAAGAGGTAATTTTCAGTAATGAACACTCCTTGGGGACACTGAAAACGTGGATCATCCAGTTACTATGAATGGGTCCTGACTTCTCTGCACCTATCTCTAAAACTCACTTAGGAAACTTGACTTCTAAGCATGTGAACTTGTGCCGCTAAAGGAGACCCAACCTAAAGGCTTCCTGAGTCTTTTACTTCTCTCCCTACACATTTATGCATGGTCAGCTTATCACAGTGGCATGTAAAGAGGTACAGGGGAACCAGCAGTTAGCGTAATGGCTATGTCGCTGGACTCCCATGTAGTCGACCGCGGTTCACGTCCCGGACCCGGTGGCTTAAAACTCACGCCGGGCGCGTGTGCGTGTGTGCCCAAGATCCCCAGAGGAGAATGGAGGAGAAGGGATTGCGGCGTGACCATCCCCCCTGGGGGGTGATTTCTCGCTTTCTGTCTCTATGTCTCTCTCTCTCTGTCTGGCGAGCGCACGCGCCCTATAGCGAAAAACCTCTCAAAAAAAAAAAAAAAAAAAAAAGAGGTACAAAAATTTTGGATCTAGGGCCTTTGAGGCCTTGAACAATTTTTTAGATATGGAAACATTGAAACATTCAATCCCTAAAAACTCCAATACATCAATTTCAAAATGGGTCAGTGTGTATGTGTGTGTGCACATGAATATGTAGCATGTTTTCCAAATGGCTTTATTCTTAGATGATGGTTACTAGAGTTATTAGCCTTTTGTTCATTTCATCATCCTTTACTTAGGACAAAAAAATAAGACATGAAGATTCAATTTCTCCCATGTTTATCTTTCCTCTTAATTAATATTAGGTATATCAATGGAATTTTTTGGTTACAAGTAACAAAACAGTTAAATCAGGAGGCAGGTGTTTTCAGAGAGTGTTAATTCAATAATTGGTCTAGGAGTTGGCTTTTCCTGATGGTTGCAATTTGTTTGCTTCTGAAACAAGCTTACTTCTTTTTTTTCCCTTAGATTTTTTTCTGTAGGGCATGTGTGCCTCCCCAGTGAGAAACAGATAGAGACAGAGAGAGTGGGAAAGTGACAAATAACCCCCCAGAGGGTTGGTCACACCACAATCCTTTCTCCTCCATTCTTCTTTCAGGATTTGGGGCATGCATGCATACTCTCCCAGGCTGTTTTTCAAGCCACCGGGTCCAGGATGTAAACTGTGGAGTCAGAAATGTAGGATCCAGCCCCTTAACCATCACTACATGCTGCCCCCAAGCTTACTTCCTACATGACAACATTCAAGGCAAAATGGGAGGGCCAATTTTAACCAAACTTTTTTATTTTTTGTTATTATTCATACATTAAATCACTACATATCACTTAGATTGTGAAGAGACTTCATCCAGCATGATTTACACCTCAGTCCAGCCCAGTTCAGACTATTATACACATCCTCGTCAACAGATAATAAATCTTATCAGTGTCCCACAAGTGTCTTACCTTTTGAAGCCTCCAGCAGATTCTTGTCATCTTCCATGTGCCACACTGGGGATACCCATCTCTAAGCCAATCACTGGCAAGGAAAACTTCAAGAGTATCATGATTGGCTTTGAACAATTGAATGCCCACCCATAGAATCCTTCCAGTCTGCCTTCTCTGACACTCAACCACCTAAGCTTCAAGCAAACTAGGGTTCTGTTAGAAACGACAGAACAGGCACTTGTCACTGAGTAGGTGACCAGCAGCAGCCTCACTACAATTTCTTGTATTGCTTAAATTTGACTGTTTGAACACAAACTATATAAACTTTCTTAACTGAAATAATAGATCACATAGTCATCTGTAAATGGAATAAAACCTATTGTCCATAGGATTAGAGTTGGAAGTCTTTCTCATAAATTAATATGAATGTAAGGCAAATTTTCCCGTTGTTTCTTTTTATTAAAAAAAAATTGTATCCAAGGCATTAAAACCTCAACATTTTTACAAAGCTAATTTTTTTCCACAAGGATCACTCTTTTTTGGTGACCACAAGGTGAACTAACTGCCAACCAAAGATCTAAATATGTACCATCAAGTGACAAAAGTTGGCTACCTTTCATCATTTCTGTTTTTACCATTGATATCTGGCAAAAATGAAAGAAAGAAATGAAACATTGCTGAGACTGAAATGAAAATAACTCAGCTTATAATGTGGCATAAAGTATGTGTGGGTGTGAGTGTGGTATTAGTATTAAACTACCCAGGCTAACAACATATTTTTGCAACATGACTTATTGATAGGGTTCTTTATTTGAATAAGAGTATATAATTCAAGCCCACTAAGGACACCAATCAACTATACCCCTGAACTCAGTAATAGCTTAAATATTTTCACAAGAGCCAACCAAGTGTACAGTCAGCCATGTTTAGCCTTCCTCTGACATCAGAATCAAAACCAACTTTACAGAAAAGGGGGAAAGCAAAAATATTTTTAAGATGTTTATTTAGAGAAAATAACTCTAGAACCAAAGGTTTTATGCCAGCTGGAAACATACTCTTCAAGTGGGAGGAGGTCTGCTTTTATGCTCTTTTGTCCCCTTACAGATCTTCTTCTGCCCTTCAGCCCCAATGATTTCATGTTGACTCCCAGAAAGATAGGACTTCTTTTCCAAATAGAGACAATTAATATCCAAAACTTCCTTCCTCCCCAGCAAAGCTTACCTATCCCATGTCCTGTTTCAAGATGACCCTGCTTGAGTGATAGAAATTAATCCTAAAGACGAAATTCAATGGTAATGTGTTAGTGGGTAGTGATGGTTTGGGGATGAAACTCTTTCATTGTAACAGACGCTACAAGTCAAGCCTAACAGGAACAACTCTCCAGGCAGATGGGGATATTTCAGCTTAAGGTAGAAGATCTACCTGGGATAGGATGGACCTTCCTCCCCCAGATCAGAACAGAGTGATGACCTCCAATTCTATTTAATTGTCTGGCCAGCTCAGACCATGAGGACAGAGCTTGGCCACATGGCAACCTTCAGCCTATGTCCCTCCACGTTCAAAATAGCTGTGTGGTACAGCCCTCTGAGCCTGAAACGCAAAAGGCACAGAGTCCAGCCCAGACGCTGAGATTCACTCTGCCCTGACACGCTAAATAAGAACTAATTTTAAACAAACCACCACAACCAAGTTTGGGAGAAAGGCCCAGGAAAGCTAAGCAATGGAATGGGCAAAACTGCACACCCCACCCAGATTGTTTACTTCTCCACTGAACCTTTCAGGGACTAAACACTGGTCTGGGGTTTGGGATGTCGTCCACTCTATCCTGAAATTCCCTTTTCAGGTTAGGATTAGGAAATCCTTCCCCACGTCAGTCCCCAACAAGCCAGAAGCCCCATGCTTTTTTTGGTTTTCTATAAAAGCTAAAGTGTTGATTCCTACAATAGGTGAGCTGAAGTTACCTGCTAAAAATTGTCTATATACATGTTTAAACCCCTGGTTCCGTATCAGTGAGGCTTCTCCAGGAGAAACAGAACCAAGAGCAGTTTTTATATTTATAAAATCTAAGTATGTATTTATAATAATTTATATTTGATATATAACACATAATATATAATATATTATATAGTATAAATTATATTCATAAGTAATATAAATTATAGAAGTACTATTTATAATGATCAGCTATCATATGAAATTTATAGAAAATATAATAATTTATATTATTAAAATAACAAATATTTATTTGTTCATCTTCAGGAATTGGCTCATGCAATAGTGGAGGATCTAGAAAGTCCAAAATCCACAGGCCAGTTGGGCAGGCTAAAAATTCAGTGTAAGTTGATGCTGTGGTCTCAAGGCAAAATTTCTACTCCAGGAGAGCTATTTTAGCTCCCAAACTCTTCAACTGATTGAATAAGGCCCACCCATATTATCAAGAGTAACTCTTTTTTTTCCCAAAATCAGCAGACTTTTATTTTTTTTTTACTCAAATATCCCAACAGATCTACAGAGCGATGTGCTTCAGGAAGGACACAGTGGAGTCACGTCACAAAGTGTGTGCAGGCAATAGAAAATCATTTTCCTGAAAGCAACCTGTATTTTAGAGTGTTTTCATTATATAAAGAAATGAATCTCAGTTATGACAAGTAAAATGATGAGGAAACAAATCATAGAGGAAAATGGAAGAGCTCTTTTGAACTGATATTCCATCTAGCAACAGGCCTGCTTTGAGTCATTGCCCTTGAATAGACGTTATGTTTTCATTATTCTCTTTCTTTGATTTCTTCCTCAAAGCCCAAATCATTCATTCAAAACTTCTTACTGCATTATAGATTCTTCTTTTTCATTTTTTTTTTACATTCGATCACCGTGTATCATGACAGCATGCCAAATGAATTTTCCCATCATGAATACACTGTAAACTGGTTCAGTCAAAGATATTAACCATACACATTATGAGAATCATCTTAAAGTCAACAGGTGGAAAATTTTAACCCATATCCACAAAATACCTCCTCAACCACATTTAGGTTCCTATTTGATTCAATGACTAGGTACTATACCCTGTCTACACTGACACATAAGCTTCTCCATTCCAGCTCTCTCTTCGATGGCTCTGGCTGACATCTGAACCTCTATGAAGCACTGGTACCATAGGAGTTTGGAGAGTGCTCAATGTCCTCAGCTATGTAAAGCCTCAGGGACCTGCATGCATGGCACAACTGTACCCAATGCAGTCAATGCACCTCTCAGGAATCTCAGCATCTAAATAATCACGAAACAATTCTCCAGCGAGTGCTTAGTACACATCAGGCAATTTGTGAAACACTTGATGAGTGGCAATTCAACTGAAGTTGTCTCACCAAAATCAATGCTCATATTCTTCACTTATAGACAAAAAAAATCAGAAGTTCAGAAAGGTTAAGTCTTAGGTCACACAGTATTTTCAGTGTGGGATCCAGATTTGAACCTGACTGCTCTAACTTCTTGAGGCCTGCACTATGTGTAGTTGAAAAATGCTGTCCCCAAGTCTAGAGCTGGATGGATTAGGAATTCTTCCTTCCTCTTTCCCTTCGTTCGCTTCTCACAACTGTCATAAAGTCTTCTCTGGGGCACAGCCCTGAGCCTGGAAGTTCGCAGTTTGGGGACGGAATTATAACAGCGAGGGGCAAGCAGAGTTGAGATGCTAAGAGGTTTCAACTGACAACCAATCAGGGTAAGCAGGCAAAGAAGTTTTGAGTTGCAAAATGAGTTTTTCTCAAAACTGAAAGTTTGGCTCTGAACAGAATTAAAATGTTGCTTCCAACCAAAGATGCTCTGAGAACATGTATCTTTACTCATAGATTAACTTTACCCCGACAACATTTTGTTATAAACTTCCTTTGAGTCTTGGGCTGAAAGAGACTGAAAGATGATGCCCAATTCAGTCCTTGTCTTCAAGCCAAAGTGTTCCTAGCACTCCAGAGATTCACAGAGGTAGAGTCCAGCCTTACCCAAGGCATTCACCTGCCCAGTGAATCACACACGGCATCGTCTTTGCAGCCTTTGACCCGACCTAGCCTTGGATAAGACTCACGAATCCACTGCATGGCCACGATTGTGTTGTGCAATGTTCCAAGTCAGAGACCTGACAAGCTGCCTTGTGGAAAAGCTGCTGAAAACAGAGTCAGCCGGCATCAACCAGGAATGGTTGTATTTCACACACAGGGGGCGGCTTCTGCCATTGCTTTTCCATCCAAGGAAATCAACACAAATGAAAGCTGGCTGATGCTCTTGTCCACCAGAGGCTGGAGAACAAAACCACGGAATGGAGACTGCCCAACTCTAATTTAATTCAGAAGAACAAACAGGGCATCACTCAGCGGGCCTCAAATCCCTAGTCAGAAGTTTATGCTCATGGAGCAAATAGTTTCATGGACCATCTATTCCACCTACTCCCTCCTGCCACAGCAAGTGGGTGAAAATAGCTCAAACGCCTTGGTGAGTGACATTCTCATAATTACATCGTTTACATTGTTGTCAATGTTGATCTTATGCTTTTTTAAATTGTAAAGCTAGATGCACAATAGGAACACAATGGTTTGAAACAATAGCTTTAGCACTTCTATGGGAGGTTTGTGTTTGGTCTCTCTCCTTCGTGCCACTCGAGACCCTGCTCAAATGTCACCTCCTCGGAAAGGTGTTTCCTGGCCTCTTACTTTAAAACCACACCCTGGGGACCAGCAGTTGGCGTAATGGCTATGTCACGTAGTCGACCATGGTTCAAGTCCCGTACCTGGTGGCTTAAACTCACGCTGGGCACATGTGCATGTGTGCCAAGATCCAGAGGGGAGAATGGAAGAGAAGGGATTACGGCGTGACCATCCCCCCCGGGGAGTGATTTCTCACTTTCTGTCTCTCTGTCTCTCTCTGTCTTCCTGGCAAACGCACATGCCCTATAGCAAAAAATCTCCCAAAAATAAATAAATAAATAATAAAAAAACATCCTGGAGCAAGCAGGTGGCATGGTGGTTAAGGCACTAGACTCCCACATGTCAACTGTGGTTCGAGTCCTGAACCCAGCAGCTTGAAACTCATGCCAGGCATGTGTGCATCTGTGCCCAAAATCCCAAGAGGAGAATGGAAGAGAAGGGATTGTGGTGTGGCCATCCCCCCAAGGTGTGATTTCTCGTTTTCTGTCTCTCTGTCTCTCTAGAGAGTGCCCACACCCTATAGCAAAATCCTAAAAAAAATAAATAAATAAATAACATCCTGGGTTACCCAACATTTGCTCCTTATAGGATCTGTATTATTATCTTCCTGCATCAGATTATATATCAGTTTATTTACTTATGATCTAACTCCCTTGCTAGAATGTAAATTCTATGAAGACAGAGACCTGAATTTATTCGAGTTAAGCAATACTGTGTTCCTAGAAGTTAGAACAGTACCTTGCATATAGGAGGAACCTCTGCCACATGACGTCACTCCTATGTGGAATCTAAAAGAGTTGATCCCATAGAAGCAGGGTGTGGGATAGTGGTTACCAGAGGCTGAAGGAGGGAAATGGGGAGAAAGTGGTTAATAGTACAAAGTTACAGTTAGACGAAAGGAACACGTTTGTGTATTCTGTTACCTGGTAGGGTGATGACATGTAACAATTTTGCGCTATACCGTGCATTTTGAAATAACTAGAAGAGAGGATCTTCATTCTCACTACAAATAAGTGACAACCATTTGAGGTGATGGATATGCTAAGTACCCTGCTTTGACCATTACCTATGTATATACATACTGAAACATCACACTGTAACCCATAAATATGTACAATTGTATCATTTAAAAGTAAAATATGCTATGAAGGAGAGGCATTGTATGTCCCCACTTAATATATACCAAGTGTCTGTACTCTATAACTGAAACTAGTTGACTAAAGGATATAGAAACACAGTATACAGATGGGGACAGGGAGGCAAAGCATTAATGGCACAAAGAGGTGTGGTATTATCTGTTGAAGATACTTTGTAGTTTTATCAACAGTACTAGGGAGAAATGTTCACCTGCTGAAATATCCATTTTGTAAGACAAATAATAATGTGAATGAATGTATGGAAGAAAATGAAATGAAAAAAAATTTTAAATAAAAGGAAAAAATAAATAAATAAATAAAAGTAACATAAAACTTGAAAAGATGATTAATAAATGAATCAATAGACTGATCCCAAACCAGTCCCTTAGAAGCCTCTGATGAAAATGAGCAATTTGGTGGTTTGATGTTTTAAATTTCTCTTATGGAGATCTAGTTTGAAGTTCTTGACCACCATGTGTCCTGATTAGATTGGTTTTTAGGGAGTATCTAAGTTGTCAAGTCAACAAATCAGCTACAGAATTCTCCTGCTAATCACAGGGACAGACATGTCTTTGAAGAAGTATATAGTAGAAAGTCTGAAATCTTGATGAGTAGTCTTGGAATATTTATTTTTATATTTATAGATACTTCATATTTAACACCTTTGTGTTTTAATTTCTTTGTAAAACAAAGATGATACCAATCGTACTTCTCCTTAGGGTTTCCTTAAGGAAAAATAAACAAATACATGTAAGTCATGTTGACTGGAATATAGAGAACATGCAATAGGTACTATTATTGTTAATATTGTTATTTTGAAAAATTAATAGAAACATATTATTTCATTCGGGGTTAGTGCTGGGGTGAGGCCAGAGTGAAACCCCTAGGGCATAGAATGCAAGGCGGTGCCCACTTAGCAATGCCAGCCTTGCGCCTGTATGATCTCGAGAATGAATGACTCCTTATATTTTTTGCCTTCTCACCTCACTTTGCTCTCAGCTCTGCAAGAAATGGTCAAGAAGAAATAAAACTAGTATAAACAAATTTAAGAGTAGTTTGTCTCATGGTGTAATGATGTTTACAGAAAACACATGACTCAAATTCAACGTGATGTAAGAGCAGAGCCGAAGCCAGAACAACAACCGAATCAACATTCACATTTTAGTAAATGTAGGGATTTCCAGAGGTCTCTGGACAAAACCCTCACAAACAATGAGAGCAGTGCTTCTCAGAGTTCATCTTCCCCCTGTTCTGAGTTTCCTTGGGCCTCCACATCGTATAACTATGGGCAGGTCCAAACACAAATTATACAAACTATCCTCAAAGACTTGGACAAATCAAGAATAATATGCTAAAAGAGGAGATCCCAAACTATCAGATGCCCAATGTGTCCACACACATTAGAGGAAAATGGTCTACACCTATATATCATGAGCTAGTTCCTGCCATGTCACATGGATGAAACAACCTTACAGTCTGTTCACATCTGCCCAACCCAGGGAATGGCTGAGAACTCAGACACACACATATCTAGAAGGACATGAAAAAGGTTACGTTCCTCTGGGGCACTTTATGTCTGGATTCTGTCCAGTAAGCTTGTCCACGTAGCATGGTGGCAGACAAACCTAATTGATCCTCTCTTTCAGTAAGTGTAATCATTAAGCAAACAAAGACAACACTGATCTTTGGTGACTCTATGAGGGTTGCTATACCTCAGAATCAGGGATACTAGGACCCAGGTAGACATCATAATGAAAGAGAGAGCATTCCTTTCTCCCCAAAGCCTGCACTATACTACCCCATTACTGACGGTAACCTATGTGGAGGTCTTTTTTGCAGATCCTGATGTAAAATTTTATACTTACACATAGTCTCCAAATGTTTTAATAAATTTTAGGACTGATTAAGCTACCAGATTTAAAATAGAGAAAAATGAAAAAGAGGCTGATACCAAGAGTGATTGGTACTTTCAACCCCTAAGAGTGTCTATCTGTCATCACATCCTTCCAACACAGATTACTGTTTTTTATAAAGTTAATGAAGATATCCATGATCAATGATATTTATGGTGTCTCTATAGTGTTCGTTATTTCCCCATTGCGTTTGTAAGAAAACTGAGTTCAGAGCTATAAAGCACATCTGTTGCTATACAAAACTGGTCTTTTAGAAAAACTCCATACATTTCCTTGATCATAACATATTACTCTTGTCCTAAGTTAATCATGACTTCTAACACAGATGATATGAAAAACTTGAAATAAAGTCAAACTAAAAAAGTAAAATGGAAGAGAAATATGTAATTACAGTTAGTCTTTTCATGACCAACTTTTTTTTATTTCACTTTCTTCCATACATTCAATCACATTATTATTTGTCTTACAAAATGGATATTTCAAGAGGTGAACATTTCTCCCTAACACAGTTGATAAAAACTACAAAACATCTTCAACAGATAATACCACACCTCTTTGTATGACCAACTTTTAAATATACTATCAGGGCTATTGAACCATTGAACTAAACCAAAGGCTACACAACATATTCTGCCATCTTTTTTTAGAGAGATTTTTGCTATAGGGCGCATGACCTCACCAGAGAGACAGAGAGAGACAGAGAGACAGAAAACAAGAAATCACCTCCCCAGGGGGGATGGCCATCCCACAATCCCTTCTCTTCCATTCTCTTCTTGGGATTTCGGGCATCCATGTACACACACCTGGCATAAGTCTTAAGCCACCGGCTCTGGAACTCAAACCGCAGTTGACTATGTGGGAGTCCAGTGATACAACCATTACACCATCTGCTGGTCCCAACATTTTATTTCTTTTTCTACTCCCTTTGGCCAAAACGAGGTAATAGGTCATCATCCAATGAACTGCCCCTTCAAAATGGACACCAACCTATTCACACCTAGGCTCCAGCTGTCCTGACTAATCAGCTGGGAGTGGAATTTGACTCCCATGAAAAGGGTGTAAGACACCATTTAGTCATCGACCTCCCATGTTTGCTCTGACTTCTTACAGGAGAGTTTGAAGGAGAGCTGTGAAGTTTCCCAAGCCCCATGAAGCTTGCTAAGGCCCACCCTGAAAACAAGAGCACTTCACCTTCTGAAAACTCATCACCTATGAAGCAGAAAGGAAGAAATTTCGTGGCTCTGCTTCCTGGCATAGTCATTAGTCGGGATTGTCTGTCCCAGTTGGTTGGCCTTAGCAACTGAGCCCCATGAAATATTTAGCAAACTGAATGAGTTGGACAATTGAATCAGGAAAAGCTGTAAGAACTCTCAATGTGAAAACAAGTCCAGGGCAACACAAGTCTCTTCCTGCTTTTCCACACTGATCTGCAGCTTCTGTAGTGGAGTGGACAACAGGGTGCTGGTGTCTTTGGCTTCAGGGAAACACGAAGTTAAGGAGAGAGGTCTGCAAATTTGACACATGTCAAGTCCAATGTGCCTTTTTTTCTCTTTTTTTAAAAATTCGCTATAGGACATGTGTACTCACCAGAGAGAGAAAGAGAGAGGGAAAGTGACAAATAACCCGCTGGGGATATGGTCATACTATAATTCCTTCCCCTCCACTCCCCTCTTGGGATTTGGGTTATGCACATATACATACCCAGTGTGATTTTCAATCCACTGGGTCCAGGACTAGAACCATGCAGTCAACCACGTGGGACCCAGCTGCCTTAGCTTCCATGCCAACTGCTGGCCTCAAATATGCCCAACTTTTGAAATCTCTGTTTTACTGTCACTTACCTCTCTATCCTTCTAGGGTGGCATTGGAGACATTTAGAGACATACATACTATCAGAAGATGAAGAAGCATTCTATTTTGTCAGTTAGTAAAAAGATGCCATGGTTCTTCCCAACCTGCTCCTTCCTGATTTTTTACTTTCAGATAAAGAAAAAAAAAAAAATCACTCAGCCCAGCCTGGGAATTTCCCCAGGTAGCTTCAACTAAGAGTTCTTCGGAACACAGTATAGAGGCTAACGGTCAATAGACTGAAAGCCCTGAACCTCAACACCTGTCTTTTTAATGTCCTACAAACAAAAACAAATTCAGGGAGTATACACCTGGACAGAAAGCCAGGGAAGGAACGTGTACACTCTCACAGAGTGAGCGCAGGACTGCATGAACAGCTGTGGTTAGCTCAACTCCCTGACACCAAAGTGGAAAATAGCATAATCCTTCAGAGGAACCCCCTGGAGTGCTGAACTAGGACATGAAAATATTCAATTGCTCTGACCGGTGTGAAGATGTCTGTCGGTCTGCAGCACGCGTGAGACGCCGTCTACTGCAGAGGAACTCATTCTAAAATGTGAATTAGATCTTATCTGTCCAATTTCATAGCTTTGTTGGTTCTGGATGGATTCCAAAGTTCTTAACATCGTATATACGGCCTTTCCTGATCTAACCCTGGCCTGTTTCCCAGCTTTATCTCTCATCCGACCCCCGACCCCCACTACTGTCTATGCTCCAGTCATCTCTTTGATTTGCAGTTCCCAGAACCTGCCATGTTTTCTCTTGATACCTGCATTTTGCACATGGTATTTCCCTTATCTGGAACATATTTTACCCATCCCTCCTTTTTCTAACTAATTTTCACTGGGTTAAAAAGCATATGACAGAAAATAAATAGTACTGGCCCTCATCTGATAGTTTTGTATTATATAAATATTTTGTTTCTCTAAAGCTCCAAAGACTAAAGAAGGTGCAAAATATGAAATCAAGCCATCCCATATGGTAGATACATACACACACACACACACACACATACACACATATTAGTTCTTGCTATTATGCACATGTGCTCCCTGGGGAGAGGGGATGAGAAATCACCTCCCAGGAAGGATGGCCATGCTGCAATCCCTTCTCCTCCATTCTCCTCTTGGAATTTTGGACATGGACACATATGCACCCAGCATAATTTTCAATACACCAGGTCCAGGACCTGCAACATCAGCCATGTGGGATCTGGCTGCCTTAACCACCATTCTGGTTGATACCAATGGTAAATAATTTTAACCAATAAATGTTCAAAGGCCAGCTAGGTGGTATGAGGATTAAGGCGATTGGATTCCACATGGCCGACAGCATGGTTTGAGTCCTAGACCTGAAGGCTTCAGAAAAAAAAAAATTCAAGCACATGTGAATGCATCTCCAAAATCCCCAGAGGGAAATAGAGAAGAGACTGTGGTGTGTTCTTTCCCCCAGGGGAATGCTTTCTCACTTTCCTCCTCTCTCTCTCTGTCTCTCTCCCATGAGTACACACTCCCCATACCAAATTAAGATATATTGGGTTGTTGGAAAAGTCATGACACATGTTTACATAAAAAAGTAGAAAGATACATCATGACTTTTCCAATGGTCCAATAAAAAATAGATGTTCAATTTAGTTTATATGTGCTTATACAAGGCTGCTAAAAAGGTAAACATCAATTACTAAAGTTGTTTTAACTTTATTTATTTATTTATTTATTTACTTATTTATTGTAATTTTACCAGAGAGGAACAGAGTAAGAGAAAGAGGAGAGAGAGAAAGAGAAAGGGAAAGTTGGGCCTCGAACCACAGTCAGCCATGTGGGAGTCCTTAAACACCATGCCACCTGCTGGCCCCAACATCAATTACTAAAGTTTTAAGATTTGTTTCTGAAATATGATCCGTGTGTGACTTCAGATCATCCTTTCTGAAGTCAGGTTTACATGGCCTTGAGTACCAGCTCTGCTGCTTACCAGCAGTCTGACATCAGAGAAGCTATCAACCTCTTTGTACCTAGTCCTCTCATTGGCAAAATGGATGTTCCCTTAGCTCCTGCCTTAGGCGTGGCTGTGAGGATCAAATGAGATCCTAAGAACAAAGTGCCTCATGCTATTTGGCAGGCATGTAGGAGTCCTCTACCAACTCAATAAATGATAACTGTCACCCTCTTTGTCATCATCGTCACCACCACCATCATCATCAACAACGAGATGTTAAAATAGCCCTGCAGCATTTCTCCATGGTGGCTATTGGTGAAAACTTGGTGAATTGATACCAATCTGCACCTACCAAAGCCTTTGAGGGGCTTCCCTACCCTAGATAGCTCTTGAAGAGCCTCCACTCACCACCTTCTTTTGGAGATAGAAAACTTCAAGGCTCTTCTCACGTGGTTATTCCCAAGAATGTGAAAGTTATGAAGACACACAGGAGGTGTCACCAATGGCATAATTAAAGAGCAGCCTTCTTTTGCAACCCCTGACATCCAAAGGGTGTGCTCCCCATTTATGAGACCATCCACATTCACATGTCCAACATGAGAGAGACAGGGTGGACATGACTCTCCTTGTCATTTTAAATATGGAAACCGAGGAACATCAAGGCCAGCTGCTCAAGCTCGGGCGAGTAAACTGTTCAGCTCTTTATTCAGATTGCTTGTCCCCATCCCCACAGCTCACACACCCTGAGCAGCAGACCCTAACCTCAATATCCTCTCGCCTTCCCAGAGGCGCCACCAGGCTGCTTTATACAGTTTAGTTTTCCCTTCTCCCGACAATGGCCGTCTGTAAGAGGCCTTCGGCGCCTGGAATTTGAAATTGTTTTTCTTCCCTCCCTTCCTGAGGACCAGATTGTTTCTAAGCTCTGGGCTGCCTGGCCAGTGCAGGCCTGACTTGCTGGCACCCAGGGTTGCATTGAGGATATGGATTTGTTTTTGCAGGGTTGCTCATGAGCGATGGAGTGCTGGCGTTGGCTTCCCTGTGAAAGGCGCATGGCAGTTAGGCATGTATTTGCAGGGAAGTAAACTTCGAGAATAAACAGAAAATACACACACTCCACATCCTGCCAGCCAGGCCCCAGCCTCCCTAGTTCTGACAGGTGATCCATTCTGACTTTCCTTAACTGAGACATACACCCAGGCCAAGTGCAAGCCTTGAAGCATGGCAGGCGGGAAAGAGCACAAACTTGGATCCTCCATGTTCTTGCGGTGCGGGCTTGAAAAACTTTCCTAGCCTCTGTGGCACAAGCTCCCCATCTAAGAAATGGGGAACGCTTTGCCTCCTTCTTAAGGTTATTGTGAAGAGTGGAACAGATGCTTATGACATGCCCATGCTGGACTGGAAGAGTGGCTACAAAGGCATGCTAGTACTTTGGCATTCACTTGGTTCCTCCAACATAGCAAACTCTACCTCACCACTGGGCCTTTGAATATGCTCTTGTCTCCACCTGGGATGCCTTCTCCCTTCCCCTACCTTCTCACTCTCTCCTTCTGGTGAATGGCACCCCTCACCCTTCAAGTTCCAGCTGAAATGGCAGCTTCTCAGAGAGCCTTTCCCTGGCTAACCTATCTAAGGAGAGATATATGTTCCAGCTTCTAACCATTCTTATTTCCTTTGTCTTCCTGTCCAAACTGTAAGCTCCCTGAGAGCTTCTCGTCACTGTGACAACACAGTGGCTGGAATTTAATAGGGAATCCGTCAATATCTGTTTGATTCATGGATAAATGGCCTTTATCTGGGCATCATTAGTTCAAGGCAATAGCAGTCACCAAAACCCAGAATCTCTGGGCATTTCTATCTCCAGCTGAGCTCAGGTGAACAATGAAGAAAGATGTAGAGCCCAAAAGGCCAAAGAAACTAATGGTCTGCAAAGTTGCAAAGTTGCAAGGTCTTTGTTGCATTTTCTGTAATCTGGGGCCAACATACACCAACTATATCACATTTTCTTATATTCACTTGAGAATCTTCCCTAACAGCAAATGAACGTGTTTATTAAAATATCTATACCACCTAAGAATTTAACAGCAGGCTGAATACAAAAATACTGTCAGAGACAAATTAATACATAGGAATTTATGATCCATCCTGTGCATATAATACGGATTTATTCAATGCCTTGGATCACAGATAAATGAATGATGCAATTCTCTGCTCAATAGCTACCAAATATCTCAGAAAACAAAGTATATAATCATGAAGCTATTCAGGAACCTATAAAATAACATGACATGGCATACACTAACTATTTGGTTAAATGTGTTCAAGGTCAGAATGAGAACTATGGAAAAATAAATAGAAAGGGTTTGGGCTAAGGTCTTAAAGAGAGAGATTGAACAGGAATTGACATGGAGAAATTGTAAAGCTTTAGAACTAAAAGAGGGCTATTTTAAAATTATTATTAAGTATAGCCCTCCATGTGCAAATGTAGAAAATGGGGCTAAGTGCCCCCCACCCCAGTTCCCATAATAAAGGAGGGTTACAGAGTCGGGAGCCCTGGATCCCAGTCTTTCCACTGTGTCATCTGAGCCCTTTTAGAAGATGGGCAGAACCTCGGCCCAGGCACTGGAATGAAAGGGCAGGATGTGGCAGTAGCAACAGGACCAGGCTAGGAACGCAGAGACGTGACAAGAAAGGCTTGGAGGTGGACTGAGTGTAGCCAGTGGCTAACTTCCTCATGGAACATCCTTATTTTTGGCCTGTTGACTTGCTGAGCAGCACCTGAGTCATCCCCCTTGAGGCTAGTAACCAATTCAAAAAGAGAAGCTCACATACCCTTCCTTTCACCTTGGCCATCGTGGGCACCCACCAAATATTTTCTGATTTGGTCTGTAAGTGTGAAATGGGGGAGTCTGTATGCCACCACTATAGTGTCCTATTTATGGTGGGAACCTTTCGAGCAGAAAAAAAATCACCTCTTTTACAGATAGTAGGCATTACTACTCCTTTTGAATTGAAATGCTTTTGTTGACATAGAAACGAGAAACAGTTGAGCTGGAAGAATGTGGCCAAAAATGGAAAGATAGCACAGAGGTGCCATTTTTCCTCTCCCTTTGCTGATTGCAGCTCCACCCCAGCATGGCACCCTAGGCATGGTCCCCTTTTCTCTAATTAGAGAAAAGGCCTCCCCTGAGAAGTGTGGATCTGAGCTCTTCTCAATAGCTGGATGATCTTGAGGATGAGTTTGACTTCTTTGGGCCACCGTCACCTCCACTGTTTTAGGAAAAGCACTCAGTGTGATGCATGGCAAAAGCAAGTACTCCATAGATCTCTGCTCTTCTCTCCTTCCTGCTAAGAGTAGCTCAAGGAGCGTGGACAGGCTGTCCGGAGAAGGGGAGAGCAAAGACGAAAGACCATGAATATTCTCCTTGTCCCCACTATTTCTTCACCAGAAGCAACACAAAAAGAGGTACACCAACGCAAGCAGCTTTAAGCCAGAAACTGGCTCAGGAGCACTTTCTCTCTGCCCAGCCCACTCCTCCATGAGCTGACAAACAAACATCGTGCATTCCAGCCATCAGAGACACATCGTTGGAATGAATCTACACCAAAGCCATGTATGTGACTAATGAACCCCGTCATGTTGCATTCAAGTAGGTGTAAAATTTTTATTCTACTCAATGAAGGAGGACTTCCTGGGGGAAGGAGTCACAGAGGTTGTGACCAGAGATGGGCATTCAGAAAAAGCCATGCATAGGAGCAAATAGTAACACAGGAAAGGCATCATACCAAACTGGTACCTGTTTCTCCAATCCTCACAAAGAAACTTCCAAGCTAGAACACTTTCAGGGAAGAGGAGAAATATACTATTTAGTTCACTTCTGCCTTTGTTTCAGGTACAGAAAGTTGAGGAGCTAAGGGGACTAAAAAAGGAAAAGAAGTTGCTTAAAAAAATCTCCCTTGCTGGTGTCTTCTACATACTATTTCTACATTATTATTATCAGGCTGGTTACCCAAAGACAGATGCTGAACAAGAAGCTGATCACATTTCCCAATCTTATTTGCAAACAAGCGTTCATTTCCTGCTTATCAAGGCGCAGTGCGGGTACTTTGTCCATTCGAATCATTGTCTTAAGCCAGTGATGCAAGCCACTGAGCAAGGCTCACCCCCACCAGAGCCTGGATGCTCAATGTCATTGAACTCAAAGAGCAGATAATTAGTATTGAAAGGTGTGATTGCAGCCCAGTTGGCCAGGTAATCAGCCCTTGATTTCTCTTCAGGATTCTAGACCAATTGGAAATCTTAGCCCAAGAGGAGGCTGGAGGGAATTATGCTGGAAGTTTAGTATCCCTTTTCAAATATAAACACCGGACAATTATCCCAGCCAGTTAGCCCAGCCTTGCTCAGCACATTGCGTCCCAAGCAGTGAGCAGAGGGGACCCCAGCTCTGCCCAGGCAGCTATCGCCCTGCCTTCGCCCCCCAGGGCTCTTCCATCAGCTCACTCTCACATCTTCCAAGACTGTCGCAACCTTGGGATGTCTCTGGAGTTTGAGCCTCCTCATCCTAGTGCTTGTTTTGCAAACATTTGGCTGCTTTATGGGAACCTGCCTCAACCTGAGGCCTGAGCTCCCTGTTGGCTGGGAGGGTGAAGGTTTCATGAGAAGGGCTGATCTCTTTTCCCACTCAGATCTGATGGCTTGGAAGTAAGAACTGGAATGTACCTTTCTGCCTTCCCTTCAAAGATAGGATGGCAGTTCTTGGTAAACTGCTTTTCCAGAAAACTTGGTTGATTTTTTAAATGAGTATTCATATGAAAAAAAAAAATGCTAGCTAAGTAGATAAAGGCTCAACTCAGTCCCCCAGCTTCCTTTCT
This sequence comes from Tupaia tana, assembly GCA_026018925.1. Classification (NCBI taxonomy): domain Eukaryota; kingdom Metazoa; phylum Chordata; class Mammalia; order Scandentia; family Tupaiidae; genus Tupaia; species Tupaia tana. The sequence continues at coordinate 62,564,805 of JAKSZU010000011.1, forward strand.
GACCATGGGTGGCCTGTGCTTTATGGCTAGGGACCACCTGACAAGGAAGATCCATGTGGAAACGCAGTTGCTTATCTATCAGAGGATGGTTTCTCTGTTTTCTTTACACTTCTTTGCTTTAACCAAACTCATGATGGTTAACATAGTTAGACAGCAAAATAAACATGAGTAGTCATAAAATGCTGAGTCTCCCAGGGTCTGAGGGAGGCTGTGCAGCCAGCTACCTGGCCTTGGACGTGAAGGTGGGGACCCCATCTATAAACAAAGTTTGCATGCAAGACTCCATGTATTATCAACATACCACATTCAGGCTCCTGAGAAACTCATGGCAGACACATAACTCTACATTATGTAATGAGATCAGTACAATTTTGAGAAAAGAGACTTTTTAGAATACCGGGGGTGGGGGGGATGTTGTCTGAATCAGGGACCGGCTCTCCCAGAAAAGGTGTTCAGAGCTCAGGTCTCGCCTATACCCTCTTTTCTCTAGAAAATACTGAGATGAGAATTTAGATCACTGGACAGAGGCCCTCTTGTCTTCCAGATAAGCCTCATCTTATTTCCATTGTACCATATTTTCCCCCAGCATTTTATTATGAAAATTTTTAAATATCAAGGAAATTGAAAGAATCATACAGTAACCACCCATAAGACATATTTTGAAGTTATTACTTGCTCATGCATGGCTCTTGAATTCTTATCCAAGCAACATTTTTCAAGATACCTGTTATGGCTGGGAACCAGCAGTTAGCGTAATGGCTATGTCGCTGGACTCCCACATAGTTGACCGCAGTTTGTGTCCCGGGCCCGGTGGCTTAAAACTCATGCCGGGTGCGTGTGCGTGCGTGCCCAAGATCCTGAGAGGAGAATGGAGGAGAAGGGATTGCGGCGTGACCATCCCCCCTGGGGGGTGATTTCTCGCTTTCTGTCTCTATGTCTCTCTCTGTCTGTCTGGCAAGCGCATGCCCTATAGCGAAAAACCTCTCCAAAAAAAAAAAAAAGATACCTGTTATGGGAAACCATGGCATAGGATATCATTATCACAAGTTACTTGTGTTGCAATCCAGGGCTTCTCTCGGTTCTCCTTCAGAAATGAGGAGAGCCAGGGTTGCATGTACAGATGAACATGCTCAATCCAACACCTCCACTTATGTGACCCTGGGTAGGTATTATTTACTGCCTAGAGCCCAAGTTCACCTTCTATTTATTACGAGCATAGGAGATAACCCAGTGAGTCTGCAGTGAGGGCTTACTAGACCCCAGGACCTCTTCCCTACAACACCTGCTAGGTCTAACCCTCATAGTAACCTCATGAGAGAGGCATTAGTGTTATCTCTCATGTAGAGAATCAGGCCTGGAAATCCAAGTCTGCTGCCCAATAACAGTGTACATGGCACACTTAGCACAAGCTGTTAGTCGTGGTGACTTTCAGAAGAATAATTCAAGAATGAGTATTACTATCTACAGGGGTAGTATTTTTACAGAGGGCACTCAATCAGCAGTCAATTATAGCTGAGAACATAACCAATAATAGATGCTTCTCATTGCCCTGGCTTACTGCACTCTATTCTTTTCATTATTTTTTTTTCTATTTACTTTTTCTCTTTTTGTTCATTTGTTTTAATTGCTAGAGGGCACATGCACCTGCCAGTGAGATAGAGAGAGAGGAAGAGGGAAAAGCACTTACAACAGAGCATGGTCTCACTACAATCTCTTCCCTCTATTTCTCCACCCTGTCTGGATTTAGGGAATGCACAATCCCTTCTTTCTATTCCTCCATCCTGTCTAGATTTAGGAAATGCACACACACACACACAGTGTATTTGTCAAGCCACCAGAGCTAGGATTTGAACTCCAGGCAGCCATGTGGGCTCTGGCTCCCTTAACCACTAGGCTATGAGATCAGCCCAACACTCCCTTCTTTCAGCAGCTGCAGCCTTAACCACTGCTCTGGCACTGACCAGCACCTCCAAATCAAGAGTTTACCTGGAGAGAGAAATTTCCTGTATAGCTATCAAAGACTCCTCTGCAAAGCACTGCATTGAGTATTTGGATTTTTAATCCAGAACACTGGATGGTGTGGCTATGGTATGGAAATGGGAAATATTAACAACATAGTTGGGTGTTCATATCAGATATTCAGGACTGAGGCACGAGCACTTGTTCAGGTATACCTTTTATTGGCTGGATCATCTCTTTCTGAAAAGTGATGGAAACTTATCAAACCTAAACTCTATCCATATGCTCTACTATAAACATGACTACTAACATTGTAGAAATATTTCCAGACTGTTCGTCCCTTGTCTATTCAGCTCAAAGATATTTTTTCCATGGTAGCTGCCATACAAATTCGAAACTCTAAAGATTCTGGGGCTAGTGCCCCATAGATGATTAGTTTTTCTCTGTTTCTAGGGTAAAGCATGAGTTTTTTTAAAGCAAATGAACATCCATCTTTCAGCTCCAAAAGCTCTTCATGTTTTCCAACCCTTCTTCCCTCAAGTCACTCTACCTAGACTCTTCCACAAGGGGACGTAGCAAAGATCGGTAAGCTAAGTCTCCCAACCTTGACAGCAGCAAAAGAATGAGTGTGTGGATATTAACTTTTGATGAAGGTCCTCCTTTGAGTGAGAAATAGAACTGAAGTCCAGACATGTGACATAGATTTTTCTAAAGCCACAGACCAAATCAATCAAAAGAAAGAAAGAACCCAAGCTTTCTGGATCTGGGATGATGCTGTGTATTCTATTAATAATAATTCCCATTGCCATAAATCCAGAAACCTGAGAAATATACCATCCAGCTATAAAACAATCCCTGTCTTGGGGAAAAAAAAATAGTTGGAAGCATGCTAATAACATTATCTTTCTCATAGGGATGAAATTTCAGATACACCAAGACAGGACACTGTTGGTGAATGTGATAAACTTCACACCTAACATGGAACAGATGGGGCATAACCTAAGTTTCCACCATTAATAGTGAAGAAGGTAAGGTGGAGTTTGAGGGATTGGACTGGAGTTTGAGAAAGAGATATCCAGTCCAGGAAAGGGACAAAGATCCACAGAAGGAATGGACATGTTCCAAAGGAAATGGACCACTGACTGATCCTATAGTGAAACTCTCTCCCAAAACAAGAACTACAGGCAATTCCAGAGCTGTGTAACCACACAAATAAGAGTCTTGCTAAAATCCAAAGAGGGGAAAGAGCCAAAAGGGAAGAGTTAAAAGGTAGCCGGGTCCACCAGGATCCTACATACATGCATGAGAATTATAGTTAAGGACTTGCTCTTGGGATGGACAATCCTGCCAAGACATCTGGTTACATTAATCCCTCTTGGGCATGGACGTTCACTGCTGGCAGCAGACATGTCATCGCAGAGAAGCAATCAAGGATGGGAAGAGAAAGCGATGTTTTAGGTGGGCTGGCAGCACAACTTTGCGGACTGCCCTGTTTTTTAACATGCCCACAGAACTATGTGAAGCCAAGCATTCTTCACGCTGGGCCAGATTTCCTACCCCACCTTGGGGGTCTGCCAGTTTTCACTGGCTCTCTCTCCAATGTCAAGCCTTCTTGTGAAATGACTGGTACTTCCTGCTTCCCGTCGCACCCCAGCCCCAGACACGCCACCTCTCCCTGGGTATCCGCCCTATAGCTAAATGAAAGAGAGCCAAGGGGCTCTTGAGGACAGAGAAGCCCCTGTCCAGATGAGGACAAAAAGAACAGGGCCACCTCCTTCCTCATTTGCTAATTGTCTTCCACCTTTTTGTCCTCCCCCGCCCCCCAACTCCTTTCGTGGCCATGACAGCTGTTTCTTGGCCTTAACTCGGCAACACATTCCTCTTTCTTTGTGTCGCAGCCTCCCAGCTGCAAGGCCATGGGGATATTCAGAGAGTTATAGCTCCAAGAAATTCTCATCTCCATAGACCTGTCTACTCACCTCCCACCTGGCCTCCAGAGAAACAGCCAACATTCCTTCAGTCCCACAGAGAATGGGTGTGACTCAGATTACTCAACAAAGCCTCCAAGCCAGCATCCTATGCCCCCAAAACAATAGAGTTATATTTTTCTTGGACGTCATTCATTTTACTGGGTTTCTTCTTTGATTAGCAGAAAGAGCTCCTCTCCCTCCCCACACTCTTATTAATCCACCAGCCTGGCTCTTCTGCTCTTCTGATAGAATCCAACCCCAACCTCAGCAAGGCAAAGCCTTGGATCTTGAACTCCAGTGATGTCAGTGAGCTTGAGAAATGCCATCCATTTCTCCCGGGCTTTCTCACACGTGGGAATCGTCTCTTGGGAGTCGTCTCCATCCCGTCTCTGATCTGTTTGTTTTGGATGCTAATCCCAGGACGCTGGGTGAGGTGTTAGGCAGACTGACCTTTCCTGTTTTCTGAGTCAGTGATCTTAGATCACTAAGTCAGGTGCTAAGTGTTGAAAATTAAAATCAATGTGTGGGGCCTAGAGGAGGGAGCCAGGAAGGTGGGAATAAAAGGGTGAAAGGGGAAGCTGACATTTGGTTTGGGTTGAAACAAAGAAACACAAACCTATCTATCTGTTATTAAATCCATCCTCATCAAAAAGGGATTCTGCGTATTAGGCATGACCCGCACTTTGCAGAGAATATGACACAGACATGACCCTCTCCTGACACTCTGCCTCTGAAAGGCTGCAGCCATCTCGCTCCAAACCACCAAACCTCCTCCTCGTTTTGGGGGGATTTCTGTGAGATTGTCTACTGAGCACCTGAAGTATGGCAGTCTGCAGAGATATTTAGTGAGCATTTTACCTCTCGCTAGGCTAGGGCACCCAGAGCACCCATCAATTCTACCCCCTGCGTCTCTATTGAGCAAACAGATCTAATGGAATAACAATGCTAATAAAGCCAGATGTTTGGTTTGGACTGACTTTTTCAATCCAGTTCTTATCACAGAGGTCAAAATCCTGAGCAAAATGCAGACAATGCAAACTAAATATCTGTAGAAATGCAATGTCTTATTTTTAAAATGAGAAGACTGCATTGTTGAGAAGCCCAGTGTGTAACAGACAGGCATCCAGAGTATTAGCAGGAGGGACCCAGAGGTCACACTTTTGGTCTAAGGAACCCTTGATTGAGGATTATTACCTGAAAGATATATGAGAATTGTACTGCATTGACAAAAACTGGCTTTTCTTAATGGGTTTCACCAAATGTCCTGACCATCTGCTTAGGCTTTGCATTAGCTTTTTCAACTCTCCAACTTCCCAAACCAACAATAAAACTATTCCCCCCTGAACCAATTCCAGCTTAGAGTCTGGGCTTCTTTCTACTTAAGTATATCAAGGAGAGCAGGTAAACTTCTTTTCAACATATACTTGTGGAGCACCAGTTATATGCAAGGCATTTGCTCAAGTCTCTTCTCAACTACCTACCCAAGTCAGATAACAATAATTTAAAAAAATACTAAATCCACTTGTCAAACGAAAGATATGATAGGGTGTTATCATACTCCCCACATATGTATTGATATGTCCAAAATTCAGCCACTCACCCTGTCTTTTGCCTACAATCTTGTTCTCAAGAACAGACAACTTGATTATAAAAGGAAACAAGTCTATTTTCTGTCCTCTGAGAAAACACACACACAGACCAGGAAACTAAAACTTGAGGGGAGAGGAACAGTCTGTATCCACAGACAGAATGCTTCAGAAACTGGCCAGCAGGATTTTGGGGAAACAGAAATGAAGACTTCCCACTGATAATTTGGCCTCCAGCACACAAAACTCGCGTGGAGAGGCAAAGAGAAGAGGCCTTCTTGGAGACACAGCCTCATGGATTCTGAAAACTAGCCATTTTGGGGAAACAGAAATGAAGACTTCCCACTGATAATTTGGCCTCCGGCACACAAAACTCACGTGATTGAACTTGCAAGTTTGGAAAGAAACTGATCATCAACCAGATGACTAGAAATCGCTGCAGGACCACAAGAAATATTGGGAAAGCAGGAAAATACCTCTCCTCCAAGGGAAAAGGATAACTCTTCTTCATCCACACACAGTTCAAGGGAATTCATGGAAATGTCTGATAAAGAATTCAGAACATTCATAATGGCAAAACTAACAGAGATGGAAAAGAGAGACAATGAACTGCTGAAGAGGAAGGAGAAAGAAGTTGTTGAGTTCCAGGAGGTGAGGAAATTCATGCAAGATCTAAAAGAGGAATTTCACACTTTACAAAAGAATCAGATGGAACTGTTAGAGATGAAGGCTATAATACAGGAAGTCAAAATCTCCCTTGAAAATATTAAAAGCAGACTAGATTGTACAGAAAATAGAATCTCAGACATAGAAGAGAAAATTGCTAGCCTAGAAAAATCCACCACGAAGACTGAGAAAATGGCCCAAAAATTTGAGACCAATATATGAGAAATACTAGATACCATCAAACGTCCAAACATCCGGATAATAGGCATCCCAGAAGGCAAAGAGACTCATAAGGGCATTGATAATCTATTCCATGAGATCCTGCAAGAAAACTTTCCAAACCTAGAGAGGCACTCAAAGATTCAGTCCCAAGAAATACAGAGGACTCCAAATAGAGTCAACCCAGGAAGATCTTCTCCAAGACACATTATAGCCAGATTGACCAAAACAGCAGACAAAGACAAGATGCTAAGATTGGCAAGAGAAAAACGGCAAGTTACCTACAAAGGATATCCCATCAGACTAACAGCAGATCTCTCATCAGAGACAATGCGAGCGAGGAAAGAATGGGAAAATATATTCAACGTGTTAATGGAAAAGCAATTTCAACCGAGAATACTGTACCCAGCAAGATTATCATTTATTTGGGAAGAAAAGACACGAGCATTCCCAGATAAACAAAATCTGAAAGAATTTGCCAGCACCAGACCAGATCTGCAAGAAGTTCTTAAGGGAGTGCTATGTCAGTAAAATTAAATGCAGACACACAGAAATAAAAGTTCAAAAATTAAGAAAATGGGCAATTTAAATGTAGGGACAATGTCTGGAGATGAATATTATATCCCAGAATTCAATCTGGAAGATTGAGCCTTAACAGAAGAGAGATTAAGTACTTGAGACTGAACTGATGAAACAACATTCTGTGACTGGACTAAAATATTGCTGCCTTTCTTCTAAGCTTTGTTGTCTGGTTTTAAAGGATTTTTGTCCTGTCTTGAGCTGTCAATAGGTGCATGTACCTACTATTTGAACAGAATACTAACCTGTTTCTAGGCTTTAAGTGTCTAGGAAATTTCATTACCAGTTCAAAACTGCTCTTCTTGAAATTACCAGCTGGACTTGCTATTGAAAGTAGTTAGATTACTTATGATATTGTGTGATCAACAAAATGTTGGGGGAAAGGAATGGAAGACAACTGTATATAGCAGAGATAGTGTAATAAGAGAGTGAAAAAGGGCAGAGGGTCAAATATGGGGTAAAAAAACATATATATATACATATACATATGTATGAAAGTAGAAATGGAATATTATTGATGATAACATGCATGATTAAGCAACTATGCAGTTTATTCTAGATGGGAAACCACATTTAATATGTTGTGATGATGCTCAGGGAATGAATGTTTAGTAATTTAAAAAAAAAAAAGTTGCAGTAGAAAAAAAAACAGTAAAACTGTTCATATCGAAATTAAAAAAAAAAGAAACAATGCAAGCAAGGAAAAATGGGAAAACATATTCAAAATATCAAGTGAAAAACAATTTCAACCAAGAATACTACACCTGATAAAATTATCTTTCATATGGGGAAAAAAAGCCAAAAACATTTTCAGATGAACAAAACCTGAAAGAATTTACCAACACCAGACCAGCTCTCCAAGAAGTGCTGAAGGGAGTGCTATATCAGGAAAACTAAAGTCGGACACACAGAAATAAGAGTACAAAAAACAACCAAGAAAATGGCCAGCCTAATGGTAGGGACAAGTCCAGAGTTGAATGTTAACTTCCAGAGTTTAAAAAGGAAAGATCAGACCACCGTAATACTGTAAATTCAATGGAAAAGAGATTAATTACATGAGCCTGAACTGGTGAAATAGAATTTTTTTACTTTAGACTAAAACATTGCTGATTTTCTTCTATGCTTTGATTTCCATATTTAAGGATTTTTGTCTTCTCTTGAACTGCTGATAGGTTCATCTACCTACTATTTGAACGGAACCCTAAACTTTTTCCTGCCTTTAAGTCTTAAGCAAATTTCCCTTTATTAACATTTTTTTGGTCTATTAAAACTACAATTGTTTTTCTTGAAATTAAAAAATGCATTAAAAAATCTTTTTAATGACTTCAGTAAACTACATAGCCTTAGTTAGGTGCTACTTTACAGTGTGTTCACTTTACTTGCTGAGATTTACACCTAAAGTCAGGCATGTGTTCATAGATATGTATATATCAGCTGTGCTTGCCATTAAAAGTTTTTAAATTAATTAAGCTCTTTAATGAATCAATAAAATGTGGAAAGAAAAAAAGGCATGGAAAACAACTTTAGATACCAGAGACAGTGTGGAAGGAGGGTGGGAAATGACAGAGAGAGGTAGGGAAGCAAGGGAGGGATAAAAAGGCAAAATATATAAGAAACAAGAAATGGAAAATTATTTGTTGATGATAACATGTATGGTAATATCCTTGATTGAGTTAATATTCAGTGTATTCTATATGGAAAATCTCATTTTGTATACTGTATTGATGTACAGTGAATGAATATAAATAAATTAATTAAAAAATAGAAAATAGAAAAAAAAGAAAACACACACACATATATAAAATGATGATTTGTCTAATAAGATCTACACGTGTCACATGTGTAAATACACTAGACCTATCTAAATCTAAACTTCCACTGTGCCAGTTTTTTTTTTAACAGCTCCACAAAAGAAAATGAGAAAAGGAAAACTCAACAACACCCTACAAGAGTCAGATCCCCTTTCTATATTGTCAGGTAATTGTTAGCAGAAATTGGCTATAATAACAAGCCATTTTAGAGGAATTCCAATTCAATTCTATCCTGCTTAAAGAAGATCCAGAATCCGCCTTTGTTCCTAACCTGGGCAGTTTTGAAAAAAATAACAATACCTTCTTTCAGAAACTGCAGGAAGCTGCAAGGTAGGACTCTAACTCTCCCAGATAAGCGCTGGCAGACAAGGTGGCTGCTGTCAAGAGGGAGGCTGGTGTTAGCCCTTGGGGGGGGGGGGGGGTGCAACCAGGAGCACCCACACCAGAACACCCAGCCTCCTCTGAGGGAGCAAGGGGAGGGGGTGACAAGAAGAAAGTGTCTTGCTTTCGGAAAGTTAAAACAGATCTCCGCCACTTGGTGTGGACCGTTGTGTGTGGCCAAGTCCTCCGTAAACTGCTGGATCACCATCCAGTCTCTTCGAAACGTCTCTCTGCCCTCCCAGTTGACGGTATGTTTGCATTCTGGGACTGTTTTATGCAGCTGAATACTTCCAAGTCTGAGGTTTAGGGTTTGGGTGAGCTTCTTGGTGAGCTTTCCCTCGCCTTACCTTCGTATTCATGGTTTCCAATACACAAAGCACTCTATGATGTCCGTAGAAACCTTGGTGGCCACAGACTTAGAACTCAAATATGACCAAGTGTCAGACCCAGGAAGGCATCGAGAGTGCCCAGTTATGTGGCACAGATGTGTTACTTTCTTTCTAATCAGGTCTCACAGTGGCATTTCTTTGCAAAAGGTCACACTGACAAGGGCGTTAGTTAAGAAAGCAACACGGCCTGACATGGTAGATTAAGAATGAAGTCGTCCTTGGGTGGTAAACTTGCATAGTTGTATAGCCCAGCCAAGCTTCTCTTAGACATTTGTAGAATGAATGTGCGTGGCTCAAAAAAGAAAGAAAGAAAGAAAGAAAGAAAGAAAGAAAGAAAGAAAGAAAGAAAGAAAGAAAGAAAGAAGGAAAAGAGAAAAAGAAAGAAGGAAAGAAAGGGAAAAAAAAAAAAAAAAAAAAAAAACCTCTCTGTCATTGCTGGAGCACATTGATCAATTGATCATATTCATTTCCCAGAAGCAGGAGTCCTAATGTTCGAATTTTTCATCAGCCTCCCTGAGAGGCAGCTGAGCTCAAGGAAAGTCAATAAAATGTGCTGCGGAACTGATTGATCTTTGATCTTTGTCTTTCTCTTGAAGTCCTCTGTCCTCACTCCGAATCTTCCCTGGAGATGGTCCTCAGTAACTGCCCTCATCCTATCCTTTTCGCTTTATAATCAATTATTCAGAGATAATTGCCAAGAATTAAAAGATTGAGTCCAGATGACTTCAAAGCTGGCTCTTCCATGAAGCTATAGAATAGTTGAAAAGAGACCAAAATAGCCAAGGAACCGAGTTCCAAGTTTCCTCGACTACCTGCCTGATCCTGAATCGGTTAGACCACATTTCTGAGCTCCAGTGCCTCTTTTCTGAAACCAGCATAGCAGCCCTCTCCCACCTGGCATAGCAGCCCTCTCCCACCTGCTGTGCAAGATGGAGTTCACCAGTGTTTGCTGTACAAATGAAATGTGTTACCATTCTGAGCTAGTTTGAACCAGAAGATACTAATCTCAATTTCTCCTGAAAAGAATGTGTCCTTCCCCTACCTGGCCCTTCAGTACTAGGGGACAACTGGAAGTCTGGACGGATGGAGAGAATGGACATAAGATCAACCGCAGTACCAGTGGGGATACAGACCACAGATGACACCACCAGGGTGCCACGTCTACTGGGCGCGGTCTATGCAAAACGCAAGGTAGACATTGAAATTCAGAAATTCTCAGCAGCACCTCTTCTCTTCCAGGCCATTCTCTTCCAGTGACAACTTTGTTTTGGAGACATCTCTAAATGTGAATTAGCATCACCTCACAACATCCCCTAGTTCACAGGAAAACAAAGCAAGGTCAAAAAGAAACGGGATTATGGCCAATTTCTCCCAATGTGTAACAGAGGTCATGACAACACAGTCCATCTGGCCTTTGTATTAATTTGAGTCTTTCCACAGTAAGCTTCTGAGACTTGCTGTATTTTTATTTCATTATTTTTGCTAGTGTTGGTTTTTAACTCCTAACATGTAGAGCTGTGAGATTTAGGGAAAGTGAATTAACCACTCTAAACCTCAGCTTTCCCATCTGTAAAATAAAAGTAAGAACTTCCACAAAATGTGTTTCCAAGGGTATGCTGGTCAAATGTGCAGGTAAGGCCCTTAACAGGTTGCCAAGCACATAAAAAAGGCTCTGCAAACATTTTCTCTTCTTAATAAATACCCCAAGGAGCACAGAGGGTAATAATAGAGGGTCCTGCACTTCCAGAACAATGAGGACCTTTCTAGATTTAAGGGCACGGCAGCACCCCGTTTCTGCTTTGTGGAGGAAAATTATTTAGAAAATTTGGACAGCCTGGATCGAGACATAAAAAGGCTGTGTTTTATTTGGAAGGAGAAAAATCCCAGAATACACCAGAATAAAACGAAGTGGAAAGATTGCCGTGAAACCAAGTCACCCCATGCACCATTCCTGCAAACCCAGAGATGTTCTCACAAAGAGGAAATCGAGAGAATGGAGGACACATCCGATGAGCATGGTTCAAGTCACGCTTTGTTCTCTGCCCCTCCGGGACAAAGGCAGCCGGACTCTGATGAGAGGAGAAGGGAGGAGATAAGACTCGAGATGCACAGCACAAAAGAGTGGAGTCCCACTCTCTCAACGTGACCCAAAAAAAGAGCGAGCACCCAACAAAGGCTCGGGGAGAACAATGAGAACGTGGAGGAGTGGGTTGGTTGGAGGAGCTGGCCGGGTGCCCGGGAGAAAGAGTCCGTGGTAACAACGGCATGTGGAATTCTGTGCGTTCGTGGGGGCGTGGGGGAGACAGGCGTGGCCCTGGAGACACACAAGCCAGAGCCCTGCCTCTCCCATTAACTGTGTGACCTTGAGCAAGTGACACACTATTTTCAGATCTTCTGTTTCTTCACATGAAAAGCAAAGAGAGCTAATTTCTTTCCCTCTCAGCCTTCTAGAGATATCCGGGGAATAGAGTTGACGAGTGGATGTAAGGGCACTTCAAAAGCGGAAGCGGAAAGCAGCAGTCAGGAATATTCATTAGCAGTGGATTATTTTTTCAGCAATAGGTGAGAAGGCACAAGAGCAAATGAATATGTGTGCTTTCGAGTGATGTGTGTATGTGTGTATATGACGGGGTGGGGGGTAGGTGTGTGCTCCCGGGATTCCTTTACATGAATAAGTGGTTCTGCAGTTTGTGAATTCAGGGAGAACTGGGCAGAGCTCTAAGTGAGTCCAGGCAAAGGCTGGTTGTGGGAGGCAGAGACTGAGAACAGTGTGAGTGAACGTGAGCAAACCGGGGAGAATACAGGCTCCGCACAGACAGAGGTCAAGCTCAAGGCCTCAGTCTGGGTGCCACAAGCTGTACGGAAATGCCTGTTCTGGATCCTTGCTGCATCACCTCCCCTATCTGAGTAACAGGTTTCACCCCAGAAGCAGCCAAAAGCTACAGCACTGTTGACATTTCATCACTAAAACTATAATGCCTTTTGAAATAAACTCTCCCCCCACCCTCAGTCAGTGCAAAAATTCCTGATCAGAGTTTCTTTCCTTCTCCTATTCCTCAATTTCTTCTTTCTCTTTCTTCTTCTCCTCTTTGCTCTTTCAAATAAAACACAGTTTGGATCAGGGGCAGGAATGGAGATGAGTGATCTGGTTCTTCAACTGCCTCAGGTTGGAAGGATGCAGGAGCAAATGGCATTGCAAGCCCCAAAGTACAAGGCACTGCACATCCGTATGTAAGTGGGCTTCAGAAAGTTTGTGGGGGAAATGGAACTACAGTACGAGTTTATTTTGGTGCAAAAAAAAATTGAAATCCATGTCGAGGTTTTCATCATATACATTTTCCATGAACTGTTTGAAGATCCCTTCTACATTGCCTCCAAGTCCCACACCCCCCCCCACCTTCTATTTGGGGGGTTGGGGTGGATTTGTGCTTCTGGGACTCTGGGGACTGCAGTCCCCGGGGCCATCTGGGAGTGATTAGCCCACAGATTTCAGGTAGCTCCAGCCACACGTGCAGCCCACATGACACCCGCTAATTCCATATCCACGGCTCTCCTTCTCCAAACAAACAGCAGTGCCGTTTGCAGAGAGAAGGAAATGTCTTCCCGAGAGGAGCTGCAGAGAGTGAGGCCAGGTCATGATTGTCTCCTAGGCACCGATCCCCCGAGCACCCCCGCCCACCATTCATCCACCAGTCAGCCACACACTGCAGCTCATCTGCGACAGGACTGTGCATTGTGCTTAGAAAAGCAAGCAAGAAAACCAGGAAGAAAAAAATATTTATTATCATTGTATATTTGGGTAGCAAGGTCTGGGGGTTTTAGAGGTTCTGATATGTTAATAATGGTTTCAGTTCATGGTCTGATTATTTTTTCAAAACTTGTAAATCTAGGCAAGAAATGTATGAAGACTGCAATCTGAAAGCTTTATACCCATCACTCCAAACATTCTCCAAAGGAGTGTTTCCGACACGCTTTCTTATAGAAAGAAGCCAGGAGGCAGGAAATTTAGAAGAAGGTACAAAGACACAGACTGACTTCCTTGTAAGTGGCTTAGACAGCCATCTATGGGACACATTTCTAGGGGAAACATGTGGACAGCCCATCTCTCTGGTCAAGGTATCCCAGTGTTTGCCTGATGGCCAAAATTCTACCATTAGTTATTGATTGCTTTGGCTACATTTTCAATGAACATTTACTGAGCAAAGTCTATGCAGCACACAGACTAAAGATACAAAGAGAATAACACGATGTGCTTGTCTTCAACGAGATCACGGTTTAGTGAGGAACATAAAATACACACAAAGGACCACTGACGGCACCGGGATTGAACCAAAGCTTAAGAAGAATATGGTGATAGGAGCAAATAGCTATTCCTAGGAAGGCCTTAAATCTTCCCAGAGGGGTTAGCATTTGAACTGGGTCTCTATGCACTATTAAGTCTGGCTGCCTCTTAGACTAAGCTTAAGCTTCACTAGTCATCTACTCCACAATCTGAATGAGTTTCACATCTGCCCCAAGATAAGACAGGGGAGGGCAGCTTTTATCTGGGAGAGACACCCTTTCTTGAAAAGGGGTGATGCATGAAGAGTTTGCAAAAAGGCTCCCTATATAAGAGAGGAAAATCTTGAAGATAGGGAGTAAGTCATTAGGCAAAACCAGGAGTTTTCAGAGTCAAAAGAGAACATAATCTTGACTCTGAACCCATCCTTAAATCCCAAAGATAACTTGACTCCCACTTACTGATTTGCCTTGGGTAGACAGAAAGCTGGGAAAGGGGAGCCCAGAGACCGGAAGAGGGCAGGTGAGTTTTGTTTTGTTTTGTTTTGTTTTGTTTTCTGTCCTCTGCTTCACCTGCACACTCCTCCTTGAGGATGGTCCTACACTAACTCGAGAGTCCTTGAAGCAGGTCTCAGGCTTTGCTGAGCAGAGGAAGGTGAGCTTGGAGGCAAATGTGCCCACTGATAGCCCCTGAAGTCTGTTTTTCCCCAGGCTCAAGTTCCTGGAGGAGAGGCAGAATCAAGAGACCCATCTAGGTGCCAAGAAAACACAAAGCAATTAGTGACGTGCTTTAGGCAGACACTGAAGGGGAAAAAGAAATCTTGGAGCCTCATGAAACCCCACCTCCTTGGGCCTCTTCCGGAACCACAATGCTCAGCCCACTCAGTGTTTGGCCAATGCCACTCTCTCCTCCCCCACAAGATTTCTTTGCTCCTGGAAAATCATCTGGAAACTGTCATCACCACCGTGCTGGCTGGCAGATGTCCCCCGAAGAGAGAGTGAGGCCTACCACACACTACAAGGCATTTCTGGGCTTAGATCAAGAAGGGGTGAGGAAGGGGAGGGAGGAAGAGGGCACAAAGAGCGGCAGAGATCCCGAGGGCCAGCAGAGGGGCGGCTCCCCGGCCAAGGCAGAACGGGTAGAAAGGAGTCTGTCACTCCTCACCTGCACACGCCTACCTCACCCACACTGAAACCGAGGTGCAAGGATGGGAGGCAGCCCTCTGACCCAGACGGTCTTTTAGGAAAAGAAAAGGGAAGTCTGTAGAAGAGAAAGTCTCAAACCTTGTGGGCCCAGGGGCAAAGCAAGGGACCAGTACACAGAGGCCGAACTCTGATGGAAACCAGACCGGGGACTATTTATCAGCAGAAATCAAATCTTGTCTCCTTTGGATGTTCAGGCGCATAGAAATAGCCCTTGGGTGATGCTCACTGAATTCCTTTATGTGGGAACCAAGTTGATCTACCATTGGGCTAACTGGGGAGGAGATAGCAAGTGAAAGAATGGTGGGGCAGACAGGATGGGAAGGACATGGTGTCTCCCCTGCGTGTGCTCAGACTTCCCCGGCCCTCTCCTGTGACTCCTGCACAGGTTTAAGGATCATCGATGTCTTGCAAATTTGCAAGCCTGGCTGGCCACCGAGTTTGGGTTTGCTGAGCATGGTAGGGTATATGCTTAACAGCTGGGGTTCCAGCTAACCGTCTATTTGAGGTGCTCTAAGTTGAGTCTAGAGCAGGACCCATGGGGGCAAGTGGCCTAGGGCATGGGGGTAAGCCTGGGTAGGGGATCTGAGCAGAGACCACCCACCCCACCTTTCCTACAAGCCAGAGCAATTCTTGGATACCAGCTTTTCTCCTGGCTGTTTGAGGAAACATCTCAACTGCTCCAAGAAAGTTTGTAAGGGGAAATGTCCACACACTTGACTCTACAGTGACCCCAGCCCTAAATCACACCAGTAACTGCTTACCTGTCTCTGCTTCATGATATTAAAAACTCAGGGCGCCCCTCTGCCAGTGGAAGTTGCTGATGGCGTGAGCAGTGGGGGTACCCCACAGGGAAGCAGTTCTGCTGACACCCCATGCCTCCTGACTATGCTCTGTTCAGGATTTCCCTCAGGTTTCTGCCAACCTGGAAACTGGGGGAGGGGGGGGGAGGGGGAGGAGGGGGGGAGGAGGGGGAGAGTGGCAGGTTGCAGTCCTAAAACTCAGTGTGAAAAAACAAAAATCTGCTCTCATTCTCATTTGATGAAAACACATTTTGTCCTGAAGATAAGCCGGAGTGACCCTGTGAGATGTCAGGTCTTCATGGTGGAAGGGAATAAAAACTGTTCCTCTCTCCTAGGCCAGTGCAAATTTCACAGTCCATCCAAAAGGGGCGAGCGAAGGGGGAGGAGGCAGGCAGAAAGTGCAATTAACAGCCCACTTATTCCTTTACCTTAGTGTAAGAAAAGGCCTTGGGAGAAAGATGGTACAGAGAAAGAAAGAAAGGAAAAAAGAAAAGAAAAAGAAAGATAACAAAGCACAACGAAAATCTCGGCTTTCTCAAAAATTCCTGATCTGGGAGAAACTCAGAGACATTTCCCTCTCCCCGTGGTGAGATCCAGTAGCAGGGTAGCCTGTCTCTCCTGCAACCTTGCAGACAACGACTGTGAAACCTATTTGAAACAATGACAAGGCAGGAAGCTTAGCATCACACACACACACACACACACACACACACACACTCCCCTTTGGCCCCCTCCCCCCAGAAGCTGCTGGGCTGTTTGAGCAGGAGCCTCCTCCACCCCAGCACACTTTGTAACACTACAGCCCTGAGGACCATCTGCGACTGGAGCCCAAAGCAGCATTATAATGTCGCTTCCCCAAGGAAGCTCAAAAGTCCGGGGCTGACGTCGTGACCGTGACCTTCCCCAGCCTGCAGGATAAGACCGGCTGCCCTCCAGGGCTCTGGCCAGTGGGCCTATCTCAGGAGGCAAGCTTCTGCTCTCCTGCCTGGCTCGGCCCTCGTAAAGCTATACATTGGAGGAACCCAGGGTGATGCGCTCTGCCCCAGGGCGTCCGGCGTCCTGGGAGATGGGAAAGGATTGCAGAAGAGACAATAAAATTCATCTTTGATTCTGCCAACTACCCTCTGAATTGTATCTTAAAAGCATGTCCTCCTTTTCTGGTGCGATGGAGATATTTTCTCTCGTTAATTAATATCTGATATAATCACCTGCCCAGTAGGGCATCGTAGACTGAATAGTGGTAGAGTCCCCCTGGACGCACCGGAAATTGTCTCTACGGAGCCCACCCTCCTCTAGAGACGCAGCACACTGTCCTGAGCATCTCAGCCGTCTTGGGCTGGTGTGCTCTTTGGGACTAAACACCCTTAAACCGAAAGGTGATGATGAGAGGAGAGGAGGAGGAAGAGGTACTGGTGGGAACCTCAGTTCTGCACAGGACGCTCCTGGGGCCAAAGTGAATCCCCTGGCCCAGCTTCAATGGCTTGTTTTAGTTTTCATTTTAAATTAGCAAGATAAAAGCACCTTTGGCTCAAAAAGCAGAAATGTTTTAAAAGGCAGAAAGCTGGCGCTGGGCTGGAGGTCCAGGTGGGGTTGGGTGGGGGGTAAGCTTGGCCTAGGGGACTTGCCCTGGACAGTCTAGGGCTGCGTTAAAGGAAGTTGCATGAGGAACGGTTCTGAGTAGGACCCATTCGCACAGACATTTTCAGAAAACTAGTATTAAAAAAAGAGAGAGCACACTGCCTTTGCGACTGCGGCTACCACCTCAGCCCTCCTTTTCCCTTCCGCAGCTCAGAGCTCCACTACCAGCCAACCCCTAGGACTCCTTGCATGAGCTCAAGCCTGCATGCCCGGAGCCAAGCGCCTCACTGGGTCACAGCCACCCCAAACCCCTGCGACTTGGCCACCAGTCAGGGGTACCGTGCAGGGTGGCGATGCACTCGCCTTGGCCTGACTCTCCGACCCACCTTATCCTTCTTTCTCTTCAAAAACAGAAAACAGGAGAAAATCAAAGTGTCTTTGTTGGCCTGCAGTTGGTTGGGGCGGGAGGGGGGAGGTGTACGGGACGGGACTATACAGTCCTAGGGGACTCCGGTCGAGCAACGTCTGAAAGTACGACTCCCGTTTGGGGAGAAATACGCGTGTGGGAATATTCGTTCCAGCGCGTTTACAGAGCACGTTGCAGGGGGGTCTGCGGCTGCGATGGGACGACACAGACACTAGGACCACACGGCAAAAGGCGCGTCCACTCGGGTATTTCTGCGCACGGACGAAGCTGTCTAGGACCTTCTGTTGTTGCTGTCCAGCCCAGAGCCTGCCCTGAGCCTCGGGCTTACCGCAGCTCCTCTCTGAAGGACCCTGGTCTCTGGCGTGGAGCGAAAACCACTGTGCCCTGTGAAGAGTGCTCACGATCGAGGACCCGCCACGAAACTAGGGTCCGGCGACTGGAGCATCCCGTTTAGGATTGGGGTTTGGTGAAATTATCTCAAGGGTCTGGGTCCGCGAAATTAGGAGAGAGAAGAGGTAGCCCCTTTTTTGCATCAACTCTAGAGAAAATATTGCCGAACGCTGAGATTCTTGAGATGTCTCTGCTCACCACCACCCCCAAAAAAAAAACCTCTTCCAATGGCATGCGTCTCTGCTTTAAAAAAAAAAAATGGGTTAGACACCGTCCCCACTTTTGCCGAAGAATGTTGAACAGGGAGATCGTGGTCAGTAATTCCCCAAGTTCAGAACGCCCCGTCAGCCAGCACCCTGCAAAGGGACTCTCCCCCCCAGAGCTGCGCCTTTGCGCTGCAAAGCCGGAGGAACACCTCCTGCGCCAGCTACTCTGAGCTTCTGTCTTCGCTCCCGCGTAGACGCGAAGGGGAGCTTGGTTACCCCCGGTGGGGGAATTGAGCCCGGCGCCGGCCCGAGACACTGCTAAAAAGAGAAGGAGGGGGGATCCCAGACCTCGATTTCCCAAGGTCCCCCTTGGGATCCACTCGCACCTCTGTGTCTCGGCTCCAGGCGACAGACCTCTCGGCGCTGGCAGGAGAGCGGCTACCGGAAAGCAAGTCGCGTAGTTGGTGAAGAGCAGTCGGTCGCCTGCCCCTATTCGTGACCTGCGCCCTTTCACTTCCCCGCCCGTATCAGACTAGGGACCCGGTGCGTTTAGTTCTTGGAAGAATGCTCTGGCTGAAACTGGGCACAACAGCCTCAGTTTCCCCGATCCGTAACCTGAACAACCAGAGCAGGTTCCTTTCCGTCTCTAACTCGGATTTGAGAACCCAGGTCACGACTGCCAGTGTCTTCCTTGGTCAGGGAGGAGGGGTGAGGTCTGGGCCACCCCAAAAGTCACATCGAAGCAAAACGAGCTGTTGATTAGGAGCTGGGGAGTGAGCACCCTTGCAGAAATGCAACACTGACCCACTTGCGAATTGATGGTACCCACTCGCCATACTTGGCCTGAACCTGGCACGCCAGGCAACGCTTGGCACGGAGGGATAGGGGCCTTCTGGCCTCAGTCTCCCAGATCTGCGCAGAATAGAAACCTCAGGCATCTCGAGTGATTTTTTTTTTTTTTTTTTTTTTGACTGGTCCCCTATAGACGGACACCTCCCTAGTTTCCCTAACTGGATTGCCCGGAGGTGGATCTGCACAAGAAGGAATATCGCGAATACATATCTGCAGAGATAAATCTCAGCAGCGCGCAGTCCTGATGGAGTGGAACACACCATCCCCCTCCACCACCGTCAAAGTTTTCCCGCAGTTTCTCCTAGCTGGGCAGTTCCTGGGCTTTTGGCGCCCCCTCTGGATGCAGCTGAAAATTGCAGTCCATTTTTAAGTAGGCTGATTAATTTAATCATCAATTTTTCAAAAATACATAAGAATACAAAATGCTTGCATCAAATGAATAGAAAATGCATAAATCTCCACACTTATGTTTTAAAATGTTATTTGCTGTGCATCTTATTCCATACTTAAATTCAAAATAACTCTGAATGTACGTGTGTCTTGACAAGTATTTAGGAAAATATTTTAAAATGTCTTAAAGTCACAATCATCTTAATTGCCTCTATGCCAGTAAGCATGGTAATTACAGTAAAATACAACCAAGTACGGGTTCCCTGGTTAATATATCTGCCTGATGGTCTCAGTTGCCTCCTGGGTCAGGTGTCTGTAAACCACACAGTTATACACACAAATGCCACCGACCCAGGACACAGAAACGTGTCCATGCTATGCGAGACTTTTCTCTCCCAATAGAAGGACGATGTTGTTCTTAAGCTTTTCCCAGAGCAATCGCGGAGCCATGAATACAAGTCTATTGTGAGGAGATCTCTTAGACCTGTGAACAAGCGGTAGGATACTAGGCACGTCTAAGATGAGTGCGTCACATTCGTTTAAAAAAGAAAAACCTAAGAACAAAGTTGTAACTTACTACCTTATGAGGAGTTCCATTTCCAGAAAGAAGTGTCGATTTCTTCAGAGGAAAATGAGAAAAAACGAAATCGTAAACAAACAAACAAAATAATCCTTCAAGAAAAGCATCCTTTTAAATCTTGTCATCGTGTCCGCACTTCAGAAATGGGGGGGGGGGGGGTTGATACGGTGTGGGCCGGTTCATGATAATAATTTAATTCGAGGCCAGCTTTTGTCAGAGTCAGAAAAGGGGAGGTCAAGTTAAGAGTTTTCCACATTTGTGCGTTTATTTGTGACCCTGAAGGCATGTGACCCACAGGCACGCAGGGTATTCGTCTGTCCCAGAACAGATGCCTCCTCGTTTGCCCAACCTGGCTCTGAGCAGGTCGTGTAAACACAAAGGTTGTGCTCAAATCACACTCAAGCACACCAAAGACACCTCTACCGCCTCCCCCAGAACTCCCGACTGGGAGGTGGTGTGAAAGGACAGGTCTACAATCAGAACCACAGGCGCGCCGCTCCTCCAGGTGTTCGTAGACAGCGAAAGCAGGCGCGCAGCAGACCCCACCGACGTGGAGCGTTTTGTCGTCGGTGGTGCCAAAGGTTTGCACTTCTACAAACTAAGTGACCCGCCTTGCCCTCGCGGCCCCGGAGGGCCGCATTCACAAAGTCCGATCTCTCCTAGCCAGAGCCCTTTGCAAAACTCCGGGGGCAACTTTACTGACGTTTTCTGAGTCGGCCTGGAGGCGAAGAGCCGAACGCCAGAGCAGTAGCTCTGTCACTGAGGAGCGACTGCGGGGTGGAGGGCTCGGGGGCTGGAGAAAGATTTGTTAGAGTTCAAGGTCGGTGCGCGAGACCGCCCCGAGAGCGCCTGGCGTCGCGGCCGCCGCCGCCGCGGCTGCCAGCCTCCCCCCGGACTTAGCTTCGGTTCTCATTGATTCCCTTAGCAAGGGCTCAGCGGAATCCGGGGCAGCCGCCTCAGCCCGGCGAACCACAGCATGTTAATCTATTTACATGGATTATTACGGAGGAACAGCGGGCGTTGAGTCACCAAAACGTTTGCTTCAAAAGACCATTTCCAAGCACTTTGGAGGCGGGCAGGCTCCAGGCCCATAAACTGGGTATGCGTTAAGAAGCGGCTACTTTTCGAACACTGCAAACTCCAGCTAAGTCCCTGGTACCGCCGAGAGGACGTTGAAAAAAAAATGACGGGGGTGGGGACAGGTCCTAGTCTAGACACCGCACACACAGACACACACACACACGCACGCAAAGATTCGCGCGGGGACAGCACCGAAATTCTGATTCCGAGAGTGCGGCAAACTTACACACTTGGCCGTCGCGGGTCCCCCGCCTTCCCCGCAGCACCCCCCACCCGACCGTCCACCCTTGGGCTGCGCTCCCCTCCCCTCTTCCCTCCCGCCTCGTCACCCAGCCCAGAGCCACAATCCTCCTCCCTCCCAAAATCCAGTCCAATCAGCTGCCTGCCAGCCCTCGGTCAGCCGTGCAGTGATTGGCTGAAGGTCTCTAAGGTGAGGGGGAGTATTTATTAAAGAGACCCTGAGCTCGGAGTTGGAGAGCGGAGAGCGGAGCTCGAAAGTGACTGCGAACTTCTGGGGCGCTGCGACTTGCCAGTTTCACTCCGGGAACTTTGCTTTGCAGAAGAGAAGGGGTGCAAGTGACCCCGCTCTTGCGCCCTTTCCTCCCCTCCTCCATCGCTCCAATTCGCCCTCCCCTATTTGGAGTGGGCAGCTGCGGACTGGCCACCCGGCGCCTTCCTAAGTGCTTGCCGCCGCAGCCGGTGAAGCGCCTGCCACCCCGGGAGCCGCTCGCTCCGCGTCCGGGCAGCCGAGGGGAGAGGAGCCCGCGCCTCGAGTCCCCGAGCCGCCGCGGCTTCTCGCCTTTCCCGGCCACCCGCCCCCTGCCCCGGGTCCGCGTATGAATCTCCTGGACCCCTTCATGAAGATGACCGACGAGCAGGAGAAGGGCCTGTCTGGCGCCCCCAGCCCCACAATGTCCGAGGACTCGGCGGGCTCGCCCTGCCCATCCGGCTCGGGCTCCGACACGGAGAACACGCGGCCCCAGGAGAACACGTTCCCCAAGGGGGAGCCGGACCTGAAGAAGGAGAGCGAGGAGGACAAGTTCCCGGTGTGCATCCGTGAGGCGGTCAGCCAGGTGCTCAAGGGCTACGACTGGACGCTCGTGCCCATGCCAGTGCGCGTCAACGGCTCCAGCAAAAACAAGCCGCACGTCAAGCGGCCCATGAACGCCTTCATGGTGTGGGCGCAGGCGGCGCGCAGGAAGCTGGCGGACCAGTACCCGCACCTGCACAACGCCGAGCTCAGCAAGACGCTGGGCAAGCTCTGGAGGTAGGGCCCGGCTGGGGGCGGTGCAGCAGGGTGGGCTCGGCAGCCTTGGGGGGCGCGGGCCGGGACCCACTCTCCTCGCCCCGCCTCCCAACCGCAGGGATGGCTGTCCTGGGGGCGGGCGGGGTACGGGATGGCGTGAAGCGGGAGTGGGGACGAGGTGTAACTGTGGCTCAGAGTTTGACAAAGTGTTTGGATTGCTCGGGGGCGAGGGTCTTGGGGCGTGAAAATAAAAGTGGGGGTAGATAGCCAGAAGATGGAAGATTATTCGTGGGAGACAGAAGGGGGGTGCTTCCGGCGTGCTCGCCAGTCGCCCTGCGGTCGGCGAGGGGGCGAGGCGGGGGCTGCCAGGAGCAGTTGCTCGGGGTCTCGCGGTGCGCGCTCTCGTGCGCCCCACACCGCGGAGATGCGTTGGAGGGTGGGGGCAGTAACCGCGGCGGAGGAAGCCCCCAGGCAGAAGTGCAGGGAGGAGGGAGGCTGGGGGAAACAGCTGAGGGTATGGGGAGCTTCTGAACTGCTAAAGCGTTTTTTCGGGGCATTTCAAAGGGTGTTGGCTGGCGGGAGATAACTCCAGTAGCGAAGGCGCTGAGAGAGGCCGGGGCGGGAGCTATTTTCATCTCCAGGGTTTCTCCAACATGACCGGGAAGGAGAGGGTGCGGGGCTGGGAGCGACCACTCAGTTTTGTCTGACTACAAAACGGAGATTTTTTTTTTCCTATTCCCTTCCATTCCCTCTCGCCGCCCCCTCCCCCCGGAAAAGTTGTGCGCTGCGGCCGCGGCAGTAAAGCTGGGAGGAGGGAGGACGAGGGTAGTGCGCAAATGAGGCCGAGCGGTGCGGGTCACAGCCCCTCCCCCCACGCCGACCTGACAGCTGGGGGCGGGTTCCGCTGACCCCCTCCCTCCTTCTCTCTGCCCTCCCCCCAGACTGCTGAACGAGAGCGAGAAGCGGCCCTTCGTGGAGGAGGCGGAGCGGCTGCGCGTGCAGCACAAGAAGGACCACCCGGATTACAAGTACCAGCCGCGGCGAAGGAAGTCGGTGAAGAACGGGCAGGCGGAGGCCGAGGAGGCCACCGAGCAGACGCACATCTCCCCCAACGCCATCTTCAAGGCGCTGCAGGCTGACTCGCCGCACTCCTCTTCTGGCATGAGCGAGGTGCACTCCCCCGGCGAGCACTCCGGTGAGTGCCCGCGCCGCCCGTGGGCCCAGCCTGGCACGCCCCTATCCCAGGCTTCAGCCTAGGAGGTTCTGCAGCATTTCCCGAGCCCAGAGCAGCTCCCTTCACTGCCCAGAGCCCGCCGAGGCTACCTACCTACCTACACACACACACACACACACACTCCAATTCTATCCTTGCACTTTAAGAGATTAATTTTTTATTGCGAAGTAAAATGCTTTTACAGCTTTACAAGATTTCTCCCTTCTTCGCTCTGCTCCACCGCCCCAAAAGCACACAGGAGGCTCTTCTACAAATAGCAATTTGGTCTTCCGGACCCCCGGGCCTCAGACCCTCCCCTAATAAAAGGAGGTTGCCCAGTGTGTACTGACGGGTTAATCATTGGGCGAATTATCTCCGGGTGCAGCGCGCCTCCTGCGCGGGCGCGGGTCGGTTTTACTCCTTAGCAAAGAGGGAGGGTCCCCAGAGGGTTCCCAAGAAGAAGGCCTTTGCATAGCCCTAGTTGATTTTCCTATGCTTCGTCCTCTTTTACTGCCTGCAGGGCAATCCCAGGGCCCACCGACTCCACCCACCACCCCCAAAACCGATGTACAGCCCGGCAAGGCTGACCTGAAACGAGAGGGGCGCCCCCTGCCAGAGGGGGGCAGACAGCCCCCCATCGACTTTCGCGACGTGGACATCGGAGAGCTGAGCAGCGATGTCATCTCCAACATCGAGACCTTCGACGTCAACGAATTTGACCAGTACCTGCCGCCCAATGGCCACCCGGGGGTGCCGGCCACCCACGGCCAGGTCACCTACACTGGCAGCTATGGCATCAGCAGCACCGCGGCGACCCAGGCCGGCGCGGGCCACGTCTGGATGTCCAAACAGCAGGCACCGCCACCTCCTCCGCAGCAGCCCCCGCAGGCCCCGCAGGCCCCGCAGGCGCCCCCGCAGCAGCAGGCAGCGCCCCAGCAGGGCCAGGCGGCGCCCCAGCAGCAGCAGCCGGCGCACACGCTGACCACGCTGAGCAGCGAGCCTGGGCAGGCCCAGCGAACGCACATCAAGACCGAGCAGCTGAGCCCCAGCCACTACAGCGAGCAGCAGCAGCACTCGCCGCAGCAGATCGCCTACAGTCCCTTCAACCTCCCGCACTACAGCCCTTCCTACCCGCCCATCACGCGCTCGCAGTACGACTACACAGACCACCAGAACTCCGGCTCCTACTACAGCCACGCCGCCGGCCAGGGCTCCGGCCTCTACTCCACCTTCACCTACATGAACCCCGCGCAGCGGCCCATGTACACCCCGATCGCCGACACCTCGGGGGTGCCTTCCATCCCGCAGACCCACAGCCCCCAGCACTGGGAACAGCCAGTCTACACACAGCTCACCAGACCTTGAGGAGCACCATAACAAAGGGCGGCCATAGAGATGATCATCAAAACCACCGAAGAAATCAATAAACAGCCAGAATTTCCTTTGGACCTTTGTTTTTCTTCTTCCTTAAAGACATTGAAGTAGAAGGCGACTCGCACCCAGAATCCAAGACAGAAACTCTGTATCCAAATGCATCATCAGCTTGTAGCGAAGCAGTGGCCAGCCCACCGCTCCGCCAGGTGAACCGGCGGGATTGGCAGGAGTCCGGACTTGGAAACCTTCAGAGCCAGTGTGAGGTGGATGGAGACTCGTGTGACCCACTTGCTCAATCTCTCTGCCTTTTTGGACTTTGTAATTATTTTTTAGTAGTAATTAAAGAAAAAAAGTCCTCTGTGAGGAATATTCTCTATTTTAAATATTTTTAGTATGTACTGTGTATGATTCATTACCATTTTGAGGGGATTTATACATATTTTTAGATTAAAAAAATTAAATGCTCTTATTTTTCCAACAGCTAAACTACTCTTAGTTGACAGTGTGCCCTAGCTTCCTTGCAACCAGAGTATTTTTGTACAGATGTGCTCTTACAAAAACAAACAAACAAAAAAAAACACAAAAAAAAACACAAAAATCAAAAAAAAGTGTTGTTTTAACATAAAGAAAAACAGAATTGTGTTTCGGGATGGGTTTGGGGGGTTAGCTTTGCTTAATTCCTCAGGCTTTCTGATTCAAGAAGGAGCTGCCTTACAAAAGAAAAGGCCTTACTTTGCAAATATGAAAGTAAGCAATAGTCTAGAGAAGCATTCGGTAAGCTTTATCATATATATATATATATATATTTTTAAACAAGAGAAAAACACCTTGAGCCTTAAAACCGTGCTGCTGGGAAATATTTGCGCTAACTTTTAGTGCATGTCTCCGGGCCTTTGCTTGACACACTGCAGTCTTAAGAAGCAAAAGGCAAGCAAAGGAGACAAAATCTGTTTTGGGACTGTTTCAGCAGTCAATAAGTGCCCCAGCCACTGTCCCCTGGTTGCCTCTTGGCACCATGTGGTGTGCAGATGCTGGAGACCCCTTGCTCGGACTGTCACCTGTGCCTCTCTGAACACCAGCAGTTAACCTTCCAGACATTCCATGTGCTAAAATTATTTATTTTGTAAGGAGAGGTTTTAATTAAAAAAGAAAAAAAAAACTTCCTCTTTTTTTTTTTTTTTTTAAATTTACTTTCTTTAAAATAGGTTGTTGGAGCCTTCCTCAAAGGGTATGGTCATCTGTTGTTAAATTATGTTCTTAACTGTAACCAGTTTTGTTTTTTTTTTTATTTATCTCTTTAATCTTTTTTGTTTATTATTAAAAACAAGTTTCTCTGGATTTCTTGTCCTAAATTTGTACAAATGCCTTTTTTATCGGTCCTTTTTCCCTTCTTTGTTGTTTTTGTTGAAAACAAACTGGAAACTTGTTTCTCTTTTTGTGTACAAATGAGAGATTGCAAATGTAGTGTATCACTGAGTCATTTGCAGTGTTTTCTGCCACAGACCTTGGGGCTGCCTGAAGTGTGTGTGTGTGTGTATGTGGTGACACAAAACAGTGCAAGCGTGTGTCACCAATACTCCTTGCAGGTTCTCTTGGAGAGAGCGAGGACACAGGGAGGAAACCGGCCCACTGAAAGACCTTAATTCTTAATTACTGCTGTGGCTGGAGAGTTTGAGGATTGCTTTTTAAAAAAGACAGCGAACTTTTTTTTTTTATTTAAAAAAAGATATATTAACAGTTTTAGAAGGCAGTAGAATAAAATCTTAAAGCACTCTTATAATATGGCATCCTTCAATTTCTGTATAAAAGCAGATCTTTTTTTAAAAAAAAATATGACTGTAACTTAAAAAACCTGGCATTTAAATCATGTTTTGTCTTTAGGTAAGGTTTGGTTTGTGTTTGTGTTTTGTTTGTTTTGCTTATTTTTCCCCCAAACCTTTTGTTCTGTCTGTGAAACTTACCTTTCCTTTTTCCTTTCTTTCTTTTTTTGTTTTTTTGTATATTATTGTTTACAATAAATATACATTGCATTAAAAAGAAAACAGCCCTCTGGATTTATTTGATTGGTTCTGTTAAAAGAATGATTTCACAAATTCAGTCACAATAAGAGATTGTGAAATGCTGATCACTGATGTTTTCATTTTTATGTGTACCTTTGGCAATCCTAAAACTGACACTAAAAAAGCAAAAACAAAAACAAAAACAAACAAACAAAAAAAACTATGTAGCCCCAAAAGTCTAAGCAGAAAAAATATTGAAAAGTGCCTCCCCAATAGGTCCCAGAGAACTACGTATCAGTGGTTGCTCCCTCTGGAAAGTGCTTGTCGTTTTAACCACCCCATGTTTTAGGCTAAAAGCCCATTCACTTGTGGAGGTTAAAGGGAATATGAAACCTGAAATCAGTAGCTTGTCAGTGGACAGAATGCCAGAGGGGGTGAATCGCCTGTCTGAATTTAACATGGCAAACTTTCTGTTACTGTGAACATACACCAGAGAAATGGGGTATCCATTTATAAAGCAAAGGGAGCCAGAATAAAATGGTGTCTACTGGGAATCACAGGGAAGCTGTCATGTTAACCCATTAAGTGATTCAGGTCCGCCCAGATTTCCCTACAGAAATCATGGAGGGAGATTATTTTTCTGTTCCCTCCAGTTTAACTCATTCTGAGCAGATGCAAAGCCATCCTAGAAGAAGTAAGACCTAATCTTGTTTTCCTTGGCCCTAGTTAGATGGGGAGTTTCCAGGTTCAGAGAACCATTCAGGTCATTTTTCATTAAACAGATGAAATCACTCCTTCCCTCCCACCCTCACATGGACACACCCCCTGCCCCTCCTCCCCCCAGCTGATTAGGGAAGTGTCTTTGAGGGGGCAAGTCATTTCTACCTCCTCAGGCTGGTTTTACTACTGGGCCTGTGTCTCTGACAGTCCTAACAAGCATGCAACCTCTCTGGAACTGTGTCACATTGCCTGTTTCTTTATATCAGGTTCCTGGCTTGCATCCCATGCCAGGATCATGGCAACCAGGAAAATGGTTGTTATCAAATCGAGGCAACATTCGCACTGGGCCTCCTTTGCAAATTCCTTCAACAAACTGATTGAGGGCCTGCCATCTGCGGAGAACTGTGCAAATTCCTCCTTACCCCTCCAGACAGATGTCAGATTCTGCCCCATTTGTACGATAGCCTCCCTTCCACTAAGACCCAGCATGTTTCTTCCATTCTTACAAAATCTGTTTATTCGTTTTTTTTCCTCTTGCTAACATTCACAAAATCCTTTTTAAAAGTCTCTGAGGTGTTCACTAATTCTCATCTACCTTATTCACCCTAATCCATTTATCTATTAAAATCAAGGAACACCCTCCTACTGTGACCACCCCCTCTTCCCTACCAAGTCCATACTATTGGCTAGACTGTTCTCTCCTCCAG
This sequence comes from Tupaia tana, assembly GCA_026018925.1. Classification (NCBI taxonomy): domain Eukaryota; kingdom Metazoa; phylum Chordata; class Mammalia; order Scandentia; family Tupaiidae; genus Tupaia; species Tupaia tana. Next base: position 62,593,412 of record JAKSZU010000011.1, read on the forward strand.
AAATATTCTCTTTTCCTCAGCGTGTGACCTTTAGCAGACTTACTGAGAGCTGGAATGTTCTATTCAGACACAAACTTGTTAGGTGATCTGTGACCTCTTGCCTTGTTTTCCAGTGTCTCAGTTTCACCTTTTGCTGAGACTATAATTCATCCTACATGTATCATGGTGGCTACTAAAGCAGATTTTAGCTACGAACAGTGTGGGCACTGGCTCCTTCTGAGTCTCCTGGTCTGTACTAGAACTTCCCCCAGAGAAGAGGGCTTTCACAAGCTCCCTAACTGGCTTTGACACACAGTGAAATTCAAGAGTCACTGGAGTGCAGGGAGAGATCCTCTCGGAATCCCACTCAGCCCCATCCACCAGATCCAGCTAAAGTCCAATATCACCAGCTTATAAAATATTTCAGAGGAATTTTTATTCTAAATCCAGAAGCACAGGGTTTATCCCCCTGGCAACAACAACACATTGATTAGCAACCTACGAAAGACTCCTTTGTAACAGAAAGAGCTTGTCCGGCGATCCAAGATTATTTGTTTATTTGCACTCAAAATTAAATCTTTTCTCTGTTAACTATTTTAACAAAAAAGGAATTTTTAACAAAAGGAATACAAACAAACTCAGACAATCTTTTGGTCCATTATTAAAATAGAGCCCTGTGGATTCACTTGAGCTATTTGACTTTCCCACTTATCCATCCCATCTTTTCCCTCCCCTTGATTTCCAAATATGAACACATTTGAGGATTATTATACTAAATCAGTTGATGTAGCGTAAGTCTCAGCACTCCTTGAAAGCACAGACCCCTTTTAAGGCCCTATACTTACTTGTCCATTTTAAAAGTTTACATTCTTTTTCTTACTGAGTACCTCCCTCAAACAACAACAACACTGCATAAGCTTTAGGCCCTGCAAAAGCTGTCCATGCCCATAGCGACTGGCCGGCAACCATGGCATCAGAGGCTTTCAGCAAGTTACTTTTCTCTGTCCCCAAGACGCTTGACAGGTGCTAAATAAATACCTACATTTTATCATATTCATTAGCTTGATGGCATTAGCCCAGAACACACTGGGAATCTGGACCTTAACTTTCTACCACTTACACAATCTTATCCCTCCAAGACTCAAGTGATTTTCTTTTCTTAAATAATATTATCTTGGGCTAGCCTATGGCTTAGTGGTTAAGGGAGCCAGATCCCACATGGCTGACTACACTGTTCAAGTCTTGGAGCTAGCAGCTTGAGAAACTATTGGGCACATGTGCCTGTGCCCCAAATCTGGACAGGACAGAGACATCAGAAAGAAGGCATTGCAGTGTGACCATGCCCTACTGGGAGGTTGCTTTCTCTCTCTCTCTCTCTCTCTCTCTCTCTGTCTGTCTTTCTGATTTTCTCTGGTGAGCACATGTGTCCTCTGGAAAATTTAAACTGTGTATTATTTCATGGCTCCAATAGAGGTTAAATTAAATAATGCACACAAGAAATATTAATGACCTCTCTCCATTCTTTCACTTCCCTTTTCCTACTCATTTCTTCCTTTCTTTCTCTAAAAAAGTTTATTGAGAGATAGCAAGCACATTTGTGCATGAGAGAGAGAGAGCCTTCAACAGGGACTCACCATGCATGGTCCCCTTCCCCTAGTGAAGACGTTGGGCACACATGCCCAGGGTATTCCAGGTCAACTTGGGATCCCAACCAAGAGTCAGCCCTGAGACTTCCACTACAGATCATTATTCTACTACCTGCACTGCTGAAGTTGGGCCATTTTTTTTTCTGATGGCATCTCTTCACTGCATTTTTTTTTAGAGATTCTCCTTGACTTTTGCAGCTCAAAATTTTGTTAGGCTCTGATTGGACTATTCCTCTTCCATCATTCAAGACTAGAGTTATTTTACTCTGGATTTTGGAGAATAATTTTGTTAGGCCAGATACAAGGTAAGTCAGGCAATCTCAGATTTGCATTCATTTATAATAAACATACTAAATTTGGGGCAATATGTACATTAAACTGAAGCTACTGTTAGATACATCCTCTGAGTTTTGAGAATTGCTCTCCAATATGGAACCAGCAGTTGATGTAATGGCTATGTCACTGGACTCCTATGTAGTCAACCGTGGTTTGAGTCCCAGATCCGGTGGCTTAAACTCACGCCAGGCGCATATGCGTGCGGGCCCAAGATCCTAAGAAGAGAAAGGAGAAGGGACTGCATGTGGCCTTCTCCCCTGGGGGGTGATTTTTTGCTTTCTGTCTCTCTCTTTCTGGTGAGCACACACACCCTATAGAAAAAAATAATAAAAACTTCTCTCAAAAAAAAAAAAAGAATTGTTCTCCAATTATCATTATTTCATGCTACCACATTTCACTTTAGGAAGACTTCCATTCAGTCTCTGTCTTTTCCATAAATATCTATTAAGTATCTCCTATGGATCAGGATATACCAATGAATAAGAGAAAATGTCCTGAGGGGTTTACAGTTTCTTGTGAAGAAGGCAAACAAAAAATAAATAGTACTCTTGGTATTTTTCTTAGTTACATGCTGCTAAGGTTTAGATAATAGTTTGTCCCCCAAAAGTTCATGTGTTAGAACTCAGTCTTCAATGTAGTGGCATTGGAAGGTTGTGAGACCTTTAACAGATGAGGCCTACTTCATGATGTTTGGATCATGGCACTGCCTTCATGAATAAATTAGTGCTGTATCTGTCCAGAGAGAGTGAATTCTTGCTCTGTGAGAAGGGGCTAGTTCTCACAAGAGCAAGTTGTTATAAAAGATGGCTGACCACAGGTTACCGTCTCTCTGCACCTGACCACTAACTTTTCTACTTTTCTCTGCCATGTTGTGTTGTAGCAGAAGCTGGTCAGATACTGGTTCCATGCCATTGGACTGTCCAGCCTCCAGAATTGTTAGCCAAATGTATCTCTATTCTTCATAAATTACCCAGTCTCAGGTACTTCTGTTCAGCAGCACAATAACAGATAAAGACACATGATATGAGGGGAAAATGCAACTGATTAGGGCCAGTTGAGTGATTACGTATAAGGACAGGGTATTTGATGAACTGGGAACAATTTTGGTGAGAACTTGTTGACTTCTTTTTTTTTCCTCTCCAGAACTTCATGTTTTTTAGTGACACAAATTTGTGAAGACTCAATTTACATAAAGGTGACTCATCTATTTTTTACCTTAGCCACTTCCTCCTGTATTGCCACAAACCAATAATCCTCTGTTAGTCTACTTCTTGATAAATCATGAATTTACATGTGTGTCATGATTCTCTTTTTACCAGAGACCCCCAAGAGAAGGCTCCAGTCCGTGGTATACAAATGGGCCTCTTGATCTCCAGAAATATGTTTAATGTACCCCACAGGTTAATAGAATCAGAAATTAGGTATGATGAGAAGTCTTTCCACTTGGTTGATCTTTCATGGCAAAAATTCTTAATACAATATCTCAACTTATGGAATACTCCTCCATCTCTTCTAGAATACCTACATTGATTGAGAGTGCACCTCTATCATGGAGATCTTTGAGTGTTGAAAAATCTTATCTCTGCAGTTTCCACCCAGTGGTCCAAAGTGGCCCATTGACACCAGCATGATGTGAGTCCTATCTTTCTTCCAATTGAAAGTGCTTCAACTATTTATACAGTTTCAAGTTGTTTTTAGTCTTTTTACCCAGGTTAAACATTTCCAATACATTTTACATATGATATGGTTCCCCAAATTTTTCCATAGCTTGTCATTCTTCCTTGAATGTACTTCGCTTAATAATATTCTCAAAATCACGCACTCAGAATTATTTCCAGGACTTCAAATCATTTGTCTAATATGGGCTACAAACAGATACATTGTTCCTATAATCAGAAATTGTACTTATATTCATTTAAATTAAGATTGTACTAGCTCTTATCACCAAATCACCCAGTTATGGTGAGTAATTTCTTACCTCTCTTGTAATTGTGCAATTGATTTTTTATCAATTATCAAGTTATACATTTACCCCTGTTTTGATTGAAGTATGGTATTAGCAAGTTCACAGGGAGGAAACAGAAGAAAAGGAATTTCACTTACATCATTGAGCCCTTCCTTTGCCAGGGGCTGTGACGGATGTGCTATACATGTGATCTCATTTAATCCACTCAAGAACACTTTGAGACAGGTGTGATTATTAAGTTTTATAATAAAGGAAACTGAGGCTCAGAGAGATTAAGCAATTAACTGAAGGTCACATAACTGGTAAAAGGCACAGGCAACTAGCTTCACTCTTGCTGCTCCTTCAGTTTTCAAAAGAGAGAGAGTTCATGATAGGAAAGGGAGAGTAAATGGAGAAATACCATGATAATGTTGTCGATTATGTTAAAGGGAATCTCATTAAAACTATATTTGACTATGTGACTCTCTTCTTCAAAACTACCTATCCACTGGAAATAAAATCCCAAATCCCTTGCCATAGGATTTAGTTGTCCTATTCCAGGGTTTGACAAGCTGCAGCTTGTACTAAGTCCATTCATGTTCTAACTGCAGCTCACCCATTGTCACAAATAAAGTTTTATTGGAACAAAGTCATATCCATATCTCTACGTATCATCTATTGCTTTTCTGCTAGGTTGGCAGAGTTGACTAGTTGGAACAGACTGTGACTTGCAACGTCTCAAATACTAAGTGGCTCTCTACAGAAGAAGTTTGCTAACCTTGCCCTATGCAATCCAGACCTTGCCATTTATTTTTCTTTCCTTTTTAAAATTTGCTAGAGGGTGCATGTACTTGCCAGAGAGAGAGAGAAAGGAAAGGCAAGAAAACACACCCTATGGGAGACATTCACTCCACAATCCCTTCTCCTTCATTTATCCTCTTGGGATTTGGGGTGTACACACGAGCACACACATACACACATATGCCCTATGTGTTTTTTAAGCTGCTGAGTCTGGGACTCAAATCACCCTATCAGCCATGGGGATCCAGTTTCCTTAAGCATCAGGCCATGGGCTGGCCCAGCCTTTGCTATGTCTTTGGCCTCACTTCTTGTCACTACTTTTCTTATTCCCTAAGCCCACACTATCTGCCTTCTTTCTTATTCTCAAATCGCTCAAGCTCTTTCTTATTTCAAGAACTTTGCACTTAGAACTTTCTTGACCTAAAGTACCTTTCATCAGAGCTTCCTCTACTGTATCCTTTCCATCTTTCAGATCTCATCCTGAAGACAGTGGTCCAGACTGCTATCACTCCAGTCACCTCTAACCCATTATTCTGTCCTTTTTTGGTAGCATCATCACTTTCTGAAATGATCTTTGTCTCTCTTAACTAGAGCTTTGAACTTTATCTCATTTCCAACTTATCTCCAGTCACCTAGAAAAATGTTTGACATATGACAGTTCAATAGGCATTTATAGATGAATTCACCGACATATCTAGTCACTATCTGAATCAAATTAGAGAACATATCCATCACCCCAGAAGTTCACTCAGTCCCTCTTTCAGTCAATCTTCATCTCCCATAGACAAGCATGGGTTTGATCTTTATCACTATAGATTAGAGCCTGTTATTAAATTTCATATAATGGAATTATACAATGTATACCTACTTAAATATGATTTATTTTGACCCACATAACTTTTTCAGATTCACTTATGTTGTTGCATGTAGCAGAGGTTCTTTAGTCGTCCTGAGTAGTATTCCATTTTATGGCTACGTGAGAATGTGTTTGGCTATTTTCCTGCCTGAATTGCATTGTTTCCAGTTTGGGGATATTGTGAAGAAAGCTGATATAACTCTATCTTAAGTAAATACTTACAAATGTGATTGCTGAGTTATAGGACAGATAAACATTTCACTTTACAAGACACCACCAAATCATTTTCCAAAAGACTTAAGTAATTTAGTACTCTCAAAAGCAATGAAGGAGAGGCGTTCCAGGTCCTCTATGTTGATACTACCATTCATTATCAGATTCTTTATTTTTGACACCCATTTTGGGGGGTATGAAGGGTAGTTCATGTTTTATTTTGCATATCCAATATCCCCTCTTTCTCAATGCCTTACAAAGTTCCCTTACACATTGTTTCGCATTATAGAATTCAAGGGACATTGGATCTGAAGACCCCTTACATTCCTTTGAAACTCAGACATTTAGAACCTTTCTTTGGATGGGAAGAGTTTAAATATCCATTTTTTTTATGATTTTTTTCATTTTTGCAGCTGCTTCGGCACTGTATGAATCCAACTAGACTCATGTGGGGACATGCTAAGCTCTGCAAAGGAGCTGTTGTGCTGGCCCTCAGCTCCAGCTGGAGACAAATAGAGCTGGAAATCCAGGAGTAACTCATGTGAGACTCTTGGGCCCATTTACAGGCAGCTTGGGAGGTGGAGGAAGTCAAGGGATGCAGGAGGGTTGGGGGGAACATTAAAACACAAATAAACATCTGGGCTTCTAAGTGGTGTTTATATAAATTACTCAAAATCTGCAGACCTGTGGGGAGATGACCCATGTCTATATAGATAAAGGACCTTATAGAGAAACTGTAGGACTTCATTTCATAGCTTACAGCCCCTATTTCTTTAAAATTGTTATTCATTCATTTATTTATTTGTTTATTTATTTATTTTAATTTCCAAGAGGGCATGTGTATTCACTGGGAAGAGACGGGGGTGGGGGAAGGATGAGAAAGTATCCCCCATAGGGAATGATCGCACTGAAATCCTTTCTTAGGCCTCCCCAAAGCAGAGAGAGGAAAATGTTCTTCTCATGCTTAAGGCCCCTGAATCTCAGAATAATCATGCTTTAGTTCCTGTCTCCCCAGTCAACAGATCTCCCTCCCTCCAGAACCAATTATGAAAGTCCCTGAAATTTCTGAAATCTTCACTGAACATGAACACACATCTGACCTCTGAGATAATTTCATCACCCAGCTGGCCTGTGTCTGAACCCTTGCCTCCATGGAGAATTCTTGAAATTCATCCTATCCTCCACCTGCAGCTGTTTTCTGGGATTATATATATATATGTAAGTCTCCCTAATGCCCCTATTCTTTGATCCCCTATTTTTACCAAGATTCCTTCACCTCCAATTTTGATGTGCTATCTCATAATTTCTATTCAACCATAGTGTAGTGGTTGACTGTCAGAACCAAGCCTGCATCCTATAACAGGCAAGAAAATGAAGACTGTAGGAAAGTCACTTGAGCCAACTGTGTATCAGAAATGAGCCAGGAGAAGTAGCTGATCAATGGACATGAGACTGGATAAAGTTCGGCTGTCCAGTTAGAGGCCAGGACTCGTAGCCACTCATCAGAGCAGTCTTCACAGGCACATGGTGTGGAAAGAACTATCTTGCTCCAGTCTACTCAGCCACATTGCCCTAAAGGTCATAACCATCATGACAACGCATGTTTCTTGCACATCTATCACCTGATAGCTCACTGCTAGAAGCACTGACACAGAGGCAAACGAGACAGAGGGAAACCACACCTAGAAAGAAGAGACCAACATTAAATAAGTAAGGAAGTAAACCACGGACAGTTGTGCTTCTGGATTAAGTATAGTTAAGAGAGATGAGTAAATAAAGAGCTTACAGTCAGGAGTGTCCTAGCTTCTAAACTCCATCACCTAAATGTGTACTATTTTTAAGTACCATTTTAAATTGCTTACTAAATAAATAAAGTACCTGAAAAAAAAAGTCTGTATGCTGATTGGTAGGGCCATCTGCCATTTGATTAGCGTTTGGATTATTCTACATAGCAAAATTTTATTTTGTGACAGCTTTAGTGATTTGATTGGAATTAGAATTATCATTCATTATGGATGGTGGGAAGTAGGTAAGGAGTAGCAAATTTCTCACTTTCCCAGAAAGTCTTTGTCTGTTCTGATGAGATACCCACACTCTCCTCCCAAGTTGCCACATTTTCACTCTTGATTTCTCAGAGCTGTCCTGCTGCCCAAAAGTCCCTCTGTGGAAGGATCCCAACTGCTCTTGAAGGGGAGCCAATGATTATGACTAAATGTCTTTTCTGCTTCTTCAGGGTATCGTCCTGGTCAATCGTCGACAAATGGTGTATTAACCTGCTGTTGACTTTATGTGCCAAGATCACAACAAAAACAGGTTTCAACAAAGTTAGGGGAATTTACATGAGACTGAGGAAAGAGCAGGACTGAGTCAGCAACAGTTGCGAGGCCTGTTGGTTGTTCTTCTCTGGAATATTGAAATAATTATTTTATCTCTACTTTATCTCTGTTTTGCAGAGTGAAAAGGGGAGGCAGGGCATAGGGCTGATCTGTGCACCTCCAGGGTGGGCGACATCTATGCAGAGGACATGATTTTTGGTGATACCCACCCAGTCTAGGAACAGAGTCCTGACAGACTGTCGCCCCCCTCAGGCATGGACCCACCCACAAGCTGCTGTTGTCCTGCCACAGCTGTTTCCGTTTTTTATTACAATTTTCTCCGCCTTTCATTTTTCAGGCCAAGTAGAAGCTCAAGGGGCCCATCTGTTCCTCTCTTGCCCTTTTCCCTGTTCCCAGAAGCAAAGCACACACATGCACGCGTGCACACACACTCCACACCAGACCACCACAAACTCCTCTTAGGACAAGGAAGAACAGGAACCAGAAGTGAACATCACCCACCCATCAACACTCCAGGGGAATGAAATGAGAGACTGCATTGGGAGGAGGAGGTGGTGTCCTCAGAAAGCCTTAAAGCAAAGAGCGTATGGTAGAAGAACATCGACACGGGAGCAAACCCTTCTGACTAAATGAAAACAACGGGCTTTCTTCCTGGGAGGACGTTTTGTTTTTACTTAAGTTTTTCTATTAAAACAAAAACAAAACAGGGCTAGTGGTTAAGCCTGCAGCGAAAATGATCTCAATTCCAGAAAAGCAAAGGTAAATGATCCCATCGGGCTTAAGAAAAGGTAGAAATTAATTAAAAGAGCATCTTTCCCCTCCAAATGGAGCAAAATAATGACTCTCCTAAAGAGAATGGCACCATAAAGCCAGTCTAAGTCTGTAAGGTCTCAAGGACACTAAGCTGGGTCATGGAGGACGTTATCACACGGAAGGCAGATCCGACTGTTTTTCATTCTTTCTATGCCAAGAGGAAGTCTTTATGTCCTATCAACTCTTTCTTTCCAGTGTGTCTCTCCAAAGCCCCCAAGTCAAGAAAAGCTACTACTCCACATGCTAGAGTTACTGCAGTTTCTCCTTGTTTCTACTGTCACCAAACTTCTCTGGAGTATCAGCTTCCTTAGTTTTCTAGGTCATTCAAGAACCTGCAGCACCAGCTCCTAAAGACCACTCTGAGCCAAGCAAAACTCTAGGTACTTCTTGGAGCATCCGTCTGTTTAATAGGTCCCTCTTCAGCCATCTTTCTAGCTAGTCTGTCTACAGCCCTGTTCCAACGCTGGGTCAAGCATCCTTGTAAAGCAGGGTTTCTTAGCCTCAGCGCTATTGGTGTTTTGTTGCAGGGGGCTGTCCAGTGTGTTACAGGGTGTTAGCAGGATCCCTGGCCTTTACCATCATATCCCAGTAACACCCCTCCCCAGCTTCAGCAAGCCCAAATCGTCTCTAGATATTGCCAGATGTCTCCTGGGGAAGAATTATTGCTGTGGGTCTACATTCATGTGATTCTCCTTATTTAGAACATTGGGGACTTAAATCCCGTCCTCCAAAGAACTTGAGTGATCACTACTGAGCTGCTCTTTCTGTATCTGTCCTTTCCCGTGCTACATAGATAGTGCCCAGGTATGTATTTGCATTATGCTTTGTCGCAGCTTCCCAACTGTCTTATACAGACTTGTCTCCCCTGCAGCAACAGCTCCCAAGGTTCTAGACAATGGGGGTTGTAATTCCCTTTCTTGTAGATACCATCTTTAGCACTTTGCAGTCAGTACAACGCACTCCTCACAGAGTACCTGACACATAGTAAGTCCTCAATAAGTATCAGTGAAAGAAAGGAAGAACAGAAGGACAGAGGTGGGGAAGGATGGATGGAAAGAGAGCAGTGTAAGATACTCAGTTAACTTCTCTGCAATGAGAAAATGAAGTTGTCCTCAATCGCCTCTGACTTTGCCCAAGTGGATCCCTGTATCCTCTTACTGATACCTGCTTTCCAAATCACTGAAATCTTTAAGTTCGAGTAGGCCTGGATTTGGGTCTGGATGCAAAGAGGACCCTGGTTTCTGATAACTGGCAACTTCCAACTTGAAAACATCTCAAAATTCAACAGTCTTAACTCAAAAGTTAGGGCTTCTGTATTTCCCCGCACTGGTGAAAGCACTTAGGAGCTGCTCTAAGTAGGGTCCAGGCCTGGGGTTTTATTGGCCCAAACTTAAAAGAACAAAAGCTACCCCAGACTGCCTGTGAACGCAGACCAGTGCTGAAGATACTGAGGGCGTGAAAATGCATGAAAACAAAGCAACTGAAATAGACAGCCACTGACCATACTTCGTACAAGGTACAGTCATGGGGATTAGGATTAGGGCAAGGTTGACCCAAGTTTAAAGTAGGACTAAAAGGAACAAATGAGTCTGGAGAAGGAAAACAGAGTCGATTTAATTTTCCCAGCAACTTCCAGGGTTCTTTCATAGAGCACACGAGGTAGTGTCTGGTGCGTTACACAGGGCCAGGACTGGGATCCCTTTTCTATCCATTACCTCTCCACCAGCCTTCCAAGTCACCTCACACTCTATCTCCCATTTATCTCATAAGCTGCTGTCAAGTCAAATTCTGAAGCACAACCCTCATCATTGCTGTTCCCCCATCCTTTCATACCAGTAGTTTTTTTAGTCCTCTCTTATTTGCATAATAAGAAAGTCCTGAGCTTTCCCCATCCCTCTTGACCTCTCTCACCTCTCTCCCCACCACTCCCTTTCTTCGTCCCACCATTTCTTCCCTTCCCATCAAGTTCCTGCTGCTTCCATGACATGTTTCTACGTTTGGTTATGGTATTTGTCTCCTCACAATGTTTTGTGCCCATTGCTTTCATAGCTGTTATTGTGTTGTTAACAGATATACGTGAGACCAGGGGGTTTATTAAAAAAAAAAAAATAGGTTATTGACACACAATTCAGGTGGCTTCAAAGTCCTACAACATGGCCAATGCAACCGCAGAGGATGGTAAGCCTGTGCAGAGAGCAAGCAAGCTACGGACTGCTCTCTTTTGCAGCATCCAGTTCTCATGAAAACCAACTTATTCTGAGAGCTAGAACTCACTAGATCTTAGGAGCCTTCATTCATTTATTCCTAACAGTGTTACCTTCATGATACAGTCATCATAATCCAATCACAACCCACCTGGCATCACCACTTTCTAACATCAAGTTCCAAGACATGAAACTTTGGAGAACAAACCATGATCCAAACCTCAACACTTTCTATCCAAATTCTGTCTATCCCACAAAGGGACGTTTTCCTAAGCTTTGTCCCCTGCTACTCTTATACCTAGGCTAGAAAGAGCCTCCTTCCTTAAACTACCAAGTCACAGCAAATGGACTGTAGTATTTGATAAATTTAAATGCTTTTGACTGAAAGATAAAATGTGCATCTTAGAACCGATGAAATGATCATGTGTTCTGATACCTAATCTGTTCTACACATTTAACTCGCATTGTAGCTACTCTGTGTTTTGCTGCCTTTCAGAAGTGCAGTCCTCATATCAGCATGATCAACTTTTGTGTTCTTCTTCAAATCTAGCATAGGGCTGATACTATGTTTACACACAGACACACACGTGCACACACACACACACACACACACACACACAGAGTATATATTCATATAAAAAATTATGATAAAGATGACTACGCATTCCTGCCTTTGAGAATCTTTATGTGCATATTCAATACATTAGGTTTTGAAGTAAAAATCTGTGTTTACGTACTTTTAAAAGCCTAACACACATTTCAAAAAATTGAGTTCTAGTGACAAAATACAGACATTTATCCCAGTTACTAAGGAAGTGCATAAAATTACAAACTATCAGTCCAGCCAGTGTTGTGATAGTGGCAGCTTGCAAAATAAACTTGATAAGTGTACATGTGTGCCCAAAATCCTGAAAGGAGGATAGAGACTAGATTGTGGCATGACCATCCCCATGGAGCAAGCTTTCTCTCTCTATTTATCTCTTCTCTCTCTGGTGAGCACATGCCCTCTAGCAAATTTTGTGTATATATATATATACACAAAATACACATACACACACACACACACACACACACACACACATATATATATCAAACTATCAACACATATTTCATCTGAGTACCTACTAAGAGCAGACATCCCAAAAAATATGACAAATGCATTTTATTTTAATTCTCACAACAGCCCTATGAAGTGGGTATTATGTTCTCCCATTTTATAAATGAATAATGTGAAGTTGATCTCTGTCCTTAGTCCCAGCTCACAGGTGGCTGAGGCAAAATTCATACTTACTTTGTCTTGATGCCAAAATCTGAGCTCAAGGATTTCTAAAGAATATCCCATCTAGTTCTCTCATCAAACAGCCATAATGCATTCCTCTCTCCTAGAAGTGACCAGACCTCACACTGCCAAGCCTGCTACTGCCACTCTAGGAAGGAGGCAAGACACCCCAGACATGTTTCCTAAGGAGCCACACAGAGACTCATGGCATTTGTTTTCCATCCTTAAAGGAAGAAACCAGCAAGGACCTTCCCATTTGACTCCCTGGAGGTTGCAGATAGAAAAACAAAAGCAAACAAACAAACAGTGAACAAAACAATGCAAATGTGTTAGCCTAGGTTTTCTGAGAAGCAGATGCTAAATGAAATTAGAGGATTTTATTAGATGAAATAACTATGCAAAGGGAAGTAAGGAAGGAGCTGGAAAAGGATGTAGACTCATCAGCCTACAATGCATCTCTGACCCTAATGAAGGAGAGTAAAAGAGAAGGGTAGGTAAAAGTCTTCTAGATACCTGAGCAAGGCCACATAAGAATTAGTAATATCAAACCAAGGTTGGGTCTGCCTAGAACAGGTCTTCCTTAGCATAGCATCCTTTCTGCACTCAGCCTTTGGCCAGGGGCAGCCTGTGGGAGGTACCACTTTGGAGTAAACGTGGCATTGAGCTTCAGAGAGCAGATAATGAAGCCTTTGGTCAACTACACTTCCTGGGGTTCATTTTCATGGAGAGGTAGAGAGTAGGGACACTTGACTGACTTAAAGTAGATTGTGTATATATGTGCAGGAGGCTTCATGGGTGGTAAAGAAAGGGTTAAGACTGGTTTTTCCTATGAGCTATAAAACGCTTAACAACTAGGCTCATAGCTGTTCCCTTCGCTCATCTGCTCAACAGGTGCAAATAACTATATTCATATCAGATGAAGTGGCTTTCCTGAGCTGCTTCACCATATTTAGAGTCATGTAAAAGGCCCTCAATTTTCTCTACTATGAACACTTAAATGCTTTTTCTTACCTGTAAATTTATCATGCATATTGGGAGCAATTAATAAATTGCAGATATGTAAAAATAAGAGATAGAAGAACCCCTACATTATAGCTCCCAGCAGAAACATCTGTTACCCATTGCATAATGTCTTTTCATTGTGTATGTGTCCTGTAAGTGCAAAGTGAGACATAAGGCTACATCATTTATTTGACTTTTTCTATCTGTTTAACATCTTGCACTAAGGATCTGTCTCATTCAGTCTCCTTTCTAAGATCTTGTGAGGTAGGGCCCTGTAGCTCCACTTTTCAGTTATCCAGGTGAGGAAGTTGCGGTCAGAAGAACTAACGAAGCATTGAATCATGGTCTGTCTGGGAACTAAAGTAGGAACAGAAAGCAAGAGGACATAGCAGAGGACCACTCACTAGATCCTCACCTATAACTCTAAGCTTCCAGGCAGAGGGGCCATAGCTCATACCACTGCTAATCCAAAGACAGTAGTATGTGAATGTATCCCTCAACAGAATGAATCTAGGGAAGGTACCCAGATTCTCACTGGAAGACAAGGTAGGTCTTTCTTTCACTAGTAGGAATACAATATACTGCATTTTGACTCAAGATTCAAGGGAGAGGAAAAAAAACCTACCCATTCATCCTCTCATAATAAATTGCCTCTCCCATCTTTTGGTTGTTAGAATCAAAAACCATGTTAGGGGAAAGATGAGAGTGCAGAGTTCTCATCCCTGTTACATAACCCTCAACTTTAGTACTACTCTCAACTGACTGTACTTGCTTTTGAATAGGCAGATGATATCCTAGAAGGAGGGGAGATATACCACCAGAGGGGCTGAACTTGCATCATGTTTACTTTTGATCATCTCTATAAGGCTCTGAGATGTACCCACTGGATTTTATTTTACACCTAAGAGATTATTGCCCTGAGTTACTCGAGTCCAATCACCCCCCCAATGGTCTTAAGTCACACATTTCAAGCTACTATTAACATGGCCAGACAGATTTTTAAGACTCCTGTAGAGAGCATACAATTAACCATCTCCTGTCAGCTGGAAAATCAGCTCAATAGCCATTCAAGTTCATGTCCAAACTCCTTTATGTTAAGAAAGGCTTAGAAAGGTTCCTCAGGGGACCAGCAGGTGGCGTGTTGGTTAAGGTGCTGGACACTCCCACATGACCGACCATGGTTCAAGTCTCAGACCTGGAGGCTTGCTCTTTCACTTTCCCTCTTTCTCTCTGCGTGTCTCCCTGGTCAAACTAAAACTAAAGGAATGAATAAATAAAATTAAATAATTTTTTAAAAAAGAGAGGTTCCTCAGTACTCAGAACTGAAATCTCTCAGAAGACATAGAGAGAGACAACAAGAAGTCCAAAAAGGGAGATAGAACCAGCTATGGGGAGGGAGGGCTATGAACATGTCACACAAGCATACAAGTTATAAGCTGCTTATTTTGCCCAAATCACTTGTTTTTTAAGAAAGATTTTTGCTATAGGGCACATGCACTCACCAGAGAGACACAGAGAAACAGAAAGCATGAAATCACCTCCCAGTGGGGCTTGGGGGGTGGCCATGCTGCAATCCCTTCTCCTCAACTCTCTTCTCAGGATTTTGAGCATGCATGTACATGCACCCAGTGTGAGTTTCAAGCTTCTAGGTCCAGACTCGAACCACAGTTGGCCATATGGGAGTCCAATGACATAACCATTATGCCATCTGTTGGTCCCTGCCCAAATCACTTTATGGTTATGCAAGTAAGTTCTATATGATACCTGCCCACACATTTTTACCATTCCACTCTGTCCCTAGGAATTTACAGCTGTGTACTTACCTGGAACAAATAACAAAATGGTCAAGTAGAGACTGAGGAGACCATGATGGTCAAAGTCTACAGATCATCCCTGTAGAAGGATTTATTGGTGTTCCGAGTGAGAATTTCACTCTTGGTATTGGGACTCTGACTACCAACACAAAAGAGAGGAGCCATATTTAGAGAAGCATTAGGAGGAACAAGAACAAAGAAAGGACTGATTATTGCTCAGAAGAATTCATGAGCCAAGATATTGGGGAACTAATATGGATAAAAGACAAATAGGCAATCCTTCCACCATCTAGGCTCAACTTAGGTTGATGATTTGATTTCTCACTTTTCTCCTACTCTCTAATCACTCTATGCTCCATCCAAACAATCTATTCTTTCCCTTCCTATCCTCTCCTCCTCCCTCTTACTTTCCTTCTCCTCCTCTACTTCTTCTTTCTCTCCATATCACATGTCTACTTTTGCGTGTTACTCCCTCCACCTGAGATGCTTTTACTATCTCTGTATGTTCAAATGCTACATAAGTTTCAAGACTCATCTCAGATGTCATCCTTCACAAAGCCTTCTTTTTTTCCCCTGGAACCCCATTTTGTAGAAAAGAACTTTTTCTGAGAGTAATAGTCTTTGTATTCATATCTTATCACCTATGATTATATTGTACATTCTTTGAAGGTGGGAGTCATGGTCAATTCATCCTGATAGATGTAGAATGAATAGAACAATGCTGTCACTCTAGTAAGTACTAGACACTCCACAAAGGCTAGCGCAATGAAAACATGGAGGGACAGTCACCTAAATAGATACACTGACTAGACTTCTGCATATACTGTTTTAAACTTGCCCAAGACTAAAGTCATTTGATCCCCCAAATCCTTGTTTCTTTTTAGAGTAGGAAGCCTTGTCACCTCCAGTTAAAAACCTATGATGCATTCTCAACTCTTTCTTACTCCATTGCCTTTGTATTCAGTCAATCCCCAAGACCTGATTTTACCCTCTTTTATCCATACTCTCTTTCCTATTACCACTGCCCTAGTTCAGAAATTCTTTCTCCTGGATTATTGTATTAGCCTTTTCTCGGTCCTAGGTTACACATCTTTAATTCAAACGCCATGTTGCCTATGGAGTGACATTCTAAAATCATTCTGATTATACCAGTCTCTTAAGTTCAAACATTTCAGAGATGACTCTTGTTTTCAGAGGAAAAATCAGACTCTTTAATCCAGCTGGAAAGCCCTTGGTGTCCTAGCTTCTCTTGACTCTGGGCTTTATCTCTTGCCTCTCCTCGCTTTGCTCTCAAAGGTGAAAGCAGTAGCACATGATTTGCCATTTCTTGCTATTTCTCACATCAGAGGCTGTACCCGATTAATTCTTTCTGCTGGCCCCTGGTCCCCCTTTGCCTCTCATCCTCTAAGCCCTGGCTTGGAGTCATCTTCTCAGGAACTGAACCCTCTCCCTCCTCTTAGGTTAGGTCAGCCTCTCCTCTGCACTCTCAGAGTGCTTTATAGTCACTTCTTGCCTTCCATTTACCACATTGTATTACAAAGATGTGTTTTTCACCTGTCTCTGCTGTGAGAGCGAGCCTTTTGTGAAGATGATGTCAGTATTTCATTTTCTTTTGTAACTAGAACAAGGAGCCCCCCCACACACACACAATCCCGTCATCTCTGTAAATGTAATTGAGTTCGTAGGAAACTTTGGTGGAATGATTTATTTCCTAACTACTAAACCTTCTTTTCCTTCAAAAGATTCAGAAGGAAAATATAATGCTCCCAGAGGAATCAGTAACTTTGTCCAGTTGATATCTTCTATCTGGTTTGTCCTGGCATGATTGAGAGTTGATGGAAGCCCAGCAACTTCCCTGTACTCAGGCCAGGGGCTCTTGTTATGAGATGACTTCATTAGCCACACATGATTATTTCAAGCATCTTCAAAACATAAGGCCCACCTGCTGTGGTACAGCTGTAACATAACACCTTGCAATGCTGGAAGCCATGTGGAAAACTGGGGTTTGACTCCCAGGTCCACCTGTATGTACCAAACATGCCTGTGCATGCCTGTAGTACTGGCTCATTGGGAGAGGCTTGTAGGGGGTCACACAGTGAGATCCTGTTGAGGGAACTTGTATTTCTCAATGAATACATTAATAAGGGCCAGCAAGTGGTGTCGTGGTCATGGACTCCCACATGGCCAACCATGGTTTGAGTCTCAGATCCAGTGTCTTGAAACTCATGCTGGGTTTGTGTATGTGTATATGCCCCAAATCCTAAGAGAAAAACGGAAGAGAAGGGATTGTGGTGTGACCATCCCCTGTGGGGGGTGATTTCTCACTTCTTCTCTGTGCCTCTGGTGAGTACACATGCCCTAGAGCAAAAATCTCTCTCTAAAAAATAAACTGTTAAAAAAGTAAATCAAAAATTAAAAAATAAACACATATGTATAATAACAAAATGAAATAAACCACACTAAAATATTCTCAAATTAAGAAAAATTTTTAATCCTCCAAAGACGAGATGCTACCGTGAAGTGGCTGTGCTTTCTCTTCTTTGCCTAGAAATGACAATAATAGCCATGGAACCAAACAATTCAAAAAATTTTGGAGAATATAGAAAAAAGAATGACCAGGTCCTAAAATGTCAGCAGACACTATCTGGGCCTTGAGCTTTTAATGGGGAATCCACATAAATGCAGATGATAACTTCCGATGTCTGGTTGCTAATTGGTTTTGCAAAGTCAAATAAGAAAGCCTTTTCCCAAAACGGAGCTTGAATTTTGCCATCTGCCTCACTCTGGTTCTTTCTTCACCATGGCTGATCTGGTACCCCCCTTCCCCCTGTCCTCAGCCCAGCTGTCCAGGAAGAAGTAGGACATATTGCATGAAAGGAGTGTGAGGAGGTGAGGAACAGGAACTGTGGAAACAAACAAACAGAAAAAAGCAAACAGCTGTACGGTACAGTCTGGAGGCAATTAGGCCTGAGTCTTCTTTCTGTCTACAAATTGGAACCAAAGTGATTATTTGTGCTGTTATTCAGCTAAATTTCAACTGATGCTATATCAAAGCCTGGTTAATTTATAATGGTATTTTTATAGGGAAGAATAGTTTCTGAGTTCCAAACAACAAAGTTGCAAATTAAAGTTTAGCGAATAGTCTTTTTATTTTATTTTATTATTTATATTTATTAATTTTAATTATTATTTATACATTTTATCACTATTAACCATGTAGATTGTAAAGAGACTTTACCCAGTATGATATATACCTCAGTCCAGCCCAGTTGAGAAT
The DNA here is from genome assembly GCA_026018925.1 of Tupaia tana. Lineage (NCBI taxonomy): Eukaryota > Metazoa > Chordata > Mammalia > Scandentia > Tupaiidae > Tupaia > Tupaia tana. The sequence continues at coordinate 62,611,913 of JAKSZU010000011.1, forward strand.
ACTATACACATCCTCATCAACAAATAATAAACCATATCTGTGTTCCACAAATGTTTCACCTCTCTATTTTTTTTTCCAAATTTCCTTTCCTACACTCGTCCCCTCCCACACTCTTTCCACTTTGGATCTAGTGTCCATAACAATTTTTAATGCTTGTATGTCCTCTAGTCTTCCAGTCTCTGCCATAGAGTGTGGACAGTTCATATATGTTAAGTGGAGACATACAATGTCTCTCTTTCATAGCCTGACTTGTTTCACTCAGCAACAAATCTTCCATATTCATGCACTTTCTATCAAATTTCAGGGCCTTGTTTTTTATGGTGAATTAGTATTCCATGGAGTATGTGTGCCACACTTTTTCAATCCATTCATCTATTTGTGGACATTTGGGTTGGTTCCATGTCTTAGCAATCGTGAATAAGACTCCAATGAATATAGATGTGCAAGCACTTTTCCAACTGAGCGTTCCGTCCTTTGGGTAGATACCCAGGAGTAGAATTGCTGGATCATATGGCAGTTCTATTGCTGAATCACATGACAGTTCTCTTTGAGGAACCTCCATATTGTTCTCCACAGTGGCTGGACCAATTTACATTCCCACCAATAGTGTAGGAGTGTTCTCCTTTCACCCCATCCCTTATCTTTTTTTTTTTTTATCTTTGCCATTCTGACTGAGGTTAGGTGGTATCTCATTGTGGTTTTGATCTGCATCTCCCTTATGAGGAATGTTGAGCATTTTTTCATATGTTTTTTGGCTGTTCATATGTCTTCCTTAGAGAGTTGTTTATTCAGCTAATTTTCCCATCTTTTAATTAGGTTAATCTTTTTTTCCTGGGTAAGCCGCTTGGTTCCCTGTGTATTCTGGTTATCAGTCCCTTATCTGAGGCACAGTTAACAAAAATTCTTTCCCATTCCGAGGATTGTTGATTCACACTAATTACAGTGTCCTTTGCTATGCAGAGCAAATTATTAATGAACTGGAAGATGGGAATCAATGAACTGGAAGTTGGGAGTCAATATTGTTAGCTGCTTTCTCAGCACTCTCAGTTCTTACTAAGGTTGTCATTTACCCAAATATCCCATTTAAAAACTGTTACCAAGTCTCATATTCTTCCTCATGATCATTTTGGTATAATTGATTTTTGAAAGTAAAGTACTCAGGACTTTAGTTTTGACCCCAGTGAATCTCATTTGGCTTGTTCTGATCCATGACTACCAAAGCCTCAGATTATGAGAAAGAGGGAAAAGAAGGGAGAGAGACAGAGATAAGTATTTTTGACAAAGTCTCATGTGTTATGATCCTTTCGCCCCGGCCTTTCAATTATCTAAAATTTCAGATGCACAGGAACCAAACTGAGGCCTCCTATATAGCTCCCTGCCTCCCAAGCAGTTGGGCCCATGCTAGAACTTTATGAGTTGAGACCAGACAATTGGTTCTCCTCAGCCCCTCTAGTTAAAACCTCACAAAAACCGTATTTAGAATTGTCACCTTCCTTAGGGTGCATGCGCTCTCAAGAGAGAGAGAAACAGACAGAGTGAGAGGGAAAGTGAGAATCTGCCTATTTGAATTACATTTAACGAAAATATCTATTATGAGATATTAAATGAGACTACAGGAAATCAAATATTTATATCTCTCAACATTGTATATGGGTTAAAAACAATGTGTGTAAAATGCTGTCAGTGTCAGCTCTCATCTTTAAGCCTATGGGTTGGTCAGGAACCCCACGTGTGAGATGTCCTGTTTCTCCTCCTCAGAGACGCTGTGGGGCAAAGCTAAGCAACTCAAAATTACCTTTAGATGCACTAATCACATCTCGTTCAGAAGACAGAACACTTCGTCCCAGGAGACACATTATAGATAAGTCCCCCGGAACTTGCAGCAATAATGGTAAAATCAGTTGACCTATTACCTCCTGATGTGACAAAACAGAAACAGTCTATTCCCAAAGACACTCCATGACCATGAGCTACCCAGTCCCACAAAACTCAGTCTTAACTTTTTTTGCACCTAGCATGAGGGTGGTGGAGGGAACAAGGTGAACAAGTGGGGCATTGGGCAATGCCATCAGCCACCTCACAGTCCAAGAGACACCTAGGTTATCGTATATAGGAACGTGAAGACACTAAGTGAAAGAAAAACTAACCAAAGAAGAAAGGACACATAATACTGAACATTCACTGGGTGCTTAAAACGCACCAGGTACGTTCTCAGCCCTTTGTGTGCCTCATCTCAACCACAGGACAGCCTACGAAGGAAAGGCACTCTTACCCCACTTTTACCTATTGAAGAAACTAGAGTAAAAATGAGTAAGTCACAGGGTCAAAATCAAATGGCTGGTAAACGTCGGGGATGGGATTTGAACCCAGACAATCTAGCTCCAAACCCTACCCTTGAATTCTCCAGTCTCCCCAAAAAGTTACAAGAGAAGAGCCAGCTCTCAAGTTAGAAGGTCCTTTAACAAAACCAATGTCACTTCCCCACTTTCACCTTGGCCCTTTCCCGGGTGCTGCCCTTGGTGTCTTCTGCCCCACCTGCCCCAACACAGGACCTTCCCCACCCTCATTCCTCCAGTATCACTACATAGGAGGTTGGCAGTGTTAAGGGCCCATTTGTTTCCAATTACTCTACACACACACCTCCTCTTGGGTCTGGGGAGGTCCCGAAAAGCATTCCTTCCATTTCATGGCACCCTCTCCATCCCACCAAGAGCTCCTGCCCCAAGGGCGTATTCCACTGGGCTAGGGACCCTTTTCACTAAGAAACAGGGGCTGAGGAGGGGGAGAGAACTGGGGAGGGAAAGAGAGGAGGAGGAAAGAACAGAGAAGAGGGAAGGAGGAGGAGGAAGCCAGGGGAAGAAGCAGAAGGGGGAGGAGAGGTGGGGGAAGGGGAGGAGGAAAAGGTTGCCTCCTCAAAGGAAGAGGCTTTTCCCATGGAAATGCACAGTGCCTGGTGCCCATTAGCATCCCATGCATAATAAGGATTCAGCCTATTGTCATGCAAATTAATTCAGATGACAACACTCTCTCCTCGACAACACTGCCCCAGCACAAGGAAGTTTCTCACACTGTTTCAGCCAATACCAGCCGGCCTCTACGCCATGTTCCATTAATTATTTTTCTCCCTTTCGTTCCTGCAAGGTTTGTTCTCAGCTAGCACCCCCTTCAGATCCCAGCTGCTGCTGGCTGCTTTTCATTTTGGAGCAGTTGGCATCATCTCGATGAACAAAATAGGACATTTAAAAAAAAAAAAAAAGAAAGAAAGAAAAATTAGAGGAAAATCTATGTTTCAAATTAATTCTGGAAGAATTTCATTGGACTCAGAGCTCAATTTCCAGGCATGCACCGAGCAGTGGCTCCTCTGTCTCTTTTTCCCAGTGTGGTATGAATGTGCAAGCAGCGTCTTTTTCCTGGTGATCATTCGGGCCTGATCAGTTGAACTGGGTTTGACTATGGAGGGCTGGCACATCCTTGCCATTGCTTGTCCTGCCTTTACTCCTTGCTGCTCATTCCCATCAGTCCCATCAGCCGGTTTATGCTGGGTTACCAGGTTACTGCCACCACCTGCCCAGGGCCTAGTTTTTGCCCTGAAAGTGACTTCACTGTCAACTTTTACCAAGAGCCTAGAGAAAAAATAAATGAGGATGGCTTTGGACAAAGCCAGAAGGGGGTGAAAACAAAGCTGCAGGTGCAGGCTCTTCATCCTCTTCCCACCTGCCAACCTTCTGGATATCAATAGATCTTGCCGCCAACCCACTCCTGTCCTGAGGCCTCTCCTGATCCTTGCAGCCTAACGTTAAGAGCTGGCTTAACTTCTCACTTCCAGAACGGGGCTTTCTTATCCTGTGCCACGCAGAGCAGACTGGCTAAGGACACAGTTCTGGGGGGCAAAGACCAACTTCAAATCCTCACTGTCTCTTTTCTAGCTGCATGATCTTAGGCAAGTTGCTTATCCTTCATGTACCTCAGTTTACTCATCTGTAAAAAGAGGGTAACGATTATATTAATGTGTAGCAATGTTATGACCATTACCCGCATCACCCAGAGGAAGCACTGAACACAAAGCCTGGCACACTGGCAGTCTTTTTTTGATACACGTTAGTTGGTGTCATTGATCAATCTTCCCAGACTTTACTTTTTTTGGCCTATCTAGTTAACTCTTCTCTTTCCCATTTAGCTACATTTCCTCCTCTGCTTAGTGCTTCCAACCCTCCCAGGAAGCCCTGCCCTGGTTTCTTTTGCTGTCAGAAAGGTTTTACAATAAATCGAATAACACCATGCAACATTACTAACACAGAAAGCACTGGCCCAGGGCAGATCTTTGTCTCAAAACTGTGACCTGTTCCTGACAGTCGACTTTTCTACCACCCGTCTAGGGGAGACAGGGTAAGGAGAGATGGGGGTGCAGACGGACATAGTAGAAATCAACTTTAGCTTACACATTATCTCAACAACAGACAGGCTTTGTCACCAGACACAAATTATATGTAAATCATATGCAAATCTGAATGTAAATACTTAGGGCCCAGAGAGAAAATCCTTGAGGAGACATTCCCATTCTCTTCCCCCCCTACTTCCCAAGCTAAATTGTGTTTTCTGATTGGCTAGTTGGGAATTCATTATAAAGATTCAAAGGTGCATATAATTCTCAGAAGGAGCTCATTTCACATGTCTGTCCCTTATGAGAGGCTGGAGAGATAACAGGAAGCCAATGCCACTAACACCACACACTGAAGGGAATGCCCTGTCCAAGCCAACCCTAAGCCAAGAGAAAGAGCAGATGTATGGACGCTGTGGACAAGACCTAGAGCCAGAAACTCCAGACCTCGCAAGGGCTTGGGCTGGGCTGGGAAGGGTCACATGCTGGCTCAGCAGGGCTGCAGCATCCCTGACTCCTCCACCTGGGATTTTAGACTCACTGTGCCAAGGTTTGCCCACACTATTTATCCTTTACCCAGATTTTTTTTTTTTTTTGAGAGGTTTTTGCTATAGGGCACATGTGCTCGCCAGAAAGACAGAGACAGAGAAACAGAAAATGAGAAATCACCACCCCACCCCCGCCCCGAGTGGGGATGGTCATGCCACAATCCCTCCTCCTCCATTCTCCTCTCGGGATCTTGGGCACGTACTCACATGCGCCCGGTGTGAGCTTAAGCCACCAGACCCAGGACTGGGACCACAGTTGACTACTTGAGAGTCCAGCGACATAGCCATTACACCAACTGCTGGTCCCTCTCTACCCAAACTTAAAAGGGAGCATAAACTAACATAATTGGGGCTAGGTGCAAAAGGGGAAAAAAGAAGGTACAACTAACATTTCTCATTGATTTATTCAACAGAATTTTAATGGAGTCCTACCGGGTGTCAGACAGGCCCCAGCCATTCATAGCAGTTCAGAGAGCATACCGCGCTCTCGGTTCCACCTCAGGACAGTTGCTGCAAGAAAATCATATAACTAGACTGCTAAATTGCAAAGTCATAATCCCTAACCTCAACGGGGTCCTCAAAATAGCCAGAATTCATGTTCATGTCTTCAGTGGGCTCGCTTTTCCACTCTAATGAACTTTTCTCAACCCTTCATTTCTGCTCTGTCTCCTCACTCTGGAGTAATGATCATGCCTCATATTCGCAAAGAAGACAAAAGCCATCCTTGTGAAATCTACAGACTTACCCATGCTTAACCATGCTCTTCTCCCCTTCTTTCATGCTCCATGGGGGGTCAAACCTTTTTCTCAAAGACCAGTTGTTCCAGATCCTCCCCAGGATCCTTGCATTCATCTTCCCTTTGGTTTACCTTCAAATTCCCTTTCATGCAATGCTACTCTACAGCATTGAAAATGCCAATGAATGTATTAAGTGAGCTACCTCCATTAGGCACTTTCAATAGTGCTGTTACATAGCAAGTGTGCCTCAGAGGTTACTGTAATTATGCTTGAAAAGCTGATTGGGCTGGCCCTGTGAGCTAGTGATTAAGGGAGCTAGATCCCACATGGTCGGTCAACTGAGGTTCGAATCCCAGCGTCAATAGTTTGTTGGACATGTTGAGTGCGTGCATGTCATGCCCCAAATTTCAACAAGTTGGAAAAGTGGAATAGGGACTACAGTGTGACTACATACCATTGTAGGGTGTTTCCTCCCTCCCTCTCTCTCTCTCTGTCTCTCTGTCTCTGTCTCTGGCAAGCCCACATGCCCTCTGGCCATTGAAAATAAAAAAAGAAAAGTCAATTAACCTTTCTAGTATCAACCACATGTATTCAAAACCAGTAATGTCTCTCTTTTTTTTTTTTTTTTTTTTTTTTTTTTTTTTTTTTTTTTTTTTTTTTTGTCTGAGAGCAGTGGCACCCAATAGAATACTCTGTGTTTATGGGAACCTTAGAGGCAGAGAGCAATCCTCATCAGCCTCTGGGGCCACATGTGGCTTTGGAGGACTTGAGATGCCACTGGAGCAATTGAGAAGCTGGATTTGTAATCTCATTTCATTCAAATTAACTCAAATAGTCACACATGGCTAGTGGCTACTGAATTAGACAGCATGGTCTAAATGTCTGGCAAAAATGTAAGGGAAAGATCTCATCCAGTGTACTTGAGAGTACAAGGAGACAAACTAGCCCGAGACACACTGTCAATATGTCAGTGACTACAGACTTACACAGGGCAACGTGGCAGTAGCTGCCATTTTAAACATTTGTTCTCCAAGTTCTCAGGATCTGGACTAAAATAAACTCACACAAGGGCACAAAAAGGTTAGAGCAAGGAATCTGCAGTTTGCAAATGTATGTGTTTGTTTCTAGTTTTCCACTACCATAAATTAGGCTGTAATATATGCTGTCTGTGAACTGAAGGTGATAAGTGATGATAATCATACCTAGGGTTATTGAGAGGATAGGAGTTCATTTATCTTACATCCCTAACTGCGGTTCTACTACAAAGCAGATGCTTCATACATGGTGACAATCATTGATTAATAATAATAATAGTAGTATCGGTAGGGTCAGGATTGGGATCAAAGTCTTGTGAACCCTTATTCAAAGCTACCTTGTTATATGGTGCTATGGTTTGAATGTGTATCCTCCAAAATTCAGATGTTGCCAGTGTGATAGTGTTAAGAGGTGGGGCCTTTAAGAGGAGAGGTGAAAAGACCATGAGGGTGCCTCCCTCACAAATGGGATTAGATGCTCTTATAAAAGGACTTGACAGAGGAAATTCATCCTTCTGGCCATGTGAGGAGCATCTCTCCCCTCTACAGGGTGCAATATTCCAGGTGTCATCTTAATAGCAGAGGACAGCCCTCATCAGACACCTGAACCTACCCACAGCTTTATCCTAGCCTTCCCAGCCTAAAGAACTGTGAGACATAAATTTCTATTCTTTATAAATTACCCAGTCTCTTGGAGACCAGCAGTTGGCATAATGATTACGTTGCTGGACTCCCACGTGGTCGACCACTGTTCCACTCCTGGACCCAGTGGCTTAAAACTCAGGCCAGTCGCATGTGCATGTCTACCCAAAATCCCAAGAGGAGAACAGAGGAAGGGATTGCAATGTGGCCATCCCTCCAGGGGGTGATTTCTTGTGTTCTGTCTCTCTGGCAAGTGCACACATCCTAGAGCAAAAATCTCTTTAAAAAAAAAAATGAAAGAAAGAAAGAAAAAAAGAACAACTAGATAAATTACCCAGTCTCAGGTATTTTGTTGTAGAAGCACAAACAGACTAAGACATAGGCTAGATGGATGAAGCCCTGAGAGGGGCATCAATCTTAGAAGGCCATACTGCTCAAATTCCATAGTCAGTAATAAGGTCTTTAAAAAGTACGTGGAAGGGACCAGCAGTTTGTGTAATGGCTATGTTGCTGGACCCCCATGTAGCCAACTGCAGAGTGAGTCCCGGACCTGGTGGCTTAAACTCATGCCGGTCTCATGTGCATGTGTGCCCAAGACCATGAGAGAAGAATGGAGAAGGGATTGCAGCATGTACATCCCCCAGGGTGGTGATTTCTTTCTTTCTGTCTCACTGTCTCTCTCTCTCTCTCTTTCTGGCAAGCACACGCACCCTATAGCAAAAACCTCTCAAAAAAAAAGTTTAAAAAAAGTTCATGGAAAATATATATTATGAAAAAACTATGCAAGAATATCACATCTTTTAAAACACACATTTATTTATTTATTTATTTATTTACTCCATCAGAGAGAGAGAGACAGGCCCCTCCAATGCCACAATGCACCCCGAGCCTGGATTACATACACATGCACACCTAGCATATGTAGGGAGGTCCCAGGACACAAACTCAGAATGCCTCCCAGATAGGTCTAGCAGTGCCACCTGGCCTTTCAAATTTTTTATACCCAAATAAAGTGTTTTTTCATTACATTTTTACATGCACTTTTTCTTTTCTTTTTTTTTTTTTTTAGTTTTTGTTATAGGGCATGTGAGTTCACCAGAGAGAGACAGAGAAACCACACCCCCCGGGGTGATGGCCAAGCCACAATCCCTTCTCCTCCTCCTTCCCTTGGGATTTTAGCAAGGACACATGCCCGGTGTGATTCTCCAGCCACCAGGTCTGGGACTTGAGTTGTAAAGCTAGTCATAGGGCATCCAGTACCTTACACTCCACATCACCTGCTGACTCTACCTGCACTTTATGAAGTCCCCTCATACTGCATCCAAGATGCAGAGCAATGGTAGGAATGATTTTGCCCAAATCCCCCAGGACATTTAGTAATGTGTGGAGACATTTTTGGTTGTCACTAGAAAAGAGGAACAGTTATCAGCATCTAGTGGGGAGAGGCCTGGGACGCTGCTCAATATCTTACAGTGTACAGAAAAGTCCCCACCACAAAGAGCGAGCCAGCCCAAAGGTCAGCAGTGCCGAGGTTGAGAAACCCTGCTGTGGCTGTGGACCCAGACTGCTCGCGTCCATGCCCAGCTCTTCCTCTCAGGAGCTCTGCCATCACGGGATGTGAACATCTAACATGAAGGGGGAAAATGCCATGGAATTCAGCCTATTTCTTTCCTGCTTGTTGACTGGCTCTCATTCAGCCCAATCTTCGATTTCCAATGGTCTCATTGCCTGCTTCTTTGAGGACGTGAGTCTGTTGAGTAGTGTTCATTTTCCTAGAGGCTCCCTTGAGCTGTCAACTAAGACATATGGTTGGACCCTCTGGCTGCCTTCCATACAACTTCATGTGCAAAGTCCAGGAAAAACAACTGGGTATTGCATCACAGCCCCTTACCAGTGTGGATCTGGATGGGCAGGGAAGGACAGCAGGGAAGAACAGGGGAAGACAACCCGCAAGACAGCTCTTCCATCAGACGGGTCCTGCTTTTGATTTTGCAGTTTGCACAATACGTCTCACCATGCCTGCCAGTCTCCCCAGCAGGAGCAGGGAGGGGTGAGTTGGGGAGAGAAAAGCAAAGGCATGATTCAAGCTGCCTGCCCTCAGTCCGCCATTCCCTGTCTATGTGTGGACTGTACTTTTCTGTCCTCATCATTCACTTCCCTGAGGTGTCACGGTGTGAGGGGACAAGGCATGCTTCCTCATGGTTTCCCTAATCCTCCCGTGTCAAGTAACATATGCATCACTCCCTGGCCCTCAACACAGTTTTGGCAGGCCCTCCACCAACATCTGTCGCCTGAGGCCTGCCCCATACAAGCTCCCCCTTTATCAAATGACAAAACCAGTAGGTAAAACTCATCTCTTCCTTCCCCTTCTGCCAGCTCGCAGCTTGGGGTCTCAAGGTCCAGCGCTTTAGCGTCAAACAAGCACCAAACAGGCCAAGAGGCGGAGGCAGCCCCAGGACTGTATCATCAGAGACGTCTCCTTCCCCATCCCCCATCAGAACGACGCCCTGGTGACCTCCTCGACAACACCAGTAATTTGTCTTGGAGAGCCGCCACACCTACAGCAAACACAGGAAGGATGAGAACGGAACATATGCCGCGCAGCACCAGAAACACGCGAAGGTCCTTCCTGAATCTGGAGGGGAGGGGAGAGAGAGAGACTAAGAACAAGAAAGATGAATGTCGAATCCCAGAAAACCCTTGTGTTCATTCAGGATGGAGAGGAAATGGCTGCCTCGGAACTGGGTGTGTGGAGGTCAAATCCGATATGGGCTTGAATTGCAGCCTCTAGGAAGCCCATTGGTGACAGATGTGGACTTTCGCCAAGTCAACCACAAAATAGGATCAAAGGAAGTTGAAAAACAACAACAACTGGGGCTCCCTGGCTGAAGGGTTTTTTGCTACCCTTGGAATGCTGGCCCAGCAGACATGAGCAGGACGTGGAAGAAAAGCTGGAGTAGCTGCACTAAGATGAGTTAGGACAGAGATGCAGGGATGGCAGATAGATGCCTTAAGGATTGGGGGATTCTCCACCACAGCCGGGGAGCAGAAAACGCTAACCAGGACAGAGACCGATAGCTAAAACTAGCACTGCACACTGCAACCCAGAGAGGAAATCCCTTCATCTTCGTCCTAGCAAAACCAAAGTCGATCTATGGATTTTTACAGGCAAAAGGGACAGTAAAGTGTTGGGTTTCCGACAGCAGCTTTTGAGCCCATATTAGCCGGATTCAAATCTAGACTCTGTGTGACCCTGAAAAAGTCACTTAACTTCTTTGGGTTTCATTTTCTCATCTCTTCTATAAAGAGTGCTCTAAGAACATCAGTCTTAGACAATCATAAGGATTAAATATGCCCATATAGTACGTTTGAAACAGTGCCTCGCAAGAGTGAAAACTCAGTAGATGTTAGATACTATTTTGATATGAACTCGTAAAGGTAAGTTTATATCCTGTAGAACGTCCACCTTAGGGAGGACAAGATCTAAAGCATTGCGTGCGTTCACAATTCTAAACTCAAAGTCTCTATCAAGTGACAGAAATTTGCAAACGAAAGTTGTATTACACAAACGTGTGCAAATTTCAGATTCTTCATTCCTCACATTTAAAGCTGGGCTCAATGACCCATCTGATGAAAGTTGAAGACTCAACTAAAATAACAAAAGTAATTGCTTTGGGAAGAAAAATATGCCTCACACAGGGTTCACGCATTTGCTGGTGCCTGCTAGTTGCGGCCGTCTTCTGCCTGGCTCTTTTGTGAGTGAGGATAGTTAGCAATGTCTGACACTATTTAATGATCTGGCTTCCCTTCCACCCTTCTGTCTCTCCTCTTCCAAACAAACTACTCTTTTTGTGCAGGCCAAAGTCCTAGAATCCTCAGGTCCTTCCAGCCCAGTTCTATGTGGATCCATTCTCCAGGCCTTATGCTGTAGCCCCACAATAAAGGGAATACATTGTCATCAGTAATCCTGGGACAAGGTCTCTTTACACAAGATAGCCCACATGCCAACACGTTTTCTGTCATGGAAAGAACTGGGAGGTACAGGAGAAAAGAGCAATGTTCCATTTACCCCTCTCTGGAGAGCTCCCTGCATAGCAGAAACTGATACCACTGATGGGAACATCCCCAAGGCTAGCTATGTGAACACCAAGGCAACAGTCACAGAATTTGGGGCACACGCTACACAGTCTCTGGCTGCATGGTTTAACAGAGACCTTTAGGATGTAGATACGAAGGTGGAATATGTTTGAATGGAATACAACTAAGGTTATATTTGCTTTGTTTGGAAATCATGGCTTGTTTTCCCTCATCTATATTTTAAGATTAACTTTTTCTGTCCTGAAACAGATAGAGTTAGTGCTAATCATTTTTTTCTTCTTCTTTTCTTTTTTTTTTTTTCTTTTTGCCTTCAATGCAAATGTGATGCCTGGAGCTACAGAACCTATTTTGTGACCATGAGGGTGAAAGGCTAAATTAAACTAAGGAAGTGTAGAAAGGTAAAAGGAAGTACAGAGCTGGTATTATCACTGAGTGCCAGACCTGCACGACCAACCTCCAGACTTCTTGTGAGTCGATTAAATCTTAAACCACTTTCATTTTAAATCACTCTAATAGTTAAACCACTGTTACTCAAGTTTTATTATTTGTAACCCAAAGTATTTCTAATATAGCTATTTACCTCTTCTTATTACAGGTCATTTGTGTGTGTTTTTTTGTTTTTGTTTTTGTCTTTGTTTTTTCAGATTTTTGCTATGGGCATGTGCTTTCACCAGAAAGATGGAGACAGAAAGTGAGAAATCACCCCCCAGAGGGGATGACCACACTGCAATCCCTTCTCCATTCTCCTCTCAGGATCTTGAGCATGCACACACAAGTACCCCGCAAGAGTTTTAAGCTACTGGGTCTGGGACTCAAACCACAGAGATGTAACTATTATACCATCTACTGGTCCCTTTATTATTTTTGTTTTTTTGGCATTGAACCTACACAAATTTCTGCCCTTGCCTTAAATTGAACCTTAAACATATTTTTAAAAAACTTTTTATGATTTCTTTGAAGAAACCTACATTATCAAAGGGTCACAGAGAAAAAGTATGTCCTGTCATCAGGAATAAATGAGAGTTTGAACATGAGAAAATGAGGGTCTATAAAAAGAGGAAGGCCAGATTTTCCATCCAATTGCCTTTTCTAACATATTGTAGATAATGAGAATGCAACCCAGGCCATCGGCCAAGTCTTTCTAAATAGCGCATTTCCCAGAGCTGTGCCCTGGGTGTCAACACCTCTGAGGCTTGAGTCAGAGAGAGCGCCCATCTGTACACACAACCTCCACCCACCTTCAGCTTACCCAGTAAGCAAAGCATTGCTGACTCAGCTCCCAGCACCTGTGCTAATAACATGGAGGGCATACATCCTGCCATCCTACAACCCAGAAAAGAGCTACAGCTTCAGAGTTTCGTACCCTCATGCTCCTGGGCAGTATGCTTCATCCTTTCCAACAGAACCTACAGACACAGCCACCAAAACAGTCAGGAAGAGCTTAGCATTGACTAGGAAGACCTCTTCTTTCCAAATAGCTAGATATTACTCATGTGCTTGAGAAGGCCAGCGTAGAATGCAAACAGAATCTCCTCACATCCTGATTAATTAAAACCATATGTAGGTCACGCTGCCTCTTCTTTTCCCGTAAACTCTCAGAAACAACCAGTATGGAGGAGTGGAGAGTTAGGAAAAAACAACAACAACAAAAAAAGAGCAACATTTCTTTTGTTTCCGTGGGTGCCTAGCACTGTCGGGATTGGTACTTGCCTATATACCTTACTTAATCCTCACAAGAATTCTAACAAGCTAGGGGATATTGCCCCCATTCTATAGATATGGAAGTCAGGGTTGGTATCAACTGGTGGTTTGTCTCAGGCCCACAGCTAAGTGCGTAAGGCAAAGATCATGAGTGTTTTCCGACATTTACGTGCATCTCTGCAGTTTCCAGTCTTCCCTGCTAGTGTGTGGGGCCTGTTACAGAGTCCTGGAATATGGATGGAAGTGAGGCACACCACCTCTCAGCTGGACCCCAGAAATATCTTGCATATTCCTGACTCTGTAACTGGGAGCAGAAGACTGCAAATGGCTGCCAGGATGTTTGAGCACCTGGAGAAGACCTAGCCATCTCTTTGCATTATGCAATCAATATTCTTGATGGCATTTGTTGTTGAAGCATGATCTAAACCTGTCTGATCCATACAAAAGTCCCATTTCCAGGGGAGTCCATGCCACACACTAGGGAACCTTTGAAACAATGGGACCTGGATGTTACACAGTTCCATTGCGTCAGTACAACATCCAAGCAAGTGAAACTCCAAAATGAATTCAGAAATATTGTATGTGAATGGGGAAGACATGTTATGAACTCTTAAGGACGTACTCTCCCTCTTCATCCAACACCGTACTCAGCATAATAAAACCCAGAAAACACACGTTGATTCAAATCTAGTTTCATCTCAGGCTGGATTTGAACTAGGTGTTAGACCCTTTGGAAAATTCCTCCTAGGTTCTGCATCTTAGTTTCATCTTTGTGTGTGAGTGTGTAAATGAAATAAAGTCCATGGCTCTCTTTCTAGAGTGTTCTTAAGGTGCATAAGAACCCCACAGCAGACTCTCCGTGGCTCAAAAAGGAAACGCCCATGCAATCCACAAAGTTATTAGAGATGATTTAAGGGACCACATCTGTGCCCAATTTCAGTGTGCTCTGAGTTTCAGGCACATATTCCATGCTGGGCTAGACTCTGAGAAGCTGAACCAGTGATTATCCCAAGAAGATCAACATTTATTAAGAAACTGTCAGAGGAAAGTTGGTGGAGAGATGGATTAGTGGTCTGGAAAGGGGCTGGAGGCTGCTGGTGAAAAGCAACAAAGATTTAGAGCAGAGGACTTTGTACCCTTCGTTCTCATTCTCATTATATAGCATCTTCCATGGTATGTGACTGTTGATAAATATTCATTGGAAGGGGGAATGACCTAATGTAATGCAAATCACATGCAAAGCAACATGTAAATTGGAACCATTATATGAAGTCAATAGGTGAGGTACTATGCATATTAAAAGTACAGGACAACAGCTCTAAAAGACCTGAAAGAGGCCCATAATACTAGCAGGGGACCTTCCATTCCAAAAGGAATCTGATAGTCAAAGAGAGAACATTGCTGCTGAAGAATGTCACCAAGCCCAAAGCAGGGACAGGGAAGCCACAACAGAGAGAGAAACAGAAACGGGAAGGCTGCCTGCTCTCCCCATCCCTTTCAGGGCCGCATTCAAAACAAGTTCCCCTTCATCGCCTTCCCTTACTGATCAGACCTGATACTGATTGATTGGTCAAACCCACTGACTGACAGGGAGGCAGACTGATCCGCTTGTACATTAGCCACGCTAGTCAGGGTGGCTCCTTCAAGCCTTCCAACAAAAGAGCGAGGGACACCAAGACAGAGCCAGGGAGGCTGGTCACTTTGAACTCGCTGGCACCACACGCAAGACTTTTACAGGCTTTTGTATCCCCTGAAAGCTCTCTTCCCGCAAGTGTCACATGCTCATACGCAATGTGTGCGTGTTTGGCACAGATTTGCATGCATCTGCAGAAGTGGCTGAAGCACAAAGACCTACCCGTAGATGCACTAGATACACGCTTTTTGCCTTCACATCCAAAAGGAACTGCAGAAGATTTGACTGTCATAGCTGCTTTAGGCCAGAGAAGTTCACAGGCTGTTTCTGATTGGAGCCCTCCACTCTTCCACTCTATTTGCCTTCTGTGCCTCCCTGGGCCTCCTGACAGGACTGGGGGACATGGAAATAAGTCAGGAGTGACCCTTCTGGTGACCCATAGCCTCACCGGCCAACTCCTGATTGCAACCTTCTGGCTTCAGTAACAGCCTTTAATTCAGGCCTCCTGGCAACACAGAGGCCAGAGCTGCAGCGGAACTGGTAGCAGTAAGCAAGGCGGGGCTCAGAACTTCCGAGCTCTCTCTGAAGTGAGACAACCCAGGGATAGCAGGAGGCGGGTGGAAGATGCCGTTTGTAGGAGCAGAGGCCAGGGGAGACAGAGGGGCGAAGTCTCTGGCTGTGCAGCAAACAGATACCCTATTTTTGGCAAAATACCCTTCCTATGGTCTGTGTTCTGCTGCCACCCAAGATAGCATTTGGTGTTTTTCCATCACTGGATGCAACCCAAATGTGAACACCTGGACTCTGGTCATGGAGGTTCTGCCTTCAAACTCCTTTCCTTTGATATTAGGTTAGAAAAGCCACTCTCACTATCACCCAGTGATAAAATAAAACACTAGTGCAGACTCTGATGCACCACACACACTGTTCACGCGGGCAACACACACACACACACACACACACACACACACACACCTCTGCAGATGGCACAGTGAGCAACCCCTGTACACCAGGGACATGTGGCTTTTTGAAAAAGAACCACCTGAGACAATGACACAGAAGAGTCAAGGCAATCTTTCCACTCTCTCCAGCCTTCTGCATGGAACTATGTTCCAACACAGGTAGGGACATCTCACAGACTGAAAGTGAGACTTCCTCCCATCCAGTTGTCTCCACTGATAGAAGCTGAATCTGAGACCCATTAAGAAGTGCCCTGATCAGTTATCTACACTGCTGGGGACAGTAGGAAATTAATTCTGGTGGCTACATTCCTTATCTCCAGCATACCATACCACAACCACACAGCATCACACTTGTCCCCAGATGGATGGCCAGTGTCCAGTACCTCAGTCCAACTCCTCTGTGAGCCCTCTTCATCAGAGCCTCTCACTCTTCTGTGGGGATTTTGCAGGTAGATTTATAGCAGGAAAATCTTAGCGATAAAAATAGCAATGAATGGACCAGCAAGTGACGTGGAGGTTAAGGTGCTAGATTCCACATGACCAACTGCATGATTTGAGTCCTGAACCTGGTGACTTGAAAATCATGCCAGGCACATGTATGTGTATGTTCAAAATCCCAAGAGGAAAATGGAGAAGGGATTGTGATGTGGCCAGCCTCCCAGGGGAGGATTTCTCACTTTCCCTCTGTCTCTCTCTGGTGAGTATACATATTCCCTAGCAAACTTATTTTAAAAAAAAAGAAAAGAAAAGAAAGAAAAGAAAAAAAGGAAAAGAAAAGAAAAGAAAAGAAAAGAAAAGAAAAGAAAAGAAAAGAAAAGAAAGGAAAGAAAAGAAAAGAAAAGAAAAGAAAAGAAAAGAAAAGAAAAGAAAAGGAAAAGAAAAGAAAGAAAGAAAAGAGAAGAGAAGAGAAGAGAGAAGAGAAGAGAAGAGAAGAGAAGAGAAGAGAAGAGAAGAGAAGAGAAGAGAAGAGAAGAAAAAAAGAAAAAGAAAAAGAAAAAGAAAAAGAAAAGAAAAAAAAAAAAAAAGCAGTGAAAATTCTGACAGGGGCAAACTGCAAGATCCTGGGAATCAAACACATTGTGTGTGTGTGTTCTGGAAAATCCTGAAGATGCTGGAGAACTTCTAGACTGGCGTCTAATGCTTGGTTAGTCTTCATGGGCTCATTGGCTGTGTATGATTCATGTTCTCCTGACAACTAGGGACTCCCCCCACCCCCCACCAACCTCTCCCGCCTAAATTCAAACATATCTTACCTTCTGGAGAATTTGCTTTACAACTCCAAGGTCCTTTTGGGTTTAAAGAGTTTTAAGACAAATAGGATAAAAAGATGAAAGTTGCAGGAAGGAAGTCGGCATTGATAAGCAGTCCTTGACAAACCTGTACAGCCTAGGTTCTCCCCTCTCCACAGAGGTTTGTCTCTCCAATCTTGTCTGTAGCTCAAGCCCTCCCAGCACAGCTCAAGGTATCAGCCTCCCAATAGAAGAACATGGCTCCCCCAAATCCTTGCTGCTTCTATCCATACCGAACGCACTCCGTGTAGGTGATTCAGGCTTACCATTTGACCCGCTTTCATTTTCCTTTCCCTTTCATAGATGTGGTGTTGAGTTTACTGGTTCGTTTATTTAATTTCCTTTTTATTTTTTGTCACTGTTGTTGTTTATAAGCTAGAGGGAGTGTCTTTCTAACCAGAGACAGAGATAAAGAGAAGGGGGGAGGAAGAAATCACCCCCCACTAAGGCATGGTTATGCTGCAATCCTGTCTCCATTTCTCCATCCTGTTGAGGTCTGGGATATGCCCATAAGTTTTTTAAGTCACCGGGGCTGGAATTTGAATGATGCAATCGGTCATGTGAGATCCAGCTCCCTTAACTACTAGGCCACAGGACCAGCCCACGTTTGCTTATTTTTAAGACTTCAGAAAGAAACAGGTCGTATGTTTAAAACTTGACTGCCATAATATTTTCGGAGTCCCCGTCTTATAATTGGCATGGGTTTAGCCTGCATGCATGCTCTTTTTAAAAAACTGGTTACCTTGCTGGACGTGTTTACGCAGAAGCACTGTTTCGTTTAAGCCCAATGCTCACATTCATGAGTGGCTTCAGGGTAGCACCTTCCCCATGGTGCAAGACCCTCAGTTACCAAGTGTCACCAAGATTAAGTCATTAGGGTTTCCAAGGAGTCAGGAGTCCTTATGAAAGAGCTTTAACCTTTTCAGTCCTAGGTAGTTTATCTAAAAAGGACTTTAAGGGGCCAGTAGATAGCATAGTGGTAATGTCACTGGACACCTACATAGCTGACCGCAGTTCAAGTCCTGAATCCAGTGGCTTGAAACTCATACCGGATACAAGTGCATGCATATCCAAGATCCCAGGAGGAGAATAGAGAAGTGATTGTGCATGGCCATCCCTCCCAGGGAGTGATTTCTCACTTTCCTTCTCCCTCTCTGTCTCTGTTTTCTCCCTCTCTCTCTAGTGAGCACACACACCCTAAGGCAAAAAGCTCTAAAACAAATGAAGTAATTAAAAAAATTAAAAAGAAGCTTTGAGCCTCAGCTTGGAAAGCTCAATTGTTGAATGCAGTGCTAAAAGAGTTTTCCAATTTCAAGCTCTCCAAGGCATTCACTCACTCATCCATTCAGTCATTCACAACGTATCCTTTATTCTACCAGTAAAAGCAGGTGAACAGACAAATGCGATCCTTGATCTAACAAAGCCTTATCTGCTAGTCAGGTAGACACACCATAACCCAAGGACTAAAGAGGACAGAGCTTAGCTGCCTTCAGAGGGAAGGACACAGCATGAACCTGAGAAGCAGGCAGGGGCTGGGCCCGCAGGCCCAGGATACTCCAGAGGCTAATCATGAGGGTTTTGGTGTTCAGTCTAAGAACAGCAGGAAACCATGCATCCCACCTTCCCCAGAGGCCACACGTACTCTGATTTGAGCTCCATACTAAACGCCATTCCCAAGAGGCCAGTGGCGACGCAGCAGAAATATACTTTGCAGGGCTGACCCCAAAGAAAGTTCTGGATTTGCCTCTGGAGATGCTCCCCCAACCCAATACACTGGGCACACTTGTGCACATGATCTGAGACTGGCTGAGGCTGACGGTGGGTCATGGTGTCAGGGCCTTGTCAGAAGTGTTCTCTCTCTCTCTTTCCTTGTCTCTCTTACTTATGGAAGAAGCAAACAAACAAACAAACTTAAACATACATATTTAAAAAATTATTCTCCCAAACCAGAGAACATCTTTCATGATGTGCCACCCACGACAGTCCCGGGACCCCACAGGCTCTACGTGAAGAACACAGAGTGGGTGTTCCAGTCGGAAGGTCAGTGATGAGAAAGCTCAGTAGAGCCAAGGTTCTCAGCCTAGAACAGAATTACAGCCTACCTGGGAAACAGGGCAAAGGTGATAAAGTCAGGCGGCCAGCCTCTTTCGTTCTATTTGGAAACATGGCGGATGGCACAATATTTGTGTTTAGAAGCTGAGATGGGTCACTGGCCCTTCCATCATGGGGCTGGAATGCACTCATCAGGCAAGACCATGAAGTAGGCAGACACTCCCTGCAAGTCCCAACCCACACAGTACCCCTGCCCCGTGGCAAGATGGCTTTGCTTACAGCCACACTTCATAGCTTAACAATTGCACAGAAAGTGAAACAAGTCTTAGTGTGATTTGTGAAATGATAGGAAAATATATAAGCAATCTGGGAGCCATTAGAGTTCCTTTAAATGAAAATAGGAACAGCACTTGGTGTATGGGTGATGGGGAAAACTCAAGCATATGACCCTACTGGCAGTTTCATAAATGTCTTTCAGAAATCCCTAGACCATGGCACACCTTGGTTTGAAAACTTCTTCCAGAATCCAACTCTGAGACACACTGTCATCTCCTCCTGCCCTTGTTTTACCTTCTTCCTGCTGGTCTTCAGAATGCAAGGTCTGACTAGACTGGTTTTAAACTTGAGCTTGTTGTGAGACTGTGGGTCTCTGAGTAACAAAAGTCCTACATCTGGAACATAGTCTTATTTTATCAAGTTGTCTAAATCATAGGATCCTAAAGTCTAAGAAGATTTGATATTGCCCAGTAAATGTTCTCACTGGCTGGAATCAAAAATAAATCACATGAAGAACAGCAGATGGCCTAATGGTTTTGTTGCTGGATTCCCACATAGTTGACTGCAGTTTGAGTCCTAGACCCGGCAGCTTACAACTCATGCCAAGCAGATGTGCATGCGTACCCAGAATCCCGAGAGGAGAATGGAGGAGAAGAGATGGTGGCTTGGCCATCCCCCCTGGGGAGTGATATCTTGCTTTCTGTCACTCTGGCAAGTGCCCATGCTCTATAGCAAAAAATAAATAAAAAGAAAGAAAGGAAGGAAGGAAGGAAGGAAGGAAGGAAGGAAGGAAGGAAGGAAGGAAGGAAGAAAGAAATCACATGAAAAAGAGGACTAAAAAGAAAAACAGTAGACATGCCACATAAAATTTAAATGTGTCCTTAAAGTCTTTTTGTACTTCAGATTAAGACATTAAGTCTGAGGTTGAGATTTTCATTTTTTCTTGATGGAGAGTGGATGTTATCTCAAACTTCCAAGATTTAGAACAAACATCAGAAAATGAGAGTCTTTCATGTGCCACCAGCCAGAGAAATAAGACACATGTATTCTACTTTCTAGAAATACTCTTCCCCCTTCATTCTCTGTAGTAGTTAATATACAACCCAGCTAGATAACTCAGCTAGAAAACCAGGTCCTGCCCTGAGCCTTCTCCTTTCTCTCACTTGCATCGCTAAGAGTGCTTCTACATCACCTCTCTTTTTTTTAAGAACTATTTCATTTAACTTTATTTCTTTATTTACTTATTTAAATTTGAATAGAGAGGGTCAGAGGGAGAGCGAGAAGAGAGGGAAAAAGAGAAATCAAGTCACCAGGTTCAGGACTCGAACCATGTTTAGCCATGTGGGAGTCCAGTGCCTTTAACCATCATGCCACCTGTTGGCTCCCTATATAACCTCTTAACATGTTCTGTCATCTCTCCCTATGGCCATTACCTAATTTGGGCCACACTTACTCTTTCTAAAATATTATCATTTCCTTAAATATTGGCATGGCTGAATGCTTTATTTTCATCCAGCTCTCTTCTCCAATTCCACCTGCCCAGAGAACCCTTCTCTGTCCACTCAACCTAAAATGTAACTCCCCTTCACTCTTTAGCCTTCCTCACTTCATTTGTTTTGACTCATCAAATATGCATATACATATAAATCTTATATGTAATATATCCAGTTATATATATCACATATTTGGTTCTGTATATACATACATATGTACCATATAGTTATATATCATTATATCGTATATGTTTAGATATGATATATTGGGTTGTTGGAAAAATCATGATAAATTTTTTCTATGTTTTTCTATGCCAAAATGCATCATGAGTTTTCCAACAACCCACTATTTAGTTACATAGCATATTATTTAGTGCGTTTGTGTATTGTTAGCTTGCTTTTCCAGAAAATAATCTTGCTAAAGGAGCTTAGCTGTATCCCAGCACCTGGAATGACACCTTATATGCAAAAGGGACTCTATAAGTATCTGCCTAGTCAACAAACAGGTGGGACTCCCTCCCTCCACTCTCCCATATCCTCTAGTCTATCTCCTTATAGAAGAAACTCCTTTTCCAAAACAGACTTTTTAAGCTTATTTATTTCTTTCGAGAGCAAGAGAGATTCTGAGACAGAAACAAAGAGATAGCACCCCCTACAGGTTCCTAACACCATAATTCCCCCCGCCCCCATCTTCTCCCAGCCTCAGATCATGGACATGCATGTGCCCAGCAAACTCAGGGAGGTCTCTGGACATGAACCAGGAACCTTCTCATGTATTTCAACCTTGAAGAGTGTTGCGTTTACAACTATGCCACCATCTTGACCCTTACACACAGACTTGATACATTATTTGACTGTTACAAATCCTTCTATACCTTGAAGTCTCACCCACAAAATGAGCCCCACATGCTAACTGGCAGCTGTAATGAGCCCCACATGCTAACATGGCAGCTGTAATGGGCCTGGCCCTGCCACTTGTGCAATCCATCGTCAAAGCTCACATCCAATGCTCCTGGCCTCACCCAACCACTATGCCAGCCACATGCAATGACCATTGGCTGTCCAAGCGTGTCATGCTCTGTCTGCCCTGAATACCTTCATGGGAGAAAGGGGGATCTTCTAGGCCTACGGTGACCCTCTCCATTGGATGGCTGGACAAACTCTGAAAAGCCATATTTCTTCTTCACTTAGCATTCCTTCTTTGTCTCCTACTCAATCTTTATGTCACCTCTATTAGCCGTTACAGAGCCTGCAGAGTAGACTGTGCCCTGTATCCTTGTCCTTGGTGTAGGGCAGGGACCAGTCTACGATCATATTTTGGTGGCCACTCAATGTTTTCAGCACTGGAAAATTCTTTCATGCTAGCATTTTTTAACATAAAATGAAACAAAACTTATGAAAGAGATGAAGACAAGCTTTTAAATTTCTCCTCACCTGCCTACTTTTCATGCCCTTCTGCTGACATCTTTTTTTTTCCCCTCAGGAAAATACATACACATACACACAAGTGAAAGAAGAAAAGAAAGAAAAAATGAAAGAGTACTGAGAGGGGCCAGCAGATGGCATAATAATTATGTCACTGTACTCCTATGGAGTTGACTACAGTTTGAGTCCCAGACCAGGAGGCACATGTTCTGCCTTTTTGGGCTAGACCAGTGGAAATCTCTTCACTAATTTTGTCTGTCACTCTCAAAATCAAATCAAAGGAACCATTGATCACTCCATGAGAGGCATGTTTGCCTCCCCTCTGGGCCTAGTTCACTCATATTCTGCTTGGAAATAAACTGTATTAATTATTAAAAAAAAAAAAAAAAAAAAAAACTCAAACCAGGTGCATGTGTGTGCATGCCCAAAATCCTGAAAAGAGAACAGAGGAGAAGGGATTGCAGCATGGTCATACTCCCGGGATGGCGGGGGGCGGGGGGGTGTGGATTTCTCATTTTCTGTCTCTCAATCCAGTGAGCACATGTGCCCCACAGAAAAATCTCTCAAAAAAAAAAAAACCCAAAAAATAAACAAACAAAAAAGAGTAGTGAGATATGAATTTTTCCACAAATAAGAAAAAAGCCCAGATACTGGCTTTTGCTTTTTCATTGCGTTGATTACATAACTGCAGCGTGAACTCAGATGACAGAGAAGCTGGCAAAATTACTGCACCCACCATGAAGCGCTGCTGGGCATGTCCAATGAATGAAAATGGCGAGAAGCCAAAAGTGGACTGGAAATCACTCAGGGCTTTGACTTTTATTTCTCCGGACTGACAGGAAGACTAGCTGGGAGATTAGGAGCCCTCAGATCCAGCAGAGGCGATAGCGTCCCTGCAGCCAATACACACATGCAAACCCTCATAGACCCTACCTTAGCTTGCTCCCTCCTGCTGTCCCTTTCCCTCTCCTTCCCAGTTTCCAGCTTGCCTATCAAATAACTCCATCTGTCCCAACACCAGTTTCCTTTTCTCTGTTCTTTTCTTTCTTTCTTTCTTTTTTTAAGAGCTCATGCTGGGTGGAGACAGAGCCAAGAATACTGACCATTGGTTAATATCCAGGGATACTAGCTAGCCAAATTGTTACCTCTACGCTTACCACCAAAGTAATAAAAACTATATACATACGTTAAAATATAGTATTTTGCTTCCATGAAAAAGAAAATGGATTAAGCTTTAATGAGAAGAAAAGCCTGGTTTGGAAAATTCAACTGTTCACTGAAGGAGAATGAAACTTGAGGGCTAGGCACCAGCTCCAGTCCCAAGTAAGAGCAAGAGTAGGGTGAGAGGGGATGTTTTGGGGTTGATGGAATGTGTCTGGGGAGACTCCATGTCCATTCTTAGAAAAGCAATTATCACTGCATCCTTACCATTGGCTGTCCCTCTCCATAAACTACCCATTGGGCTGCCCCAGAGAGGGAGGTGGGCATGACAGTGCCAATTTTCAGGAACCTAGCTTCTTTGCTCTTTCTTATATTTGAGTAAGGAACTTTTTATGTCTTAGAAACTTCCATGTAAAAATCTCTGTTGCCTAAGTCTCTTAGAAAGTCTGGAAATAGGACCCATTTATCCCTGAGACTCCAGGAAATTCTTCAGTAGGACTCAGCTTCATGCCCAGCCTAGCCCAGGAAGGGCATATGTACACATTTCATTAAAAAATATATATAATTAATGTTATCGGTTCTGAGATATGGTAATGTACAACAAGACAAAAATTTTTATCTTCTAGAAACTTACTTCCTGGTGCAGAAGAGTGAAGTCAGAGAGTTTTAAAAAAATTAACCAAGGAAGAGTTAAAATATATGAGATGTCAGAAAATGAGTGCTAGGGAAGGAAAGATAATAGGAGGATACAAGAAGGTGACATGTGAGCCAAGCCTTGGCGGACAATGCAAGGGAAGGTGCGAGTCCATAAGGATTTAGGATCGTAACAAAGCTTCCTGGGTATTTCATAGTCTGTCCCACCCTGAGGTACAAGGGACAGATAAAAATAAAGAGGGTGGAGAAGAGATGGAAACCTCGTCATTCACTGTACTTGTTGCCATCTGGTGGGCCCTGGAAACCATCAGTGTATTTGGTTACTGTGTTTATACAGCCGGCAGGACTCATACTATTCACTCAGGGTTCCCCAGAGCTGTCCGAAAGGTCCCTGCTTCCCTGGATTCCTGAGGCCCCCGCATCCAGGTGCTGAAGTTCCACCCCTCTCTGGGGTTCAGGAATCCCCTTGGGTTATCCAAAGACAGGGCCTGCAGGACTTTTCCAGGCCAGGTCCAAATATTTATTTAAATGAAACCGTAGGCCTAGGTGTCAAGTGTGGAAAGAGGTCCTGAGAAGTCAGTAGAGAAGGGAGGCTACAGTGCTAAGCTAAGGACAGTAAATGAATGAATTGTGTAAAACACCACAACGTCTGACCCACATAAATGCTCATTAAATAGCAGCTACTATTATCTTTTTAAGTTTATTTACTTATTTCTTCCATGAAAGAGAGAGAGAGAGAAAGAGACAGGCAGCCCCAACAAGGTCATCATGCCTCAATTTACCCCTGGCTTCAACCAGCCCAGATCATGGGCACCTGAGTTTTCCTGGGGTACACAGAAGAGTTCTAGGATGAGAACCCAAGACCTTCCCATGTGAGTCCCATTGCAATACCATTGTGCTATTGCCTAGCCCAATTGTTAGCTATTATTAATAATAGCCACTGCTGAGGCCAGCAGGTGATGTGATGATTAAGGTGCTGGACTCCCACATGACCAACTGCAGTTTGAATCCCAGACCTGGTTGCTTGCTTTCTCTCTCTTTCTCTGTTTCTCATGACTGCATGTGCCCTGTAGCAAATTAAAAATAATAATAATAATGATGATAAAATTAAATAAAATATATTTTTAAAAATAACCTTTGCTACCACTAACTCTGTTCCAGGTGTGTTCAGTATGTACTTGCTCACCAACTATGTTACGTGCAGATTTTCATGTAATTCTTTCTATTTTTGACCAAGTTTTAGAATAAAAAACTGAGGAATAGAAAGATTCAATATCTCTCACAAGTTGGCACAGCTAATAAGCAGCCGCTGGAATTTAGAGCCATGCCCATCCAGTACCCATCCAGCTCTTGATCCCTGCTCCAGCTTCTACCTGCATTTAAGGGATACAACTGAGAAAACACCTGATCTTTTGAAAAAGCCAGCTCTTCTTTTTCTAATTTGGAATATTAGGAAGAGGACAGTTTGTATAATGGAAAATCAAGGAAAGAGGTTATTCATGTCTTTAAGCCTCAACAACTTGTAGGAATTATTTTCAGTAAGGCTGTATAAGGGGTCTTCAACAATTAATGGAAGGGACCAGCCAGTGGCATGGAAGGGACCAGCCAATGGCATGGTAGTCAAGGCAGCTGGATCTCACATGGTTGACTGAGCGGAGTTAGAATCTCAGTTCCCATGGCTTGAACAACATGCCGGGCACATGTGCGTGCATGCGCAGAATCCTGAGAGAGAAGAATGGAGAAGGAATTGCAGCATGGCCAACCCCCCGGGGAGGGAAGGACTTCCTCACTTTGTCTTTCTTTCTCTCTCATGAGCACACATGCCCTATAGTAAATTTTAAAAAAATTAATGGAAAATGCATATCCAGAATATCTATACATGGATTTCAACTTTTTTATACACCAAAATAAACTCCATTTAATTCCATTTTTTCATGAACTCTTTGAAATTCTCTCATATTTCTTTCAACTGCTAAGGGTAGTATTGGGATGTCGTGAATAATAAACAGGCTGTTTAAAGAGTTTAGGCAAGTATGGAAACCATGGTTGTAAATGCAGTTGCCATTTGCAATCCCTGACTCTCGTTATATGGTTTGCAGTGTCTGGGACCAAATATTTGTAGCAAGGCTGGCATTTGTTTCTCTTTTCAATAATATGGAAAGTTCTTATAAGAACTTCCTAAGATGAGAGTGACCTGTGACCTCTGAATGAAAGTAAGGCAACAAGAGTCCCAGAAGGTGAGAGGTCCTATCAGAAGTCATTCAGCAAGTTAGCCCAGGGACCGGAAACCAGGAAGCCCAGCTCATACCCAGCATCACACGCTTTCTGGCTGAGTGCTTGGGGACAGGAACAGCCTTCTTGAACCCATGTGCTAAAGCCATCGAGTAAGCAAAGAAGGATCCATATTTAGAAGAAAAATGTTCCAGCTCACCCTCATCCTTCCCCACCACCTGTCACCGGAAACCCCCAGACCTAGAGTTTTCCAAGACACGTCCAGTAAGTACCTTCCTAGAACTTTGAGGCCTGGCTGGGCCCACTCATTCAACATGAGGAGGCAAAAGCAAATGCATCCCTTCCCCAGAACTGACCAGGACAGTGGGTAGACCACCCTAGGCCAAATCAAACAGGGACACGCACTTAAAGGCATTATTGACAAACGGGGCATGCTAGTGGACCCAAGGGAAGCTAGAATGCATAGGATGGAAGGTCTGAGCTGAAGAGAGAATAATACAGGAGAGGAAAGAACTTCCAAAATGTCTCCTTGGGCCTCCACTGTCCCTAGAAAAGAACCCAGGTGTTTTGCTTTCCCTCTCCCCGCTTTTCTGCCCTTGTTTGGAGAGGAGCCTTTCTGCAAGCTGGCTGTTTAACGAGGCAGGTTGAGAATTTTCAGCCTCTAACTCATGTGTTCTAATCCTATTAAATATGCACCGGCTTCAAAACTCAGCTTTTTAAAAACATACTTCCCCACCCCCAGCTGCCCCCACTCCCCCACCTCGCCTTACTTAGTCTGACTTGCTCCATTCCAGCTTGGAAAGCCATTGCTCAGTTGTTGGCAGGGGTCCCGCCAACGTTTTTGCAAGGATTTGGGCTGTGATTCAGCTACCTGCAGCTGTTCCCCAGTTACCACCCACGTAAAGGAATTTCTGATATTAAAACGGGTGACAAACTTCCTCCCCCCTTCCCCCCAACACATTAGTTTGATTGACATCCACAGCCCAAGCAGCCAAGTTCACCTCACTTGGTTCTCCCTGTTCAGTTGACGATGCATTTCATTCTACTCGTTCCTCCCCTCCACATGCCTTATACACACCTCCTTGGTGTCCTCTGATAAAGACCATCCACATCCAAATCATGCTTGGAGGCTATACTTTTAAAAATCTACTAAATCTCTCCAGAAGTAAGAGTTGTCCTCTCCCTATCATTGAATTAAATCCTCCACCCACCATTGCAATAAATCTTCCCAATGTCTCCCGGAACGTGACACGTCATTGAGTGGGAGTAGGGAGAGGCAGAGAGAAGAGAGGGTTCAAGTTGAAGATCCAAGTTCAGATGTTTCCATGGAGCCTTTCAGAGCTAACACTGGGGGCCACCTGCTTCTCTCCAACTGCACAGAGATGCCAGGGTGCTCCTTTTGACCAGATGGACTTGTCTCCAGCAGAGCAAGTGTCTGCAAAACTGGGCAAGGCCTGAGTTTCCCGGCTTCAGCCACTTTCTTTTGTGTGTGTGTGTTGGGACTGGGGGGAGGGGGGGGCGTGCAAACAGCACAGATGGCCCTGCAAGTCAACTGCCCATCCTCCTTCTGGCAGAAGTCCCACCTCACCCTGGCTCGTCAGCTACATGCTTCCTTTCAAAGTAGGATGCAATAGAAACCAACATAACACCCACAAAAGCCTCAACGTTTAGCATTCAAGGTACCTACCTTGAGAGCGGACATTCAAAAGGAGGCTTTTGAGCACTGACCATGCTGCAGCCCCTGGAAACCAAGTCCCTGGGCTTTCTCTGAGTTTCTCCATTCTGCTTGGCAGACACTCTGCAGGGGGAACAATAGAATGGCCCCACCAGTCCCATCAACCCTGAGGCCGTGTCCCTTTGCTTCTGGGCAGTAGCCAGTAATGTGATTCTTCAAGGCAGCGCCAAACCCCCCTGTTGGGAATTCAGCCAATCTTGGGGCTCTTCAGGGAAGAAAAATTCCTTTCCCTGACCTCTGCAGGTGATCGGATTGAGGTCCCTGCAGCTTGAAATTTGATTTGATCTTTGATCTCTGCTTGCACAGCTGCAAGGGTTATTATGCGCCATAAAACGTCCCCTGCCCTTCCTTGCTCACCTGCCCTCCATCGTGAGCGCTTGGGGCCAGGTATTCCTGAGAAGGGGCAAACGCTTACTACTCTGTTTTTCTCATACTGCACTTTCTTCACTTCAGTTCTGTGTTCTCATTCCCCTCGTTCCCGTGACTTAACCCCACATTCCAAGACCACGGACATTTTCAAGTCCTTCTAAATGAGAGCATGTGGCTTTGGAGGGTGTGGGGGACTGTGTTAACAGCCAAATATTTAACCAAGGTCACAGACCCAGCAGAATGCTGTATGTGTCTAAGGAAGTTCTTAGTAGGAAAGTGGTCCTCAAAATGAGTTTTCCTGGGTTGAGTCCACTTGTCCATCATGGCAAGATCATCCTGTAACAGGAAGTGTTGTCAAAGATTGCAAGCTGAA
Source organism: Tupaia tana (assembly GCA_026018925.1). NCBI lineage: Eukaryota > Metazoa > Chordata > Mammalia > Scandentia > Tupaiidae > Tupaia > Tupaia tana. The sequence goes on from JAKSZU010000011.1 coordinate 62,640,705, forward strand.
TACCATTCATCAGACCTGTTTCTTGTTTTATCAGCAGCAAGGCACATAGTAGGTGATATCAATGGAAAGTTTACTATACTTTGGACATGATGCTAGTTACCTGCATTGATCCTTCAAAACCTCACAAACTGTGAAGAATATACTACTACTCTCTCATTTCGCAAATGAGGACATTGGAACTTAGGTTTAATAGTTGGTTTAAGATTACACAAGCAGTGAGCAAGTCGAATTGGGATTCCCTCACATGTCTGTTTGATCTTGAACTCAGGTTCTTAACCAAGTTCTTTTACTCTCCCTTGCCTACACTGCAGACGTACCTGAGCAAGACAGCTTCCAGGTCTTGTCTACTTTGTCCAAGAAAATCAATTCAAGATTTATTAATTAGCTACCTTGATTGAAAATAAGATCAGAATGACATGTCTTTTTGATCTTTTTAAAATATTTATTTATTTATTTATTTGAGAGGTTCTTGCCTTAGGGCACATGCACTCACTAGAGAGAGAAACAGATACAGTGAGAGGGAAAGTGAGAAATCACTCCCTGGGGTGGATGGCCATGCCACAATCCCTTCTTCATTTTCCTCCCAGGATCTTGGGCATGCATACGCACGAGCCTGGCATGAGTTTGGCCATGTGGGAGTCCAGCGATATAACTGTAACACCATCTGCTGGCCCCATCAATCTCTTTTTAAAAAATAAAGTCTAGAACCAACTTCATAGCCTAGTGATTGAGCAAAACTGCATCCCAGATGGCCAACCATGGCTTGAGGTCTGGACCTAGTGGCTTGCTGAACACAGGTATATACGTGTGCATGCCCCAAATCCCAGGGGATGGAGAACTGGAGAGCAAGAGATTGTAGCGTGACCATGCGCCATCATGGGTTTCCTTCTTGCTCTCTCTTTCTCTCTCTCTCTGTAGCATATACATGTACCATATGACAATGTAAAAAATAAAATAAAATCAAAATTTTATGCAACAGTTTAAAAAGATGATGAATGAGTAAATCCTCTTAAAAAATAAAAATATCTTTTTAAAGTAACACCCAAATAGATACAATTTGGAAAGTTCATACTAATATTTCAAGACTGGGTTCCAAGGCTGATTGTAAACACTTCTTTCATGACTCTGTGGTTCAAGTCTACTTAACTCAATGTTTTAACTAGCTTGTTTGTTTGTTTGTTTGTTTCCATTCAGTGCCAGTCATTAAAAAGCCACTGCAGCTGTTTCAAAGCTATGGCTCTCTTCAGTGACTTCCAAGAAGGAGGTCATTCCTGTATCTGCTTAGGCCCCCCCATCTACCCCCTGCACTGACTATCTTATTCTCCACATTTTAGGTCCTTTCTCTGATCCCTTCATCCATCTTCCACATGGAAGAAGAGTGAAGAAAGATATGTCTCTCCACCTCTTACATGGGCCCTAAAAGATTGTCTACCCATTTAGAAATGATCTCCCAGCATCTAGCCTTCCCATGTGCCCTTGTTATTTTCTTTATTGGATAGAGGTTTGTCTGAAGTTTCCCCTGCTTCTGATAATGTTGGTAGATTTTCACTTACTAAAATATGATCATAAGGCCAGCCCTTCAGCACAATGGTTAGTGAAGCTGGATCCCACATGGCTTACTGTGATTCAAATCCTGACCCCAGAGGACTGGAAATTACACCAGGCACATGTGCATGCATGCTTAAAATCCTGATAGGTTAGAGAAACGGAATGGCCCCACTACATCACATTCGACTGACTGAATGATTGAGGGATGGGTTTTATTGCCAGAGGGCAGGTACACTCACCAGAGAGAGAGACAATGACAGGAGTGAGGGAAGGGAGAAAGCACTCTCCCAGTAGTTTGTGGTCATGCCACAATCCCTTCTGTCCATTTTTCCATCCTGGTGTGTTTTAGGGCATGCATACAGACATACCTGGACTGTTTTGTTTAAGCTGCTGGGCTCAGGATTTGAACTGTAGTCTGCCATATGGAATCCAGCTCCTTTAACTGCTAAACTATGAAGCTGGCCCCCCAACTGTCTTTAAATGTCTTTTAGAGGGACCTGCAGATGGCCTAAGGGCTACATCACTGGACTTTCACATAGTCAACCGCAGTTCAAGTCTCTGACCCCATGTATTAAAACTCACATCGGGCGTGTGTGTATATGTGTGTTAGTGTGTGTGTGCATGTGTGCCCAAAATCCTGAGGGGAGAATGGAGGAAAAGGGCTTGTGGCATGGCCATTCCCCCTGGGCGGGGAATGATTTCTCTCTTTCTGCCTCTCTGTCTCTGTCTCTCTGGCGAGCACATGTACCCTATAGCAAAAACCTCTAAAAAAAAAGTCTTTTAGAGCTGTTTGTTTTCATTTTTGTTGCTATTTTTTATTCTGAATTAGAAGTAAGGTGACCTGGTAGGACTGAGGGACAGCTAGTTTGCTTGCACATGTACCATTTTAGCCATGAAAGTCTAAGAATCATCCCCTCAACCCTGCAACCAGCTGGGATTGTCCATCATCCTACCCAGGAACTATCAGGTTTCACACATAGCATATGTTTATTATATCTATTTAGTATTTAGTCTCTTTTAAAAGCATACACAACCAGCTTTCACTCAGAAAATTCAAGTTTTTGAATTTTATATCTCAAGTCTCCTAACTCAAACTATGCAGTCATCCATGTGAGATCCAACTGCTTTAACCACCATGCTACCAGCTGGCCTTAATCTTTATGAAATGGTCAGAAATGTGTGTATCTAAGGATGAAGATACTGGCTGGAAACCAGCTGCATGCTCTGAAATCTAGACTGTAGTTAACATTCAATGTTAGCTGCCTTCTCAGTATTTCCAAAAGGCGCCTCCATCTTTGAATGCTTTAAACACAACTTTCTTCAAATGATTCCTCCCCAGTCTTCCCCAAAGCATGAGTTAGCATCACTGTTTACCCTGTTGCTCAAGGCAAAAACCTAGGAGTCATTCTTGATTCTTCTATTTCTGCCACAACCCCAGTCCAATCCATCAGCTAACCAGATGAGCTCTACCTGCAAAACACACGGAGTCCACTCCCACCACATTGATACCCCTGTAATCCCTTATTGACTTCCACTAATTTTTGCCCAAACTACTACAACAATCTCCTCCATTTCCAGCTTCAACTCTTGCCCTCCTCCTGTCGAATTCCCAGTCAGCAACCCCTAAGTGATCTTTCAAAAACTCTTAATCTGACCAGATCACATTCCCATTCAAAGTCCAATAAAAAGTTTCCCATTGCATCATAAGTTCTTGACACTTCACCTAGACCTATCTTCTTCCCCCACTTACCTTGACCATCTCTCCTCATTCCACTTTCTCCCTCACTGACCGCACCAAGTCTCACAAGGCATTTTGTTGTCCCTCACTACTCCCGGGTCTATCAAATCCTTTCCTACCACTGTTCTCTGCACCTGGGCTGCACCACCTTCACCACCTTCCTGTCCCACGTTACTGCCTTCCCTCTGACCTCACCCATACTGAGTGTCTCATGCCCTGGCTCAGCATCTGTGCCAAATCCTGTGAGAGCAGGCATGGTCTGTTCTGCTCATGAACAATCCTGTCCCAAGTAGGCATTCAATAAATATTCATGGGGCCAGCCTGTGGCCTAGTAGTTAGGGGAGTCACATCCCACATAGTTCAAGTCCTGGCCTTGGTGGCTTGAAGAGCATACTGGGCATATGTGCATGTGCCTAAAATCCTGAAAGGATGGAGAAATGGAGAAGGGATTGTGGCCTGACTATGCTGCATTGAAGGGTGCTTCTTCCTCTCTCTCTGTTTCTCTCTGGCATGTGCATCTGCCCTCTGGAATTAAATAATGCACAAATCAATTTTAATGGAATTTATTGACTAAGCAAACATCATTCCAATTAAGGCAAACATGGATGTGAGTAAAAAGGAGGATTAACTGTTTTAAAGATCTACCAAACTAAGCCATAATACATTTTGATCTTAATCAAACATCACGTTTTTTACTTTCTTGCTATTATCACAGTCTGTAATTCTGTTGCTCTTTAATTTGCTACTGCCTCTTTTCGTGGTCTCATCCATTGGTATGTAAGCTCAGAGGGCAAAAATCATCTTATACTCGATGCTGTACCTGCAGTGACAGAGTGATGGCCTGGCACATAGTAGGTGCTAATTACATATTTCTTGGGGATCAGACAGCAGTGCAGCAGTGAAATGTGCTGTTAGGTAGGGGGATCCACAAGGGAAGTTTCCAGCTGTGAGCTTGGACACTTCCCTCAGTACACTGGGAGACTGTTTCTGTGGCTGAAGTGGGGCGTGAATTGTGGTATCAAGCACTTGTTGGAAAGACTGTCTGTTTCTGTGTCTCTGTCTCTCATGCTTACGAAGGAAATAAATAAATAAACTGAAAAAAATGCACCTTTGTTGAATGAATAATTATATGAGAAAGGAACCAGAACTGAAAATCACAGTAAAGACTTCATGAGCTCTTCAAGGCCAATGATTTTATTTTCTTCTGTGCAACTCACTAAAAGACTGACATGGTGCTTTGCACTTAGTAGGAGTTCAGTAAACATAGACACAGTGAATTTCACTGAACTAGCAAAGTTTTAGAGACTTCGTGTCCTAATTAGAAAAACTCTTCTGGAAAGGATAAAGGCAAGGAGGAGGAGTCTGTCAGGAGATCCAGGTTCCCAGCTTGGCAGGACAGAGACAAAGGCTTCAATGGGCTCATTTGCATTCTGTTTTGCATAAATATGCAGGCTGAGTGGCTGAGCTGAAGTCTCCAAGGATGTCAAATGGCAACTGGCTGAGTTTTCAAGTAGGGTATTCGGGATCTTGCAGTCAGAAGATTCCCACCCAAAAGGAGGTTCCGCCTCTGTGCGGGTTCGGGTTTGGGTGAGCCGCCCTGATCTTGGCTGAGCAAATGTCCCTTGACTGGACCCTCCCTACCCCCTGGCCATTGCCAGCCACTTCCCCACACTCACCTCCTACAGAGACCTTGGCAGGTCTGTCTAAGGTGTGGTAACTTCCAACTGGCCCCTGTTGACAGAGCTTAAAACCAACCTCCCTGTTCACACACAGGCCTCCGTCCATGGGACGCCAAGTGAGGAGACTGATTGGAGGGGCCTAGGCTGCCAGTGCAGAAAAGTTTCGAAAACAGAAAACTGCACTTAAAAAACAAGCAAACAAACAAAAGCCCTCATCTTCTCTGAGTCCAACCCTGAGTACTGAGAAGGCTCAGAAAGACCATGGGATATTTTTCCCCTACTTAATCCAGTTGCCCTGATTTGCATGGGATTTGCATAAACAGCACGTCGTATTCAAGCAGCCCTCACTTCAAGGGCCAAGATTAAGGTTAAGGATTTGTCCCACCCACAGTAGTTTTGTTCAACCTCTACTGTTTAGAAGCTTGGGACACCTAAAATAGCTCTTTATATACTGGTGGAGGCGAAAAGGATTGCAAGTGATAAATGGTGAACTGGAGGAACAGAGGGGGTGGGTTGCAGAGCTCCATCCTCTCTCCAAGGGAAGGTCAGACAATAAGAATTTTAAGGTCGCTGCCCATTCTGCAATTCTATAAATCTCTACAGGGTGCCAGGCACCAAAGGGCTGGTCTCACCAAACCCTGGGATGATTCTGGCAGCAAGATGTGCTGTAGCTGGACTCCGGTTGCGCTAATATTTGTTGAAGGCTTTTCTGGGACATGATTGTCACATGGGAAAAGGGAAAGGAGGAGATGAGGTTGGACAAGGGAGGGGTGAGCAGAAGGAATGTGGAGTTCTTCCACTACTGCACCACCACCCTCTGTTCACCATGGAGCAGTGATTGGCCCTTTAATAAGCCAACACTTTTTGCAAACCTCTCAACTTTCGGCCTCGTGGTATAAGAAACATGAGCACAGACACGCTGGGTGACACTGGTCAATCATCACCTTCCAATCTCCACTTTTGGCTTGGCTCAAGCACTTCCAGATGGCCTTCCCACCCAGTACTAGCCTCTGAAATGTCCCTTGGTTTTGAGATTAGAGGGCGTTGCCTGGCCCAAACTCTCTTGAGTCCACACCCAGGTAGCCAACTGAGTTTCTGCACTGTCTTAAGCAAGTTCCTGGGGCAAGATGACAGCATATACAGGGTGAACCCTGATAAAGGGCAAGAAGTGGTAACCTCCCAAGAGCTGATCAGGCCAACCTGCAGGACACTCACAAAGAAGCAGGAACAGGTTTGAGGTCTCTGTTTCGTTCACCCCAGCTTGCTCAATACATGCAGGGTACCTGCTGTTGCTTACCAGGTGTACAGTTGAGAACCCATTGTGCGAGCTTCTGGGAAAGCCCTCTCCTCCGGGAAGGGTGGGAGGAGGGAAGGAAAGAGGAAAGGCTGGGGCCCTCAGACCTTCCAGCCTGACTTCATCCCAGAGCCACCCACTCAATCTTTACAAAACATCTAGGCCACCTTCCTATACCTGTGCATTATGGTAAAGGGGAAGGAGAATTGAACTGGAGAAAAACAAACAAGCAAAAACAAAATACTATTTACCTGAACCAAACCCCAACCCCTGAAAACTGTGGGACTTACTCAAGTCGTTTGAACTCAGGTTTGGATTTACCTTCTTTATTCAACTGGGATTTTAAATTCTGCACTCATTCTCGCAAGTAAACTGAGGATCTTGAAGGATCACACAGGGGCTGACTGGGACCAGACAGGTGTCAAGTACTACGATTGCCCATTTTAAGCCATTCTTAGAAAAACAGACATTCCTAGGATTTTTGTTTTTCCAACTGGTCCTCAAATTCCCATCATCCTAAATCGGATTTCCCCCAAACATTTTATGACTGATTTGATTTTCTTATTATACTTTCTCACTCCCACCCCCATCCCCCCAGGGAAATGGAAGGACAGAAACTAGGGGTTCCTGGCATCTTCTGTTCACTGTGGCATCTTCAGCAACTGTAGACCGCACAGCCAGGCCTGTCTGCAAGGAGGGATGTAAGGAGGGATGTCAATGACCATCTCTCCTCTGTCGTATCATTGCATTATGATGCAAGAAAACTCTTTGGAATTCAGTGACTCTAAAATAAAGAAAATTTACTCAGAAGGAAGAAGGTTTTGGCTTTCTAAAGTCTCAAGATGCCCAGGAATTAAATTCACTCTTGAATGATGTGGAACAGAAAGTCCTGTTCCCATTTTTGTCCTTGACCTCCTACGAGGCTTACGTGCCTGTGAATTTCTTAGCCTAACCATAAACAGTTTTTAATAACTTTAATTACCTTACTTTACTTCTCTATGTTTCCTTCCCTCTCTCTCTCTTTTTAAAAATTAGCCCGGAGGCTCAAAAGATTAAACTTGGGGAAATTTTCTCAATATCCTCTAGCCAGTTCCCATTTACACACCGGTTTTTCTCTGAACCCTTGGCATTCTACTGGAGAAAAAGCAATCTACTGGGACCAGCAGTTAGCGTAATGGCTATGTCGCTGGACTCCCACGTAGTCGACCGTGGTTCGAGTCCCGGACCCAGTGGCTTAAACTCACGCCGGGTGTGTGTGCGTGCGTGTCCAAGATCCCTAGAGGAGAATGGAGGAGAAGAGATTGCGGCGTGGCCATCCCCTCTGCGGGGTGATTTCTCGCTTTCTATCTCTCTGTCTCTCTCTGTCTGTCTGGCGAGCGCATGCACCCTATAGCAAAAACCTCTCCAAAAAAAAAAAAGCAATCTACTTTGGACTCCATTCAGTGTACACCTGAGATCAGTGTGTACCAGCTATTTATTGACGATCTTTGGGAACCTCTACTCTCTACTGTGAAATAGTGCCAAACTCAAGAAACTAGGAGTATGGGGAGAGCCAAAGAAACACACACAAAAAAACAAAAACAAAAACAAAAACCCACCCAAACAAACAAACAAAAAACACACAACAATAACAAAAAAACCCACACCATATTGTTGTAATCCCTCCTTCTTGATCATTAATTGTATCCTGCTGGGAGCGCTCCTGCACTCTGGGTGAGCATGTGTCAAACACATTTCCCTCTTCCCAGCACTTGCCCAGGGTGTGCGAACCTCTTATTTCTGAAATTCACTGTTCAAGACATGGAGAAAGTCAGACCAAGGGAAGAGGGGGAGGAGATTAGAACAAGCAGCAGGCTGAGGTCCGGTTCTGGGCTAGAGACTTCATGTCCCAATTTCCTCCCTAGACAAAGGATAGGGGTAGCCAGCTCTTTCCTAGTGGCCAGCTGGCGGCTGGGCAGACAGGAGAGACTCGCCATGGTGACCGGAAGTGAAGAGATACAAACTCAGTTGGCATTCTCCTGATCTTTTCTCTTCATTTGTCCCAAGACCCTGGACAACCCCAGCAGCCAACTGCCGCTGTTTCCCCTTCCCAGCTGTTTTGAATTCTTCTGAGAAAGCAGAGTAAGTAGAAAAATCCTTCCTGGGTATTCATTTCCCCCAGAAGGCAATAAGATACAGGACTGAGGCACCAGGAACAATCAATTGTCTTCTGTCAGAGGAAGGGGCAGCCACAACCTGGGGGCCCTGGAAACTTGGTGAGGGTTTCTTGGTTGACTGCACTCATGTGGAATATCCCTGCCCTCCAAAGTTGTTCACAATGCCAAGGTGTGAGATTCAAGTCGATCTCAGCATTTCCTTCCAGGAACTGGAGGCATGATATTTTCTTCTGTCACCCTGCTTAGCTCTCCCTTCTATTCAGCCCCAGGAGGGTACAAAGAAACCAGAATATTCTTGCAGATCAAAATTGCTTCTCAGAAACATCATCTCTGCAAAATGCTGAAAGATTATCTATCTCTTCCCAGGATCAAGAGAGGAAACTATCAAGCTTCCATTTGGTCTTACCATAACCTCTTCCTTTTGTGTTATCTTACACCATACCTTCAACCCTCTGTTGATCTCATCCTGGGTGGTCCTTAAGGGACATTGCAAAACTTTCTAGGAAACGATTATGACTACCTAGGGCAGTGTATCAAGGCTACTAAAAACCCAGGCTGAGGCCAGCCAGTGATGCAATGGTTAAGATACTGCATCAACACAGTCAACTATGTGGTTCAAGTCCCGACCTGGTGACTTGAAGAACATGCTGGGAACATGTGTGTGCATGCCCTGAACACTGAGAGGAGAGTGGAGGGAAAGGAACTGTGGTGTGGCCATCCTCTGTGGGAGAGTGCTTTCTCCCTTTCGATCTCTGTCTCTCCATCTCTCTGTCTCTCTCTGGCAAAGGCATGCGCCCTGCAGCAAATTTTAAATATAATAAAATGATAAAATAAAATAATCCAGACTTGTAATCAGACAAGTCTCAGTTCAAATTCTTACTCTTACTCGCTGCATACCTTGCCTTATCTGAGCATCGGGGTAGTCACCTCTAAGCTTAATGTTTAAAGATTAAATAAGATTATTTATGTAAAGCACTTAACACTATGAATGGCATATGGTACTCAAGAGATCTTACTTAATATTTTGAATAAAGTTAAAAATTATAAAAGTGACATCTAGAAGGCGCGGTTGGCTCTGTCACACTTGCCATTTCCTGCTGACATAGTTCCTATCCCCCAGTGGAAGGTCATCTTCCCTTCGGGTTGAGAATACACATATGCTCATTAGCCACAAGCTCTCCAGCATCCCATAAAAATTCAACCCACATGGAGACGGGCAAAGGAAGCCAAAGTTAGAGACTCTCCTCAGCCCTTCGCCTGACCTCCACGGAGCGCACACATGCTCACTCTGCACTAACATACACAGCTGCTCTTCTCCCCACACTCGGCCCCGGCATCTTGAACCCACATCACAGCTGGCTCCTGGACGCTGCCTGAGGCCTGACACCACCTGTACGGAAAACTTCTCTCTCTGTTGAAAATGCATAGGGCCCCCTCTGCCCTAGTCCCTGCCACTCCCCCAACATTGTCCTACTACTGTTTCCGTGTTGCGCATCTGGCCAAAGCAAACAGTTCCCTGGAGCCAACTCTCTAGCAAGCAGCTGCAATACAGAGTTGGCAGGCTCTCTCAGGAAGCCTCGGCCTTCCCCCGCTTGCTCACCCTCTGAGCTCTCCTGGAAGATACAGAAATGAAGCCTGACCTTCTAATTAGCCCTCGCACAGGACCTGACCTCCTTCTCTGGAGGAACTGGACCTCCGCCTCCACTCTCCTGCCATCAACCTCGTCTATCTTCCAAGTTGGGTACCTGTGAACGGGGTTAATTTCTCTTATATTCAAGAAGAGGGCAAGTATATTGTGAAATAGAATATAAGGAACTGAAGTAGTAGTTATGAAAGTTTTATTATTGTCCTATGTTAATAGCTCCTTGCATGACTCTGAGATTTTGGAATAACTGAAAATCTCAGATCTAGGAGTGATGAACCAGGGAAAAGGGGAAGAACAAAGAAGCAAAGAGAAGAGAGGAAGGAAAGGAGAGAAAGACAAAAGGGAGAGTTTTTAGTATCTTATAGCAGTCAGATAATGTGGTAAGTGATTTATGTGCATTTTCCCCTTTAAACTGTTTAAGGCCATAGGTTTTGATGATCCCCATTTTACATGTAAGATATTGAGTCCCCAAAGGAAAGGGACTTGCTCAAGGTTAATCACTTGGTAAAAATAACGAAGAAGAGAACATAAGTCTTCTGCTCTAAGGCCAGAAACTTTCCATTGAGTAGCTGCTAGTGTTAGTAGATTTAGGATTACCTCTGTAATTCACTTTTTCAGTATAATCAGCTGGACTAAAATGCATTTATAGATTCAGTGGCCCCATCTGGTTCAATAATCTGGCATGCACCATTTTGACTAAGACTGATAGCTCCTAAACTTGATATTTCTGAGAGCTACTTGGTGAAGGTAATGAGGTAGTAAGGATGGGGACTGAAGTGGGACTGGTGGTGTTGGCAGCAGTAGTGGTGGATGGCAGTGAGAGTGTTGATGGTGTTGATTGTAGTGGTGATGGTGTTGATGGTGGTGGGGATGGTATGGATGGTGGTGGTGATGGTGTTGGTGGTGGTTATGGGGTCAATGGTGATGGTGATTGTGGTGGTGATGGTGGTGATGGTAGTAGTGGTATTGTTGGATGGTGACAATGATGGTGCTGATGGAATTGGTTGTGATGACCATAGTGGTTACGGTAGTAGTGGTGGTGATGATTACAGTTGTGGCAGTGGTAGTGATGGTGTTAGTGGAGGTGGCAATGATGGTGGCCATGGTGGTAATTAATGATGGCATACTCTGATTGTTGCTAGTAGCAGTGTTGAAAGTAATATGAGGTAAAACAACAACAACAAAAACCCAGCTAGTTGGCTTTCTTTGCCTCAAAAATCCTTTCTCACATCCCATTACCTGTCTTCTGATCTTCCAATTTTGCGTAAAAAAAAAAAAAAAAAAAAAAAAAACGCCAGACCTTTGAACTTTAGTTTGCTGGTAGCAGCATCTGTAAGATGATACAACAGCCTTATATTTATTTATTTGTGAAAGAATGTAAGGGAAACAGCTTATACAAATAAAACGCAGAGCCTCCCAGGCTTTCAAACTGGCAGCTGACTTCCCAGGTGGGGACGTCAGGGCTGATCAGGCAACCGCAGCAGTTCTTCGGAGTTCCCTGTTTCCCTTCATCCTTCGCTCTCCCTAACTCTCACATCTACAATCACGTCAGCCCAGGAGTGAGTCACTGCTTGTCCTTCAGAGTCTGGGTCCCAGTCAAGCCATCTCCCTTTTGGTTTCCTTTAGCTCATTCAAGAGGCTGGAATCTTAATGAAAAGTGAGAGGGAGAGGGAGTGGGAAAAGAAAATCAAACAAAGAAAACACAGGAAGTGCAGACAATACCCAATACAAAGCTTACTTTTTGAATCCTCACAGCTAACTGAGCCCAGGACCAGCCATCCTTGCCTCCATCTACGTCTTGCCTAATGAGCTCAAAGGACTGGGATAATTTGGAGGAGTCATCCAGGGGCTGTGCTCCTTGGAGTTCCTGGCTTGCCTCCATGTAGAAAGAGTCATACTACTTCTCATCACACATCCCAATAGTCACTTCGCATTCTCAGAGCCCAAGCCAAAGTCATCCATCTCAGTAGCCCACCTAGGGTGGTCCTAACACAGTCGTCGTTCCAGTTGCCCAGACGTCCAACATCTCTACAATGACCACAGACATGAGCAACGTACCTTCATGTGACTTGCCTGGCTATTATTGTTGGCCTAAAAGTACAACAATCTCATAAGCAAGCAATTTTTTTTCTAAGAAAATTATCGACAGCCATAAAACAACCAAGTAGTCTTCACCACGGATGGCTCTCGGCAGTAGAGGGGTTGAAAAACTTGGTGTAGGGACCATCTTCACCCACCTCCTTTGATCTCTGGTGCAGTTGACATTGAAAAACATCAAAACTCAAAGGAGAAAAACTCAGAATTTTCTCCAGGGTTGCTTCCACAACAGCAGAATTCCCTTTGAAGCATAAAACATAGGGAAATAGAAGTATTGTGCATTGCACTTTTCTCTTTTCTTCAGTGAGTAGTGTGTTCCTGGGTGGCTTGGCACTGAACGCAAACAGTCGTTTCTTGATCTGAAGTGGTTAGCCAACTAGGTGGGGGACTCTCCCCATTAGAAATGCTAACCTGAGGGTGTTGCAAGGCTCCCCAGCTTTATTTGCTTGGGTCCCCTTGGTCCCACACTGTATTTTCCAGGACCGTCTTGCAGCCCTCATGCAATTACTCCCTTTGAGACTATTCTAGAAACACTTTGATAAGGGACACCAGGATGAGAAGATGGAAAGCAATCATGAGAAGAATATCTGGTGTATTTTTTTCTCCTTTATGATTCAAGTAATGATGCATGCCTGGTCAGTACAGACGACAGATTGTATTTATTTTGCTAGCCTCCTGCCCTTCCCATCCCAAAGGTGGGGTGGGCTGATATTTTGTGTAAGGGTATACTACACATTCTAACCTCTCTCATGATTCTAACCCCAGGATTGCTCACAAGATGGCTGGCTCATGAGAGCCGTCTCTCCTCGACGCACTTTGGGGTGACCTTGAGGTAATTAGAGACCTACAAGGTACAGGATGTTCTCCCTCCTTACTATCTCTCAAATGTGCTGGTCGAAGACTAAAATTGTTTCTTTTCAGTAGAACATCTCTGACGAAACTTCTGGTTCTCCCCCCCCCCCCTCCCCCCCGGTGTTATCACTCCCTGCCACACAATGAGCCCTAATCTTTCCACAAAAGTAAAACTGTTTCCGTGCTCCATCCCTCAGCTGGTACCCTTTCTCAATCTCTCTAGAGGGCTGGGGTGAGGGCTCAAAAGGGAGGAAGGTAAAGCCTGGGAAGTCTATGGTCTGGTACTGCAAGGGTTAAGTGAGTCCAGCCCTGCCTTTGGAAGAAGACATTCAGCCTTCTCCTATGTAGACGGAGAACACTAGTAACTCCCCTCAGCAAGTCATCTTGTTTGGTTATCTTAGAGTATGTGTTGGAGTTAACTCATCCTGGCCAGTCCTTCCGGATATAGCCTTGCTCAAAACCCAGCCTGATACAGAAGGCCTATTCCCTGGGGCTGCCTCCTCCCAGGCTGATAAAGAGTTTCATCATGGATGATTCAAGAGGCTGAGATATAAACTCTGGTGATAGCTAATGAGACCTCCAGCCCCCAGCTGATCTCACTTTCTAGCTGTTGACAGGCTCAGTCAGGCTGGCCAAACAGTATCCCAACCAGGCCAAGACAAATGATCTCAAGCCCTGCACCCCCATACCTCCAAGTCCTTTTTCTGGGTTGCAGTCCACCTCCAAAACCCCCAACCCCCATCATTTCCCCATAGGCCCATGAGTAACTAGGATAAATAAGACTGTTCCTCCTCTCCGTGCCCTGCCTCACAGTAATCTTGTTAGAACTTGGCATTGATCTCTGGTCCCTCCTTACTTCCCCCAAGACTTTCTTCTTCCCACTTGAACTGTTTAAGTCCTGAGTAGGTGGTTTTTGAGTCTTGACTCACTTTAAAAAAAGCATGTAATAGGCCTAGTCATCTCGTGTGCAAAGGAGACTTTAAATTGTACAAGGGACACACATATGCAGGTGTACACGCACAGAGAGGTCAGCTTGTTTTCCGGCCAGGGCTATGAGAGGAAGCAGAGGACTCTTTATCTGCCCAGCCAGCAGCACAGAGGGACCAACTCCTGGAGAGAGGTCAGAGGGGCAGCAAGCCACTTCTGAAGTCTCCATGTGGCTACCAGGCAGGCTGGCTTAGGACATACATCTTCTTCATGACTTCCAGGGTTCAGTGTCACTTTGAGGACACTTGGAGAAATATCAAGTACTGTGGGCATAAGGAGGGTAGTCCTACCCTCTTTCACCCACTCAGCCAACCTGTGGGGCCAGGTCTCAAACTGACGTGCAATGGCAGAAGATGTGTGTCCAGAGACAGTCTATCCCCAGAATCTTTTTAAAATATCGACTTTTTTAAAAGGGACAATAACCCTCAATTACAATTAAGCTACTATGGGACCACTAGTTAGCGTAATGGCTATGTCACTGGACTCCCACGTAGTTGACTGCGGTTCGAGTCCCAGACCCGGTGGCTTAAACTCACGCCAGGCACGTGTGCATACGTGCCCAAGATCTCAAGAGGAGAATGGAGGAGAAGGGATTGCAGCGTGGCCATTCCCCCTGGGGGGTGATTTCTCGCTTTCTGTCTCTCTGTCTCTCTCTGTCTGTCTGGCGAGTGCATGTGCCCTATAGCAAAAAAAAAAAAAAAAAAAAAAAAAAAAAAAAAAAAAAAAAATTTAAGCTACTATATGTGTACCAATACATAATTAACATATGTCGCTCCTTAGCTTTTTTGCTTAGAACATAGAGAAAATATAGGCAATATCTTTCCATGTCAGTGCATAGATGCATATTACTGTTCAACATTGCATAGTGATTCATCACATTGCCACGGTATTAGACACCGATACTGTTTTCAAATTTTATTTAATGCTATAATGAAACTTCTTTGCACAGATCTTTGTGCAGCTGTCTGATTATTTCCTTAAGATAAGTTCCTGGAAGTGGAATAGCTTCGTCAAGACACATCTTCGAGGGTCTTGATGCATTTTGCCAAACAGCATGCCTTTTTATAGTCCCAGTAGCAGTCCCTGGGGCTCAGAAGGCTTATTTCAGAAACATGCTAATAGAAAGGTATAGCCAGAGTGTCAGAGTGCAAGCTATGTCTCAGGGGACCTTGTGTGATATTAAGCAAAGGCTGAACTTTGATTTCTAGGGATTAGAAATGTATTAATGTTCCTGAGCAGAGCATGACTTGGCCAGAAGTGGCTAAAGCAGCAAAGAGGACAAAGTAGAAGGGGAAGAAAGGGAAATGTTCACAGAGCTCTGGTCTACATGAACGGAAGTACAGTACTGTGGTGGGCTGCACACAAGGAGGACAGCGAGAGAAGAAGAGAAGAATGAGAAAAAGAGCAGGAAGACCAGATAATTAAGTGTCACATGATGTCAGCTTTGTGAAACAGAGGTAATGTTGTTCAAGAGAAGCAGACACCATATGACAACCATGTTTTGAATCCTCAGCCTGGTCAGCTTGGCACATGCATGAGTGCCCAGGATTTGAGGGGCTGGAGAACTGGAGGAAGAGAGTTGTGATGTGACCAGACCCCGTGGAGAGTGGTCCTCTTTTTGTGTGTGTCTGTCACTCACTCTCATATGTACATGCCTGTGGTCTATCATGAATTTTTTTAAAAGAAAGAGCCATGCTATATGGGGGGTACTCAAAGATGATACAAAGATTTGGAGTCTGAGCAACTGGAATAGTAGCAATGCTGACAGAGCCCAAGAACATGGCAGGAGAGAAATCTCAGGAGAGTAAAATGTGCTTACAATAAGTCTGATTCTACACATCCACACAGAGCTGCCCCTGGGGGTCTGGTTGCTTAGGAGGGTGATCTGGGTTAGAGTCATGTTTAAGATCCACCCTCAGAAGTTACAGCTACAGCTGTAGAGGCAGGTGACATTGCACGGAGTGAAGAGAGAAATGAAAGGGGCTGAGAACAGATTGTCAGACAATGCCAACTATTGCAAAGTGGGAGGAGACAAAAGAGCCAAGAAGGATGACTGAGAAAGAGCCAACAGAAAGAACAGAGAAGACGTGGAGCATCCATGTGATGGAGGCTGAAGAAGAAGAAAAGTTCTAGAGACAGGTGATAGCATGTTCTCAATGAGGCAAAGGCCAAATAACAAAAACATAGAGAAGGAGCCATTATATTTGGCCACACTCACAATTTTCCCAAAGAATGGAAAAAGGGCATGATTCAACTTGTCTAAATCTGGGAGAAACTTGATGTGAGCTTTTATGAAGAGCAAAAAATATTGAGCCCAGAACAGCGGCAAGATAGGGTGGTCACAGGCTGAGTCAGCCAGAAATGCTTCCGTTTAACTCCTGGCTTGACTTGTTTGAGCTTGATAGTGGAGCAGTCTTTGAGAATAGTAGAAATGAACTCACAACATATAGATAGGCTGCAAAATGAAACAAGGTACGTAACTATGGAACTCAGGCCCCATTTAAGGCAGTGGTACAGTGGTAGCCCAAGCACTTCTTTTTAAAAGTAAAATCACAACCCAGAAAACGAATGATCACATCTCAGTCTATACTCTAGGGAGTTTGTATCTGAATTTCCTGCCTCTCAGTTTGACAAAAAAGTTAAGGTTTTGAGACTGATACAAATGCCACTCTTGCTCCTGGAATGCAAAATCTGAGTTAAGGAAAACTTATTCTCCCAGGGAAGGTGGGCATTCTGTTACAACTTCCATGCCTTGGCTCTCTCTGAAGGCAGTCTTGGGTCATAGGTCCCCATTCCCAGTTTCAGAGGGTGGGAGCAGCCCTTCAGCTGAATCCCTCTCCTCTGCTTGGCCTCCTCCAGGACACAATTGAGAGCACACACCAGGCGGAACAAAACAGTGGCAATTGATGACAAATGGACTAAGCCGCCCCCACATCCCCCTCCCCGTTCTTCGTTACCACGGAGACACCAGCCAGCCGAAGCCAGGAGATCAGGAAATATCCATAAAAGGAAGAAGGACTGGTGGACACAGGTGCTTGGGGAATCAATTTGCCAACAAGATCCTTCAATCGGCTAAGGGTCTGAGGGGGAAAAGGAGAGAGATGGGGAAGTGGAGACGAAGGTGCAAGCAGATAGGCTTTGCCCTTGGGACCAGAAGATTCATTTCCCGCTACTGGAAGTTGTATCCTTCTGACACGTGCTGATACCACACAGCAAAGCACCTTTTCTTATCAATTTCGAATATTCCCATCTACTTCACCTACAAACTTGGATAACCTCTAAGACAGGCAGTTAAATACATGTTCAAGAAACCAGGCAGAAAGTTTGAGAGAACTGGTCACTGGCACCTTCTCCTTCAACCACTTTGGAAAATAGATAAAGCCCATGCCTCATCTAAGGAATTGTCCCATTTCCTCCCTGTAGGACAAATAGTGAATGTGTCATCCAAATGTATAGGCAGAAAGGCATCTCTTCAGAGACACAAAAGTTGGAGAAGGAAAAGGAGAAGAGAAAACTTAACTCACATATTGTGGTTATACTTCACTATTAGTTTTCTGGGCAACAGGAAGCCAATAGTCAAATATTAACTGGAGTGGTACCACAGCCTGATGGGTCTAGTGGACCTTATTTCCCCTAAATAACTGTCAAAAAATGTACACATGGGAGGAAGGGAAGAAAGAAACTTCTCTGTCACTCCTACTTCTTTTTAATGCAAATAACATGTTCCTACTTAGGCTCTTTGAAACTTGGTCATGTGAACCATTTAAATTCTAGGTACCCACTCTGATTCTTAAAACAAGACACTCTCCACTATCATTCCACAAAAGTTACAGGACAGAGTCAGCCTGTTGCTCTTAGTATTCAGATCATCACCATATTTTGTCAATAATTACAGAGATCAAGGTTAAAATCTCTTCAGTCAATTACCAAAAACCTAGCAGGGCACATTGCATATAGAAATACTCAAATCAAGAGGGTTGACCAAATACTGAAAAATTTTAAAACCTTGTTGTCCTAAAAATTATATCAGAGGGACCAGAAGTTAGCGTAATGGCTATGTCGCTGGACTCCCACGTAGTCGACCGCGGTTCAAGTCCCGGACCCGGCGGCTTAAACTCACGCCGGGCGCGTGTGCGTGCGTGCCCAAGATCCCGAGAGGAGAATGGAGGAGAAGGGATTGCGGTGTGGCCATCCCCCCTGGGGGGTGATTTCCTGCTTTCTGTCTCTCTGTCTCTCTCTGTCTGTCTGGCGAGCGCACGCGCCCTATAGCAAAAACCTCTCCAAAAAAAGAAAATAAAAAAAAAATAAAAAAAAAAAAATTATATCAGAATCCCCAACAACCCTATTTTTCCTTCATTGTGTAGTAGTCGTGGGATTAAATGGAGATCGATCCCAATCAGCGGCAAAGTTGGACCAACCAGAGATTAGGTTTTGTTTTCCTGCTGTAATAACTGGCTCTAGTAAATGAAGCCTACGCCAAACAACAAATGGCATTTCTTCATCCAACACCTCAGGGATGCTTTGCTAGGGCTTCTGAAAAAGTAAATTTCTAAGTTTGTTAGAGAGAGCTACCAAACCCAGCCTCCTCATGACTGGAAGTCATGGCTTGAAAATAAAGCTAGAGCCTTATTTGTGTTCCCACACTAAGGAAAATGGGCCTGAAGACGAAGGTGGCACCTGTGAACACAGAGCAGAGAGACCAAATGAAACCACATCCTTGATGACTTCCCCACTCTATCAGATTACGCCAACTCTGAATTCCACTTTCATTTATCCTTCCAATGGAGTAAGACAATAATTAACAATTAATAATAATTTCTGTTCAAGCCAGTGTGAGGTTGGCTGTCTTTTTGTTAACTTATTCATTTTTCTTTTAAAGAAAGAGTCCTAATAAACACTTTAAATCTTTTTTAATTAATAAAAGATCTAAGCAATAGACTTACCAAGACTGTCATATACTTGACAATTTTGCTCTAAATGACCAAGAAAAGTAAGTTTTGAAGCTCTGGGGACTGAGATGACAAATAAAACCTCCTTTTTTAGAGAGATGTAGACTGAGGGGTCCACCAAACTGTGGTTTCATATTGTACAAAGTATCTAGCCACAATCAATTATAGATTGTCTTTAATGAAGGTGAGGGAGGGGAGATGTCAGAGAAAACAGCAGAGTATTGAACACATCCTGGAAAAATAGATTCATCTTTAGATGTGGCTAAAGCTAATATTAAAACAAATTTGCATTCCCTGCTGACCACTGTGAAATACATGTTGAAGGTGCTCAAGCAATCAATCCAGAAAACGATAAGGAATTTAAATTTGTAATGAATAATATAAATAAAATGCAGATAATTTCTATACCAGTTGCTGAAAAACTTTTGTGCGTTCTACTTGAATCAAACTGTTTTCTATTTAGCAAAGAAGAAAACATTAGTTAGACCATTAGTCTGCTAGGAGACGCCCCCTACAGTTACTCTGACCAATTACACAAGCAAAAGTACTGCCAAGTTAATGGTAAGTGGGCAAGTGTTTTGTGTGTGTGTGTGTGTGTGTGTGTGTATGTCTTGAAGATTTCATGATTTCCTGGCTGTAGTATGTTAACCCTGAGTTGAGGTTGTGCTTTATTCTTTGGCTCTCAAAAAATACAGAACCAAGGTAATACGAGGTGCTCAAGGAATAATGGTCACTTGGCTAAATGGATGGGTAGGTGGAGGGGTGGAAGGATGCATGAGCAGGTGAACAGGTGACAAGTGAAGACTTCACTGAAAAGAACACTACTCTGTACTACACAATCCGGCTGTAAACGTTCTTCCCCAGAGCTATCAACCTCTAGTTCTAGTCCCAAGGGCATCCTCCAATAACATTTATCACTCAGCCTAGCCCTACAATAGTTAAGGTCATAGAAACCTCAGTAGGTGTCATAATAGAAGACTACTTCTAGTATTTTGGCCTTATGTGTCCTAGCACCTGACTAATACATACACATTTTTGGGGGACAGATTTCCCAATGATTTTATTGAGGTACTTTTCCCAGTTTTATACATATATGCATCATATATACGTAGGAAAGCGAAACAATGTTCTAAGGCACTTGAAATTGTATACAGCAAAGTATACTATAATATTATACAACTAGATAGGGCATAATTTTGCTTTTTAAATAACACCAACACCAGTACAGAATAAAAAAGATAATAGTCTTTGAGGTTCCAATAGTGGAATACATATACAAATGTGCTGAAAAATTTCAAACCAAACCATGCTTTCTTGCTGACTCCTTTAATTACGTTAGTTGAACCAACATTTTCTTTTGCCAAATCTTCAAATTAGGAATTCATTCATTTTTTTCTCACTTCTCATCACACTTCCACCTTCCGTTTCTACTGCCACCACCTACTTTAGGTCCCCTTTAACCTTCTCACTTAAGACAGTATCATTGTTTTTACAGTGCTCTCCTTAATTCTGGTTTCTTCTCATCATAACAAAATATGATACTATTTGACAGAACTCTTCGTTCTAAATTGAAATAGCGGAAAACATGGAAAAACGTAGTTACTCTGGATAAAGCCAGAATGAGGTTGGAGAACCAGGTAACAGGTGACCCCTCATTATTGTACTGATGGCGACCCTGCAGCACCCTAGAGCTGAAGCTTCACTCTTGCCACTGCTGCTGGTGCCTGCTGGGAGAAGGGTGTCGAGTGGGTGCAAAAGCAGAGAACTTTGAGATGCCAAGAAGTGCCCTTCAGTCATCATTGGGCAATAATCATTTCTAAAGCCTTGATGCAATGTGAAATATTCCCCTTTTCTCAACTCTGGATCTCTTAGTGTCATCTAGATAGTCCCCATTTCTGATTTCACCTTTTGCTTGCAGTTGCTTTTTCAAACCAAATCATGTCCTTTTTAAAAATTATTTTATTTAAATGTATTTATGTATTATTATTATTATTATTATTTTATTGTTAAAAATTTGACCAGAGAGAGAGAGAGGGAGAATATGAAAAAGCAAGCCTCCAGGTCCAGGACTCGAACTGTGGTCAGCCATGTGAGAGTCCAGCACCTTAACTACCACGCCACCTCCCAGCCTCCCCAATTCATGTCCTATTGCTGATTCTTTTACTCCTGTTTATAGAACTTCCATTCACTACCATAGAGCTACACAAAGGACTCAGGCTTGTGTTTGGGGCCAAGGTCGGGAATGGTCTCCATTCTGTTGATTACCTGTCCCTGTTTCCTCATCTCTCTCCGAGGGACTACAATAATCTTCTCATATTACTTATAGGCAGATGAATGAATAAATAGAAAGGTAGGTAGGGGGGGTCAGCAGTTAGCGTCATGGCTATGTCACTGGACTCCCACGTAGTCAACTAGTTCGAGTCCTGGACCCAGTGGCTTAAACTCATGCTGGGCGCGTGTGCGTGCGTGCCCAAGATCCCGAGAGAAGAATGGAGGAGAAGGGATTGCGGCGTGGCCATCCCCCCTGGGGGGTGATTTCTCGCTTTCTGTCTCTCTGTCTCTCTCTGTCTTCCTGGCAAGTGCATGTGCCCTATAGCAAAAACCTCTCAAAAAAAAAAAAAAAAAAAGAAAAGAAAAGTAGGCAAGTAGGTGAGTGTGTGTGTATGTGTGTGTGTATATACATATACATATATATATATATATATATATATATATATATATATATATATATATATATATATACTATATTGCAATCTAGTTATGGATATGTCTGGAGTTCCACTGGCCCACTAATTCATCATGAACAACCAATGGAGGACAACTGCCTTGGTCCATGTCTATGAATGCATTTTCCAAATGGAAACTTCCGTATCATCTTGAATATTTCACTTCTTTCTTCCAGTATCTAGTTAACTGGTTCTGTTAGTTCCGCTTCCTAAATGTATCTTCTCTGTCACTTTCTGGCATCGCCATTGTTCATCATCCTGCACTAAGCGCTCATCATCTAATGTTTGGACTGGTACAATAGCCAAGTGACAGATCTCTCTACTTCTAAAGTAATTCCCCTCTTCATGTTATAGTTTTAAAATATAAATATGGCAATTTTATTCTTCAATGTAAAGTTTTCAAGGGTTTCTTTTTCCCTCAAGATAAAATCCAAGCCCCCTTCATGATCTGGCCTTTATTGCTGTCATGGTTTCCTGTACAATCGTCTCCTCTCCCTAATAACTCTTCTGAGAATTGGCCAGATTTCTCTATCTACACCCAAAGGGACTCAGAGGAGATGGTTATGTTACAATAAAAGCCTGTCACGAGGGCTAGAGCTGCTCAGTCCTGAGTAGGTGTCTGACCACGATTGGATCAATAAGTTTCTTCACCCGGAGTCTGGTGCCACATTAAATTCAGGGACAGGTCCTACCTATGTTGTCCTCCACGCTTTATTGAAACCTGCCATGAGGCAAAAGGAGCCAGTGAACACAGAGAAGTACGAAGCAGAGGCAGAGAGAGGGGGATCTGATCACACGTAGATCTCTGGTCCCACTGCCCTGGGGCAAAGCTTCATACCTGCCCTTCCAGGTGCATTGTTGTCAAGCGTTTCCTTGGACTTCCTGAGCTACTTCAGTATCTTCCCTCCAGTCCTCTAATAGGAATTGAGTTTCTACATTTGCAACTAACATCCCTGTTTGTGTCATCTCAGCTCCCCGAGGCCAGGTTCATGCCTGAGTCATCTTTAATACCCTGTCTCAATGCTGTCACAAGTTTGTTGAATGGATAATTGATTTGCTACCAAATTAACTTTCCAGCAATCTTCTTCTGGTTGCCAGCCCAGAACCCTAGAGAAATTGCATAAGGACTTGATTTAAGAGACGCTCACAGCTTTTACCTCTTCCCTGCCTCTTGGAGTGGCAGCAGCTTTTCTTTGCAGATAGTTTGTGGTGCGGCAGCAACAGCAGTGGTCCTTATTCATGCCCACAATAGACAGAGGCAGACACTGCCTCACTTGAGCCTCCCAACTACCCAACAGGGCCATAATCGTCTTCCTTCTTACAGATAAATATACGGAAGCCCAGAGAAATTAAACAACGTTCCTAAGGTCGGTTAAATGGTGACATAGCAACTTCAATGTCCCTGTCCCCAAATCCACGCACTTACACTTTTGCCCTACGGCCTTCTCATTTCCTAAGCTATTTGGCCCTGATGTCAGATCAGAAGAAGCCCCAGAGTGAGAGTATGTATTTAAGATGCCCATCCCTCAGCCTCCAACCCCTTCTGCCAGGTTGAAAAAAAAAACCAAATCCACCCAAGCACCTGTGTAGACGGTGAATGGTCAAAGTCTGTGCCAGCTCCGACCTGGCCCAATTTCTGCCAGCAGGGTGGGACTCTATGGGGCTGGGGATCCTCTTGGAAAATCAAGACTGGGACCCAGTGTGGGACACAATATGTCCCTCACCCGTTCAGCATCCACCACTCTCATCCTCCATCCCAGACAGATGATTTGAAGAGTCGTCATTTTGAGATAGAAACAGGCAAGCGAAGGGACCTCAGGAGTGGGCAACAAAGAGTTAGCTGCAGCTGCCCGCGCAGGCACTGTGGAGCTATGCTCAAACTGTTCCCACTGGCGGCCAAGTCAGCTGTCATCGGAGAACAAAGAATCCCCCAGAGCTGCTCAAGTTGTGTCACACCCGGGAAGCCCTGAGAGCCCCTGAGTAGGATTTCTAAATCAGCCCCATCGAGGCCTGAAGAATAAAGCTGAGGAACAATGAGCCCGCCACATTCACACAGTCAGCAGTGAGGCTGGCTGCCGCCTCCCCACCTCCACCCCCTCCCAGGCCTTCGAGGCCACTTCACCTCCATGGAGAAAATCAAGTCTTAGCCAGAGCCCTCTCCCGCCCAGGCAATGACCAGAGGGTGTGGGGGAATTTGCTGGGCAGGGGCTTCCGCTGCCATCAGGAAGTGGGAGGGAGGTGAATCAAGAAGCTGGTACAAGGACTGGGAGCCCTGCAGGCCGCACAGAGGCCAAACTTGGGGTTTGGAAAGTCAGATTTGGCTGTTTTTGTTTCATTCCAACCAAGTCCCAGGGATTAGAGCTTTGAGTTGGATGCCTAGACACTGTACCCTGACCATCAGCCTTAGAGCCCCTCTCAGCTAATAGCTGAGGCTACTGGAAAGCTAGGAGTCCTGGGTGTTAACAGATCAGGGAACAGGAAAATTTCTATTCCCAGCCAAGCCTGCCACAAAACGGGCCTCTATGTTGCCAAAGCGCTTTAAATTCCCAGTCGTGACTTAATCTTCTCGTGAGGGTGCACAGGTGTGAGGTCTTCAAAATGTTCGTGGAAAATGCGTATCACGAAAAACTACACAACTACAACTTTTTGCACTGAAATAAACTCATACTGTAATTCCATCTTCCAATCATTTTTGGAAGTCTCCTCACATAGTCATTGAAATTCTGAGTGCTGCTGAAACTGAGTGTTCATTGGTTCAACGTAAATATTTTTAAAATACCACCACGAAAAGAAAATAATACCACCACATCATTACAATCTTAAATTTGCATACTGTCTTAAATGACTGGAAGCCTCAAAAAAAAAAAAAAAAGGGCAGAAGGAAACCACACGAATTCTAAGAGCTCCTGGGGCTTTTTTGTTTGCTTTTGGGTTGGTCGTTGTTATAGAGAGAAAGTGAAAAAGCACACACCCTCCCCACCCCCGGGGTGGGGGATGATCATACAGCAATCTCTTCTCTTCCACTGTCCTCATGGGATTCTAGGCACACACATACCCGCCTGGTGTGTTTCTCAAGCCACTGGGTCCGAGATTCAAACCACGTAGTGGACCATGTGGGATCTAGCCACTTTAACCACTATGCCACTGGCTGGCCCAGGTTCCATGTTTTTGTTCAAACTTGAACGCATTTCTTTTTTTCTACCAACAGCCAAATCATTGCCTGGGTCAGTTTTCTAACTCCAAGCATCCCCGGATCCCTAACAGGGAAACTCTAGGAAGCTTGAGCTGAATGGGGACCACTAGCTGCAGCCGAGGGCTTCTGGAAGTTCCCTTCTCTGTGTGTGGCAGGACCAGCTCTGTAATCTGGGGGTTAGTTCGCTGAGAGGCCTCAGGCCTTGAGCCAGGCCTCCATGCATGGCAGAGCAGCCCTTTTCTATGTATGTCTTACTCTTGCCTTTCATCATTAAAGATCCAGATAGATTAACTTGTACCTGAAGGTCCCTGCTATGCTTTTTTGAAGACATGGAGGAATGCATGCCCTGGACTCCCAGACAACCCCTGCAGCTCCAGTTCTGAGATCTGAAAGTCAAAAGAAAAAGGGTCAGCATCCTTCATAGCAGAATAATTCCAATCCCTGGTTTCCAAGTGCAGGAGCTCTTTAAAGGAGCTGAGCGTACCCCAGGGTATGCATGCCAACAATATGAGAACTCCAGAATCCCCACAAGTGGACACCTAAGACCAGACAATCTGTGACAGAGTCCAAACTTGCAAAAACCCTAGTCCCAATGACACTTCCAATTATGTGACCCTTCTCATCTGTCACACACTGCATGCAATTTATACTTATAAAATTTAATCCTCATAATTTTATTTTACAGAGAGTAAAAATGAGGCACAAACCTCTCCTAAGGCCACACATGTAGGAAAGAAATATATTAGCAAAGCTAAAATTTGAACCCACATCTGTCTGCCCTCCAAGCTCTTGATCACTCAGTGACCTGGATCCCTTCTCCTCAACTGAATTCCCAATCCAAATGAAAAAGTCTTCAGTTGTAAAACACGCCTTCTCTTCTTCTGCTCTCTCAGTGCTTATGAAGAATACAACAGAATCAAACTACCACCAGCAGAGGATAACTCTCACTACGGTGGAGAGAAGGGCATGGACTCAGGCAGGACTCCAGTCAGATTCAGTGCTAACCCTGATGCTGACCTGAGCACCTAGGGCCAATCACTTACCCTCTCTGAACCTCACATGTGAAAGTCTAATGACATCAATCTCACAGAATATTGTAGAGATTAAAGGGAGGAGCTGGAATAGAAGTGCCAGGCTCCATAGGCATATAGGTAGTTATTAACTCCTTCCTCAAATCACTCCGCTCTAGGTGAAATAACCCGCCAGAAACAGTTCTATTTTCCAACCTTATGCTTTCCCTGCTCTTTTTGGGGGCCATCCTTCATTTCCCCTTAACCTTCTTAAATCCTGACAGACCTGATCAGCAAGAAATGCTGCCCGAGGATGACCTTTCAGTACCCTGGACATGAGGGTCAAACTGTTGTGTGGCTCTCATTATCAAAAGTTCAACCCTGCCCTTGATTTTTGCAGAAATGTCTCCCAGCTTGTCACCACTGTTTATGGCTCAGAGAAAGGGCAGGAGCCACTAAATGAGAGGAGACATGTTAAATGCAGGAAGGCTAATTACTCTAACACCAGTGGACAATGTGATGGCAAGATGCAGTTCGATGGGGCTGGATCATAGCACAGCAGTAGAATCCAATGCTCAGCGAGGCTGACCCACATGGGAAGGTTCCCAGTTGCTGTCCAGAGACCT
This sequence comes from Tupaia tana, assembly GCA_026018925.1. Lineage (NCBI taxonomy): Eukaryota > Metazoa > Chordata > Mammalia > Scandentia > Tupaiidae > Tupaia > Tupaia tana. The sequence goes on from JAKSZU010000011.1 coordinate 62,667,205, forward strand.
CCCTGAGTACACCAAGGATGCTTGTGCCCATGATCTGGGACTGACCAAAGCTGGGGTAGATTGAGGCATCCAGACCCATTGGTGGTGCTATTTCTGTCTTTCTGTTTCTCTCACACATGAAAGAAATAACAAATTCTTATTTATTATAGAGTATTACATTACTGTTCTAAAAATTAGACTATGTGAATTATAGTTTAATCTTAGATGATTTTGCATCTTAAAATACCTTATTTTTTTTTGTCATTCAGGCATAAATATCCATGATGAAGTATTCAAATTGATACTAGAAGCTGAGCTGACTATACCCTGACCCCTGACCCCTGACCCTTGTCCTTAAGTGGTTATGAAAAACTGCTTTGTTAGATAAAATGTGGTGGGAGTTCTTCTTATGGTCACTTTCTCTTCATTGCTGAAAATACATTGCAATAAAAACCCAATAAAATTTGGTTGGATATCTAAAATTAAATAAACAAATAAATACAATTTAAAAATAATGATAATGATGCAGTTGATGGCAATGACTTTCTTTTTCTTTTTTTAAGAATTATTTGCTTATTCATTTGTTGTTGTTATTATTTTTTAATTTGACCAGAAAGAGAAAGCGAGAAAGGGAAAGTGAAAAAGCAAGCCACCAGGACTGGGACTCAAAACACAGTCAACATGTGGGAATCCAGCATCCTAGCTATCACGCCACTTGCTGACCCAGGTAATGACTTTTACAACTTTCTAGAAAGTTATTTTAAGTTGCTTCAGTGTGAGGCATCACAAAGTCATCGGGCTGAGAATTGGGGACTGCAGACCCTGGAAAAAGGCCCCTGGGGTCTGCTGAGATTGGTATTTTCGAATTCTGAGCATCTGGGTTCAGTGGATACAGAAAATGTCTGGGTGATGAGTAAATAATATAGACACTCAAACAAAGACTTCTATCTTCAGTTGACTCTTATCTAATGATATCCATTCTTTTTTCCCACATTTTATTTAAAAATACTGGCTCGCCTCATAGAACTAATGACACTTTCAAACTGATATGGGTATATCAGAAAGAAAAAGACACCACAAATTATTGCCACGCCATAATAACTGACATACTTACATGGAGGCTGGAAAGAATAAACACTAGATCTGAGTAAGACTGGGTTGCTAAAGATCCCAGTCATTATGTTATGGCATAACATAGGGCACAGAACTTGAGGACACATATGACGAGACAATTTTGGTGTAGTTGAAAGGGACTTAAGCATCAGAGAACTGAAAGTTTGAATTCCAGTCCAGCTACTGGCTAGGAAACTTAGGTCTTCTTCCCTGTAAAATGAGAAGATGAAAACCTACTTCTTCACAAGACTACTGTGAAAATTCAAGGAAATGAACACTCGTATATGGAGCCTGGCACAAGAAGACACTCAACAGATGTCACTATTATGGGTGGCCAGAGGTTAGCTAGAACAAGGAAGGGTGCCCCCAGTGGTGTGATGGTTAAGGCAGTTGGATCCCACATGGCCAACTATACAGTTCAAGTCCCAGACCAGGTGGCTGGAAAAGTATGCTGGGTGCTTGTGCATTCATACCTGAGATCCCAACAGGAGAATGGAGACAAAAGGATTGCAGTATTGCCATCCCCCATGGGAGCAGACTCATGCCAAGGCATGGGAGGGACAAGATCTGCAGCAATAATTATAGTGGGGACTGTTCAAGAGTTACGAATGTTAGGCTGAAAAATTGGTCTCAAGTGACTAATTGTGACATTAAAATCAATCAGGGAATGTGAAGCAATATCTATTAATTCAAGGGAAACAGGAAGTGGGCAAATACCTGGGACAGCAACAGTGAGGCTTGGATTCCCTGCAGGGCCCTGACTTGATGGTAGAGTCCTCTTTGCTGATCACCAAGGCCCTGGGACAGGCATGTCCAAGTGCAAACTGTGGAATATTGAACACTTGTGTTTGGTGTTAACATGTTCCTGGTCCTAACTCCCAAATTTACTCTTATTCCCCAAACCCAGCACTTTCACACTACCTTCTCTGAAGTAAAGCCTGCTCTCTAAACCTTCGTTCATCTATGCCATGCAATAGATGACAGGTGACAATTTCAAACAAGCCTATTCCGCAGCTATTGACATTTGAAAGTCAATTAAATAAGAAAATTGTCTCAGCAAACATTTTTGGAACTGTGCTATCCCAAGCACTGAAACAGGCACCAAGAATATGGAGTAGACAGAAATGGCTCTTCCCTGCCTTAATAACAGAGGGTGTCCATCATGCCCCAGAGTCCTGACAATAGCCTTGATGTCATCTGTTTTTCCAAAAGGTAAGAAGAGTCCTGGATACCAGCTTTCTTTCTGCACACCTGCTCAGCAAGGAGGGTTGGGGCAGGGTGAGAGGGTCATGCAGTGCTTTCTGTCTGTTCATTAACTCAGCCCTTCCATCTGTCTGCAGAGGAGAGGCAACCAGTGGGTAAGCCCACAGTGCTCTCACCGGGAAGTGTAGACCCAAGTTCTAGCCCTGTCTGTGCCTCAGTTTCTCTTTAAGAAAGCCAAGAGGTGTCTTCCAGCTCCAACGTGCTAGGAATTAAATGGGATGGCAAGTCATACTGACTTTGATGACTGCTTTGTTTTCTCACAAAATTATGTATTCGAAAAATATTCAAACAGTCCATGGAAAATGTGTATTATGAAGAAATTATGCATGGGTTTAAAAATGTTTTAATTTCATTTTCCATGAGCTTTACAAAGTCCCTTCATATACACAATATTCATGTACATACACACATATGCATGTATGTGTAAATATGTATATTGCCATCCCATTTAATTCTACACCTACATATATGTGTAACATATGTACATGTATGTGAATTTATACATTTGGGCCTGCCCCAGAGCCTAATGGTTGGAGGAACCAGATCCCACATATGGCCAAACACAGTTCAGGCCCTACCCTGGTGATTTGAAAAGCACACCAGGCATGTGTGTGCGTGTGCTCAAAATCCCAATGGTATGGAGAAATGGAGGAAAAGGGATTGTGGTGGTGACTATGCCCCCATGGGGGAGTGCTTTTTCATTTTCTGTCTCTCTCTGGCCAGTGCACACACCCACTGGTAATTAAATAAATGAAGAATTAATTTAAAAAGAAAAGCAAAAAATATAATATATATTCTATAGTTTGTAAATATGTCCATAAACATATGTACATACATGTGCGGGCATCTAACCTTTCCAAAAAGCAAACTACTTGCAGAGTAAATATGAACAGAGGGAGCCCAGACCTGGGAAACAGAGCTTTAAAACACAGACACCTGCTGCTGAGCTGTGTTCCTAACCACAGAATATACAAAGCTGAGGACTCGTGCTGTCCCATCAGATCTGGGGACCTCTTGCTGCTCCTTGAACAGAATCATTGTGTTAGAGCAGGGCCCTGGGGGACTGGGGAGAGGAATGATGCCTACCCATTTTCCTAGACCCTGTCTACATACAGCTCAGCAGGGCCCTTACAGGATGATTACACATGAGTACCGGGAAGTGGCTTTCATTTGGGGAGAACTTGAAGGGAAATGCTGCATTTCGATAAAAATGTAACATCAGTAAATGAATTGTTGAACTTTAATATTAAAATTAATGATAACAGTGAATGGTAATGAAGCTCTTTCCAGACAGTGAGTGAAGTGTCCAGAGAAGACTCTCTTCAGCCCAGGCCCGACAAAGAACTGGAGGGCTCCAGCATCGCTCTGGGGTGCAGCAGGGACCAGCAGTTAGCATAATGGCTATGTCCCTGGACTCCCATGTAGTCGACCGTGGTTTGAGTTCTGGACCTGGTGCCTTAAACTCACGCCGGGTGCATGTGCGTATGTGCCCAAGATCCCAAAAGGAGAATGGAGGAGAGGCGATTGCAGCATGGCCATCCCCCCCGGGGATGATTTCTTGCTTTCTGTCTTTCTGGTGAGCACACACACCCTATAGCAAAAAAACAACTCTAAAAAAAATAAAAATAAAAAAAAAGGAAATGAAAGGGACCCCAAAATGTAGTCAGCCTCACCCACTGATCCAGGTAACCCTCCTAGCCATGCCGGCAGGTGTTCATGTAGCATTTGCAGCATTTGCTACACGCCGTGAGAGCAGCTCAGATATTGTAAACAGAAAGCTGCTAGGGTGTAGAGGTGAATATCGAGGCACCAGACTAGGGAAAGTATCTCTGAGAAATTCAAGTCCAGTTGGGAACACATGGAGCCTCATTAGACATCAAGAGTACAAGTTGACTACCCTCCCTTCTGGTGGACTCTACCCACAGCCCCATACCCTATGCAGGAAGGACATATGGACATGCCACACAATTGCAGCTCATTTGAAACCACTGACTTTCAGGCAAACAATTCAATTCACCAGTGAACAGAAGATGAGCTGGATCAAGCAGATTCTACCTTGGGGCCTTTGGGGATTAGGAAAGGAGAGAAGGACTTGCTGCCAATCAGCTGGAGGAGGTGAGTGATGCGGTCAGAAAGCACAGTTACGGCGAGATCAGCACAGCCCCACCAGAGCCAGTGCACAGCACTGCAGAAGGAAAGACAGCAAAGCCACTTTGAACAGGCTTGGTGAGGCTGATGTATTGAGCCAAGCAAAACAAGAGACCATTTGGCCTCTGAGAAAGGAGAGAGAGCCAAGTCCATAAGACTTCTCAGGCTTGGTCCTTGGTTCTCATGAGGTCTAGCAATGAAACCAGGTCAAGGGCAAATAAAACCTCCTAGTGGCATTGGTAATATAATTACATTAATTGTTCTAAATGCAAATGTAGGGCTAGCCTGTGGCATGATGGTTGGAACTTCTGGAGCCCATGTGGCCGACTGCACAGATCGAGTCCCAGACCTGGCAGCTCGATAAAACATGCCAGGTACATGTGTGTGTGAGTGCTCAAAATCCCAAAAGCAGGAGAAATGGAGAGAGGGGATTGTAGGGGTTGTGGTATGACTATTCCACATGGTGGGGAAGTAATTTCTCGCTTTCTCTCTATCTGTCTCTCTCTGACTTTCTTTTTCTGGTAAGCACACGCACTCTGGCAATTTTTTTTTTTTTTTTTTTAAATCATAGAAGTGAAAATAATGAACATTTCAATGTTATGTCATCCCTCCCCAGTCACCCAGTCCCTTTCTATCCTCAGGGCACAGTCACATGTTGCATGGTGCCCTAGGATTACAAGGGAGCTGAAAACATCCTGGCGACATTGTAGCCATTGCTACATCACAGTTCATACTTGACTCACATCTCTGTGGGAATGCTGCTCTAACTCAAACTCCTGTACCCAGCCAGGTAAAATCATAGCGCATGCAACTACATGCAGTATATATTTCGTAGGATAATAAACAACTAGGGGCTGGCAGGTGGCATGGTAGTTAAGGGTGCTAGACTCCCACGTGACTGACCGTGGTTCAAGTCCTGGACTTGGCAGCTTGCTTTCTCACTACTCTCTCTCCCTCTCTGGTCAAATTAAAATAGATAAATAAATGATTAAAGTTAAATAAAATAATTCTTTTTTTTTTTAGAGAGAGGTTTTCGCTATAGGGCACGTGCGCTCGCCAGACAGACAGAGAGACACAGAGAGATAGAAAGCGAGAAATCACCCCCCAGGGGGGATGGCCACGCCGCAATCCCTTCTCCTCCATTCTCCTCCCAGTATCTTGGGCACGCACGCACACGCGCCCGGCGTGAGTTTAAGCCGCCGGGTCCGGGACTCGAACCACAGTCGACTACGTGGGAGTCCAGCGACATAGCCATTACGCTAACTGCTGGTCCCTAATAAAATAATTCTTAAAAAAAGATAATAAATAACTATGCTACCAATTTATGGATTTACCATACCATACTTTTTATTGCTAAAATTTTTAAAAGAAAAGTATTGGTACAGAGAGAAAGGCTTATAGAATCAGAATAGAATGAAAAATGTTTTTGTGCAGCTGTATGATGTGTTTGCATCTTATGTTAAGCATTATTATAAAAGAGTCAAAAATTAAAAAAAAAGTTTAAAAGCTTTTACAGTTGGACTAGGCCAAGGCACAGTGGGTAAGGCATGTGGATTCCACATGACCAACTCTGCAGATCAAGCCCCAGACCTGGTGCCTTGAAAAAACACGACAGGCACCTGTGCATGCCCAAAATCTTGAACGGATGGAGAAATGGAGGAGAATGGATTGTAGAGTAGCCTTCCCCCCGGGGTGTGTGTGTGTGTGTGTGTGTGTGTGTGTGTGTGCGTGCGTGTGTGATTTTTCACTTTCCCTCTCTTGCTCTGTCTCTGTCCAGTGAGCACACATGCCCTATACCAAAAACAAAAACAACAAAAAAAGCAAAGAGTGATGTGCATAACTATGGTAACAAAAAAAAAGTAATATATGAAAACACATAGACTTTACAAAGCAGTTATAACATTCTGCTTCCAGATTGTTTTAAAAACTTGAGGCAAAGAATGGAATATTTATAGAAAATGGCTTTGTGGGCCAGCCTGTAGTCTGGCAGTTAAGGCAGCTAGATCCCGCAGCACCAACCACACGCTTGAATCCTGGACTTGCTAGCTTGAGAAATACCCCGGGTGCATGTGCATGTTTGCCCCAAATCCCGAAAGGTGGGAGAAGTGAAGGAGAGGGATTGCAGCATGACCATTCCCCACAAGGAGTGGTCTTTCTTGCTTTCTCTGTTTCTCTGCGACAAGTGCACACACTCTCTTGCAAATAAAGAAGAGAAAGAGAAAGAAAGGAAGAAAGAGAAGTAAAAAGAAGAAAAAAGAAAAAAAGGAGAGGGAGAAAGAAAGAAGAAAAGAGAGAAAAAAGAAAAAAGAAAGAGATGAAAGGAAGGAGAAAGAGAGAAAGAAAGAAAGAAAGAAAGAAAGAAAGAAAGAAAGAAAGAAAGGAAGGAAGGAAGGAAGGAAGGAAGGAAGGAAGGAGCAGAAGAAAGTGAAAACGGAAGAAGGAAGAAAAAAGAAAGAAGAAAAGAGAGAGAAAGAAAGAAAAGAAAAAAAGAATGAAACAAAAAGAAAAAGAAAGGAAGAAAAAACTATTTTGTTAACAACGTTTGCTTTAGAAAATTGTTCACTTCAGGTGGTAAGCTCTCTCAAAGAAGGTTGTTTCTGATCCATCCATTTTGGTGAGAAAGCTTTCATTATGACATAACTAGCTCAGTTCTAATTAACTCGACATTTACAAAGTATGTGCAGATTTTTTTTAAGACCAGAAACAGAGCTGAAGCTGTTTGTTCTTGATTAAGAAAATACATGTATATTTTAAAGTATAAATGATATCTTAATTTTAGAAAAGCAATACTAATTTCAATGCTTCCTTTTGATAAATTAAAACCTATCTGGGTATTTTTATGCCTTTATCTTTTTAACTAAGTATCAGGAAACTTCCTCCTTAGGCTTTTCTTCCAAACTCATCTAAACCCAATTCAACCCTCAGAGGGAAATGGAGGTATGTATGTCCAGAGTAACACCTGATTATACCAAGCTCCCTCTCAGACTAGGTTATGTCATTAATGCCTACACTCTTAGAAGACTGAGAATTAATAAATATATTATTTATGCATATATGCAGATAACAAGTGCATAGAAGCTTACATAAGCCTATTTAGAGAGAGGCACTCAACTTCTGCTTGGTAACAAAAGGCTTTCCTTTTGTAGACAATCACTTTATCTCTTTTTTTGAAAAATGGTTTTCTCAGAATTTTCATTATCCTCCATTATCCTCTCACTTTTTCAAATCTACTTTTTAATGTCCCTTGCCTGGGAAGGTGGATCCTCCTACTTGAATATTAACTTTTTTTCTCTTTGTTTTTTTGTAAAAACAATCTTCTTTTAAAAAAATAATAAGTAGGCTCTTGGAATGAATGAATAGAATTGAAAGTGCCTTTCAATTATAAGTGTTAATCACTCCTAAGGCAGCTTACCTCAGAAATCACTGTCAGCCTCCCCTCTGCACCATAAGCACTGCATCAAGTTCTGAGTGAGCCGGGAGAGGCTCTGGGTTTAATTCTTGCCCTCATTCACGGTGAGATGTGAACAATTGTTCTCAAGCTTGAGCATGAGAAGGATCACCTGACATACTCGTCAAAAGGCAGCTACCCAGGGCCAGGGATTGTAAGAGGTGGATGTGGGCTGGGGAAACCAGATTCCCAGTTTTATTCCAACATTCTAAATGAGTAATGCAGATCTGTCTTTGCTGACACTTAAAGATGCATCCCAGGACAGTCTTGTCACAGAAAATGCACACAGTATGAAAAAACAAAACAAAGCAAATATGCAGGAAATTCAACTTCCTTTTATGCACCAAAGTAAACTCATATTTTAATTCTATTTTCCACAAACTTTTGGAAGTCCCTTCATAAGTATCACCCCTTGGGCTCTGCATTAATCGAATAATGAGGATCAGAGCCCCGGCTACTTCTTCCATCCCTTGATTCCCTTCACTTCCCTATGTCCAGTCTAAGCACTGACTCCACGTTGGGAAAGAATTGTATTCCAAACAGCACTTTATAAAGCTTAATTGGAACTAAGAACTCATGCAGCTTTTTTGTTCATTCTTTTTGAACAGTACTTTCAGTTCTTAGGCCTCTTTATTTAACCTAGAAGGGGGCAATGTTACGGCAATAACTATTATATGCAGGATTCCGGGAGCGGAGGGGTAGAGAAGTGAAAAGTCACTGACACATTTTCCAGAGAGGAGTGATCTTAAGCAAAATGCTGAACTTGAAAAGAGAGTGAGAGAGAGAGAGAGAGAGAGAGAAAGAGAAGTTTGTTGAACAACCACACTCCTTTTCTGTATTTTTCTCTCTCCTGAAGTCTTTTCTCTGAGGATGTTACGGTTTTCTTATAATTCATTCAGGCCCTTCCAGTTCTACTCCTAGTAATTAGTTACCATTACCTAGGAAAGTTCATATCAGCAAAGATTTAAGAGGCGATTTGATTGGAGCAATGTATGCGAAAGTGTGGATAGCTAATACAGTTGAACACTTTTTAAGTAGCACTTAAGTCGCAATTCATTTCTCCAAGTTCTTTTGGAAAAAGGAACCTTGCAGGCTCTCATTCACATACCTGAAAGATGTCCTGCTTGTCATCTTAAAGTTGGCCATCCCCCTTGGAAGCCACACCCCACCCCTTGCCACTATCTTACCTCACATCATACCTCACACTAGGAATCAGAACCAGCCACAATCTAATTTGAACTCTTGCAAGCCCTAAAATTATATGACTCCACAGCCACCCCCATGGCCTAGTGCTTAAAGGAGCTGGATCCCACATGATAAACCATGGTTCAAGTCCCAGCTCTGGCACTTGAGAAACACATGCATGTGTATGCCCCAAATCTTGACAGGATAAAGAAATGGAAGAGAAGGGTTGCAGTATGACCACGCCACATGGGTTGGGGGGGGTGCCTTCTCCCCTTCACCTGATGAACATATGGGTTCTCTGGCAATTAAAAAAAAATCTAAAAATCATATGACTCCAACACAGCTCTGTGTCCTGCTACTTCTTTACTTAAAACCCATAAAGCCTTGGCTTAGCCTGTCCATAAGAGCACTACAATTTCCTCCATCTTTTTCTACTATTCCTCCTTGCCCACATTGTTTGTACCCGTGGACCCTCTCATTTCCAAAAGTCAACATTGACTATATTAGAAAACAGCAAAGACATTCCCAACTGTGAGTCTGCCACGTCTAGTACTACGGATAGGCCTGCAAGTGACTCTGCAGAGTGGCTCATCCCCCAGGGCTGGCCTAACGTGTCCCTAGCCTCTTTGTGTTGGCACCTTCCTCTTTCCTGGGTGTCTAATCTTCCGAAATTCATGGTAAGGTTAGGACTTCACGCAGGACGAAACAGGAAGCTGTGTCAGAGCTAACTTAGTGCCACTCCAGCTGGGCGCACAGGGCCTCACCAGCCTTCTAGACGGAGGGCAGTGTCCGGGTCAGATGGATGGAAGCTCCAGGACTGCAGTTCCCGCCACATACGTCCATCTCTCCACACATTCCCTTCGTCATGTGACCACAGCTATGAGCAATGATGCCCAAGTACACGCATTCCTGGCAGGCCCTGGTGGCACAGAGGGCTTCCGGAATCCTGTAGGTTGGGAGGGGAGGTATGGCACACCCTGGAATCACAAAGACTTAAGGTCAAAAGTGGTGGATACCATGAAAGAGTTCCAAAAATAGGAGATGTCAGAGACTGAAGGCAGTTCTCCCCATGAGGAGAGTCAGAGACAAAACCTGAGTTGGTTCTTCTTAAAGGCCTAGGATTTATTTGCCCAAGAAGCCACCAGGGCACAGGGACTTGGGGAGAGAGACAAAGGGGAAAGGGCAGAGGGATAGGTGTTCTTGCAGTGGGTCTCTCCAGGTGAATAAGTTGGGGGCTCCCAGACCGGCTGGAGGCCTGCGTTGGGGACCCTAAGCTTACAGGTGGGTGGAGAAAGCCAGAGAACTATCTGAGCAGAGCGAAAAGGCGAAAAGGCGGGTCTGAAGGAATGTGCCCCATTTTCCTGGCTCCTCCGGGACTAGCAGGCATTCTTTCTAACAAGACATGTCGCCTGCCAGCCAGCAGATGTGGCCCATGAATAAACATCCCTGCGGGGCTGGGGGTGGGGGATAATAAATATGAAGAAAGTGGTGGCCTGCCCCTCCGTGTCCCCCTCCCCTGCTCCCAGGGCAGCAGACACGCTCGCCCAAGGGGCGGACTCAGACGTCCCCACACCGAGCCCAGGGCCGGCCGCACATTAATCCGGGTGGATTTGGCCATCTTGTGACATAGCCAATCAGTTCGAGGGAGAGGACGGCAGGAACGCCTCTCCTTTCACGCCACAAAAGGATTTTCGTCCCTTGAGAGCACAATGAAAAAAAAAAAAAAAAGCCAATCAAGGCGGGATCAGCTGTGGGCTGGTCGCTGCAGATCTGTCTCTCCCAGAGGGGGGTGGGGGGCACATATTGGTCCGTGTGGGAAACCCACAGCCTCAGCTTCTCACACATTGTTCTCCTCCTCTTCAACTGCACCCCCTCCCCACCAGCCTGGACCCTCCCCTCTCCCCTCCCCAAAGCCGTTAATGCCACAAAAGATACTTTCCCCATTGTGTCCCAGACAGCTGAGAGGTCCGAGTTAGCCATACACAGCTCTGCGTCCTCTCCAGGGATAAAGGGGGTGGACCATCCAATGGAGAGCAGGATGCTTATCATACAAAGGCCTTAAGCCCACTGGGCTCCCTGGCCCATCTAGGACTGTGGGGGGTTAAAGACGGTTACATTTTCATTAGGTGCTAATAGGGAAAGGGCAGCTCTGGGCAGCAAGGACCAGACATTGTTATGCAGAGAGTTCCCCCCCCCAAAGGAAGGTCAGGGCAGGTGGGGTGGGGGCTTGGAGAGTGGGGGAGTCAAGGTTGTCAAAGCCTGGCCCAGGGAGAGGGGGGGTGTGCAATGGGTGTATTGTTGCCACTGAGTTCTATCAATAGGAAAAGTCATGTTTTCTCCAAAGGAAACAAGTTGAAATTGTTGGGGAGGGGAAGGGCTGGTAGGTGGTTGGGGACAGAGCTAGGCCACTGGTGACAAGGGCCGTCTTGCACAAGACCCTCCCTATCACCAATTCTACTCCATGGCTTTGCTGAGAGAAATGCAGGATTCCAGTCCCTGACCTGGGAGGCAGTGTGGAACCAGAGGGAATTGCTGTGCACCCCTGGTCCCCTCTTCTCTCACTGTGAGTCATGTGGCCTGGGGCAGCCAGGCACCTTCTGAGCCTCAGTTCCCTTTTCAAGCAAAAGAGAAGATAAAACCAACCTGATGGCGTCTTAGGAGTTGTCAAAGTGCTTGATACAAATAAGGTGCTCAGGAAAGGAAAGCCTTTCTCCTCTCACTCATCACCCACACTCCCAACTACCACCAAAAAAGGGGGGAAAATTATAAAAGTCAAAATGAAAGAGTCTAGTTTTGATACAGTGGGCTACCAGCACGATAGATCTCTGAAGTCCACCACTTTAGTCATCTATCATATTCGAGCCTTCCCAACTCGGGTAGCAAATTCTTTCTGTCCTCTCTTTAGTTTCCTTCAACGTGCAGTTGGAATTCAGCTCTGTGAAGCGCCTTCTTGCTCAGACTACGGTCAGTTCAGACGCTACAGTCTCCCAGCCCAAAAAACATAGCATAAATAAGTCAACGAGGAAATGCATGGTTATTTTCTGTCTTTTAAAAATTACATGCTCTTCTATTAACACACTCTTCTGAGGCTGTTAGAGCCAAAGAGGTTGTACAGGACATCAGGAGGATGTAGGCAGGTGTGCACGAAGACCAGACATGTGCAGCAAAGTGTGAGTTTATCTTGGTGCAAACAATTTTGAAATATATGCATAATTTGGTCATAGTACGCATTTTCTATGAAGCTTTTGGAACGCTCTCATGTATTGCTCTTCCCTTCATGGGTCTCCACCATTTCCCACCACACTTAGGATCCCAGGATCTCAGAATTCCACTGAGAGCTGAATAACAAACAGGAGATGCTAATGAGCCTTCCTAACAGTAAATGATACCCAATGACAAGTATTGACGGAAGAAATTCAGCAGAGGCAGAATTTGTATTTGCATTGACTTGTTTGCATCAGGCGGGGGTAGGATGGCCAACCCATCCTCCCGTACACAGTTATGCCACCTCAAGGTGCTCTGCTCTCTGCATAGATACCTCTGCAAACAGTGGTCCCCAAGCCACACAGAAGCAATTAATGGCCTCTGACAATGATTGCGCTTCCACAAGACGGCTTTTCAACCAGAAAGCCAGATCAGGTTGATTTTCTCCAACATTTCCATAACAAAATACTTCCAGAAAATGAGACAGTTTTACCAACAAGGGCATCTTTAGCAAGTCTAGGAAAATGACCCGTTTTCTGGAGCCCATGTCCGGTTTCAGAATCTCTTCCTTCCCTACCGACACGTGAAAAACAATTCAGTTGGGATGTGTGTGTGGATGGGAAGAAGGAGGGTAGTTATTTCCTCAAGCTGGCTGAGGATGCCTTGTTCGGTTCCAGCTGCAACATTTGCCTTATCATTCCTGGGGTTCTCTTCTCTAGTCATTTCTACTTCATAGAAGAGTTTTGGAGCCAGAAGTTCCCTTAGAAACTCATTTAAAATGTCTCTGGTACAAGACTCCAGGATAACTCTCATCTAGGTAAGCATTCAGCAACCTTTTTGCACAGCAAATTCATAACTATCGATATCAAGGATCTGATAGGTAAAATCTGAAATAAACTCTCTCTTATCTTTATCAAGTCTCTTACATGATTTTCAATGTCTTATTGAGAATGTCAAGTTCCAAACCAAAGAATTCAGAGGAAACCAGCTGACCATGGGGGTAAAATAAGGTGTCTAACTTCAACCTGGACTCTTGTTTGCTTCCTGTGAGTAGAAGAGAAACTGCCTCACCCAACTGGTTAATAAAATTAGAATTCAAATCTTTCCAGGTGCAATGATAGCTCCCTTTAGAGGAAACTGCTTTCCTGAAGCCAGTGTAGTACTCAGAAATTACAAACCGGTTTCAGCAATTAAAAGAAGTAAAACATTAAAAAGCATGAGGCAAAGTACATTTGCATGCTAATAGCTCCTTCTGCAGTGCTGGAAGCTGTGTTTTACAACAAAGCAGATAACTTTCCCACTACAGCAATATTAACCCTTGGGTTGGCACACCAGCCCCTTGCCCCTGAATCTAAAGTCTCCAATCTGTCTGGCGCTGGCCAGGGGAGACATGGGTTAACTCAACGTATCAATCCATCTACTGTGGCCTAATTCTCCCTAGCTTGGATAGGGGAAGAAAGAGAAAGAGAAAGAGACCTAAAAGTTTTGAATGTCTTTAGGGATATTGAGAGGACAAGGAAAGACTCACCAGGGGGTGAAAAAGAAAGTTTCCCTGGAAAATACGCTGGAATGGGCTGAGCAGTATTTGAGCACAAGCATTAGTGTCAAATAAGACTTGAATTTGAATCTGGTTGAGCCACTTCTCGGTGGTGTGACCTTGGACAAGAGACTTAGTCCTTGGATCCCCAGTTTCCTTATCTAGGAAGGAAGAATGAGGGTCACATAAGGCAATGAGGGTGACACTTCTACACACCTGCTGACTGTAGTGGTTACTGCAATGGCGTTACAACATAGGGAATATGTGGTGTTCCAGAAGGAACTTCTGGGTGAACCATTGGGTACAATGTCACAAAAAAAGCACTAGGATTTCATCGGAGATACAAAGCCTCATGCAGAAAGTCAGTCTTGAAATAAAGGCAGATAATATAGATTCCTTTTAATGCCAAGGCCACCAGTATTTTTTATTCAATCAAAGAGGCTGTCCTCCAGAATAACCATAGGCTTGTGCTCATCCTCAGAAATGAGGAGAAAATTCTCAATGACTGTTGGAAGAAGGCAGTGAAGTGTTTAGCTTGAGTTTGGAGCTGGGTAGATCTGGTTTTGAGATGTAGGGTTTCCTGATAGTATCTGGCTGTGTTACCTTGGACAAATTTCCTTAGCCTCTCCATGCCTCCATTTCCCATGATAAGAGGTCATACCTCTGGGCAAGGGTTCCACGAGTAAGCACCCAATATATACTAATCAAGGGGTGTTTCTTTTTTTGTTCCTCTTTTAAAAATCCATTTCCCATCACCCTTCACAACGACTCAATGAGGACACAACATCCAAAGTGGGAGATGTCTTAGATTGCAAGTCAACTCATTGAAATCAAGTGAAGATGAGGAAAGCACATTTGGTTTATACCCCCATATCTTCATGGCTCACCACAGCTCAGCCGATGGGAAAGAGGCCGCCGGAAGGAAACGAAAATTCATCAAGGGCTGGCGAAATATTAATCTGGAGCTCATGGATGGGCAGTGGTGCATGCCCTCCAACAGCAGGCATCCCCTTCATGTTCCTGCTGCTATGGGCTGAGACCAGCCCACCAGCACGCCTTGCTATGGGCACTCACCATGACCTGCCACCGTCCATCCTCTGCTATAAGCTACTTACAAATTGCTTTCCAAGGCAGAGTCCAGTAGTGAGTGAGAGACAGAGGTGGACTAGAAGATCCAGGTGAAATTAAAGTGGTTCTCTGGCTCTACAATCAACCTTCTGTAACTAACAAGGTGTAGTTTTATCCTAGACTAGTGACCCTTAACACTAACTGGGCTTTAGAATTACACCAGTGCTTTTAAACCACTACACAGGGGTTCAACCTCCATTGATTATGATTCAGTATCTCTAAGGTGAACTTGTCCATGGATCACTTGAATAGCTTCTCATTGATCCTGATAGTGTCCTGACTTGAGAACTACTGTCTTCTTACTTTCCAAGCATCAACAATAGACCTTCACGTGTCTGTAATTCCATATATCCAAGATTATTCACTATCCAGCTGTGGCGACATGTGTTGCTGAGTTGCTGTGCTCCACAGCTGGGACCACACAAGAGACCCAGGTTCAATTCCTGATCTACCCTAAAGGACAGACATGGTGGCACACACCTGTGTGACTCAGGAGGCTGGAGAGGGGGATTGCCACAGTGAAACACTGACTTATAAAAGAGAGAGATTCTTCCCTACAGCATAATTTGTCATAGCAAAGATTGGAGACAATCTAAATGTCTATCAATAGTTTATAGTTTAACCTCAAGGACTTGTTTTAAATATTAGATTTTTTCTTTTATTCTAGGGATTCTCAACTCAGTATTAATATATTTAAAGCTGTATGTGTGTATGTAATTTTGTGTGTGTGCATTTCTTAGGTGATTCGAACAAACAGCTAGGTTTGAAAACATGGATCTAGGCTAGGAGTCAGCAGACCACAACTTGGGAGCCAAATCAGCTGCTGTGTGTGTGTGTGTGTGTGTGTGTGTGTGTATGTGTGTGTTTATTGTATGCATGTATGTTTCTCCTAGAAGTCAGAGAGAGAGGACCCTTAACCCTCCCAGCCCCTAGCCTTCAGCCAGTGTGAGATCTCAGACACATGAGTGCCTGGTATACTCAGGGAGGTTTTTGGACTTGAACTAGGAACCTTCTTATGTGAAATTGCATCTCAGGTGTTACAGTTTTGCCACTATGCCACCATTAGGCCCCTGTATTTTTTTAAATAATGAAAACAAATTTTAGAGCGGTATTAGATTTTCAAAATTATTGAGAATCTAGTACAAAATTTTTCCGGATATCCCACACCCAGTTTCCTTGTTATTAACACCTTGCATCAGTGAGATCCATTTGTCATAATCATTGAACAAAGTTGTTACTAACTGGCATCCACGTTTCATTCAAATTTCCTGTTTCCCCCTAAAGTCCTTTTTCTGTTCCAGGATTCTCTCTTACATTTAGTCATCACATCTCCTCAGGCTCTTCTGGGTTGTGATAATTTCTCAGACTTAATTTCCTTGTTCTGGTGTTCCTTGACAGGTTCAGGGGCTTCCAGGCAGCATTTTGTTGAATGCCTCTTCATTGAGATTTGTCTGATTTTTTTCTTCATGATTAGACAAAGATAAGATGTTTGGAGAGGAAGATTACAGATATGCACTGCCATTCTGGTCACATATTGTTAATGAGATTAATCACTGTTGGGGTCAGCAATAAAATGTGACATTCTGTGAAACAATTCCACATAGGAAGTTTCCTGGTTCAAGTCAGGAGGTCCCCCTGAGCATGCTGGGCACACACATGCCTGTTTCAGAGCTGGCTGAAGGCAGGCTGGGGGTGGATTGCAGCATCAGGACACTTTGGGGGTGTTCATTTTTTCTTCCTCTCTTTATCTTGGCTTTCTCATGCATGGAAGAAAAAAAAAGTATTGTTAAAATGAGCTGGGACCACCCATCTGAGGTAGAGTTTACCAGTGTCCTCCACTGCAAAGCCACTCTTTTGTTTTCTTCCTTTCCATATTTTGCTCTTTCAGAGGAAGTCACTGTCACACTTTCATGGGGTGTAGGGGTCTCATGCTCCACCTTATTTTTTTTTAAGGTTTTTGCCATAGGGCCTATGTGCTCACAGGAGAGAGAGAGAGACAGGAAGACACAGAGAGAGAGAGGGAAGTGAGAAATCACCCACTACAGGGATGGCCATGCCACAATCCATTCTCCTCCATTCTTTTCTCAGGATTTTGGGCACACACACACACACACACACACACATACACACACACACACACACACACACATGCCTGGCATGATTTTCAAGCTGCTGGATCCAGGATTTTAACTGCAGTCGACCATGTGGGAGTTCAGTGTTGTAACCACCACACCATGTATGGTAGGGTGAGTTTCTATATAAATTATTTGGAATTCTTCTGCACAGAAGTTTGTCTGTTCTTCTCCATTTATCTATATCACTATGAACTTGTGGGTGTTTATTTTATACTTTGGATAATATATATTATGACTTATTTATCTTGCTCTACCAGTTTTGACCATTGGGAACTTTCTTGATCAGCTCTTGTATCATCTTAACATATCCTCATTATTGTGGGATTTTTATTTGATTTGTTTCTTGTTGTTTTGTTTGAGTATTTTCTTACTTTCTGTCACTACAGGATGATTCATGCCGAAGATGAACTGATTGTTTTTGCTTGGGTCTTTCCCATGGCTTTTTATTCTGTTCCATTGACCTATAGGTCTACTCTTCCACCAATACCACTCTGTCTTAACCACCATAGCCCTATTGTAAGACATGAACTTTGATAGTGTGAGTCCTCTAATTTTGTTTTTGTTCTAATTCTTCATTACTGCGTTACCTTTTCTGTGTTTTGGCCTTTTCACATACATTTCAGAATCAGTTTAACAATATTTACAAAGTAATTGGTTGGGGTGACTGGCATTGTAATGATATTTAGGTCAAGTTAGGGATTATTGACATCTTAAAAATATTGAGTCATTCATATTCAATCCATGAACATAGTCTATCTCTCTCTACTTATTTAATTCTGATTTGTTTTGCTTTGTTTTAAGAAAGTGTGAGCTTGGGACTTTTTTTTTCTTTTTTGGAAAGAGTTTTGCTATAGGGTGCTTGTGCTCACCAGAAAGACAGAGAGAGACAGAGAGACAGAAAGAGAGAAATCACCCCCCAGAGGGGATGGCCACACCACAATCCCTTCTCCTCCATTCTCCTCTCGGGATCTTGGGCATCTGCACATGTGCCCAGCATGAGTTTAAGCCACCAGGTCCGGGACTTGAACTGCGGTCAACCACGTAGGAGTCCAGCAACATAGCCATTACACCAACTGCTGATTCCAAGCTTGGGATATTTTTAGACAAGGTCTTTTGCTATGTCACAATCCTCCTGCCTCAGCCTTCTGAATAGCTGGGACCACAGCTGCATACCAGTGTGCCTGGCTTTTAAAGTGGGCCAAGAAGTAAACCCAGGCCTCTCATGTGGTCTCAGCTTGCCAAGTAGCAGCATCAACCAGTGTACGCTATTGCAACTGGGTCTAACTCTTTGATTTTTAAAAATAAGACTTATCATTTTCCTGTCTGTTTTTGTAAATAAAGTTGTGCTGGTTCACAGTCCTGCTCATTCATTTACCCATTTTCTTTGCTTTCATGCTGTAACATCAGAGTTGAGTAGTCACAAGAGAAACTGTATAACCCACAAAGCCTAAACTACTTACTATCTATCTTACTAAAACTTTTACAGAAAAGTTTTGCTGACCCCAGTGAAGAATTTAAATTGCAAAACATCTTTTCTTTGATCTGTTTTCGGAGATCTCCTTTTCCTCACTGGCTTTGAGGAAGAAGGTGTCATCTAAATCAGAATAAGAGTACCTTGTGCCTGGGTGATTTTTTTTTTTTTTAATCTGACAGAGGACCCATGTGCTTGCTGAAGAGAGAGAAAGTAAGAAAGCACTCCCTATGGTAACAGTCACACTGCAATCCTTTTCCCTCCATTTCTCCCTCCTTTCAGAATTTTGAGCATTCACACACATGCACCTAGCATGTTTCTAAGGTTGCTGGGTCCAGAACTCAAACCACAAGGTTTGCTTTGTGGGATCCAACCACCTCAACCGCCATGCCACACAGGCTGGCCTTAATTTTTTTTTTTTTTTTTTTTTTTTTTTTAATTACCAGCTGATAAACCTATTGTCCAGAGAGAAAGAAAGAAAGCACCTCTCAACAGGGCCATAATCTTTCTCCTCCATTTCTCCTTCCTGTCAGAATTTTGGGGACACATGCAAAAATACCTGGGATGTTTTCAAGCCTCTAAGATCAGAATTCAAACTAGTCAGCCCGTGGGATCTGGCTCCTTTAGACACTGGACTATAGGGTAGTCCTCAGCAATTTCCATGAGCAACAAAAATTCTTTTCAGGAAGCAAATGGGAGATAAATAGGAACCTTATTTATTATCAAAATCTTGAGGGCTAGGCCAACAGGTGGCATAGAGGTTAAGACAGTTGGATTCTACATGGCCAACTGCAGTGTTTAAGTTCCAAACTTGGCAGCTTGAAAATCATACTAGCACCAGCATGTGTGTGTATATGCCCAAAATTCCCAGAGAAGAATGGAGGAGAAGGAATTGTGATGTGGCCTCCCCACCCCTGGGGGGGGGGGGGGTGATATCTCAGTTTCTCTCTTTCTTTTTCTCTCTCTGCCAAGTACACATCCCTGTAGCAAAGCTAAAAAAGAAAAACAATAAAAATAAAAATAAAATCTTGAGGGCTGAGTCAGAAGTGGATTCTTATTAGGTTGGATTTACAATATGAGCTCAGTGCTATCCTAGAGGTATCTGTGTCTATCATAGCACCTAAGACACTTTGCAAATGTAATCTTGAACTGAGTCTGAACCAGACTCAAAGCAGGATGAAAAGAATATTAAGCGCCAGGAGATAATAATTATTTGATAGGGACTAGCAGTTAGTGTAATGGCTATGTCGCTGGACTTCCACTTAGTTGACCGCGGTTCAAGTCCTGGACCTGGTGGCTTAAACTCACGCCGGGCACGTGTGAGTGCGTGCCCAGGATCCCAAGAGGAGAATGAAGGAGAAGGGATTGCGGCGTGGCCATCCCCTCTGGGGGGTGATTTCTTGCTTTCTATCTCTCTGTCTCTCTCTGTCTTTCTGGCAAGTGCATGCACCCTATAGCAAAAACCTCTCCAAAAAAAAGAAAAAAAATTATTATTGATAGATTAAACAAAGAATATAAAATGTAGGGCAGGAACATTCTCAGGTGGTTACTACAGGGTTGGCTGAAGGTGGAAATGATGTTCACAGCAACTGTGGAAGCAGACCCAGGGATCTTTGGAACAGACACATGGACCACTTAGCCAGAAGTCATATATGGAAAGGACGGCCTCTGTCTGAAGAGAGCTGTCAGATCACATGAACTCTGGTCCCTACACTTTGCAAATGTAGACTGGAACTGAGTCTGAACCAGATCCAAAGCAACATGAAAAAGAATATTTATTGAACACCGTCACGTTCCAGGCATGTTCCAGGCATGGCACAAAGTTCTCCACATACATTCCATCCAGTCCACTGGACAGCTGCAGGGTAGTCTTCAGTTCCGGTTTCATAGATTAGCAAACTAAGAATCAGAGAACAAAGGGACTCCTCAAGATCTCTGTTCTGAAGCAGCAGAGCCCAAGCTCACAGTGTAGAGAAGCAGGATCTCAAGCCACATCATGTTTTTTCTTTTTTTTGGAGAGGTTTTCACTACAGGGCGCGTGCGCTCGCCAGACAGAGAGAAACATAGAGACAGAAAGCGAGAAATCACCCCCTAGAGGGGATGATCACGCCACAATCTCTTCTCCTCCATTCTCCTCTCGGGATCTTGGGCACGCATGCACACGCACCCGGCGTGAGTTTTAAGCCACCGGGTCCGGGACGAAAACCGCGGTCGACTATGTGGGAGTCCAGCGACATAGCCATTACGCTAACTGCTGGTTCCCCCACATCATGTTTTTCAATTCCGTGTAAGCACCAAGAAAGAGCGCAGTGTGCCAGACGATGCCCTGCTCTCCTCGTCAATGCTTAGAGACGCCACATCCAGGGATCTCACAAGGATATCTTAGGTATTAGGGAATAGCAGACATATGTGTACAAATGTCCACCCTAGCCCGACTGTCAGTCTAATGGTCAGCCAGAGGGCTGACCAGCCGAGAACACAATCTCTACGGCAGGCACTCGAGGGACCTCAGCACAGGGAGAGACCTCCTTCTAGCCCATAGGAAGCCCATGCTCTCCTCGGGAACCGAGCTAGCACTCACACAGCCCTGCTCCCCAGGGAGAGTCAGCAAATGCATCAGAAAGCACAGTTAGACAAGGACAGTTACTACAGAGAATCATCTGCACAAGCATTGGCTGAGTGCGATTAGAAAGCTGTGACACCTCCTCAATTTTTATGCATACATCTATACAACAAATCTTCACCAGTGTCTGATTTTCATTGTTTAAGTAGCCGTCCTAACAAACAAAGGAAAAAGACCTGGCCTAGCATGGTGGCGTCTGCTAAGATGCTGTGCTCTGAAGGCCGGGACCACATGGGAGGCCTGGGTTCAATGCCAGTCTAATCAAAAGTCCAGGTGTGGTGTCACATGCCTATAATCCCGAAGGTGTGGGAGGCTGAAGCAGGAGGATGGCGAGCTCAAAGCTGACCTGGGAAACACAGTGAGACTCTGACTTAAAAGGGAGGGGGGGTACAGGTGTGATGTTCTGCACCTGCAGTCCCAGCTAGGAGGCTGAGGCAGAGGAGAATCATGACATGGAGAGAACATCTTTTCAAAACTAACAAACATACCACACGTACAGCAACCAACATTTCTGAAGCACTTAACTAACATTTTGTAGCATTTTTTATTTAACAAGTTTACACAGAGTTCACAAATATATCACCTATCTTATGAAATAACTAGGGCAGGAATTATTATTACACCCTTTCAAAGATTTCTATACCAAGGCTCAGATAGGTAAGGTGATTTGCCCAAGGTTGCACAGCCAGGAAGTAAGCCCAGGCTTAGTCCATCAGCCTGCAGTTCCCTCATCGCCATCATGTCACCAAGGCACTCCTGCCCCTTCTTTCCTCTGTCTCTGTGAAAACTGGACTTCCCAATGCACTGAGACGGCCTCTCTGAGATGAACTCGGAATTCCTTTCTCCTATATTCGGCAGGATTAAGTGCTCCTGTTCCAAAGACCAGAGCTGGCAGTCTCTCAGTTGTGGGACATCTGCAACCTCTAGTGCTGACCCAGCCCAGCTGGTTGGTTTCCTTCAGCACAGAGAGCATCCAGGCTCAGCAGACGCCATCCCAGTGTGGAGGCCAGGGCATCCTCCATGCATCTCCAGCACAAGGCTAGCGAGTCTGCTCGAACTCAAAGCTGTGGCCTCAGCCTGCTGCCTCAACTCACTCCCCAAACATGCAGAGAGAGCAACTGCCCAGTTATCTTCCCCACTGCCCTCCACACTCCTGGGTCTCTACTGTCTTCTAACCAGTAAGAGACTGCCCACTCCCAGGAAGGTGAGGGAGAGAGGGAGAAATGGAGGTGGACTTGCTTAAGGGATGTGGGACATTTGACTTTTCCTTCAGCACCAAACAGCAGCTAAGTACCCAAGCCAAATGAAAACAAGAGCAGGTAGGTCCTTGAGGGTCTTGAAAGAAGACTCAAGCATCACATGGTAATTTGGCCAGGTCCTTCTCCAGAGGGAAAGCAAATTTCAGAGGATGTCATCAGTTTTTCATTTCAGAAGGAACAGAACCAATGAGTTCAAGAGGAAAACAGCAGTGCTGAAAGGTGATCTTGTGTTTAGAGTGCTTGTTGAAGATCACAGGTGTCCACTGTGCCTCTCTTTTCATCCACTGATGTCTCTGGTGCTTTCTGAAGGGCAGGCTGATGTGCAGAGAGCTTAAATGGGTTAGCCATGGAGATGAGAAGAGATCATTACCAATCCCCAGCATGCCAAGGCTCACATCCAACCACCCATCGAATATGACTTGTACTGTAATTTCAGGGATAGGTATGGCTTATGACGCTTTTTCCTTTTTATTTGATTTTTGTCACAGGGCATAGGTATACTCACCAGAGAGAGTGGGAAGGTGAGAAATCACCTACAAAGCAGGATGGCCATGCTGCAATTCCTTCTCCTCTTGAGATTTTAGGTATGCATCCACACACAGCCAGACTGATTTTCAAGCTAGCAGGTCCAGGACCGACATAGGAGTCCAGCTCCTTAACCACCACACGACTATTGGCTCCATGGCTTACGATTCTTACAAGTAAGGGTCAGACATCAGAAGTGGTTCAACATGTCCTCTGAAATGTGTTCTCAGGAATGGACTTGCCCACATTTGCCATGTCCAACACAGGTAGGGGACTGTGGCACCTTGCTCACAGTGGTGTGCTGGCACACTGCAGCTGGCCAGACATCTTGAGAGAAGGACCAAAGCCCTCTACACCATCTGTCCTTGAGCTATACCAATGACCTCGAATCACAACAAGATCAGTCTATTCATTGAACACTGAACCTATGAGTTACGACACTTTCTGGGCCTGCATTGACTTGGGCCAACCTAGTCATCACAGACAACCAGAAGGCAAGAGGGACATCATGAGGCTTGAAGAAGGGAAGGTGAGCAGCCACTGAGCTCAGAGCTTCACACCACCCAGACCGGAGGGAACCACTCACTGATGCATTGAAAATGGCCAGACTTACAAGATCCCCAGCAGGGAGGTAGAGTCTTAAGACACTTGGAAACAGGCAATTGATTCTGTTATTCAAGACTGGTGGTTCTAAAACTCAACTTTTGGAAACCTCAGAAGAACCAGAGCTCATTTATGTCTCCGGAGGAAGTATTATTTCTACTGCTTTCTTACTCCCAGGGAGGAAGTGGTACTGACCCACCTTTCCCTTTGGCTTGAACACCTTGCTAGCATTACTCAGGAGATCATAAAGTAAGCACTACCAGCACTCTCTTCCCTACCCCCACCAAGTTTATTCTAAAAAGTATGTATGAATCTATAGAGAGGGGCAGATCTCCGTCCCGAGATTGGGAAGAGCTACTGCAGCTGCAAGTTATAAGCCCATAAATAAAGTTTATGGTTAAACTGGCTTGACCTGGCTTTGCCCCTAGGTACAGAAGCAGTATCTTGTCATTAGTATGCAGAATACATCAGCCTAAAGTCTGCTCATTTGTTCTCAAGGCTCTCTGACTATAAATCTTTTGGAAAGGGCGGGTGGGGAGGAGGGAGCTCAAGTAAGGGCCAGGGGTAGACAGAAAGAGTCAGGAGAGGGAGGGGACGAGGGCTCTGGGACCAGGCCTGCCTCTGCCTGACAGACAGCCACTAGCTCCAGTGCTTCATGGAGGGGAAAGTCAAAAGTCACATGAAACACACTGTTTCACTTCTCCAGAGATAAGTGAAGACGTAGGAAGCTGTGACAAACAAAATCTAATTTATAAGTCCAGAACTTTTTTTTAAACTCTACTAGTTCAAAAGACAAATTCAAGGCTGCCCACCCTCTGATTTTATTTAAGAAGCGAAGTTCCTCCACTTTTTTGTTGTTTATGTTTATCTTTGTCTTGCTTTGTGGTTATGGTTTTGCTTCCTTGTCTGAGCAGAGGACTGGATTTTGCTCCTCCACACCACACACCACTTCTCTTCAAGAAGCTGACGGTTGGTATTGACTCTCTGCACCCTTGGCAGGCCATGGGCTGCTGAGTGCGAGCACTCTGTTCTGTTCTGTCTCTGCCAAGGAGTAGGTAAGGAAAAAGCAGGAAGGATGCTGCAGACAGGAGAGCTCAGCTTGGGAATCTCCGTCAATTATAAGTTATTGAGAGCCAGTATATAATAGTTTGGTGGCAGCGAGAATTTCTCCTTTGCTAGGGTAACTTTCAATCCATTTCTCCAGCCTTGCAAAAACCTAGGATTAATACTGACTCTGCGAGAGTCCTGCTGTAGTCTCTGGCTGCTGAGGGAGGGGACATGAGGTGGGGACAAACAAGCTGTGATGTTTGTTGTTTCTTCAGTGCTTTCAAATGTCCCACTGGGCAGCAAGCGAAGAGACATCTCTCCTGCAACCTCCCTCAGGGTGGAAAAAACAAGCCTGGGCATGTTGGGAAGGGTTGTAGCCATCTCTGCAGTTGCCAGGAGAACCGACCCCTCACTCAGGACAACCCAGAATGCCTGCGGTCATTACCAAGTGTCCCCTGGAAGCACTGCTTGTTCCCAGTTGGGAACCATTGCTATCTGAGTCTTCTACCTTTTGTCTCTCCAAGGCACTGTCAGCGATCTTGACCACACTGGCCAAGGGCCTTCCATAGACAGACAGGAGGAGCAGGGCCCAGGGGCACACAGTGAGAGGAGAAGTGCAAGGAAAGATGTTCATTTCTTCCTGACCTTCAGGAATTTATTCTTCAAGGTACTTCTAAACATCCTTAGACTACAACAAGACATATAAAAAAAGAACTCTTCTGGTCAAGCTGTACCATTTAGTGAAAATGACAAGGAATAAGTTTTTTGCTTTTATTTTTACTGGGTCATCAGAAAAGTCACGACGCATTTTTGCATAGAAAAGTACGTAATTGCCAGAGGGCACATGCACTTACCAGAGAGAGAGACAGAGAGGAAGAGACAACAAAGACATAGAAAGCACTACCCCCATGGGGTGTGGCCACAACACAATCCATTCTTTTTCAGCTCTCCATCCTGTTGGATTTTAGGCGTGCGTGCACACACGTATGGCATGTTTTTCAAACCACCAGGGCCAGGACTCAAACTATGGTGAGCCATGTGGAATCCAGCTCTTTTAACCACTAGACTACGGGGCTGGCCTTTTTACTTTTAATTTCTGTTTTTTTCTTTCTAGAATAAATATGTCCCATGTTGCATTTGGGATATATTTTTACTAAACAACAATCATTGGTTGTTTTCAAAAATGCAAATTTATGGGAACCAGCAGTTAGCATAATGGCTATGTTGCTGGACTCCCACATAGTCGACCGCGGTTCGCGTCCCGGACCCGGTGGCTTAAAACTCACGCGGGGCGCATGTGCGTGCGTGCCCAAGATCCCAAGAGGAGAATGGAGGAGAAGGGATTGCAGCGTGACCATCCCCCCTGGGGGGTGATTTCTCGCTTTCTGTCTCTATATCTCTCTCTGTCTGTCTGGCGAGTGCACGCACCCTATGGTGAAAACCTCTCCAAAAAAAAAAAAAAATGCAAATTTACCTGAGCATCCTGTATCTTACCTGTTAACCCAGCTTTCAGGTAGAGGTAATCCCATGAGATGAAAGTTCAGGGAGAGAAATGATTTTCTCATGGTACAGAAATATCCCATTTTTTGTGGGGCAGGATTTGACTTGTAATCAAAGCCAGAAAAGGCAGCCTTCCCCCTAATCTCACCAAAGTAATTCCAGAATTTTGGCTACACCGGAAGATCAGGGAATTTCTAAGCAGTTGCCTAAATTCTTCTTGGGCTGAAATGTAGCCTCCACTCCCCACTGGTGGTCCTATTTGCACGCCCACCTTGGAGAACCTTCCCAAAGCATATAGCTGCAGAGGAAACGTGAGCATGGGTGGGCAGGCCTTCTCGGGGAGGGGAGACGTAACCACTTCATAAATCCAAGGAGCAAGCGTGCTTTCTGCTGGAACAGGGAGGAACTGGGGGTCTTCATCAGCCCTTTTCTGTGTCATCAATCTTGTTCCCTCTTTGAAGGAGAGGAACCATTACTCATGGTCTGACAGGGTAAAAAGAAGAGGAGGGGTCCTGAGACAAGAAGAGGGATCTACTCCGGCAGGTGAAGCATCTGGGATTGGAGCGGGTGATGGGGAGAGGGAGTGCAGGGTGACCCAAGGCCCACAGAGCTGGCTCCAGGGAGTACAAAGGTCACCAGGAGCCAGATCGAGAAAATCTGGGTTTGCTGAGAGAGTGAGGAGAAGAGAGGGGGAGGCAGGTGCTTTCTGTAGGGCCATGGGAAGCTCCTGGGCGAGTGGTTAGCGTTTGAAAAGGCTGCCTGGGCAGGCCCACATCTTTCTGGGCCTACCCTCTGACTGGAGCACCCACTTCCCTATGTAGACCCGTTTTTATCATTTGTCAACGTAGGTCCTCACCCGAAAGACCCTTAGCCTCCCTCTGGCTGTGGTTTGCCTCCTGTGTCTTTCTAACAGCGTACTGGGCTGCTCAAGCCTAGGGCATCTGCCATTGGGTTATGCGCTGTCCAATCACATGCCAGTCAAAGACTGACTGCCTCTAGGACTATACCGTACCTGCTCGGGTTGTCGTGGGCACTACCTTCTGGGCTTGCCTAAGTACACGCCACGACATTCCTGCAGCTACGAAATCTGAAGTTTCATTTCTCATAATGTACGTCAGCAACGTGTGGCTGTGCTTCCTTTGCTGGAAGCATGAAACTCTGAGAAACCCTAGGGGACTGCTGGGTCTGATGATTTTCTTGACGATGATGCGAGGAGATTAGACATCCAGTGGGAGGACATAGTCTCTTGCAGGCTCAGCAATCAGGACTCCCAAGCTCAGGAGAATTGCTCCTTGTTTACGATGTAACCTTGAGAGGACCAGGTAATGTCTGAGGCTCAGTTATACCCTCCCAGAAAATGGGAAAAAAAAAATAATCCCTGCACTGTTTGCCCATTGGGACAACAAATGAGATAGCTGCAATGGAGGCATTTCTTAAAAGGGAAAACAGAGCCAGACAGGTGGCATGGTGGCTAAAGCAGCTAGATCCCATGTGGCCGGCTTCACAGTTTGAGTCCCAGACCTGATGTCTTGAAAAATATGCTGGACACATGTGCTTGCCTGCTCAAAATCTTGAGAAGAGAATGGAAGAGAAGGGACTGCAGCATGGCCATTCCCCTGAGGGGTGACTTCCTACTTTCTCTCTCTCTCTTGCTCTTTGTCTCTGTCTCTCTTCAGCAAGCACACAAGCTCTATAGAAAACTAAAAAAAGAAAAAGAAATAGAAAATGTATTTTACATAATAACACACACACGTGTCTTGCATGTACACACACACACACACACAAGCACACAGGGCAGTGTGACTCCAGACATTCTGAGACCTCACAAACGGAAACAGAGTTAGAGTGTGTCTGGGAAGGGAGGGTTCAGGTCTTTGGCTAGAAACTGCCAGCCTGTCTTCCCTTCAAGACAACAGCTAAATTCCAGAGCCTCTTCAGAGCGGCCCTCCATGTCTCGGTAAAACTAAACTGACAAGCATGACCTCGCCTCGGCGGTTCACCTTATTGAAGCTGTCTGGTAGGTGAGACATTTATTAACATGGATGGACAGCCTACTGAGAGGGCCCTGCTGCTGAGGGCTCACAGAATGAATTCCTTCCCCAGATGCAATAAGTCTCTCCTTCAATATGGAATTTGATAATGTCCTCTTTGCTGAACAGCCTTGACCGAAGAAAACCCGTGCTTTTCACATGGGAATAGTCAATCCATGAGGCTAAGGAGCTTCATGTGCAAACCCCGGCACCAGGAGACGTGTTGTTACATAATTCTATCCACTTGGAAACTCAGTTTCCTCATCTAGAAACTGAATTAAGGGCTAGCTCCAAAGTGTAGCAGTTAGACACTGCACAGAGGGAGCCATATCCTACATGGCTGACAGGAGCTCAAGTCCCAGCCCTGGCAACTTAACCAGAATCATGGAAACTAAATTCAACTCAACCAGACAAACGTGCCCAGGATCCTGCTGGGACAGAGAATTGGAGGAAAAAGGATTGGTCATTGGTATAGCCAAGCCCCATTGAGGGATGCTTGCTTTCTATCTCTCTCTCACTCTCTTTCTCTTACTATGTGTTGTAACATTAAAGAAAAATCTTGGTTTAAATTGTCCAAGATGGGCCTGGCCATGGTGCTATCACAGTAGCTCTGCAATGCTGGAAGCCATATGGAAGATAAGGGTTTGGTTCCTGGGTTGACCTGTACTCACTAGGAGTGTGTGCCTATAATCCTGACTAGCTGGGAAGGCTGGGGATGGATCTTGGTGTAAGACCCTTCTGAAGGTGCTGTCTTTCATTCTCTCTCTCTCTCTCTCTCTCTGGAAATAAAGAAAGAGAGAAAAAAAAAGAGAAAGAAACAGAGAGAAAGGAAGAAGAAAGAAGGAAAGAAAGAAAAGAAAGAAAGAAAGAACAAGATAAAGAAAAAGAAAGGATGGATGGAAGGAAGGAAGGAAGGAAGGAAGGAAGGAAGGAAGGAAGGAAGGAAGGAAAAGAAAGGAAGAAAGCAAGAGAAATTTTAAAAAAATCTGTTCAAGGTGGGGATAAGAAGTGGGAGGAAGAGCAGTGAAATCATCACTAACGGAGTCATCCCATGAGAATGTTGAGTGGGTCATAAACCAGCTCTCTACCCACATACCTATATTTCAGATAAAACACTCTGGAGAATCCCAGAGCCAGCTTAAGCAATAGAGCATGTGTGTCAGCTATCTGTTGCTAATACACAAAGGATCCCAAAACGTAGCAGCTTAAAACAACACAGATGTCTTATCTCCTAGTTTCTGTAGGTCAGGAGTCTGAGCGAAGCTTAGCAGAGTCCTTCGCCTTGGTATCCCTCACTGGCTATAGCCATCTCAAGGTGTGGTGAAGGATGGGGCTGGGGTAGCATCTGTGTCCAAGCTTACTCACATGTCTGTTGGCTGAGGGCCTCGGGTCCTCTAGATGTTAGTCTGATGCCTCCTTTTCAACCATTCATGGTTGAACCTGAGTAGAAACAAAGTTGAGCTTATGTCTGAATGATCTCTTTTCTCTCGTTATGCCAGTCTTCTCTCCCACAGAGGTGTAGGTTCAGAGAAGTTTTTCTTCTACAATTGACAAATCAAAATGTCACAAGAACCATTTCAGTTGCTCTTGAAGCCCTGAGATGATGCCCTTCTGCAGAGGTCACTGAAAGGCAATCTCTGCACCTTCACAGGTAACTTTGCTGGCTGCAGTCAGACCTTGAGAAAAGACACAAGAAATGGTTACTTCCATGAGCAGGATCTGTGAGATCCACACCTTCGTTGCCCATTGCTTCCTCCCTATGGTGTTTTGCTCAGGGGCACAGTCCCTAATGTACATCCAATGCAAAGTATGGCACAGTGACACTCCATTGTGTGTCACTAGCACCCATATGCAGCTTGAAACACCAAACTATAATTTGATGTTTGGTCCTCGCTCCCAGGGATTCTGATTTAGTAGGTCTTGGGTGGGGTCTAGACATGGGATTGTTCTATGGGATCACCATGGCTGGGAATCCTTGTTCTAGACTCTAGAGTCTAGAGCAGTGATTTCCAAACTTGAATGTGCAACATTCAAGCCCCTGGAGGGCTTGTTAAACTGCAGATTGCTGGGCCCCACCCTAGAGTTTCTGGGAGTTCTGGGGTGGGACCCAAGAGAATTTGCCTTTCCAGCAAATTCCCAGTTGATGCTGAGGCTGCTGGTCTGGGGAAGAGATGGTGACAACCACTATTTTAGAGCACAGTGAAGTCCTACCTTGAAAGGTATGTCAACAGGCCAGAGATCTTGGGCTTCATTTGGTATTGGTTCCTATCATTAAACCTATGCAGGTCTCTCCGGCTCTGCTTCGTCATATGTAGACACTATGGGCTGCTCCTCAGATAATTTGCCCTGGAAGTTACTGAGGAAGAACCAAGGATGATGAACAAAGGGTGAATAAAACAAAGCCCAGGAAAACAAAGCATTTCAAAATTAAAATTACTCAAAGCTCCTTTAAAACCCACCACCAGTGAGAACCTGAAAGCATAATTATATAACCCATGAATATAATTAGGTGCTTTCCTTCTCTCTCCACCCACTTCTCCCAGGCTTTGGATATGGGAGAAAGAGGAGGGGGTCCTGAGAGTCTCAGGACTCCCAACATAATATCTGACATTCCCCTACTCTTATAAACTTCCTCAAAAAACAGTACTTGGATCCAGCTGGAACCAAACTCTAGAGTTTCTTGTCCATCAATTAATATTTATTGGGCCTTCACAATGAGCTAAGCAGGCATATAAAAGACAACAGGACCTGCAGACTGTTATTAAGCCAAAGAAGAACAAGCACCTCACCTTCCTTTTCACAAGATGTTGGCAGCTAGATAGTTGTGTCTGGGTCAAAATGAACATTCAACCACTCATCCCACAAAAACGTTCTGAGCACTCACTATGTCGCAGACACTTTTCTGAGCACTGGAAAGAATACAGTGAATAAAATAGGCAGAAACCTTCACCCCAGTGGAGAGGAGATGTTGGAGGTTCTAACAAGGCTAGGACAAGGACTGAAGACTGATGTCTACACCAGTAAAGCCCACCTTCAGGGACTAGGTCAACCACTCTGCCTAAAGGCTGATTCTTCATTTCATATTTCCCTTTCCAAAAACTACTGCTGGGAATTAGACATCTACAATTTCAAGGCCTGTGGGTGAAGAAGTTTAGAAACATAAAACGTGTTACCTCCAAGGATGACTCACTTGCTGGTTGGATTTCCATGTCTCTCAATTATTATTTACTGGTTCTTACTGTATAGAATGTGTTTTCCTCTTCTATACCTTGAGATCTTTTTATATTTTTAAGTTTATTTATTTTTTCTATGACAGAGAGAGAGAGGGAAAGACTGCACTCTCAGTACAATCCTGATGCCACAATCCAACCCTGGCTTCTGCCAGCCCAGGACAGGGGCATACACATGGTTAGTGTACTCAGGGAGGACTCTGGATGCAAACCTGAAACTCTTTCATATGGGTCAGCCTCATAGAGCCTAAATTTTACTTCTACACCATGAACTGCTCTCCTATCTTGAGATCTTTGAATGTGCATTTCTCTCTCCCTGGAATGCCAATCGGTTCTTCCTGGAAAGCTGCTACTCAACCTTCAAAACTTAATTTTCATTTCATCTCTCATCTCCAAAATGACTGCTTTTCTTCATGGATTACCTAAGTACCCTTCACCTCCATTACTAAACATATAATTCAACATTATAGTTGAACCTGTTACCCAGCCATCTACCATGCTAGGTTTAAAGTTCTGCAGGCTTGCATCCTGTCCTGTTCATCTTTGACTCTTCTAAATCTGGCCTGAAGTTCTCAATACATGGCTTTGGATTAAAAAAGAATGTTACATGCCATGTTGAATTTGAGTACCCAATGAGAACATGTCTACATGGGGAAATCTGAACTGTTGTGGAGAGTTAGAAAATGCTCCCTGAGCCAGACCTTCCCCAGTGGTGGGGCAAAGGAAAGACCATACATCAACACTGGGTATGAGCTACCCCATCATTCAGGAGGCCCTTCAGGAAGCAGGGAGGTTCACAGACGATTGGAGACTTGTTTATATCAAATAGGCACTTGCTGGAGTGTTCAAAGATCAGCAGGTTCCAACTTGAACTTTCCAGAGAAGCCATGTCCATATACCCTATATTTGATGCAAGAGTGGACAGAAAAATCAGGATGCAGTTCACCCTTTGACAAAAGATCAAATCAGAACTGCTACAGCTCCAGTCTCAGCTAGACCTCCAAAACTTACAGGGATAAACTATCCCCTCCACCCCACTGGCCAGGTGTCTGAGTGGGTACCTGAGAAAGTGGTAAGCAAAATGAAATAACTGTGGTATTTACCACTGTTAATTAACAGCAAGGTGTTCATGAGTAATGTTGTGGTATTAAGGGTGTGGAGCAGCTTTTTGGTATTGACTCCCTCCTTTGCAGGGTTATAAACTCCAGGAGAGATGTTCCCTCCTAGATGAAACTTGGCAGCCAGCCTGGGGTTCTTCTCAAGGCTGGTGCTGAACCTGCCTGCTCACCAGCCTGTTGAGATCTGCCTCCATTTCCACAGCAGTCACTGCTGGGGCCATGAGCTTCTGGAAAATATAGTATTGGAAACCACTCATGTTATGACACTGCCATGTGATGTTCCCAAAGCAAAGAAGTGCAAAGTGAGACCTCCATGGGGGCCAGCAGGTGGCATGGTGGTTGGGGCATGAACCCCCACCTGAGATCTCCATCCTCCAGAAACATCCAAGTCTAGATGCAGTCACCTAAAAAACCACCACGCTGTCTAGATGGCAGGCTGGTGCAAAAATATTAAGTTCAGAGAAAATCTGTCATTCTCCTGGCTCAGCTCTCAGCCTTTCTAGTAAGGTCCTCTCAGGGTTGCTGCAGATGAGATCTCTTAGACACTGAGTTGAGGGTGGTGCATCGTTTATTTGGATTAAGTTTATAAGTTATAACGTGCTCTGGCTTCACATTTCTTGAGTAATTGCAATACCCCACTACGTTTTGTACTTTACACTTCCTCCTGTCTTTTTCACAAGCAATACTATGGGGTCTCCAAAAAGTTAATGTAAAACACATATGCAAAATCTATACATGAATTCTAACATTTTTACACCCAAATAAATATGTATTTGAATTCCATTTTTTCATGAACTTCTTGGAGTCTTCATATTCCATTTTAAATTTCTTCACTCTCTTAACAACCCTCAGAAGTATGCAACAGGAGGTGTTACTCTGATTTTACAGATGAAGAAATTGAGGATTGCAAGATTCAAATGACTCTCACATTCACATGGCAGTGCCCAGATTCAAACTCAAAGCTTCTGACGCCAAGCCCAGTGTGCAGATGTTCCTCCCTAGTATGTCTGAAAAGAATAAGAGTCAGCATTTTCCTCTCACTGGCCCCACATTGTACAAAGCTGACTGGCGAGCAGGTTGATGGTAATGAGTTATGAATTTCCCTCTTGGAAAGAAAGTATTGCTCAATGAGCAGCAATTCTCATCTACTTAGACTTAGAGAAAGTTGTTTCAGCTTCTCTTGGGTTTCTGATGGCTAGAGAACTCGCATGAACAACAACGAAAGGAAGATGGGTCTGAAAATCATGGCTAGATCCCCTACACTCCAATCATACAAGAGCTATAATAATGCAATCTCTTCATTCCCCAAGTCCTCAGAAGACAGTGACGTGATTAAAAAAAAATTAGCAACCCATTACCTAGAGAGTTTAATTACTGATAAAAACTAGACCCAACAGGAACTCCTCCCTAGAAATTCTTTCTGTTCCAACCACCTGGTAGGAACATGCACTCCAATCTGGAACTGTTTTCAAGAAGCTGTACTAACCAGCCCAATCTGCCCCATCCTCTAAGATTTAGGAAAGAGACTCTTGGATAAGTCGCTGAAGCCTAGCTAATGACTCCAGCAGCATTCATAGATCCATGGAAAACAGGGTGTTGGTCCCAGCTGACTCTCATGCCTTTGCAAATCTTGGCCAGACCGTGTAGAAACAAACAAACAAGAAAGACACCTCAATTCATACTTGGAGGTTGTACGGCTACTTTTAATAATCCACTGGAATGGAATTACACTGAAAGAGTGTGTAAAGAGATATTTCTACTTCATCTAGAAATGGACTAAATGTGCCTCATTTTAAGTGGCTTTCCCATACCCCCTCAGAGCTATTTTGGCTCAGATTGATATTGTGCAGGATCACATATTAGCTATGAGCATCTCATCTACATGTGTCTGAAAACTCTGGAAGAGATGAGTCCCAAGAGTGGGGAAGATGGTGGGACCTCAAGGTTACGATACACTTTCTTCAATAGAAAGCTGCTGCCTTGCTTACAAGTTACCCAAGAAGCAAATCCTGCTCATCACAGCAGGCATCATTGTTATTTTCTTAGCGATGATCCATTGGGTCTTACCCAAGGAAAGCACATTCCATGTATTAATAGGACTTAGACTTTGTTCTTTTCAAAACAATAGCCCTGGACTTATTGTACTTAAATGCATTTGATTCATTCCAGAGACTTTTTTATATATAAGAGTATGTTGGGAGGAGGATGGGAAATGGCAGAGGGAGAGAGGGAGGTAATCAAGGGGGAAAAGAAAGGAGAAAAACATTTAAGAAACACAAAATAGAAAATTATCTGTTGATGATAACATACTGTAAAATTTAAAAAAAAACATATGAAAGAAATGGAAATAATAAACTAGAATAAAAAATAAAGGCAATTTTTAAAAAAGAGTACATTATGAATGGGTGACACTGATCCATTGGGTAGTGAAAATTACAATACATAATGCTGATGACCCGATTTCTCCTCAGTTTATCTCATTGCAAACGGATCATGGAGAAGTGGTTTTACAGGATTTCCATCCTATAAACAAAAGTTGCCTTGAGCTTCTTCTCAAGGTGATATGAAATATAAGTATCTAAAAGAGCCTAGAAGCTCCCTTTATTGTGTGATGTGTATTACATTGCTGCAAAATGACAGCGACTAAGAGGTAAGGATTTTAGCAAGAAAGGTCAGCCACTTATACACTGATGGAAAACTTGGCCTCCTCTGTAGAGAATAAATGCTCTTCTTAGCTAAGCTCACAGATGTGGGAAGCTTGCTTAGACAGCCAGATCATCCAAATAAACCCTGTGATTAGCGAGCGACAGACCATTCTCACACCATAAACTGGTATGAATAGGTTACACAAAAAAGGCACAAATAAATCAAAATTAGCTGGCCTTTTTCAATCAACCACAAAATAATATAGCTGAAGGGGAAAACCCATGGGAATTTAATACTTCCCTTTGAAGAACTCCACCAACAAAAGTGATGCTTGCAAGACAAAAAAAACATCCCATCATTCACACGATGTATTTATTATTTGAAAGCCCTTTCACATCTCTTACTTTTCACCTTCACAATCTATGAGGCCTGCATGAGGGTATTATTATCTACATATTCCAAGTGATAAAATAAAGAGAAAGGGTAAGTGAGTTTCCCATAGTCACATACCAGGTTGAGGGTTATGTCCAAGATTGTGTATAACCCATGTTGCTGAAATTGAATTAGATCTCTCCTTCCAGATCCTAAGTTTCTATGTAGCCCATGCCATCTTGGCCATTCCTTTTCTAAGGAGACTAGATGCCCTTTTCAGGCTATGCTGAGAGAAATAATAATCTGGAGTGCCTTGACCTCCTGACCGTAAGTCACCCTTGTGGGTGTTGACAAGCATTTTTCAGACTGAATGAAGAAGAGAGAGTGCTTATCTCCCCCTCCTCTCTTTTTATGTCCTATGAGTATTATTCCATAGTGCAAGTATTTCAACCCTCGGTATACCAGAGAACACGATTAGACAGGTTAGTCAGGCATCAGATTTCAGAATCTTAACTTCTTCACTTTTCTTCTTTGCACGTAAACTTGAGAACTGACACCAAGATAGGAAGAGGGAAAGTGGTAGAGGCAAAATAGAAGATTAAAAGTTAAAAGACCCAGAGAGTTAGGAAGGAGTCAGAGAGTTAGGAAGGAGTCAGAAAGTATGGAGGTGGAGACCCCAAGGGGTCCGAGGCAGCTGTGATATGATGTAGTAATCAAGTAGTATGATGCGGCCAAGGTAGTGTGTGACCTGGGGAAGTCTGAAGGAGAGCAGCATGGTAGTTTCAGAAAGAAACCACACATGAGGAGAACAAAAGAAAAATAAGTCTCACCAAAGGTGGGAGAGTACATACTGGCTATTAAAGCTAGTGGGTCCTATTCCTTGTTGGGAAATAGATAGCTTGGTGAGTTAATGATCTTGGCAATTAAGCTCAATTATTTTTTTTAATGGGCTTGAACTGTAGCAGGAGAGAGTAGATAAAAGATGCCTAAAAAGGTGCTTTGCCAATAGTGACACTCATTAGACATGAGATCAAATGGGTCACCAGTGCTTTAGAAGAGAAAACCCTAAATCTATCTGTTATCTAGAAGAAAGGCTGAGATGATCTCTGATAGCTGTCTAGAATTCTAGATTCCGCAATTGCCATGAGTAGGAGCTAACCTGTAGGCAGGCATCGAATCCCGCAGTAAGGTAATATTAAAAGCTAAAAGGACCTGCTTATTGTCAAGTGTAATTTCCTCAGTGTGATGAAGAACTCTGAAAGCTGGAGTCAGAGATGAGCTTTATTCCTGAACCTGTCATTCATTCACTACGTGTCCTTGAGCAAATCACTCAAACTCGCTGAGCCCCAATGATTCAGCTGTGCATGGTATAGATGATAATACTCAACACACAGCCTTGTTGTGAGCATCACATTACAGAATATACCCAAAGTGCTGAGTTCCAGAATGCACTTCGTACACGTCAATATTACTGAGAAGGCCAAGATCCAAGAGGAGGAACAATGTTCCAGTGCTAAGTTAAATATCCAGTACATGTGTCTCCTGGCTAAAGCGTCATTGATTGGGGGGTGTTTATGAATGACAGTGTGGTGATATGTTGAGATGCCCCCCATTCGCCCATTGCACTGAGCTATGAATAAACCCTAAATCAGGTGCCACGCCATTTGTTTCCTTCCCACTCATGTTGAGAGTGCAGAAAAGAAGCGAGTCGCCAGAG
This sequence comes from Tupaia tana, assembly GCA_026018925.1. Taxonomy (NCBI): domain Eukaryota; kingdom Metazoa; phylum Chordata; class Mammalia; order Scandentia; family Tupaiidae; genus Tupaia; species Tupaia tana. Next base: position 62,704,486 of record JAKSZU010000011.1, read on the forward strand.
ATCGAGATGGCAGCTACCCAGCAACCTGTGGAAAGTCTCCGTTCATCTCTAATCTTTCTTTTTTTAGATTTTATTTATTTATTTATTTATTTATTTATTTATTTATTTATTTTAAATTCATTCACTGTATATCATTGCAGCATACAAAATGAGATTTCCCATTCAGAATATACACTGTACATTGGCTTAATCAATAATATTACTATACATGTTATCATCAACACATAATTTTTTTTTCTTGTTTCTTACGTATTTTGCATTCCCCCCCCCCCCCTTGATTCCCTATTTCTCACCCTCTGCCATTTTCCACCTTCCTCCCACACTGTCTCTGGTAGCTACAGTTGCTGTCCATGCATCCCTAATCTTTCCAATACAGCAGTGATACCTGAACTCACAGAGCTAGAATCTTAAGGAATGTGCTTTGAAAAACCCTGACCTAAGAGGAAAGAAGGGAGGAGACAGCAACAGGCAGCATGGGAAAGGCCCCCAACACGCTCAGAAGCCTTGCCGCCATGGCTACAGGAGTCAGAACAGAAACCTGCAAGGGTGCAGACACCCAACCACCATGCACCATGGCCTCGAGAGGCTGGTCCCATCTTGAGAAAGAAGAGCCTAATCACACCCCAGGCTCTCTCTTTCTGAGCTCCCCACGAGACTGCCTGTGTCACCCAGAATGCCAGCTAAGCCATAAATCCACCCATTGGGTGAGCCCCAGCAACCTGTATAACCCTGCTGGGAAATAACACATCCGGCCCTTGACAGCACCCATGACTGCTTGGCGGAGAAGTGGTATTTTAAAGAAAGAGAGAAAAAAAAAAAAAACGCCCTATTATTTTACTCTGGTAATTGACAACAACTTTCTCATGAGTAATTTTATTGCGCTCAGGGTGTGCCGGAGTTGATTTAACTTCTTAACTACTGCCTTAAACTTGCAGTGCAAACACTATTTTGAATGGAATAAAACATGCTTCAAAAATCCATAAGGATGTCAAAATGTCTGTTCCTACAGCCCACACTCTAAACACCTCTTTCTCCAATTCTCCTCTTGAAGTCTCCTTTTGGAAGGAGAAAACATCTTACATTGGGGATCCTGAAAGAGCTGACTTAATTTCAATTCTAGTACGTATGCGTGTGCATTGCTTGGAACTTGATTTTATAGCAACATCTGAATGATTCCCAACGTGGAACCTGCAGAAGATTAGTTCCTCAAAATATTCTTGAAAAAAAGAAAAAGGTGGAGAGTGGTTTCTACAGTCATATATCATTGGAAACAGCCACCTGTTCAATAGTAATGTTAGCAATTTGTACTATATTGGGTTGTTGGAAAAGTCATGACACATTTTCCTATGTTCTTCTATGCAAAAATGTGTCATGACTTTTCCAACAGCCCAATAATTAGTGTGGTAGAAGTTCCCAGAAGTCCTGCAGAAGAAAGCCAAGATCATCACTGTTTTGAACACAGGATTCGCCTGTGGGAAATTGCATACACATGCAAACACATTCTACCTCTTTCTAATTTAACTGTGGTATCTGAACTCACAGAGCTAGAATATTTTTTAAATTATTTATTTTAATTTTATTTAGTCATTTATTTATTTTAATTTGATCAGAAAGAGACAGAGAGAGAGACAGAGAGAGAGACAGAGAGAGAGAGAGAGCAAGCCACCAGATCCAGGACTCAAACTGTGGTCAGCCATGTGGGAGTGTCCAGCACCTTAACCACCATGCCACCCACTGGTCCCACACAGAGCTAGAATCTTAAGGAACATGTTTTGAGATACCCTGAGCTAAAGAGGAAGAAAGTACAGTCAATGCTCAGAAGTAAACTATATTCTACTTTACTCTGCCTTTGTACTTCAAGTATTAATCCAATGCACATTTATTGAGTATTCAACATAGATAGTGGGCAATAAGAAATACATCGATAAATCACGTTGAATAAGCAGATGATAAAGCAATGTCACTGAGAAGGACATGGGTAGACCTTTGAAAAGTCTCCTTTGATCCCCCTTGCTACTTAGATGAAAAAACTGGGACCAAAGAAATTAAACACTTACATACCTCTTCTACTTTGAAGTCCCTTCAATTAGTTATAAACATGGACTCAAATAAAAATTTGGCCTGGAGAAGGAATAATGGTTCTATGGACAAGTGCCATGATGCAAAGGCATCTGCACATACTCTCAAAATGAGGGTCTCAAATCCTAGAATGTGTAGGGAAGGGGCAGAAGTTAGGATCACGTATTTCTAGGAAAGGTTTCAAAAAAGAAATCTGATGAGCTGTATGTCCTATAGTGAGGAGAAGTTAGACTCTCAAACCTGGTCTCTGTACTTAGAGAAAAACGGGTCTAGGATCTCTGCATTCAAGTCCACTTGGTGTTTCCAGGACCCTGTATGGCTGTGGGAATGCCCTAAAGTTTGTGAGAAACGCTGCCCTTGTTCTCTCGCCATGTGTGCCCAGTGGGTTCACCAGGTTCACAGTAAGAGCTCTTCATGGCTTTATCTATTTTGCTCTAGTGCTTTCAGTGATAAGTTAAACATAAGTAGAAACTATTAAGTCAATAATGTGGTTTTTCTTCCTCAGCTTTAAGAGAGCACATTCATTCTTAGAGCTTTAATTGTAACCTATTAACAGATGATTCCCATATCTATAAATCCTAAACTTTTATCCATGTTCCATGTCTCATACCCCAGCTGCCTATTGGATATTTTCATTAGCCTCCAAATTTTGCTCCAGGTTATCGTCTCTCAAATCAACTTCTCCTCCCACTATTCCTATGTCACTGTAAGTTAATTCTCTGTCATTCTCCAATGGCTCATTTTTACTCTTTCAGGCACTTAGTTTTGAAAGCATGGAACTTCCCCCCTCTCTTTCCCACTTCTCGTGGGCAGAAAGTAACTAAGATCTGTTATTTCCTCTTTGACTTGTTTCTTTTGTCTATCTTTTCCTTTCCTTTTCTATTTGCTATTTCTATTCTGCTATGAATACAGAGCAGATGTGGCCCCTTGTGGTCGAATTGCCAGTCTTCTCTCAGTCCCTAGTCATTTCTTTCTTCATTTCACCCATATGATTCCTATACCAGGCTGTGCCAGTAGCCTTTGTTGAAACAAAACAAAAATAATGAGTGCTCAGAATGCTGTATTTTTAGTAAGTTTTCCAAGTAATCCTGATCATATTTCACAGTTAGAAACTCTTACACCATTTGCTCTTAGTGGCCATTCAAAGTGAGGTGGACTCTTTAGTCACAGTATGTCCTGGGTCACATCCTCAACCTCTTCATCAGCCACAGATAGCCTCGTCTGTTGCCTGCACCTGTTACCATGCACCGTATCTGCTCAGTGCTTGACACCAACACTATTAAGAATCTACCAGAGCCAGCAGATGGTGTGGTAGTTAAGGTCCTAGACTCCCACATGGCCAACTACAGTTCAAGTCCCACACCTGGCAGCCTGCTGTCTTGCTCTCTCTCTTTCAGTGGTGAGCATGTGTGCCCTGTAGCAAATTAAATAACTAAATTAATTTAATTTAATTAATAATTCTTTTTAAAAAGAATACTCCACTGTACCATTTTCTTGAAAAGTAATCTTCATTTTGTAAGCTAAGTAATGTGATTGAATGTATATAAAAAATTAAAAAAAAAAAAAACAGCATGGTACTGGCACAGAAACAGACAGGTGGATCAATGGAACAGAATAAGGTCCCCAGAAATAAATTCACAAATATACAATCAGCTTGAGAAGGGGCACCAGTCAATCCAGTGGGAAAAGGAAAACCTCTTCAACAAATAGTGCTGGAAAAACTGGATTTCCACATGCAGAAAGATGAATATGAACCCCTAACTCTCACCTTTGACAAAAATTAAGTCAAGGTGGATCAATGAACTAAACCTAAGACCTCATACTATAAAACTGCTGCTGGAAAACCCTGGGGAACTCTGGGAGACATTGAGGTAGGCAGAGACTTCTTAAGTAAGACCCCCAAAGCACAGTCAATAATCCCCAAAATAAACAAGGGGGATTACATCAGACTAAGAAGTTTCTGCATGACAAAAGACACAGTAATTAGTGTGAATTGACAGCCCTCAGAATGGGAGAATATTTTTGCAAACTATGCATCAGGTAAGGGGCTGATAACCAGAATACACAAGAAACTCAAGCAGCTGTTCTAAAAAAAGATGATCAACTCTATTAAAATATGGAAGAATGAGTTGAAAAAAAACACTCTGTAAGGATGACATACGAATAGCCAAAAGGCATATGAAAAAATGCTCGACATCCCTCATTGTAAGGAAAATGCAGATCAAAACAACAATGAGATACCACCTAACCCAAGTCAGAATGACTAAGATTAAAAATATATATATAAAAATAATCAGTGCTGGCAGTGTGTGGTGAAAGGGGAACTCTCTTACACTGCTGGTGCTGGTGGGAATGTAAATTGGTCCAGTCATTATGGAGAATAATTTGGAGATTCCTCAAAGATCTACAAATAGAACTATCATGTGATCCAGCAATCTCACTCCTTGGTATCTTGTACCAAGAACAGAAGAATTCTTCATCAGAAAAGTGCTTTCACATTGATGTTTATTGCAACACTATTCACAATTGCTAGGACATGGAACCAACCCAAGTTCCCACGAACAGATGGGTTGAAAAACTTCAGCACATATACTCTATGGAATACTATTCAGCCATAAAAAAAAGAAGACCCTGGTTTATGACAGAAAATGGAAGACTATGGAAGATTTACTACTGAGTGAAGCAAGCAAGTCAGGCTATAAAGGAGAGACATTGTATGTCCCCACTTAATATATACCAAATGTCCACACTCTATGACTGAAACTGATTGACTAAAAAATATAGAAACACAGTAAATAGATGTGAATGCCAGATATAGTGTGTGTGAAAGAGTAGAGTCTGAGGAAGGACATTTAGAAGAAAAATAAGAAGTAAATCATTAATGTCACAAAGAAATGTGTTACCTGTTGAAGATCATTTTATAGTTTTACCAACTGGACTAGGGAGAAATGTTCACATGTTGGAATATTCACTTTGTAAGGTAAATAATGTGATTGAATGTATAAAAGAAAAGAAAATAGAAAGTCTTAAATAAAAAAGTAATCTTCCATCAGCATCTAAAATCCTTATCAAAAATGATATCTCATATTCCCCATCAATAAGAAATACAAATAGAATGAAGGGTCTTAACATTCTAAGTTTTCACATATATTGTTGCCTATACTTATTTGAACATCAGTGAAAATAAATAATTGTAGAAAGAGGGTAAGAAATAAAATGTGTCTCTTTTAGATATAATTGGAGGTAACCAGTAGAGAAAAAAATGGCAAGAACTAATAAAGTGAAAGCAGTGAGTTGAAAACTGCCCGTTGAGGACATGGGTTCTGTCCACTAATGTGCCAGGACTTCTTGTTAATGTTAAACCCAAAGTCAAGAGGGTGGTTTGGCCTCATTTTGCATTTTGAGGAAAAGAGTTAGAGACTCCTACTGGAGTACTCCTACTCCTGCTGGCTGTTTCAGCAGGGACTTGTTCAGTCTTTCCTCCACTTACAGGGTAGAGTTCTTGGACTCCTCTCCGTTAGTCCAATATGGTATCCACCTTCCTGTCAGCCCTACTGAACTCTTGCTAATCTCACTTCCTGCACCTCCCCCACCCCACCCAGCCCCACGAGAGAACAAACCTAGTTGAGAGGGTAAATGAGAGTACTGCAAATTGAGCAAAACTAATCCCAGGCAAAGACTTTTTATCCAGGAAAAGTCTCCATCTACCATCCTCACAGTACGTCACAATCTCCTCTTAATAATTTACATGCTGGGGGCCAGCAGGTGGCATAGTAGTTGGAGCGCTGGACCCCACATGGTTCCAGACTCAGCAACTTGAAACTCATGCTGGGCACGTATGCATACATGCCCAAAATCCTGGGAGAAGAATGGAGAAAAAGATACTATGGTAAGGTCACCTCCCTCGGGGTGTCTCTGTCTCTCTGCCTCTAGCAAGTGCACGTGCCCCATAGCAAAAATCTCTGGGGAAAAAAATAACAATTTACATGCTGGAAAGTTGCAAAGATTAAACTTGTTGAGAAATGTGATGCTTTGTATTCTTGAGATGGAGTGCTCTGAACCAAAGAAGGGAGGGGCAAGTGGACTGCAACGGGTAACAGGAGAAGAGGAGAGGAAAGAAAGACAAAAGAGAACACACTCTGCAATCTGTGCTAAGAGCCTTTGTTCAGCCAGCACATTATTTGGTAATCTAGAGGACGCATAATAATGCATTTTATCTGTTCAGCTTATTATGTGTATGTGTCATAGGTCTACGTGCGTATTACAGACCATAAAATATATATCATATGTGCCAGAAAAAAAAGAGAAGAGAGTACAGATGTTCCTGACTCAGTGAGTCTTCGCTCTGTCTCAGGCAGGCTAGTCTTCCCCAATTTTGATTTTCATCTCAAGCCATGCCATGGTTTTTAAGAAGAGACCATTTCATAAAGTAGAAATCGTTTTTGAAATAATAATTGGAGGCAACCCCATGGCCTAATGGCTAAGGAAGCCAGATCCCACATGGCCAACTGCCCCATTTGAGTTATAGGCCTGGCAATTTGAAAAACATGCCAAGTGCATGGGTATGTATGCCCCAAACACCAACAAGATGGAGAAACAGAGAAGAGATTGTGTTGTGACTACTTCCCATTGGAGGATACTTTCTCACGCTTCCTCTCCCTCTCTGTCCCTCTCTCTCTCTCTGGCAAGCACATGTGTCTCAGGCAATAAATAATAATAACAAATGGCTATGTAATTCCTTCCTTCAAGAACCTAGACAAAGAACAGCAATAAGACTTTACTGGGCATCGAGTGTTGAGTTTATTTGCAATGGGGAAGGGAGATATGGACAATACAATGCTCAGCATAGTACTGAAGTGGAACATCCCACATGTTCACTTCCTGTTTGCAGACCTGCTAGAGCAAACAGGTTTATATTTACATTTTCTACATGTTCTTTATTAACTGAATATTCACGGTGAGACTTCCACAGTAGAATAAGAAAAGGCTTTGGGGTTAGAAAAACCCAAGTTCAAACCTTGCCTCTATCCCTGGGGGTTGTATGAACCTGTCTGATTCTAGGTTAATTTGTTTGTAAAACAGAATAGCAATTCCAACCTTGGAGGTTTTGTAAAGAGCAGAGATGGTGGCTGCAATCAGCACACTGCACGTAACGACACTGTAGGCTTCTCAATGACAAGCACACAACTGGGAGAAATTTTACCCCAACCTCTAAGATACTCCGTTCTACCTACTCTAGACTCCATGGGAGCATAAGCATGCCAAGGGAAAATTTGCTGAAGGAGACTAGCCTTTCGGAGGCCAGCCTGAGCTCCTGTAATGGCCAAGGAAGAAAGACAATGAATTCTAGTCAGTCAAACTTCTGCAGAGCCCCAGAGTACATATTATATCTTAAGAATACAATTCTCTTAAAGGAGGATTTGCCAAATAGCATCAAAATTAGTTAATCAATGCTAACTTATTAAGGAAAATGTGAAGAAATGCACAAAGCGTCTTTAGGGTTATTCATTGCTTTTGGGTGAGCTTATTATTTGCTGGGCATAGTTTAGAGTCCTTGATTTGTGCAGGACCAAGTCTGTGCTCCGTTGCTGACAAACACAGGTCACTGTAACTAGATCCTTACAGTCACTGATTTAACTATTGATTCACTGATTCATTCACTTAGAAACTGTTTCATGTTTTGTTTAAGAATACCACTGAGGAGACCAGCAGATGGTGTAGTGGTTATGTTGCTGGATTCCCACATGGCCAACCATAGTTCATGTCCCAGTTCCAATGACTGAAAATTCACAATGGGCATATGTACCCAAAATCCCAGAGTAGAATGGAGGAGAAGGGATTGCCAACCTTCCTGGGGGGTGACTTCTCACTTTCTGTCTCTCTGTCTTTCTTTGTCTCACTGGCAAAAACATCTCTCTCAAAAAAGAACAAAACCACTGGGGATTATAATACATAAATAAGAAGTGAGGGAAGAGCATGTTTACCTGGAAGAATATGTCTGTCTTCAAGCAGTGATAGGCAATCTTGACAAGTCTGAAAAATCTGAGCCTGTGCATTGCCTCCAGCTGTCAGGACATCCATGGAAATCATCAGAGACAAAAGACATAAGAAGTGAAAAACACTTTTTTATTAAGAGGATTAAAAAAAAAAACAAAGAATGGAAAACAAAAGAAACTTTTTGTTTAATACATAGTCATCATTTTCAAGAGATATTTTATGTACTTGAGAAAACTTGGCATATCTACATATATATCATGAAGAGATAATCACTTATAGTAACAGTTCAAGAAAAATTAAAGCGCTATTCTTTTATTCTTTTACCTTTTCTGAAGATAAAAAAATGTAAATGTCATAAGCAGCATGTATTAATTTTCTCACCAGTGCCTTTAAGTAGTATTTGTATTACTATAAGAGTTCAAAACAAGGTATGGCTGTTGTTTGTTTTGAGTGTTTTTATTTTTGTTTTTGTTTTTGTTTTGGCTATAGGGCATGTGTACTCACCAGAGATACAGAGAGAGAGAGAAAAGTGAGAAATCACCCTCCATCCATGAACAGGATGGCCACGCCACAATTCATTCTCCATTCTCCTTTTGGTATTTTGGGCATGCAAGCACATGTATCCAGTGTGATTTTCATGCCACTGGGTCCTGGACTCAAACCATGCAGTCTACCATGTAGGATCCAGCCGCTTTAATCTCTGAACCACCTGATGGCCCAGAATGATTGTCTTAAACTGGAACAGATAGACAATTCTTAAGTGTGGAAAAGGACTGAGTCAAATCTTCTGAAATAATAGTAATTAAGACGCCTACTATAGAGAACAAGGTTCCACATGGCGCCAGCGAAGTAGATTTTTGCAGGGAATGAAGATGTTCTACTGATAATTCAGCCTCCAACAAACGAGTTAGCGGCAGAAGAAGCTGGGCGGACCTTCAGAACAAGGTTCCACGTGGCACCAGTGAAGTAGATTTTTCTACTAACCGCAAGCGTGCCGCACAGTTTTCTATTTTGTGAATTTTTTTTAAAAGAACAGTAATTACAATTTTTTTAAAATTTTTTGTCTTTTTTTCTCCTTTTGTTGTTGTTTCTCTCTCTCTTTTTCATTTTCCTTTTTCTTGTCTCTCCACCGTCCAATATCCATTCGATGTGTTCTTAGACGGAGCTAAGAGCACTGTAGCTAAACATCCAAATACTAATAGGGTTAGATTTTTCCCCAATATCTACTGAAACTACTGCACCAGCGATCACAACAGAACGGCAAAGAGATTCTAGATCACCTCTGCTTGCTCCTGAACATTTAGACTGAACTTCAAGAATTTGAAAGAGACACATCATCCATCAGATGACAAGAAATCACCGCCGGATCACGAGAAATATGGGAAAACGAGAAAATACCTCTCCTCCAAGGGAAAAGAGTAACTCTTCTTCATCCACAAGCAGTTTGGTGAAAATCATGGAAATGTCTGATAAGGAATTTAGAGCATTCATAATGTCGAAGCTAACAGAGATGGAAGAGAAGAGAGATAATGAACTGCTAAAGAGAAAGGAGAAAGAAGTTGATGAGTTCCAGGAGATGAGGAAATTCTTGCTAGATCTAAAAGAGGAATTACACACTTTACAAAAGACTCAAACGGAACTTCTAGAGATGAAGTCTATAATACAAGAAGTCAAAATCTCCCTTGAAAGTATTAAAAGCAGGCTAGATCATTCAGAAAACAGAATCTCAGATGTAGAAGAGAAAATGGCTGGCCTAGAAAAATCCACCACGAAGACTGAGAAAATTGCCCAAAAATTTGAGAATGATAAGCGAGAAGTACTGGATACTATCAAACGTCCAAATATCCGGATAATTGGCATTCCAGAAGGTGAAGAGAACCATAAGGGCATTGATAATCTATTCCATGAAATCCTGCAAGAAAACTTTCCAAACCTAGAAAGGCATTCGAAGATCCAGTCCCAGGAAATACAAAGGACCCCAAATAGAATCAACCCAAGAAGATCTTCTCCAAGACACATTATAGCCAGGTTGACCAAAACCGCAGACAAAGACAAGATACTAAGATTAGCAAGAGAAAAACATCAAGTTACCTACAAAGGACATCCCACCAGGCTAACAGCAGATCTCTCATCGGAAACAATGCGAGCGAGGAGAGAATGGGAAGATATATTCAAAGTGTTACGAGAGAAGCAATTTCAGCCTAGAATACTGTACCCGGCAAGATTATCTTTCAGGTGGGAAGAAAAGACAAGAATATTCTCAGATAAACAAAACCTGAAAGAATTTACCAGCACCAGACCAGATCTCCAAGAAGTTCACAAGGGTGTGCTGTATCAGGAAAATTAAACACAGACACACGGAAATAAGAGTCCAAAAACTAAGAAAGTGGCCAACTTAATCATAGGGACAAGCCTGGAGTTGAATATTATATACCAGAATTTAACCAGGAAAATTGAACCAGAACAGAAGATAAAAGTACATAAGACTGATAGGTTCATGCACCTACCATTTGAACAGAATTCTAACCTGTTTCCTGGCTTTAAGCAAAATTCCTTGGCATTTCTTTGATTTAAGTTAAAACTGGTTTTCTTAGTAGTAATGAGTGAACTCACCATTGAAAGTAGTTAGATTATGTAGGAAATTGTGTGATCAATGCAATGTGGGTGGGAAGGGAATGAAGGACAATTGTGGACACTGGAGGTGGTGTGCAAGGAGGGTGGGAAGGGACAGAGGGTCAGAAAGAGGGGTGGAAATATTTCTAGGAACTAGAAATGGAAAATGTTTTGTAATGTGCATGATTGAGTCACTATGCAGTGTGTAAAGTTTCAAGAAAAAAATAAATATATTTATTCAATGACTGCAGTAGGATATGTAGCCCCAGCTAGGTACTACTTTGTAGGATGCATAAAGTTAGACTTGTGTTCATGGAAATGTGGATGTCACCTGTGTTTTCTATGAGGATATTTAGATTGATTAGGGTCTTTGGTGATTCAATAAAATGTGGGGGGAAAACAGTATAGAAAGCAAACATAGATACCAGAGACAGTGTGGGAGGAGAATGGGAGATGGCAGAGGGTAAGAGATATGGAATCAAGGATGGGGGGAAAAAAGCTAAACATACAGAAAACAAGAAATGGAAGATCATCTGCTGACAGTAACATGTTTGTTGATGTGCTGGATTGAGACAATATACAGTGTACTCTGGATGGAAAATCTCATTTTGTATGCTGTAGTGATGTACAGTGAATGAATGCAAATAAATAAATTGAAATTAAGAAAAAAAAAGACGCCTACTATAGAAATAGCTAATGTTCATTTTTCAAGTACTTAACACTGTGCTGAGCACTGTGGCATGTGCTTAATCTACTGCCCTGAATGATCCTCATATAATGCTATGATGACATCAAGTTTTGTTGTCTCATTTTATACGGAGGCAAACTGAAGTTTGGAGATGTTCAGCAAGTTCATGTTTCCACAGCAAGTTGTAGATGGTAAGGCTGGCATTTGAACCTGGGTTGTGTCACTTTAAGGTTAGTGTTCATTCAGTTAGTTAGTGAGGTTTCTCTCACATCAAGGATTTAGATGAGAAAGAGGTATGTCAGGCAAGGGAGATGAGAATGCACCACAGCATGGTGAAAAATATCCATGGCCTGTGATGAAACGGAAATAATTGACGACAGTGGGCATCGCTGGTTGTTCCCAATTCCCTTATTCACCCTTTGCTTTCGCAATAAAACCCTGGATCTTACCCAGGTGGGAACATGGCCATGCACAGTAAAAACTATATTGCCCAGCCTCCTTTTCATCTGGATGTAGCCATGTGACTGAATTTTGGCCAATGAGATCTAAGTGAAAGTCAGGTATGCAACTTCCAGAAAATATCCTTTAAAAGGAAAGGATCGTTTCTTTCTTCATGCTTTCCTCATTCTTTCAGGCTGATCTGTGGATCTGATAGCTGGTTCTGAAATGGACCATCCATATCACAGATGACTTTGGGAATGGAGGTCACACAAAGTAAAGCAGCTCGGGTCTCTGAGTACTTGGTAGAGCAGAGACGTTATTCCTGTTCAGGGCTGCCTATACTCAGTCTTTGAAATGAGAGTGGAATAAGCTTCTGTGTAGTGTTAAGTCCCTGTTATTTTGGGTTACTGGCAATTATTGTTACTGGCAATTGAACCTAATCCTAATTAACACGTAGTCTAAGTTGAAGTGAGCCAAGAGTTTCTGTAGGTGATCAGCGGGAAAACAGGTTGGAAAGATATGGAAATCATGGAGAAGTTCTCAAGTCAAGTTAAGGCTTGTGTCACTGATTTTGTAGGCTTTCTGGTCAGATGAATATAATGACTGTGGTATTTCCAGAAGAATACTCTGGCTGCATTGTGTAGAGTGTCCTAATTCAGAGAGTTAATGAAGGAGATGAAAGCATTTTAAAAGTCACTCCAGTAAAACACATATAAAGTGTTCAGGATCTCTCAAAAGGGGAAGGAATGGGTGGTCAGAAATCAAAGCTGTAGAATTAGGATACAAAGTCAACATCTATGGTTAGGATATAGAATAGTCAAAACTGATGGAGATACCTCCTTGGAAAGTCATGGTACATTGGCAAAAGCAGATATCAGAAAGCAAAAGAAATATCAAAGAAAGACACTGACACCTATTTAAGACTATAGAGATAGAAATCATGCTGAGAATTCTAGAGAGATACAGCCAAGGTATACATGCCTGTAGCTTGTTAGATGCAAAGTCTAAAAAAAAAAAAATGGAGGCAATGAAATCACAACACTAGATGAGTTTCTCAAAGAATATGATACAGGAATAGAATTGAGTTTGTAAGCTAGAGAAGGGACGAGAGGAGATTGAGATGGAGAAATGGGGAGTGAAGAGGAAGGAAGAACATCAGTCTATAATCTTGTCTTAGAGTTAGAGTCTAAGAAACATCAACAGTGGAATGTGTCAGAAAAGAAGAAGAAAAAAATGAGAAATGATTATCAATTTGGCAATGAACAGGTGGGTCACTGCTGGCTTTTGAGTGACAGTATCACTTAAGGGGTGAGAGTAGAAGCATAGTATGAAGAATGAGCCAGTTCCCAAACTGTCCTGTTCCAGGGCGAGTGAAGGGGTGGCCCATGGCCCAAGTGCTAAAGACTGAGCAGAGATCTGTACCCCACTGATCCAGCAGGACTCAGAGGCAGAGTCCAGATCCACAACTGGGATCTCCAGACAGTTTGGCAAATACCAACTAATTGTATGGCTTCCCTAGTGCCCTCCAGCCACTACCTCATGGAGACAGAGACAGCTCCAGCCTGTACACACCACAGTCATTGTGGAGGTGTCCTGCCCCCATAGTTACTCCACCCAACCCAGACACCTTGGAGCAGCTATTCTATAAAGCACAGCAGAGACTGTTACCTCTCTAAATGAAATGAGCTGAAGATGAAAGACCAAGGCGATCATTTTAGTCGGGCTTATGCATAATTACGCATTCACCAGTCAGAGCTTTAATTACCTAGAGATAAAGGTACCATTAGTGTTTCAGGGAAAACTGGCTCCAGCAAAATGCATTTCTTTTGTCTCCTAGCCAGTGACAACTAACTGTTATCCTCCAAAGGGCTTAGCAAACAGACTCCAACCTAAACCTTGAAAGGCTCGGAACCATAGAAGGTGATGCCACTGAGTAAGCCACAGCCTCTGTGGGAGACGGGCTCAGGCTGAGAAGGCGAGAGAGCGCTGGAGACAAGGGTCACCTCCTTGAATGACAGCGTAACATCAGGGACAGAGGGAGGGAGATGTGGAAGAGAGAAGGCAGAGGACACTATGGATGCTTGCTTAAAGTATTGCCTTGCGACTCTCTGGCATAAAATGCAGAATCTCAGGTTCTACCCCCGACCCACCAAATTGAAATCCATATTTTTAACATGACACCCCACTGGTTCACTGCATATTGAAATATGAGACACATTGCTTTAGAGGGTCTCATACTCAAGGACAACCTCTCTATTGTTTATTATTTTACATTGTTAAAGTAGCTTTTTAATTTCTCCCATGAGCAAGAGAGACAGAGAGAAAGGCAGAGACAGTGAAACTGCACCCCTATGTGTCATGATGTCACGGCCCACCCCCAGATTCACCTAGCCCTGGATCACGGGCACACGTGCACGCCAACATGCTCCAGACACAAATCCAGAACCTTCTCACACAAGCCAGTCTCGCGGAGCATCACAGTTTGTTGCTGTTTACTGTCCAGCCCCACCGTCCGTTATTTCAAACAAGAAGCTGGGGTTTGCCCACCTCTCCTCTTGTTCTGTGCATGAGAAAGAGGAAAAACTGCAATAGAAATGTGTGTGTGTGCTGGGGGGGAGTGTTTTTCTTTCCTTTCTTTGCTTTTTTTCACATCTGGCAGAAGACATAGGTTTTCCCTTCCAGTGTAGCTTTAAAAGGTAAACATAATTGAATGGGGGCGAAGTGGGGCGGAAGTAAAGACCATAAAACACACACAATGTCAAACCGAAATGATTAATAAAGCTGAGAGGCACAGCATCCCCGGTGTGGCGGGAGATGCGACAGACAGGTCAGGGCAAACACTGGTGAATTCATCTCAGTACTTCCCGCCTAAGGGCTGGGACAGGCAGCAACAGAAAGAAAACCATTTCACAATGAGATGAGGGAACTGGCAGGAGAGAAACCTCAGGAAAGGGGGGACGGGATGAGAAGGAATCACACGGGGAGAAATTCCTTGGGTGGTGAGGTTATAGGTGTGGTGGGATGTCAGAGTGGCATCTAACTCATACCCACAAGATCGGATTAGCAGCCCATAAATGCCAACCATCCACCTGGAGTTTTGAATAATTAACCAAATTTCTGAAGCCTGAGGACAGATCTGGCTTTGCATCACAATAATGCTACTAATTAGAAATGTAAATGTGAGCATAACATAAACGTGTTCATTGAGCCTTGACTTCCTCATCTGTGGAATGGGGATATTCCATCAACCTCATAGAGTGGTAAAAAGTAAATGAGATAAGCACGTCGATCCTGAGCGCCATGTCTGGTTCATATCACTCACTTAAAAATGTTAGCTATTCTTACTTACTGTTTTCCCAGCAAACTTCCCAAGTATTATTCATTTCCCAGTAAATTTCTCCTTGTTGCCTTGACCTTAATCTGGGTTCCAAGAGTAAGATGGGAGGCAATCACACGATTTAATAAGCATTGCCCTCTGCTTTCTAGATGCCTTGATCACTCATCCCATTGATTCATTCTTTTAACAATATAGAGTCGTGCTGCACATCAGGAATATTAACCACATAAACTACTACACCCATTGGTACCAAAACACCAACAGAAAAGAGAGCATGATGAAGATGCAGGAAACCAGGTGATCTAACATTTTCTCCATCTCATCTACCTGCATTTCCTAGGCCCTGGCTCTGAAGAAGTGCAGAATAAGGTTTGAGCCAACTCTCTGGCCCTCCTGAAAGTGCATCTATGTTCTCAAGAATGACCCTTGTACCAGGTAAGCAGGTCTGCCCTTCCTGCACCTTCAAAGGGTATTCCTGGTAGACCAAAGGGTACAGAGCCAGTGAAGTCAGACTGTCACTCATGCAATTTCTTGGCATTGCTGTGTGCTCTACATTCCAAACCAGATCAGCCACTATACAAACTAATGTCCTTTGTCCCAGCGATGATGGAATGAGGAGGCAGGTGGATCTGCACACTGACCTAGGAGGCAGAGAATGTGGCAGGAAAGGCCTCGAGAACACTGCCCAGTGGCTGATGAATTCTTGGTGGCCTTTGTCAAAGACCTCCAACACAAAAAGGACCCTTGCAGAAGTGCCCACACACTCATCATTATTCTCAGAGAAGGGAAAACTAGATTGGAATCCCTATACTACCTCTCTTACCAAAGCTTCCCTCAGCCTATTTTCTCAACCCCTCTACGCCTCAGGTTCCTTGCCTCTATAATGGGAATCACACTTTTGTATCAATCATGGTTCTGCCAGAAACAGATGGTATACTCAAATTGGGTAATTTAAGGAAATTTTAACAAAGGAACTACTTACAAATCAGTGTACAGGATGTGGGGAAAAAGCAGGGGTAGCACAAAGTTCTGGAGCTGGAGACAGTGGGGGTCATTATCTCCCAGGACTGAAGGGCAAGAACCCAGAAGAAGAGCAATGCACCTGTGCAGAATGGGATGCCCTCCGGCACTTGTAACTCCCTCTATATTATACAGCAGCTGCTCTACACAGGTAGGTATCTACTTCTGTTCTGAGAAAAAGAAATCGCCCCTCCATAACCCAACTGTATCCTCCAATAGGAGCCCTCTGAATGTCCAGTACTAACACAAAACCTAGCAAATGTATCAAATTGATATCCTGAGAGGATAAACGTCCTCTGGACCTGAGTGATTTCTTTAGACATGTGACCTCATGACAATTTTCTTTGGCTTCCTCAGGGACAGCCATGAGCCATTGTGAAACACCCCAGAGGATACTGTTTGTTACCATCAGCTCTCTCTGCTCTTGGCTTCCACTATTACTGGCAGTTTATAGACTGCTCTGCACCTGGCTATCAACCACAACCCACTATATCCCCAGAAGGAAAAAACAGCAATGTATTGCAAAAATCTTGGCCTTGTTTGCAAATCCCCTATGGCACTTACTCATATCCAAATCATTTCATCCAGGGCTCATCTAATGGGCAAAGTAGAGGAGCTGAAACGATTCTCGTTAGAGGCAACTGCAGGTAGTAAAGAATCAGGAAACCTCGGAGAGGGTCACCACCATGTGCCTCATTTGGACTTACTGGGTGAGACTGCCCAACCCTTAGCCTACCAGCTTGGTCAACAAGTGAGCCAGCAGCTCCGCCGATGGGTGGATCCAGGCTGAGTTTGTCCCATGGCAACTTGGTTTTTTAATGTCCTGCTAAAAAGTGCAATTTGAAAATAAGAGAGCTGGAGTTTGGTCTCAGGAGCATGTTCAAGCATAAGCATGCATTTGTAAATGGATGCTTCACACTTCAGGATGCCTTACATGTCAGGCCTCTAATTATACACACGTCTACAAAACCCAGCTTTCGGCTCAGATCCCCAATTATTTTCCTAGAGGAACAATGGAAACGCCACTTAGTACTTTTGCCACTGACTTCTGACATTGGGCATCATGCTCTGACCAGGCTCCAAGACCACGGAGCCAATACGCAGAGTGTTTCTTTCCAGGCTGTTGATGGGAAGACAAGCACATTAACTCCCAGGCCTTGACGTTTTCTGTAGCTTTCCACGTTTGTAAATGAAACCAATAACGTGGCCTATGAGAAGAAAGAGACTAGGAGGAGCAAGGAGATCATTGGGACCAGTCGCTAGCAACACTCAAAATAAATACTGAAAACAAACAGGGAAAAAACAACTGACCACCCTGACACCTTTCTCTTTTTCCCTCTATCTCTAAAGCTAGTTAAAGTAACATATTCGCCCCCAGAGTGGTTAGTTCACAGGCAATTGGGGAAAACCCTCAATCCTGGAGGCATTTTAAATGACATAGGCTATCTCACCTCATGGACACAGATGCAGAAAGGAGTTGGGTGGGAGTATGCCTAAGCCAGCTGCCCCGGGGACTGGGACAAGGGGCAGTGGGCTTCGCTTCACCAGTCATATGATGATCAGATAAGATTTGACTCAATATCATGAAATGAGTGAGATGCTGACTCAGCTGATCAAAAATGGAAAAAGTTAATAGGAAAAAATGAATCCCAAGAGGCTGCTGCCTCTTGCAAGTTGGCTGCAAGGCTAAATGCATCATAGGCTTCCAATAAATATAAACTAATAATCAAATTTAAAAGCGAGGAAATCATTGTTCTCCCCAGCCTGGCCGCCTGCCCAGCTGCTGCTCTGAAGATGATGAGTGGCTTTTTATCTGGAAGTAGATCTCCCCTTTGCCCAGAGAAACGATTAGGGACTGCATCCAGCTGGAAGACTTTCCTCAGCAGTGTTTGCTTGGACCACGTCCTTCCTTTCCCAGTAGAATCCTCACACCACACCCCAGGGAACCTCACCCTTGGCATTTCTTTCTTTCTGTTTTTATAAGCAACTTGATTTGCTCCAGTTTCCCTAAGGATCAAAGTATGAAGAGTCCACTTTTGGCTTCCAAGCCTATAATGCGAAGAGTAGAATCACATTAAAATCAGAGAGAGCCCAGGAAGGACCAGAGGAGAAACATCACTCACTCTTTAAATTAGGGGAGTCCTGGGAGTTCCATATCAACTCACCCCTGAAGGCACACGGTCTTCTACAGTCTACAATAAATTCATTCCGTCTCTGCCCAGTAACCCTGCAGTCTTCTTCGGGTTAGTTCCTGTTACTTCTTCCTGTTGAGGTTGCTGACTAAATGCCCTGAATATTAAGATGAGATGAAATGATCAGAAATGGCAAAAAGTCAGGTTCCTCAAAGGAGTAGGGGTCAAAATGCTTCAAAGATAGCTATAGACACCTGGTTTCTTAGGAGTCTCTGCTATAGAAGTTTCCAAAGCAAAGAAAAATAGAAAAGGCTATTTCACTTCTGAAAAATAAATGATTTAAGGAACTTTAAAGACTAAGAGAAAGGGTATTCGTGCATACCAGTATGCTAACTGGATTTCAAAGGGAGAGTTTGGAAGGTGCCAGAGACCTTTTTTGCTTACTCCAATTTTTGCCCAGACTCAGCCCATTTTTTTGTTTGTCCTGAACTGTGGGGACATTCCATTCCAGGCCAACCTAAGGCAGCAAACTCTGAGTAACAAAGAAAATGGGAAGAAATAATGCATGTCACAAAGAACTAGCCAAGGCTTTTTAATTGCTATTTCCTCAAATATATTTAAAAATTTCTAACATCAAATTCTCTATATAACTTGGATTTCTAGGCACCGGTGCATTGCAAATGTAAGACACACATCTGTAGAAGTGTTGTAACTCTCCGTGTGTTTTATCTTTAGAAAAGAATATCCTATCTTGATGCCTTTCAACAAGAGAATTAAATTTATATTTCATAAACTTATAATTAGGACAGGAAGTGTGGAATAGAGAATAGGCCCCATCCAATTCTTCCAGTTGTAGCTTGTGGATCCCCTCCCCAAGGCCCACCTTTGTGTGGCTCACAGAACTCTGGCAAATGAAATTTCAGATCTTGCTGAAAGGCTGTACAGCCTTCTTTAGGTTTTTGAACTCCCAAAACCCCTGTCTCAATGCCGGCTGGGCCGATGTCTCTGTGTACAGGTAAGCTTGATGCTTTACACATGCAGCCAAAAAGTCCAGGCCAGAAAAGCCACAAAATACAATCGTCAAGGGAACCCAAGAGGCTCATTGCTTGGCACGGACTCTTGAAGGACTTTAGCCTCAGCCCCTAGAGGGGATAAGAAGGAAGGATGTCCTCTGCATCTGCTTAGGCTCATTTGGGGGAAACTCAAGTTGGTTTTCCAGAATCAGGCTGGTGTGTGGTCACCAGGCACTAGATAAATAATAACTCAAATTCTGGCCACACATAAAAGAAAACTTGAGTGTCACGATATATGACCATCATTGAGGGTTTCTGGGGCAGACAGGCCTCTGAATGGAGAATGTGGACATCCAAATTAAAGTCACCATTGACACCCCTCACTCCAATTTATACACACACACACACACACAGACACGGCCCCTTCTCCCTCCAGCAACACAATCAATCATGCTGAACACGAGTTCTCAATCACACTCTCCAGTTATCAATAAAATTCAAGGACTCCAGAATACCTTGGACTGACGCCTGACTGAGTTTTTCACTGACTATTTTAGAGTGAGCTCTATCCAAAGGTAAGACCCCTCCAAAAAGGACTCAATTAATCCAGTTTAGCAAACATACCTTAGGCTAGTGCTAAGAGAGGAAAGAAAAAAAAAAAAAAAAGGAGAAAGGAAGCTATCCTATAACATCCATCTGAGGGCCTCCAGCCAGTTTACCTAAATGTTGCCATGGTGATGTGTATATAAGTCAGTCTCCACTCTGAACCACAATCACTGACTTGACAAAGAACACCCTAATGGGCTCCAAAACCAGGTAAGAGGCAGGGAGCACCACGGTATGTTTTTGTTCAGGTTAGAACCTGATCTTCGCTGCTCACTGCAGGAAATCTTCAGTGTTTTGGGATTTTTGTTTTTCTCTCTATATCCCTGTTCCTGTATTCATCTGTCCCTCGCCTTTGCAGGGAGAGAGAATAAGGGAGGAAAGCTTGGAGATGAGCCTGAAGGGAGAGTAGGGGCCAGCCCCACCCAGCTTCACCCTCAGACGTTGCCAGGAGCAGAAGAGAGAGCGAGGCTTGTCCTGGCATGTGCTGGGAAGGTCCTGCATGCTTTATGGAGCAGAAGCACAGGGTGTCCGAGCTACCAGGAACCTCAGGGAGAAAACCAGAATCCCTGGGATGGAATGTCACTTGCACAAGGTCACCCCGAGAGTAAGAAAAAGAGTCAAGGAAGATTTAGTCTAGGGCTTTTCTACAGAAATAGCCAGTGACATCCTAGGATTGCCTAAGAAACCAATGTTCTTCACACAGCAGGGACTGCGCCTGTGCTCACACAGAGCGGCACAGTGGATGTCCGATGAGTGAACGAATGTGATTTCAGAGAATGGAGAACTCTTTCTTTTCAGAGTTTCTCAATTCCAATGTCTACCCATGTCTACAAAACAACCACCATCAAAAACGCTACATCTCCAGGTGCCCTGTTCCCAGCCCAGAGACCATCTTTCCAGGTCTCCAGATCCACCCACTTCTGCTGAGATCGAGAGCCAGCCAGCTTCTCCCCCATGAGTCACTCCCCTGCCCATTACAGGAAAACCAAGTAACTGACCAACCAAACCGTAGGCCAAGTGTGTGTGAGTGTGAAGTGTGTGTTTAGGGGAGAGTGTTGAGTGCAGGGCGAAGACATTCACATTTCATTAGTAAAGGTTGCAAATGCAGCCCTTATGCATTCTTCCTCCTGGCCCCGATTTGGACTGAAAAGATTCCTTTGTAAGGGCTCTACATCGGCCCAGCCATATGTTCCACGGCTACAGGATAGTGCCAGGCCAGTTAGAACTTCAGGGAGCTGATCTATGGCAGTGCCCTTACCTTAAATGAAGTCAGTGTAGTTAAACCAGTCTCATGCCATCTGCACACACATTCCCCCCATGCTGACACCCCCCACACACACAAGACTGCTCATCTCTAAGTTGAAAGAAAGGTGTGGCTTCTGCAGAGAGAAAAATTGCATGTAGAAACAAACACACAAAATCACCTTCTCGGGATAAGCTCGCTGTTTCTTGGGCATTTGTAGCCAAGCCCAGCTGGCTGGCAGCTTGGTTGGTCTCAGTGAGAACTATAATGCATTTGGCTGGCTCTTGGCTTTCAGGCCCACTTGTAATTTGAAGCAAGGGTAGATGGCTGGGGTCAGACAGAAAGGAGCCTGCAGGCTTAGAGGGGAGTCTCCTCGCTTGACTAGACGCTGCAGGGTGTGGAGGTAGAAGTGCTAAAACGGCAGTGCTCTGCCTCCTAGACTGGATCCTTCTACAAGTCTAGGAGAAGACAGCATTCAAAATTAGCTTTAGGAGCTACAAAGGGCAGAGTACAGAACATAGCTAATGCCCCATGGCTTGATCTTCCCAGGGCAATGTGAGATGTCTCGCTGAAGTACCAGGGATAAGACGGATGCTGCAGCTACTTCTTGAGAGTCTGGAGGGAAAAACCAACACTGTGTGTGGCATGTGGTAGGAGCTCCATAAACACCATTGATTTAAACCAAGGTAACACATTTCTGCACCCTTTCTGGCTTATTGTAGCCAAAGATGAACTAAAGAGAGGGAGAATTAAGAAAATAACTTCAATGTGATGTTGAAATCTACATTATAGTGTTTTTAAAAATTCATTCATCAGACTTACCTTGCTGATTGTCTTAGTCAAGCTGATGTAGGAAACAATCTGTTCATGAAGGCACATCAAAGGTTAGTGATGAGGAGAGCCTTGAAGTGGGCAAGTAGGTATCTCGGACTGAGAAGGCCAGCGCATGGGTCAAACTCTATAGATAAGGAATGAGCTTATTTCTGTGGATGGCACTTGGTACCAGCTGGGAGGAGGTGGCGATGCTGGATAATATGGGTTCCAAGATGATTCAGTGAGGACCAAAATTTCAAGTGGGTTCCAGGTACATGGACTCTCAAAATGGAATGCCAACTTTGAAGATGACAAAGGTCAGGCCAAGGTGAGACCTGGTTAACTCTTGCTTACCCTTGGAGGAGATCGAAATCAAACTGCTATCATACCTGCCTCTTCACAATCACTGTCCAGTGAAAGCAGACCTCAGGACTGCAAAGTCATCCTTACCTCAGCTCAAGGGAAAATATATAATCATGAATATGAATTTACCTTCAAAGCTAAACACATATGCTTCAAAGCTAACTGACTTGTTCTTCTGAACTCTCTGCTAATTAAAATCAGAGACAATTCACTCTCCCAGCATTGCCAAGACTACTGGACTGGTATTTAGGAGGCCTCAGTGCTACCTGTTACAAGCTCTGTAATCTTAGACATGTCACTGAACCTCAGTTGAAACCCTCATTATTGGAGCATTTCTTATAATCCAAGAGCTGTGCTGGGTGCTGAGAATGCAAGATAACCAGGGCGTAGACTTCCTGGAGAAGTCTACAGAGAAGATCGACACCTCTGCCAGAAATTTTGAACCCACGTGGTCAGGCTGAGATAGAAGAACACATTGTGCTTACCCAGGGGATATCTAAGGAGTCCTTCTTACTTTTAAATAAATCACTATTAGTGTAAGAAAAAGTGAGCAGCTAAACAGGAATTTACATTCCACTGTTAGAAACAGTATATATTTTTAAAATTTATTTGAACTTTATACAGATACCATTTTGTTTCAGACATTATGAAAGCAGTTGACAAATAATGAATTTATTTCATCCCGGTAACTCTGGATAGTAATGTGATGCCCACTTCACAGATGAGGAAGCAGATAACCTTCAGCTAAACCAGACAGATGGGCAAGCTGTTCATCAGCTAAGGTACCAGCCACTTGCTTTGGTAGACTGTGAAGCTTTCTGCATTAGAGTAGATCACGGAAGGTCATCCGTGCTCTGACACACATACCACAGAGAGGTACCCATACCACAGTGGGTAGTGTCTCGTAGTGTGCACACTGAAGATATTGATTTCCATCAGCAATAATAACATCATCATAATAATAATAACAATAGGGCCAGCCTGGTGGTTAAGGGAGTTGGATCCCACATGGCTGTACGGTTCAAGTGCTGGACCCAGCAGCCTAAGAAATACACTGGGCACAGATTTGTGCATGTCTAAAATCCTGAAAAAGGATGGAGAAATAGAGAGGAGCAGTTTGTGGTGACACTGTGCCTAATTGGGGAAGGGGGTGCTTTCTCCCTCTCTTTCTCTCTTATGCTTTCTGACAAGATAAAATAATAAATAATGATGATGATAATGATTGATGATGGTAGTATAATCACTAGTTAACTAGTGTAATGTGGGATATACACTGATCAAAAACAGCAAGACAATAAAAGGAAATATGTGAACATGGGCTCAAAATATTTGTAGTCATAAAATTGTAAAGTCTGAAAGAAGTAGGAAGAGTGCCTGGGCATTTCAGACTGGGAGCTGGGCTTAAGGGAGCAGGAAGGGGAAGACATTCCGGGAAAGGAGAATAACAAGTGCTAAGGCAGGAGGTCGGTCATGGGTTTTTTTGTTTTGTTTTGTTTTTTTTTTTGGAGAGGTTTTTCGCTATAGGGCGTGTGCGCTCGCCAGACAGACAGAGAGAGACATAGAGACAGAAAGCGAGAAATCACCCCCCAGGGGGGATGGTCACGCCGCAATCCCTTCTCCTCCATTCTCCTCTCGGGATCTTGGGCACGCACGCACACGCGCCCGGCGTGAGTTTTAAGCCACGGGGTCCGGGACGCGAACCACGGTCGACTACGTGGGAGTCCAGCGACATAGCCATTACGCTAACTGCTGGTTCCCGGTCATGGGTTCTTAATTGGCTTCATTGAAGTATGAATTACATACAGTCAAATCAGCCTTTTAAATGGATGTTTTGATGAATTTGGACAAATACGTCATAAAGTCAACCCCACACTCCCAATATGGATGTCTTTTGACTCTAGGGAGTTTTTTGTACCCCTTCATAGTCAATCTGCACCCCCTACCTCCCATCCCTGGCAACCACTGAGCTGATTTCTCTCACTATAGCTTTGTCTTTTCTAGAATTTCATCTAAAAGTAAACATGGCATTTTGGATCAGGATTCATTAGCATGAAGTGCTTTGGAGACTCATCCATGTCATTATGAGTATCACAGGTTTATTCCTATTTACTACTGAGATTTTCCTTTGTATGGTGACACCACGAGCTGATGGTTATTCCAATTTGGGGTTGTTATAAAAAACAGCCACTATGAACACTGGAGTACACTTTTTTCGTAAACGCCTTTTCCTTCTTTCAGGTAAATCAAGAAGTAGGATTCCTGGGTCATAGGGTAAGTGTATATTAAACATTTCCTTTTTTTTTTAACCACAAATCAAGACAGAGTATTTTTAAAAATTAACTTATTATTATTCTTCAATTTGACCAGAGAGGCAGAGAAAGAGAAAGAAAGCATGTGGCCAAGTCCAAGACTCAAATTGTGGCTAGCCATGTGGAAGTCCAGTGCCTTAACTACCATGCCACCTTCCAGCCCCATATGCTTAACTTTAAGAGAAACTATCTGACTGTATTCCAAGGTAGCTGTACCATCGCCTTGCATTCCCACCAACACCATAGGAGATTGCACTTGCCCTCCATCTTCACCAACACTTGATGTTGTCAGTCTCTCTACTTTTAGCCTCCTCAGTAGTCATGTAGTGGCATCTCAGGGTTTTAATTTGCCTTTCCTTTATGACCAGTGACTAAAGGTGTTGAAGTACTTTTTCATGTGTTTATTTGCCATTCATATATTAATTTCTTTCGTGAATATTCTGCCCATTCTTTTTGAGTTGTTTGCTGTCTTATCATTGATCTGTAAAAATTCATTCTGTGTAAGTCATTTATCATATTTATTGCATATATTTTCCCCTAGTCAGTTACAGTTTGATTTTAAATAACAACCAGTCTTTTAATTCAGTTAGTATTCAAAACCATATTATTCATCTCATTTCTCAGTGGCCACTAAGAAACCAAAATACAATAAATTTTGATATATACCAAAAAAAAAAAATCCATTATCCAACTGGTGTCTTAACAGGTTGTCACTTGGTCTTTAGCCCTCACATTCAAATAGAGACAGTCACTAAACTAAGACCAACTTCTCTAAAGGCAGTTGAAAAAGAGCTAAGATTTGGGGTAAATCTTTTTCTTTTCTTTTTTTTAATTCTTTTTTCTTTTTCTTTTTTTATTTTTTGGAGAGGTTTTTGCTATAGGGCGCGTGTGCTCGCAAGACAGACAGAGGGAGACAGAGAGACAGAAAGCGAGAAATCACCCCCCGGGGGGATGGCCACGCCGCAATCCCTTCTCCTCCATTCTCCTCTTGGGATCTTGGGCACGCACACACACGCGTCTGGCGTGAGTTTTAAGCCACCGGGTCCGGGACGGGAACCACGGTCGATTACGTGGGAGTCCAGTGACATAGCCATTATGGTAACTGCTGGTCCCCAATTTGGGGTAAATCTTTAAAGGATAATTTTGATGATGGTCTGTTGTATCTATACATGAGGAAAATGTAGTAATTCCCTTCTTTCCTCCCACTCGTGCCTGTTTTTTCATCTTTGAATTTTGCATTGAAACTTAACATGCATACAGAAAAAGACTGTACAGCACATCTGTGTGAAGCTCAATGAATTTTCACAGTAAGTTTTCTCATTTTTGTTTAGCAGGGGAAAGCACTTGCCTGAAGAAACATCAAGTTTTTCAAAATCCTGCATCAGGCTGGTATGGAGAGTAAGATGCTAAAAAAATAAACTGCTACCTTTACTAAACACATCCTACATGCTCTACAGTGAGAACTTCATCCAATCCCCACGACCGCCCCTTAAGGTAGCTATATTATCATTCTATAACGGAGGAAATCACGTGACTCAGAGAAGTAAAATAACATCCTATTCTTTCACCATTAGGACACATGGAGCCCAGATTCAGACCCAGTCCTGGAAGAGCTTACAACTTTTACACCATTTCTTTTCTTTTCTTCACCCCCCCATTTTTGTTTTAAAATTTTGTTTTAATTTGCTATAGGACATGTGCACTCACCAGAGAGAGAGAGAGAGAAAGTGAGAAAGCACCTCCCGGGGGATTGACAATGCGGTAGTCCCTTCTCTTCCATGCTTCTCTCAGAATTCTGGGCATGCACGCACATGCACTCATTCCTTTTCATCTACTGGGTCTGGGACTCAAATCACATAGTCTGCCATGTGGGATCCAGTGTCCTTAACCATCATGCCATCTGGATGACCCTACTTTCTGACCTTGGAGACTTTTGGTCTGATGAGAACGGGTAGAACTATGTAAGGAAACTGCACCTCAGTGGGAAAAATACACATACACGAGTCAATATTTTCATTTCAGCCTTATTTTCCAAGTTCTAGATTCAAATTTCCAGTGGCTTATTGAACACTTCCAGGTGAGAATAGGGAATACTGTTGCCATCTCCAGATGTTCAAATCCAGCAGCATCATTCCTCCCACCTCCACCTATGCACAGACACCTGGTCTACCCAAACAAGTATCTCCATGACCCGTGTTATGGCCTTGCACAGCTGAATCCTGCTGAATCTACCAACCAACTTTTGCAAAACTGTCTCTACCACTCCTTCCCACTGTTGTTGTCACTTGACAGGCCTCCCCACTTACATCTCCACTTTATACGTAGTGAGCATAGCTCTCTAAAAACACCCCTGCTGATGTCATGCTCCTAAATTAAAATACCTCCCTGATATCCCCCAGGTCCTTAGCACGCATTAAACTCCTGTTCATCAGAACTTGCATACTTGCCATCTAATCCTAATTATATTCTTGCACCACCTTCTGCCCCTACACCCTTCTCATGGATGACTCTCAACTTTTACTCATCCCCTAAATGCACCAATTCCTTTTCAGTTCAGCAAACATTTACCATGTCCTCTTTATCTGCCCGTGTTGGGGAGCAAAGTTTCTCCATCATGGCACTATGGATATTTCAAACAGATTGTCCTTGCAGGGACTGTTCTGTGCATTGTAAAATGTTTGGGCCTCTACTCACTAGATGCCAGTAGTGTGTCCCTTCAGAGCTCCAGACGTTGTCCAAAGTCTCTCAGAGGGCAAATTCGTCACCAGTTGAGAACCCATACTCTGGAGTGAGACATGCTCCCTCTTTTCCAGGAGCCCACGATCCGATAGACGCAACGAGCCTGTGCATGATGCGATACATCAGGGAGGATGCTGAGAATGAAGGCTTCCAGCAGGACCCACTCTCAGTTAGTAGCCTGACTCTTTTCTTCCTTCTTTGAGACTATGCACAATTTAATTCAAGTCCTTGAGCTTGCCATTACTTCTGTATAAAATATGGAGCCTAATTTCAACTTGAAGGCCTGTCATATGCATGATATAAATGAACCTGTGGACCCTTGACATAGTGAGACTCTCAAGATGTGACGTTTTCCCAACCTTCAGCCTCCACTCTTTTCAGCATCCCAAGGACATAGCCCCAAAGTGCCCTTGCACCTTTGTACATGCAGCTTCTGCTCAGAACCAGCCTCTCTCTCCTACCCACCCTCGGACGAATCCTTTAAAACTCAGCTCCAGAGTCAGGTCTGATACATTTTCACAGCAGCACAGAAACAGAAGGAGGAACCCTCTCCTTCGTGCTTCCCACACTTGCTGACTGTTCTTGTGTTGACCAGTGCTTCTTCTAGGTCAGGGATCAGTAAACTTTCTGATAAGGACCATAAAGTAATTATTTTTGGCTTACAGGCCACACAGTCTCTGTTACAGCTACTCAACTCTGAGGCAAAGGCAGTCACAAACAGTAAATAAATGGGTGTGGCCGTGTTCCAATAAAGTTTTATTTGCAAGCCAGATGGCGGGCAGGCTTTGGGGATTTCGGCTGGGCCATTAGACCCCCTTGCTCTGAACAGTGAGCTTTCTGAGGTCAAGGTCTGCGTCTTATTAACCTTTGCACCTCTAGCTTCTCATACAGCACCCAGAGCATCAGAGACACTATTTAAATGATTAAAAGATCAATGTATCCATATTAGTTCTCATGCCAGGATGAACAGAGTACATACAGGGGGCCCAATGGTGGCACAGTGGTGAAATGTGATGTTCTGTGGAGAATCCCCCATGGGAAGATTCCAAGTTCAATTCCAGAGACTTCCCTGAGTGCTCTAGCCAGAGTTTGCCCATAACCCAGGACTGGATGTAGGTGGGTAGGGAGGAAGTGAGGAGAGAGTAAACAGCAGCCTCCAAACCCTATGGGGTGCTGTCTCCCTTACTCATTAAATGAATAAATAATAAATACACTTAAATATGAAATAAAACCATAACTGTAGGTCCTCTGGAGATTGTAAAATAAGGAGCTGACCAAAACAACAGAAACAACCCCCAGGTCTAATTCAATAATTAAAGAACCATCATACATCAAAGAAGAATAGAAAACCTCTCTTCTTCTCTGGAGCAATGATCCAAGATTTTAAGGAAGGGGTAGAGAAAATACAGGATGCCCTACTAAGTTTAAGTTTCAGATAAATAACCACAGGTTGTTGATATCTGTATATCTCATGCAATCCTTGGGATATACTTACACTAAAAACATTCTTGGCTGTTTATCTGAAATTTGAATTTCGTTGAGAGTCATTTATTTTTATTTGCTACATCTGGGTACCTTACGTAGGTACAGACGATTAGCGAACTCTTCTGTTTTCTTCTCTCAACCTTCTTCCAGTAGAAGAGGACTTTGGTCCCAGAAAAGGAACCTGTCTGACCTGCTGTGCCACTTTCTCACCCCCCAGGAAGAGCCCCCCCCTCCCCCCCCCCCCCGTAAACCCCATGGCAGTTTTGTTGGAACTGGAAATTTAATTAACAAAATGCTAACGTGTAATTTCAGAGGAGGAGGGGAAAAAAAGTGTTATCACAAAGTTAATAAGAGAACTATTTTAATTACGGTATTTAACAAGTTATGACCACGCCACCGTGTTCTCTGGGGAAGGATTCACATCGTTCAGGAATCTTGGAGTGGGGCAGGGATGCAATGGAGCAAGGAGGAAATGTCAATATCCTGCACTTCCCTGAAGTGCGTCCCTGAGTCCTCTGGTTCTGGCACTCAGAAGCCCTCCAGGAGCCTTGTTCTTCCCTCCCATGACTCAGATGAGAAGGCTCGCTATCCCCATCTCCACATGTGGAACTCTGCCACCACACAAGATCTTGGAGGCACATAAAACCCAGGCCTGACCCACAAAGGTGCCATCTGTCCTCACAGCTGTTAGGGCTGACGTAGCTGGAAGTTCTTGGCCCTCCTGGCCCCCTCTTTCTGCGTCCTTCTTTCTACTCCTCATCCGTTGGTGGCACCTTCTCTTTCCCCTTCCCCAAAAGCACTAAACAGCAGTGTAGATGGCAGGCTTGGGAGGAGGTATAGCAGAGAAAAGAGATGATGGCACTGTCTGGAAGTGGTGGTGGCTGTGATGTGGGCTGTCACAGGTAGAAATCATGCTGGTGGCAAAATCTGATGGTGCTTTGCCCTAGCAGTAGCCCAGGGCCTGTCCCGAGCACACAGCTCCACTCTTTTTCCAAACTGCAGGAAGGTGAGGTTGGGCTCAGAGAATGCAAGGATGTGGCCCAATGGTGTTGGACAAGTGAGCCAGGATCTGGGATGGTCTTGGCTTTGAACCTCACGACCCCTAAGGATTTTTGTACCAGAAGTAGAATGAGGCCTCCAAGGGGGAGAAGGTGGGCCAAGAGCTGCACATTCAGCCTGGGAGGTTGGCCACAGAGGAGTAGAAGCTGCAGGGAGACGTGGCCTAAGAAGAAGGAGCACAGAGTGTGGTCCCAGGGATTCATCTTCGCTTCCTAGCATCACATGGCTCTGCAGACCCAGACCTGAGTGGGCAGTGAGTGAAAGTGAGAGACAGGCCTGGTGTTCGGACAGAGGATCCAAAGGGACTCATGGCGTCAATTGGAAAGGGAAGCGAAGAGAAGGCAGAGAAAAATCGTGAGTAACGTTAGTGTGATACGTCACCTTCCAACACAAACAAGCCTCACTAAAATAGATCTCATAGGCCAAACTCCTTACATGGCTTCATGCACTCTGGCCATGAAATTATCACTACAAAGGTCAGGTCTGGCTTTCTCCATTCCTTTCCTTTCCTTCTTCCCTTCCCTTCCAGAACACATCAGGTCAAAAGCCATTAGTGGAGCTATCCAGGCCAGGAGGGTGGGGATGAATCATGGTGACTCAAGGTCATGTGTCAGACCCAGGGGTGACAAGGGTGTCCACACCCAGCATAGAGTGCTGGATGAAGAGGCATCTGTATGGAGGAGGGACTGCTACGGCAATGAGAGATGGGTTATATACAGGGCCACTGGTCCTACCATCAGCTAGACTAAGGAAAGCGAAGTCAAATTCCTCGCTGTTACAAAGGAAGAAAATTAGAATGAACTCTGAGTGTGAGAGTGAAATTGGAGATAATAATGTAAACTTGTGGTTTCCAATGCATGTAAATAGAGACAGAAATAAGTGCGGATGTAAATATCGGTGCACGTGTGTTGTGTATACTTCCACACATTTCTGTGCACGGCTTCACAGAGGGGCCCTGGGAGCAGCGACACCCCAAAAGCCGAGAGCAGATGGAACTCCCAGATTTGCCGTCTACATTTCCCACTCGTGGAACCAAGGCTCCTTGGAGAAATGGCTGCTTTCAGGGCTGGAGCAGGGGAAGTACAAGATAAGCCTGGACTGTCGTACTGGGCCGTGAATCGAGGTGCTCAGACAAGGAGGAAGACATGCCAAACAGCATAAAAGCAGGCCTGAAAGAGTTCCAATGTCAGAGCTAGGACAATGTGAGCAGCAAAATAAATAATGCGGGCCAGTCCTGTAGCCCACGGGTTAAGGGAGCTGGGTCTCACACATGGCTGACTGCAGTTCCAATCCTGGCCCTGGTGGATTGACAAATATGCTGGGCATGCATGTGTGTGTGCCCATAATCTCAGCAGGATGGAGAGATGGAGGATGAGGGATTGGGGTATGACCATGACCCATTGAGGGTACTTTCTCCCTCTCTCTCTCTCTATCTCTGTGTCTCTCTCTGGACAGTGTACATGCTCTCTGGAAGAAGGAAGGAAAGAGAGCAGACAGGGAAAAAAGAAGGAAGAGCTTATGGCTAACAAATAAAATAGGAATCCTTGAGCCTGCATACTGATATACATAACTAAATTGTAAATTTAATGAGAAACAGAATAGTTGCATAGTTTCAAAGTTCCTCCCCCCACATACACAGAAATAAAGTTTACTAATTACCCAGGGAAAAGGGCTAACTTTATGACGGAAAAGCCTGGCAGACCCACCATAATCAAATGCTTGTAGTTGTGGATTATTACATGCCAGGATGTAACAAGGACCCAGTATCATGTTATATCCCCACCCAAAATGCTCTGCCTAAATCTAATCATTAGGAATCAACAGAGAAATCAAAATCGAGAGGTATTCTAAGAGCTGGCCTATACTCTTTGGAACTGTCAATGTTACAAAAGTCAAGACGAGACTAAAACTTGTTATGGTTCAAAGGGTCCTAAAGAGACATGATGAGTAAAGGCAATGGACTGATGGTGCTCTGTGGATCAAGAGGTAGTCACATGTTCATGTTACCATCCACACTGTGATAGTTGTATTGTAGCTGTAGGTTGTAGCTATACATGCTGCCATGTAGGGAGCTAGGTTGTTTGTAGGAATTACACACTGGGCCAGCCCATGGCATGGTGGTTAAGGTGGCTGGATCCCACATGCCCAACTGCACAGTTTGAGTCCCAGACCCAGCAGCTTGAGAATCACACCAGGCACTTTTGTGTGCATGCCTGAAATCCAGAGAGGAAAATGGAAGAGAGGGGATTGCAGTGTGGCCACCCCTGCTAGGGGATCATTTCTCACTTTCTCTCCCTCTGGGTCTCTCCAGGGAGCACACATGTCCTATAGGCAACAAACAAAAAGAGGAATTACATGCTAATGTTTTTGCAGTGGTAGTGTAACATGTTAGCAATTTACATTTAAATGACTCAAGAAAAAATTTACTTGTACTATATATGCCATTTTTCTACACGTCTAAGGTGTTTCAAAATAAAAAACTTGCAACAAACAAAAAAGTGAAGAGCTGGTAGGTAGACATAATGCAGATATCAAAATGCAATCCAGGTTGAATATCCCTTATCTGACATGCTTGGAACCAGGAGTTTCTGATTTCAGGTGTTTTTGTTTAGAATATGTGCATATACATAATGAAATAGCTTAGAGAAGGTTAGTTTCAGGGGAAACCCAAAGTTCACTTAGGTTTCATACAAACTTTATTCACAGAGCCCGAAGGTAATTTACGATATTTTGCATTGAAGTGTTTTGTCTGGGACCCCCCACATGAGTGCAGCTGTGAAAATTTCCACTTGCGCCATCAAGTTGCTGCTCAAGGAATTTCAGATTTTGGAGTACTTTGGATTTCAGAATTTCAGATTAGGGATACTCACAATTTCCCAAAGGGGAACTAGATTTGGCGATTCTATAGAGACAAAAAGTTGGTGACATTCGACAGGGCCCAAACTTGTACTGGGAACCCCAGATCCGACTGTACAACTTCGTAACAATCATGTATAGAAAAGATGATGGAATGTCCAAAGAGAGTGCCCAACTTCTGCTCCCAAAGAGCCTGTGATCATCGATCGTCACTGAAGCCAAAGCAACTGTCCTGGCACTGGTTCCATGAGGAGGTGCTCCACTCCAGGGCAGCATTCCTGTGCCCCACCTGCATCAGCTGACTCTGTAGACACTTTCCTCTGCTCCTCTGGAGGGTGCCTCACCCAAGCCAGGCAGCACCCATGAGGGCTGCAGCTCTGTCCCTCCTGTAGACTCAGCTTATTCCTCCCCATAGAATCCAGTGACCATCAGCACACTGGGGTGATGACAAAGACCTGGCAGGAAGGGTTCCTTTCCTCTGAAAGAATGGACTGAAAATGCAGCCTTCATTTGTCTGATATTAACAGGGGAAGGTGCAATGACTCTTCCCCAGCAACTAGCCCCATGTTAGGAAAACACATTTGAGTTGGATTATGGCATCTACGTGAAATATAGAAGCCCACGCCCCAAAGTCACAGACCAGCCTGAATATCTCACCTAAACAGTTACTCATCCAAATTACGATCTTCTCAGATAAATGACTCAGAACACATGGATTGCCCTCACCCCTGGTCTTTAGTTTAGGTGGAAAGAGAGTAGCTCCAAGAACCAAAGGAAGGGGAAGCTGCCCTGTGGACCAGTTCAGGTGACTCTTTGTCCTATTCTGCAGGAGAGGGAAGAATGCAAACTATGCTTCTCAAATGCTGGCCTGCCATGAGGCACAGCCACAGGCGGGTCAGCGAGATGGCTCAGATCACGTAACACGGCCCTGGCACCCAACTCCACGTGGCATCCTGACAAATCAAACACAAGACTGCCAGGCTCTTTCTCTGCCACCCGCGCTGCCGGGAATCCAGCTCTCCTGTGCAATGCTTGAGTTTGTTTAAAAGCAAGGGAGTGCAACCCAGGGTTCCCAGGAATTTTTACAGCCTTTCTTTGCCTTAAGAAGTAGGTGTCTGCCATGAAAGAGTACAATTCTAATGATCGCTCTGAGGCACAGAAAGGAAACCTAAATTTGCACTTACCTACTGAGTCAGCTAGGGTGCTTTTGGATGACTCTCTTTCAAATTGAGGAAAGTGACTTTTTATTTATTTATTTATTTATTTATTTATTTATTTATTTATTTATTTTTGTAGACTTTGTTTTGTTTTTTTTTTTTTGCCATTGGGAGCACGTACTTGCTGAAGAGAGACAGAAAGAGACAGAGAGAGAGGGAAAGTGAGAAGAAAAGTGACTTTTTTTTTTTTTTTTCTTTTTTTTTTTTTTTGGAGAGGTTTTTGCTATAGGGCGCGTGCGCTCGCCAGACAGACAGAGAGAGACAGAGAGATAGAAAGCAGGAAATCACCCCCCAGGGGGGATGGCCACGCCGCAATCCCTTCTCCTCCATTCTCCTCTCGGGATCTTGGGCACGCACGCACACGCGCCCGGCGTGAGTTTAAGCCGCCGGGTCCGGGACTCGAACCGCGGTCGACTACGTGGGAGTCCAGCGACATAGCCATTACACTAACTGCTGGTCCCAAGAAAAGTGACTTTTTAAAACAAGGACATTTAATTATGCCAGAGTGCAAGATGTTTGAAGGTACGTGATCCCAGAGTGAGTTATCTGAACAGCTCAGGTATGTCAGGGCTCTGGGTCACCTTCTCTGAAGTGCTCTTCAGTTTTCCTCATAGTCACAAAATGGTCATCACTGCTCCAAACATCAAATCCTGTATTAAACACGTATCCTCTATTAAGCACTGTATAAAGGTAACCAAACTGATGGGCTCCCTGTGTTCATGCAGTTTATAATCTATTGTTTGTCCAGAGACTATCCATCTATAGGGGCTTTGTTTTTTTTTGTTTGTTTGTTTGTTTGTTTTTTGTTTTCATTTCTGTCTGTGCAAAACAGTTTTGAACAAATGAAATTATATCCATTTTAAAATTATTATTATTTATCCTCATTATTTGTTGAACACTTAACCACTATATATCATTTGGCTTGTAAAGAGAATTTACCAACATGAAATACTTCTCAGACCAGTCCAGTTGAGAATACTATACATGTTATCATTAACAGACAACAAACCATTTCTGTGTCCCACTAATGTCATGCCTCTCTATTTTTTTCTCTTGCTATCCTTCTCTATATTTTAACTCAGGGATAATTTTAAAGCATATCCACAATTCCTTTTTTTTTCCATTATCCTAGTGTTTTTGACTCCTCGAAAGAGGTTTTACTAAATGAAAAGGTGGTACAGTGGAGACAAGTTCTCCGGAGCACGGTGCATGTTAGAGAAAATGTCTTTCCGTTCTTCTTCTTTTCCTGATAGTCAAGGCTCCTGTCCACCACCACCACACTCTTCCCCTCACACCATTTCAGGACAGAGGCTCTCCTCATTGTGTTTTTAACCAGACTGCTGCCCAGTCACAGGATGGACCATGATTTCTGGATCTTTCTCTCCTCAGCTTCAGTTCATCCCATGGGCACCTGCATGACATGCCTTGTCCCAGCTCCTGGTCATGAAATGCACAACAGTGAATTCCATGCAGAACAGAAAGCTATTCCACAGCCTCAGGAGACATTTTCTTACTTAGTTCGGTATCTCACAGATACATGGATCACTACAGGGATGAAGGTCAAGCAAGAATCTTTCCTTCCTTGACCAGTTCTTATACAGGCACACCTCACCTTAACAGCCAACTTTTCTTCCAACAACCAGGCAATTAAGCAAATCAGTCGATAAGTGAGGAGCTTAAAGGCAGACATTTTGTGGTGTGTCCTGGCGCCATGGGGTAAGTATTTTTCTATAGCGATCACACAACACCGCTCTAGAATAATGCCATTCTATCCATATGAAAAGCGTATATCAGATCAGTGCCAGAAAGTGATGAGACACACCACAACACGATCATGCAGCTTTGGCATAGTTGTTTTGTTTTGTTTTGTTTTGTTTTCTGAATACTACTATGGATGCACAATACAGTATAAATTTATAAAAGAAATACATAGTCTTGCATAATTGTAAATGGCTTCATGTAGTGAACACTGACTGTGCGAATGAGACAAAGACTGAGTAAGGGGATTATTGCACTGGGGCACTGGTCTTAAGTCTGAGCAGTGGTCGAACAAGTGGGTCATTGAGTGAGAAGTGGCTCTGTCAATCACCTACAATATGCAATTTAATCTTCCTCACAAACAAACAGAGAAGGTCTTAATTCTTTTGATTTGCACAGGAGGAAATGGCTTTAGAGAGGTCCAAACACTTACCAGAGGCACAGCAAATGATCAAGTCAAGATGAAACCCAAATGTCTTGGGCCCTGATCCTTTCTCTTTTTACCACCAGCGTTGTCTTTGTCACAGGCAAAGACAATGTGGGTGAGAGATGGGGTTCAGTAAGATGTATCCCTATCACAATTATTCAAACTTCAAATACCTACATTAGACAGGTGGACAAGAGTTTCATCTATTCCCGGACCAGCAGTTGGCGTAATGGCTATGTCGCTGGACTCCCATGGAGTCAACCTCTCAAAAAAAAAAAAAAAAAAAAAAAAGAGTTTCATCTATTCACTCAACAAACATGTATGCCACGTGCTAAGGACTGGAAGACACTATAAGACCCTATGTTCAAAAAGACACAGTAGATTTCCAGATTTCTACCTTCAATGACCTCACTTGCCACTGGGTATGGGTCAGATTAAGGGAGGTAAATGCACAAATACTTTATTGTAAAACAAAGCGAAGGCTGCTCAATGGCAGAGTATTTAAGCACAGTACATTAGAAGCCAGATCCCACATGGCTGTCCATGTTTGAATCCTAGTCCCAGTGGCTTGAAAAACACTCCAGGCACACGTGCAAGTGGCAGGATGGAGAAATGAATGAAAAAGGATGGCAACATGACCACGCCCCATTAGGGGTGTTTTCTCTCTTTTGCTCTCTTTCACTCTCTCGTGAGAGCACACATCCTCTAGCAATTAAAGAAAACTATGTAATAAAAAATAAAACAAACTAGAAGTAGAAAGACAACCAGAAAGTATCTACATTTTTTTCAGAGGTATCTACTTTTGAAATAAAAAAAAAATAGCGAATTTTTTGACTTTCAGTATCAGAAGGTGTAGCCCAAGCAGAAGGTATTGTTATGGCACTGTTCGATCTGCATAAATAGCAACAGAGTCGGATGGGAGAAAGAAGTCATGATTTGATACCTCTTGTTGCTGTGCAAGAAAAACATTCCCTCCTGACTTTCACACTCCTCTGCCAAGTGGGAAAATTCCCCTCCACGTCCCTGTATCAAATCAAAGTGCCAAATCTCCAGAGAGCATGCGGTGGGAGGCCCATGCTGACCAGCTCTGCTGCAATAGGGTAGATGCAAGGGTAGAAGCCAAGGAGAAGGAAGAGGGAGATGAAGTGACAAACTGAGGTCAGAGCTGCGATGCTGTCATTTGGACAAGTCATTGAAGCTATGCTTGTTGAAGTTTCCACTCCCCTGTACCCTGGAAATAACTGACTTGGCTCCTTCACTATAAAATAAGCAGAATTTCACAGGTTCGGGCCTGTGAAATTCGGGACATGGAAATGACACAGAAAGGAACAGGCCCTCCCTTCCTCTCTTCTGTTCTGATTAGGAGATCATGC
Organism: Tupaia tana; assembly: GCA_026018925.1. Taxonomy (NCBI): domain Eukaryota; kingdom Metazoa; phylum Chordata; class Mammalia; order Scandentia; family Tupaiidae; genus Tupaia; species Tupaia tana. The sequence continues at coordinate 62,742,054 of JAKSZU010000011.1, forward strand.
TTAATAAGAATCCCACCTGTAGAGTTGAGGAAGTCTTCCCCTCTGAAATGTGGGTCTTTGCACTCTGAGCTCTTGGCCTCTTCAATCTCTCACATGCTGCCTTGTGGCCTCTTTCCATACCAACACCTGCAACCATCCTAGAGGCTGTAGTCAACGTCCCGACAACACTAAAGCTCTCTGGTTCCTTTACCTCAATTCAAGTGCTTTTCACTTACAAAGTCCTTCACTGACCACTCTCATAGCCACATCGTGGACTTGCCATCACCCAAAATAGCCCCACGTCTGACATTTTAAAACCTGAGGTCTCTGACACAATGTCCTATCTTTCCAGCTCTTTCTCTCTGCCCATTCTCTCACCTCATTATGATCTCCAGACTCGGGGCTCCTCCCTTTTCTTCCAGTTTGTCACCTCTCTCCTAGTGCCATTTTCTTCTCAACGAAGCCCATTTGGCCATGGCCACTCTCATGCCAGTAACGTCAACAACACTGCATGTCTTTCCACTTCCAATTCCACTTACAGACCAGACCGACCAAAGGTCTGCTTCACTCCCATCTCCTGAGGCTGCCCACCACTGGAGAATTGCTCATAGACCCCCACCCAAGGTCAGGGGCACAAAGCGCCAGAATCTGTCTTGAAGGTGAATTACTCCCCCTACAATTTTCTGGCCAACTCCATTCTCTGTTCTCCACAGCAGCAATGCCACACTGTTAAGCCACTTCTGTCACTGCTCTTGATAGAAATGATCTTGCTTCCTATTTCACTGAAAGCAAAAATAGAGTCAATCAGATGCAAGTTTCCTCATCTAGTGATAACCCTATCTGCATCCCTACCTCTGTCACCCTATGTCTAATACAAATTGTACCTTTCCTTCGTATTTCTTGCATTTAAAAAGTTCGTTTGTTCATTTGTTCATTAATTATGAAGGAACGCGTGCAAGAGAGATTGCTTTTGTTTTGACAGGGTCTTGCCTTGTCAGAATCCTCCTGCCCCAGTCCTCCAACTAACCAAGACTACAGGCGCATGCCACTATATCCAGCCTGCTTAGGTAGAGCCAGGAACTGAACCTGGGTCTCCCAGGTGGCCTCAGTCCTTGAACAGCAGTGTCTTAGCCACATGAGCCACTGTAGCTGAGCCATATTTTTATTTCTCTCTCTTTTGGTTTCTTCCTTCCATTCTAGTAACATCCTCAAATGTTTTCTACCTCAAGTTTGTGAACTTCTCATCTGCTCTAAATAATATTCTCTCTTTCTTTCTCTCCATTTATGCCACCAAGTTTCTCTTAAGGGTAGTCTCCATTTAGGGTATTTACAATACTTTCTCCCTTTTCAATGACCTTTCAGGTCATTGGATTTGTTCTTCTCTTTCTGTTAGAACAGCTTTCTCCAAAGTCACACATGACCTACTTCCCAAACACAAGGGCGTTTTTCCACAGTCTCATTTGCTTTTTCTGCTGTATTTCCATATTACCCACAACTTTAAATTTTTCTTTTTCTTACTTCTATTTCACATTCTCGTCATTCTCTTCTGGTCCTCTCTTTTGTCCTCTAATTCCTCTTGCAGAGTCCTTAATAAACCACTCTTTGCCCATTCATTTCTCAAATACTAGCATTTCCTAAGCTCAGTTCTCTATCACTCTACATTCTTTCCCATGAATAACTCGGCCACCATCCATATGCAAATAACCCCTCAATGATGGTCCCAACCCAGACCTTTTTTCTGAGTTCCAGACTCACAGACCCAGCCGCCTCCTGGATGTCTGCACTTGGACCTCCCATGAGCATCTCAGACTCAGCACGTCAAAAATTCCTCTAACCATCTTACCCTTCCTCAATGCCCACTTTCCTGATCTTCTAGTTCCTGAGTACAGAACGACCAACCACTCTGTCAGAGTCAGAAAACCAAGAGCCATCCTGAATATTCCCTTCTTCCTCACACTCAGATGTAACTAAACATTTGGTCCAGTTGATCTCACCTTCCACAGTCTCTTAAGTCAGCTGCCCCATCCATTGTCATTGCACACCACTGTTATCCACTTCCTTGTCTAGAATTTTGCAAATGTTCCTAAAGGGCCTTCCTGGCTCCCATCTAAGTCCCCCATGATACAGGCTTTGCATGACACCAGAGTCATCTTTCTAACATGTAAACATTATTCTCTCATTCCCATGTACTTAAAATTCTTCCTTGGCTCCTTACTGCAGATAGGATAAATTCACCTTCTTTGCATGGCATATAAGACTTCTGCGATCTTGACCCCATTGTTCCTGACTAGGCTCATCTCTCATCATGACTTCCCTTGCATGGAATACTTTGACATCCAGAATCACTCACCATCCTGAAATAACCTGTGCTCTGGTGACCTCAGGGTTTTAACGCATGGCTTTTCATCTGTCTGAGATAGCTTATCTCTAATCCCTACCTCTGTCTTCTGTGCCCATGCCTGTCTTAGGAGTCTCAGTGCAGCAATTCACTTCCCATGATTGGGAAGATTTTGGAGCTTCCGGTCTTTCTTTCTTCATTTATCCCCAGGCGTCAAACACCTTCCATGACTGGGTCACAGTGTCTTAGCATCATTCACCTGTCCCTCTCTTTTTTCTAGGAGAGGAACCAGTTTTTTTTTTCATCTTGATGTTCCAAGGGCATAGACTCAGATACAGTGAGTTCTCCCAAAATTGCATTGAATAAATGCATGAGTAAATGAAATAAAAGAAGGGACACATTTCTAGTCTTTAATTTTTAATATATGGAATGGAAAACAAAATACCAGTAGACAAAAAGAAAAGGAATAACATCAATAAGTGCCATCAGGTTAAAATATGAGGGACTTTATCCAAGAAAATGATTTTGTAGGTCATAGAATTAGTACAGACATCTGTAAATCGAAGGCCCTTTAGTTGACATGAGTTTGTGGATATGGGATCGCTAGAATCAGCTCATCCTCAGGTGCTCCATGGAGACTCCGTGCTAAGCCCCTGGACTTCCAGTCCTAGGAATGAAGGACTCCCTTTGAGTATGTGGCCACTGGACTATGGTTCCCAGTGCAGGTGACCACCCAGCCTGAGAGCAGATGGGGCACCTGTGCTTTGCATTGCTGCTCCTGCCAATCCTCCCCACCATGAAGCCAGTCCTGTAACTGACGCTCTGTGGTCTGAGCAAGAATCAGCAAGTTCAGGAACCAGTGCAGTGGAGGTGGCAGGTGGGGGCCGGACCCTTTTACATAGCTTCTTGGATATATGACTTAGCAGCAAGCCAGTCTTGAGTGAGGGGAAAAAAAGAGTCCACATGGAAATCTAGGCAGAAAGGTTGCTCCCCAATCCCAGGATAGCTCTTAAGCTTCTAAAATAATTTGCTTTCAGAACAATTAGTCTAAACATTGATTGTCACCGATCAATGCTCATGGGAGCAAAGCCAGGTGGGAAAGGGTGGCAAAAGAGAAAGTTTTCAAGATAAAGGGAAAGAAAAAATTTTATCGTGTTATTGGTTGGTATAGAGAGTAGAATCCTGAAACATGTTAGACCACTAGGTAGAATCTGGGGTGGATTCGTGGTGATGGAACACTGTGTTGGACAGCTTTATAGATAGATCCTTCTGCTATCTAACTCCCAAAACTTCCCACCCCTTCTCCAAGCACTCCCCTCTCCCTACACCACCAAAGAATTCTGGAGTTTAAAGATATATACATAATGCTTTTTCCATTTCCTTCCCAAGTCATGTGTCAAACTACCATTTGAAGATAGCCAAAGACACTTGCCACCTTCTTGAATTCTCTTTCAAATGATCAAACCTGAAACTAGCTTTCATTTATTTCCCCAGACTCAACAATGCATGTTCATGTGCCAACAAACTGGCATAGACCTCCTGACCCAGGACCTGAGGAATGTCAAGCCAGGGCCAGGCAAATGTGCCCTGCTTTCTCCTGCCATCCCAAGCAAATATCATGAGGCGTTGTTGATAAGCGAGCCAAATGGCAGCAAATATTGTTTTGAGTCCAGAAGATTTTATTTCATAAAACACAATTCTAAAAGTTCATGTATCAAATACTTACAATAAAGCAGGCACTATACTATATTGGGCATATGACATGAGTTATGTCATTTAGTACTCACGACAGATGGCTTGCCTCCCTTTATAAGGAAACTAAGGCATTTTTTTTTTTTTTTTTTTGAGAGGTTTTTGTTATAGGGCGTGTGCGTTCGTCCAGACAGACAGAGAGAGACAGAGAGACAGAAAGCGATAAATCACCCCCCAGGGGGGATGGCCACGCCGCAATCCCTTCTCCTCCATTCTCCTCTCGGGATCTTGGGCACGCACGCACACGCACCCGGCATGAGTTTAAACCACTGGGTCCGGGACGCAAACCGCAGTCGACTACGTGGGAGTCCAGCAACATAGCCATTACGCCAACTGCTGGTCCTAGGAAACTAAGGCATTTTGTCCACCTTGCCCTTGACCCCTTCAACCATCCCCAAATACGCAACAGCAAAGAGAGCATGAGCCTCCCAAAGTCTTCCCCAGCTGCTGCCTTGGGCATGCTCCCTTCATCCTAAACTGGTGCCCCTTACCCTGCTCTGAACTTGGCCAAAGCATCTCCCAGTTCGTCTCTTCCCTCTGGTACTCTGGTCATGACCTCCCCTCCTCAAAACCTGAACTCGATCTTCTTATAGGCATCCCATCTGCCATTGTCTTAAGGCTCTCCACCCAGGTCCAGGCCCCCAAAACCAACCCTTACTCAGCATCGGGGTTGTTTGGGCCACTCCAAAGGGCTCCTGGGAGAAATTTCAACCTGCTAGGAATGTTCCTACCCCCTCCCTGCAGTCAGTACCACAAGCACCAGAATGGGGCCAAGTGGAAAAGGAAGGACCAGCGGGAAACCTTGAGATGGACAGAGACTGCCACGGTGCTAAAGGAAAGCTATGTATGCCTGTATTCATTGCATTAGTTCTGATCTAGTTCCTTCTTCCAAGTCAGCCCTTCAAAGAGTGGGGTAATACCCTGGCAGGAAAGACAATCCCCTCCTACCCCATGTTTTTGGGCACATGAGTTCATCAGAACCTCCTCGCTCCTTGCCATGGATGAGCAAGCCCAGAATGAACCGAGGGTAAAGAATGCCTGAGTCAGAAGCTCAGGGCCAGGCCATCTCACCTGTGTGAACAGAGCTCCCTTCTGCCTAAATGGTAGATCTTAGGGAAAGTTGCCTCCAAAGACTTGGCTGCAGCTTCTGTCTGAGCTTGCTTTCTGACCCTGGTCCAGCACCCATTCCACCCTTTTCCCTCCTCCTCCCCATCCAGCCTGTGTGGTATTGTCCCCTCTCTGTTCACTAGCTCTCTTCCCATCAAGAACCCAAAGGGTTAAATAACTCCGGGCCACTTAGATATGCAAGTGCTAACAAAGCAAAGTGTGGGCTGAAATCTAGAATGATCTGTCACAGTTTCAAGAGCTTCTTTGAGGAGTGAGCATAGATTTTACTAAAAGTCTCCAGGTGAAAATTCCATAAATCTAGAAACTGTGAAATGCAATGGAAATTTAATTAAATGAGTTAATATATGTAGAGTGCTGGGACAATGCCTGGCCCAGAGCGAGCTGTATAAACACGTAGAAAGTGCAGTTTGGGGAAGTATACATTTCATTATCACAGCAGTCTCTGTATTCCAGAATCCTTGCAAATGGTTATTCGACCGTGGGTTTCTGCATTCCAAGTCGCTCCTGTCTCTGCTGCCAGTCCTAAAGTTTTCTCTCCTCCATCTCATTTCCTCCTTCCTCTCTCCCTGGGAATCTGGGAATTTGTGTACATGGCTACAGATCCCTATCTTTTGTTCTCAGCACCATGCTTCACTCTCAAATCCAGTAAGAACCCTTATTTCCCTAAACCTTGTGCTGGTGTGGTTTATGTGGTGTCTTTCCTATCTCCTTGGCAGCAATTGCTCTGGCTTCATCATAATAACCATTTCGAATCACGCTGTAATTATAGGAATGCACTGGAAAGCCCATGCAAGCATAAGCTTTCCTCTCCCAAAGATATTGGCAAGGGTTCCGACTGGGTTTTCAGCAAAGACCCTTGCTGGAAATCTCATGGAGAGAGGGTCAGTGTTGGAGACGGAGGCGAGACCTGCTGGTCTTAACTTCAGGCCCAGCCTCAGCATGCCCATTGCTGCTTTATGTTGCCAGCAAAAATGCAAAATTCTTTTTAGAAGATTTGCAGGGCAAATAACCTTTAGTGTCCTTCAAAATCATGACTCAGAAAGGATAGAAGGAAAAGCAGCAAAATCGCTTTTTGTCATAGTTGTTTTTGGGCTTTGAGGGGAGGGAAGAAGCATGGCTGAGAAAGGAGTGTGCACAGACCCGCGGAGGACAACCACCAGCTTCGTGAACTGCTCCAGGGTTATGCCTAGTCGGGGCTACACCGAGTTACTGCTGAGATTCTGCTCAAGGTTTTCCGTTCGTGAGGGGAAGGGAGTGACAGACGCCACTCTCCTGAGACATGATGGAAGACATGAGTCAGAATGGGAGGGAAGTTGGCTCCAGGTTCAGGGCCCTGCATGCCAGCAGCTGGATGGGGCCAAAGTAAGAGGAGAGGGATCCCTAAGGAAAAATCTATCACTGCCTCCAGCTGCCTTCTTTCTAACCCACTTGATAGTTCAGAAATATGTCAGATAAGAGTGGCCAAGCCCAGGACCACTCTGAGGGTTGAAGAGCTCCTGCCCCATGGACCGTGAGATTTCTCTGTACCAGGCACCGTTACACATGCTAGGCCGACAAATGGGCCAGGGTAGGTGGGGAGGAGATGATGAGGCAAGGGCGAAAATCTGGTTTCGATGGGCTCTAACGTCAGAGTCCAAGGAGCGCTCAGCAACCACTGGTTTGCAGATTAGCAAAGAGGACCCAGAAATGGCCAAGGGTTTGGTCTTAAAACACACAGTTCCCTGGTTGACTGGCAGCACCCTGCACTGTTTAACACCCAGGACAATGTGCAAGGACAGCGCAGACACATCTGTGCCTGCACCCATTAGGGTCTAGTTCCCATGTGGGGTTGCTGACCTCATAGAAAGTCAGCATCTTTGTCACCTATGGATCGGATGATGGACACGTAGGGAACCACAGTGACAATCTCATTCCACTTAATCTAGTACCCAAATCTAGTACTCATTCCACATTTCTTGGTCCTGGTTAGGGTCTGAATCCGTAATTAACAAACCCTCAGACTAGCAGGTAGTGTAGATAAGGTACTGGACTCCCACATGATCGACTACAGCTCGGGTTCTGGACCTGCTGGCTTGCTTTCTCACTGTCCCTCTGTCTTTCTCTCTGTCTCTCTCTGGTGAGCACATATGCCCTATAGCAAATTTTAAAAATAATAAAAATAATAATAATAAATAAATAATTCTTTAAAAAAATAGCAAGCCCTTGATCTCAAGATCAAAGAAATTCTAGGAACTATGGAAACACACATCTGTGATGTAAGGCATTTCAGCTCATACCGGGAGGCTGGTGGGTCTTTTAGCTACTTTGTAATAAAAGGGAAAGGGCCCCACAGCTGATTTAAATAAGGTGGCCTCTATCTAAGTGCCTTAAAAAAAATACCCATGGTGTAAGGCAAGCCAGGCTATGAAGGAGAGACATTGTATGTCCCCACTTAACATATACTGAATGTCTGCACTCTATGACTGAATCTGATTGACTAACGGTTGTACAAACACAAGAGATGGGTGTGAATGTCAGATGAGGTGTATGTGGAGGAGGGGGGCCTAACGAAGGACATTTGGAGAAGGGGTACGGAGGTAGAGCATGGACGGGATGGGAAAGTGTGGTGTTATCGGTTGAAGATATTTTGATCAATGGGACTGGGGAGAAATGTTCACATTTTAAGCTAAACAATGCGATGGAATGTATATACAAAAAGAAATAAATTTAATAAAAATTTTAAAAAAAGAAAACAAATGGGCATGACATTGTGGGACACAAATGGCTTATTATCTTTTGATAACATGTATAGTATTCTCAGCTAGACTGGTCTGAGAAGTATTTCATGTTACATAAATTCTCTTTACAAACCAAAAAAAAAAAAAAAAAAAAAAAAAATGGTAACTGGAATCCAATCTGACTTAATCAGTGTTTAATTGACTTTCTAATTTCACAAAAAGAATTTTTTTCCTGACATTTGCACTCTTATTTTCAAGATTTTTGCTTTCTGTTTTATTTTGTGAGAATACCAAAAAAAAAAAAAAAAAAAAAAAAAAAAAAAAAAAAAAAAAATAGTGAGTGGTCCTGGAATCTAGGAGAACATTCTTAAAGCGTGACTCACAGAGTTTCAAAATCACAATTACGGTGGGGACCAGCAGTTAGTGTAATGGCTATGTCACTGGACTCCCATGTAGTCGACCATGGTTTCAGTCCCGGACCCAGTGTCTTAAACTCACACCGGGCGCGTGTGCGTGTGTGCCCAAGATCCCAAGAGGATAATGGAGGATAAGGGATTGTGGTGTGGCCATTGCCCCTCGGGAGTGATTTCTCGCTTTCTGTCTCTCTGTCTCTGTCTTTCTGGCAAGCACATGCGCTCTATAGCAAAAACCTCTTCAAAAAAATAATCACAATTACTGGGGACTCTGTTGAACATTTACATTCTTATTTTAATAGACATAACTGTACATTTGCAAGATACAATGTGATGTTTGGGTACAAGATTAAATTTGATGATTGAATCAAATTTGATGATCCGTATCATCTCAGCCATTGGTCGTTACTTTGCGTTGGGGATGTTCAGATGTTCCTTTTTACTTACCCTGGGATATAGAGCACTATATAACACTATATAGCACTTTATAACACTAGAAATGACTCCTCTTTTCTATCTGTAATTTTTTTCTGCTAATTAACCTCCTTCTGTTCTCTGCCTCTTGGTTCTTCCCAGCCCCAACAGGCATTCTTTATCTCTCCACTTCCATGAGGTCATTTTTTCCCCACAATTTCTACACATGAAGGAGAACATGTGGTATTGCGCTTTCTGTGCCCGGATTATTTCACTTGCCATCCTCCAGGCTTGTTCATTTTACCTCAAGTGGCAGGAGGCTGTCCTTTACAATGTCTCAGTAGCATTCCATTGTTTGTGTGTGTGTGTGTGTATGTGTCTAGCTGTGTGTGCATATGTGTCAGCATATATATGCATACACACAGAGATCACACATATGTGTATACACACACACACACACACATATACATATATATCACACTTAAATGCACATTCCTGGGTCCTACCCCTGGTTCACTAATTTAGAACCTCTAAGGTCTAGAAAATTCTCATGTCAACAAGTTTCTGAGCTGGAGTTTGATAAAAAGTATAATAAATTAATTTAATTAAATAAATTTAAAAATGAATTTAAAAAAAAAAAAAGCTGTTTCCTTGGTGCCTGAAGCAGAAAAAACTAACTTCTGGGAAAAATTAAGTCCACAGGATTGCTGTAACCTGTAAGCTGAGAACTTAAGACGGATAGAAACAGACTTGGAAAGGAAAGACAACAGGCCAGACCGGGGTGCAGGAAACTGGCCCTGCCCCCTTCAGAACAATCCTCAGACCTGAAAATCCACATCCATGGCTGCTTTACCCTCCTGGACTGGGGGGTCCTGGGTAATAAGAATGTCAGCGTCATCCATGATCATGTTCCCCGCACCTGGCCCACCACTGGGTACAGAGTACTTGCTCAATAACTCAGTGCTGAACAACGATCAGGCTTGTCTCAGAGCAGATTCGAGAAAAGATACAGTGAAGACTCCCCAAACATTGCCCCAATCTTTGTTCAGCCCTACAGTTCAACGTGCAGCTTTCCCTGTCAGCCTGACCCAGAAGGCTCCAGGCTGTGGAACGGCAGGGCCAAGCCCAGATGGCACTTGGGTGCTACCCATTGGTGGCTAAGGAGAAAGTGACCCCAGGGTACGTTTTCACCCTCTGGAAACCAGACACATTCTGTTTCCAAAAGTCACAGCTTTCAGGAGCCGGGCATACTGGGGGTGGTGGCGCTAGCAGTGCTCAGTCTCCAGGATACCAAAACTAAGCAGCTAAACAGACAGCAAGGTCTCTGAGGGGCAGGACATGGAGGGAAACGTGTGAGTGAGTGTGTTGGGACTGGCCTCTCAGCCCTCAGGGACAGCGGGAGTCAGGCCGTGATGAGAACTGACGCTCCCTCTTCCCCAACCTTTATCCCACCAACTTCAGAGCACCCTGAATGCCACCCTCGAGATGTACTTATTTTTCTGGCTTCTCTTCTACTCTTTTCAATGCAAAGTGCTCCTGTAATTGTGTTCGGCCTGATTCGCATGGGGCTGCTGCTATGTAGCATTCATTTGCTAGGGCTGCTGTGACAGCGCATCACAGACAGAAACAAATCATTCTGGAGGCCAGAAGGTCCCCTCAGACTTGGCTCCTTCCAGGGGCTGTGAGGCAAGGGTCTGTTCCAGGCATCAAATAAGATCACACTCAGACATTCTAAGGGCTAGAATGCCAACATCTGAATTTGGTGGGTGGACACGATCCCACCCAGGACACTTACCCAGTTTCCTTCCTTGGATAAAAGTAAGACAGAGACAGACTTAAGGAGACAGGGAGCCTCAGTATCAGAGAAAAGCGCTGATGGAAATGGTGAGCAGACCTGGGGGTGGCGGCGAGAGGAGCACGTGATTACACCGTGCTCAGGGTTGGGCTCAGAGCCTGGCGGTCATTTGCACATCTTCATTCTGCTATTGCACTTAGAGAAGCCACTATTTCTCTCTGCACCCGACCCTCATCCCTCAGGTGAGAGGAGCAAGCTGCCCCTCTGCACCTTGCAGAGTTGAGAAGGCCGTCCACCAACCCCATTGCCCACAGTTCTCAGTCACCTGAATAAGCTGCTGCCAATAACTCCCTCTAAAGCCTGTCACGAAGTACTGCATTGGCTCTGGGGCTGCCCTGAAATTATTTCCCAGCTGGGATGAACCGATGTAGCCTGTCGCTTTAATGTATTTTAAGTTCTTCCAGAGGCACTCTGACCTGGGAGCTAATACTTGTTCTGTCACTTACCACCTGCATGGCCTGGAGCAAATGACAACCTCTCTGTGCTTCAGAGTCCTGGTCTTTTGGTAGAGATAATGGTCCCTCAGTGTTAATGTAATGATGAAATAAGACAGCATATGTCACCCACGTGTGCTTTTAACAAACGACAGTTGCTATCTGCCACTCTGCAATGCTCAACTCCTACTGCTTTCTCTGTGCATGACAGATAACGAATGCTGCCCTGCACCTCTTGATACTCAAATCTGCTTACCTAGAGGCGCCCCACCCCATAGGAGCCAGGTATCCTCCCACCCTGATCTCTGGGTTCCAGACTTCTTCTGGACCCCAAACATTCTGTTCTGTGTAGACCAGTTCTTCAGGTCACTTTAAGAGAAAACCCTCTAATAAAGTTTGGGAGACACAGTTTGGAGGAGCATGCAGGGAAGATGCTGCAGAGCTTGAAGACCCCCAGTTATTACCCTGAAAAGTCTGGAAGATCCTCATTCCTATTGCCCTGGGTGATCCCTAGCTCCATCCATTCAGCAAGAAAAACTGAGCTTGTGGCACATATACTCCATGGAATACTATTCAGCCATAAAGAACAGCAAGGCCCTGGAATTGGATAGAAAGTGGACGAATATGGAAGATTTGTTGCTGAGTGAAGCAAGTCAGGCTATGAAAGAGAGACATTGTATGTCTCCACTTAACATATGGACTGTCCGCACCTTATGTAGAGACTGAAAGACTGGAAAACATAAAAATATTAAAAATTGTAATGGACACTAGAGACAATGTGGAAAGAGAGTGTGAGAGGGGAAGAGTGTAGGAAATTTGGGGGGGAAATGGAGAGGTAAGACACTTGTGGGACACAGATAAGGTTTATTGTCTGTTGACGGGGATGCGTATGGTGGTCTCAACTGGGCTGGATGAGGTATATATCACGCTGAGTAAAGTCTCTTCATAATCTAAATGATGTATAGTGATTTAATGTATGAATAATAATAAAAATGTATAAATTAAAAAAAAGAAAAAGAAAAACCGAGCCCTCTGTCCCTGCTCTCGGTGGTTGCTTTTGAAAGCCAGCACACAGGCTAAAGAGTTAACATAACCTCATTGCGGAGGGATTTCTCCGTAATCTGTACACATGTCCTGGGGATCAGCACTGGGGGAGGTGGTGCTAGTCTGTGGCAGTTGCTCCGGCCCTTGGCCCACAGCCCGCCAAGCACCCAAAGCCCTCTGGTTCAAGTTGATTTTGAATTTAATTAAGAACAAGGGAGCAGAAGCCTAACTCTCTGCAAAACCATCGCCCTAACTTAGAGAGGGCCAAGGAGATAAGCATCTCATCACAAACCAAGGAACTGGGAGAGTCGCTCACTCGTCACCCTCACCTGTGAAAACAAGCCGGAGAGACCCAGTATGAAGAATCTGGGGTTTGGCAGGAGACAGAGCCAGTCTGCAGATGCGGGAGGAGGGTTATGAGAAGTAGCCTCCAAGAAGCCTCAGTGAGAGCCATTCCCCTCATGTCCCCATAGGCAGGCAGAGGGACCTGCTACCCCTCCATCTCGGGCCTCCCTCCCTGGCCTCAAACTGGTGTGTGTTAACACCTGATATCTGAGGAGGACATAAAGAGACAAACAGAAGAGAGAGAGAGATAAGGCAAACAGAACAGGCGGTCTAACAGCTGGGGTCGTGCAGCTGGGGCCCCTGGCAGGGCAGAAGCACTGGGGTTTTCTGACTAGCTGGATAGATGTCCGGTATTTTATGAGAGTGTGAACCAGTGGCCCCCAGTGTCAAAACAGTCCCACATAATGGGATTCTTCTCTGTAATTCTACAGGCTTCCACTTAGACTTAGGACAAGATTGTGCAAGGAAATTAGCAAGTTAAGCTATTCTTCAGGTGATTTTGACCACACGGGCTAAGGACTAGAATGGCCTAGAGCATGGACTGGCAGCCTCCAGTCTCTGGGATGACTCTGGCTCCTGGTTTTCTAAGTAAAGTTTTATTGAATACAGCCAAGCCATTTTGCACATTGTCTGTAGCTACGTTTGCAATGTAATGGTGGAGTTGAATTATTGCAACAGAGATGGTGTGACCTTCAAAACATGGAACCAGACTTGGGAGCCACTGGTAGAAGATTCTCTGAGGCTTGGTGAGAGGATGCTCTGTTTCAACCTGCTTGAAGGTTTTTCCCAAAAGCCTGCTGGGCCCCAAAGTCATTTGAACTGCTTTTGATGTGAATCTGGATGGTAGCTTATCTTAGCTTCATCCCTTAACTCCCAGTAAGAACAAATCCAACCAGAATATATGAACACTGTGAGAGTGTCTGTGTGTGTGTGTGTGTGTTATGGTGCATGTGTGGCTATGCGTACACATGTGATAATGTATATGAATGTTTGATCATAAAGGTAGGAGTGTGTGTATGTAGGCAAATGTGTGTGAGTATATGCATGTGTGTGAGTAGGCATATACACCTATGTGTACATGTGTGTATGAGTATGCACATATGTGAGTATGAACATGTGTGGTGTGTGCACATAGGTAAGTATTTGACAGCACATAAGTTTATGCATATGTGTTTGAGTGTACATGTGTTTAAGTAGGTGAACATGATAGCGTGGGTGTGTGCTTGTATATGAGTGTATGTGAGCACGTGTACATGTGTGTTTCAATGTGAGTTTGTGAACATGCATGTTTCAATGTGAGTTTGTGGGTGCACACATGTGTGTGCATGTGATTGCATGTATAAGGGTCTGTGAGTGTATGTATAAAACCACGACACCAACATTGTCCTATTTAGCTATGAAGAACTCAGACTGTGCTGGTAGCCAGGAGTTGCCCCTCTCAGGGTAGCCAGCTTCAGACAGGTTGTGGTCCCACCACCAGCCTTGAGTCCCCTCCACCACTGAGCCGTGCTGCTGCTTAGACAGATGCAGTCCCCTTTGCAAGCCTTGGACTCCTCACCTAGCACTGAATAATAACCCCTCCCATGACTGAATTTTGGAGGGTTGGGGGTTGGGAGTAGGAAACGAGACAATCCCCAACGCGTTTATCTCAGGGCTTGGCTACTAGCAATTGCTCATTTGTCCTGTCCCCAAAATATGTAGTGAGAACCTGCTCTAGACAGGTTCTGTTCCTGCTGTTAGAAATAAAACATTGAATATGACAGGAAAATAAAAAATCCCTGGCCTCCTGGAATGTGCATGCTTATGAGGAGAGGGACAAAAACGCCAAGCAAGCAAGGCACTGGAGCCTTCAGACAGTGACAAAAAGCCACAGAGAACAGTGACTGGGGTGAACAGAGACACATCTGTGTCAGCCATGACCCAACAAGAAACTCAGTCTGTGGTGATGCCTTCTCCTGTGTGTGGTTTGGCTCCTTTGCCCCAAGACTCCTTAACTTCCTGGGACTCAAATATAGTTATTTGTGGTGAAAAACTGAGCATTCTATCAAGAGTTAAGCAAAGCAAAACAAACAAACAAAAAAAAAAAACATAACCTAAAAGTATATAAAAAGACAAACAAAAAGCCCCACGCTTTTGCCAAAGCTTTGTTTCTGCTGGCTTCTCTGCTGAGAGTGAGTATTTACCCACATGCACAAGGTGGGACCCCCCCCCCACAAGGCAGCAGAAGAGGAACCCCATTTTAGAGGCAGCAGAAGCCAGCTCCAGGACCACTGGCACCCCGAGCCAGGAGGAATGCCCCCAGAATTCAAGCTGTCATTTTTAGGACGTAACTCGAGATGCAGAAAAGACAGAGAAACCAAGATTGTGGCGGCTCTAGCCAACCACACTCCCAGGGGGAGTTTTGTAATGGAGGAAGAAGATTTTGAAATCACTCGCTCTCCCAGCCAGTGAGAAATAAATCTCAGTTTCTGGTCAGAGGCTGAGACTCACTGGCTCTTGGGTTCACTCAGGAGAGAAATCCACCATCGGCTCCCCTGTCTGTCCCATCTCCGCCTGCACCACCGGGGAAATGGCCCTTTCCTAGCGCTGTTCACCGTGTTCTCACAGAGCCTCGAAGGCACCAAGAAACTGAATTCTTTCTGCTGACTGCGTTTTCTCCACTCTCACTTGGGCTGTTTCATGCAAACGCAGTGCTTCTGCATGTTTTGTTCATTTCAATTCCACTCGTCCCCCACCAACACACACACACACACACACACACACACACATGCACGCACACACTAGCAGCTGGAATCCAATTAAGCAATGTCAGTAAGAATCTTTTAAAACCCACTGGACATATGCAAAGTGGAACTGTTATTCCCCATCAAATCAACGAGACACTTTCTCCCCAAATTCCCGCAGATACACATATCCCACGGCATCCGAGTGTGTTTAGAGTATTCAGTGGACTGTTTACATTTATTGCTACAGTGGTGAGGAAAGAACAGGACGAAATGGCAGAGGTGATACGAGCTTCTGACAAACACACTGGCACCCTCCAGACATTCTGCGTTCTCTTACTGATGGCTGTCACATCGCTCAGAGCTCATGGGCCATGAGGAAGACAGGCCAGGAAGAAAAGTTAGTCCCACCTGGATGTTAACACTGATGCGGAAGAGGCCCCTCAACATATATTTCTTGAGCATCTGCTGTGTCCCCAGATGATACAATACACTAAACAAGACAAAAACAAAGAAGTCCTGCTCCCTGCTTTCTAGAAATGCAGAGTCCATAACAAAGAACAGACGTAGTTTGAAATGACAATAACATTCGATCTCCTGGTTTTGACTACTAAGGCCTTCTGTGATCTGATCCCTACCTGCTTTTCCAAACACATAAAGGTACTCCGTTTGCCTCATTTATTATATATATATTCTAGCTGAACTAGACTTCTTGCTATTTCTCGCACATTCTAAAAATGTGCCTGCTTCAGGGACGTGGCATTTTCTGGTCCCTCTGTCTAGAATCTGCTTCCTACAAACCTGCCAAGAGCTTACTCGCTCATTTCATGTGGCCTCTGCTTTCTGAGGATTCTCCAGAGAGGGTCTCGCAGCTGCTCTACTAGAGACAGTCCTGTGATTTCTCTCCCTATCCTTCTGTCCTGCCTTATTTTCCCCCATTGCACATATTACCATCCAACATGACAGCATGAGTTTTTCCACGCTCTGTCTCTTCACCAGGAGTAAATTTCATGAGGGCACTAACCTTGTTTCTTTTGTTTCCTGCTAGATTCTTAATGCCTAGCATGTGACAGGTAAATAATAAATATTTATTGAACAAACGAATAAAGAAATGCCATAATGAAATCAGGGTGCAACATTCTCCCTCCAAACCACTCCCAGCCGATTGCACCAATATCCCACTTGAAGCGTCTTCCTTTCCTGGAAAGTTTCCTTTCAGCACAGTTCCAAGGATTGAATCTTATTTTAAGGAAGTGATGACATTTATTCTAAGACTTGGAGTTGTGTTTCTCTGGAAAGAGAAGCTTTCACCAATGAAAAGCGAAATCTCAAAAGGCTGTTCCAATCATATAAAAATATCATATGGGGATTTCCTAAACTATTAGCTGCGGAGTGGCAAGAAACTCATCTGTGAATGGCCTCGTAATAAGGCAAATAACGGCAAGATGATGTGGTGGAAGTCTCATCTAGCAGTCCCTCTCTGCTCCCCCAGAATAGTCATTAAGACATACAGGGCCTGCAGCCACCCGTAAGCATGTTTAAAATGCAAATACTGGGGCTAGCAGGTGGCTTAGTGGTTAAGGCACTAAACTCCCACATAGCTGATCATGGTTTGAGTCCTAGACCTGGCCGCTTGATAAATCGCACAGGGTATATGTGCATATGTGCCCAAAATCCCAGGAGGAGAATGGAGAAGGGATTGTGGTATGGCCATTCTCCTGGGGGGGGTGGGGTGTGGAGGGATCTCACTTTCTCTCTCACTGTCTCTCTCCGTCTCTCTCCAGTGAGCGCACACACCCTAAGGCAAAACACATTATTAAAAAAATTCGTAAAGTAAAATACTAAAATTTCCCAAGAAAAGCCATGAAACACAAATGGAAAACAACGAGAGCATATTCTCCGTGGACACAAAGCTTCAAAGCTTAGAAAAAGTATTCGCACCAGCCTGTGGCACAGAGCACTCCTGACTGTCTACTGCAAAAGCATAAGCATTTCATTTGGATCTGTCAATGGCAGGTTCAAAACACTCAGGTGCAGTTGCTAGCTTTAAAATATCTGTTAAAGGGCCGATAGGTGCATGGTGGTTGGGGGTGCTGGACTCCCACACGGCCAACTGCGGCTAGAGTCCCAGACCTGGTGGCTTGCTTTCTCACTTTCTCTCTCCTCTCTCTCTCTGTCTATCTGTCTCTCTCTTTCTCTGGTCAAATTAAAATAAATAAAATTAAATAAAATAATTCTTAAAAAATAAAATATGTGTTAAGAAAATTATTTGACCAGATTCCTCTGATCAGAGAAAAGGAAATATACCAGAATGATGATACACAAGACAGCAGGAAATGAGATGGAGAAAGGTTATATTAGACATGTCTAGGGAAAAAAATGGAATAGAATAGAAACTTCTTAGCTGAATCTGGTAGAACAGGGAGACCAGAAAGCCAGGCAGGCACATGCAGGTGAGTCCCCAAGCCTCTGGGTGTCTGCGTCACCTCCCGGTGCTCCCTGCTTGCTCTGAGCATCAGTCTATCCACAGGCTGCCACTGCGAATTCTCCAAGTTTGTGGGACAGACAAGATGAAGAGCTGATGGAGCTCACATCTCACCCTCACTCTGCCTGGACCACCTCCTCCTCCCCTACACAAGGGCCTTAGTTGTTCCAGTCCTGCACACCAACCCCGGCCATTGAGAGGGACAAATGGCACATCCTGTGTGAAAAGTCCCTACAAAGAGGCCAGCAGGTTCTAGTCTCCCTCTTATTCAAACACCCCCATTGAAGACCTCCTCTGGTCCAAACCCAGCTCCCAGCAGTAACCAGCCAGCCAGAGGCTGTGGCCACGGAATATGCAGCTAGAGACGCAGGCAGCACGGAGAGTGAGAGAAGTAAGCCGGGTGGTGCGAGGAAGTATGAGGAAAACAACAGGGCGAGGGCAAGGCTGGCAGGCTGGTGAGATGCGATCTGGTCAGAGGGGTTGGGGGAGCCCTCTAGGAAGCTGACCCTTGCCTGAAGGGAGGAGCCAATCACAGAGGCTTCCAGGGGAAGAGCTCCAGGCAGTGGGAACAGTAAGTGCCAAGCTTGAGTAGATGTCCAGGCAGGAGACAGCAGGAGGATGGAGCCGTGCATGTGAGTAGAAGGAAGCAAGTAGCAAGAAACAAGACCACAGAGATCAGGAAGACTTGGGCCTGCGCTCCTGCAGGTGGGAAGTCGTAGAGCCACAGCATCCAGCCAGCACCATCTGAAAGAAATTACTCGAGCAGATCTCGAGACACTGCTATTGCTCTCTGACGAGATTCCCTCGCCGCAGCCCATGAATCGAGCAGAAACAATTCAGACCAACCACATAGTTGGGTTTCCCTGGCCTTTTAATGCTCCTATTTATTTTTTGATCTACAGATGAAGTGCTGAACACCAAGACTAGGGAACAGGGAAGTTTACTGAAGTGCCATCGCCACCCACCAGGTTATCCCTGCCCGGCCTGACTTGTTTGCATGAGATAACAACAGTAAGTAATCCATTGCAACAGAGCAGAAACCACAGGATGTCATAGCAAGGGCATCTCAAAGCAGGAAATGGTTAGGGTTAGAGGTAAGGTATTCAAGCAAAAAGAGAGTGGGAACTAACCAGGGTGCAGACACCCCTTTAACCAAATGTGATTTTCCATGTTCCTGCGAGGAACACGCAATGCAAAACTATTTGCATGATGCCATTGTACATGCCCTCCACTAAGCTTCCAAGGAGGCAGGTCATTCTTCCAAGGTAAAAACGTGTGGTGGAGCAGCCACTTCACAAGTAAGAGTTGCCTTGCGCAAGGCTTGAGGATGGCAGTCATGGCTGGGGGCAGTTCTGGTCTCCCTACCCCAGGTCACTCTACTGGAAGAGTTGTCCTTTCCAGGATGGCACAGGATGGTCATGTTGCTTGGGGCCTTCTTCTTGGCCATGGAGGACCAAGACTGGGCCATGATGTATTTTCCTCGTTGCTGGACCATCACAATGTGTCTCAGGAGGGTAGAAAGATAAATTGGGTTGACTAAGGAAGTTTCCATTCCTTCTTCTACCCAAGCAGAGTATTAGGTTCTGTTTCCTTCCAAAATATAGAAATTACAGAGAATGCACAGAATCCTAACAGGTGGGGGCTGGAGGCCAAGAATTACCCATCGGGGGCCTGGGGTCTCTCTCTCTCTCTCTCTCTCTCTCTCTCTCTGACATCAGGGAGAGGTGATTCGGCTTGGATGTGCAGTGTTCTCACTGTCTGGGTTGAATTGTGTCTCCCCTTTGTCCCCCATAAATGCTGTATTGAAGTTCCCCAGAACCTCAGAATATGACTACTTAGAAACAGGCCTTCACAGTGACATTCCAGTCAAAATGCCATCATTAGTCTACAGGAAAAGCCAAACACTTTCTCCTACTGTGCACTCAAAACACAGATCACTTCTGGGATCCTGAAATGTGTGGAGACCTTTGCCCACCAGCAAGCAAGCAGCTAGTTCTGCAGCAGACACCGGCTGGGTGTCCTCTAAATTATTCAAGTCTAACATGGTCTACCCCGAGATAGTGTCGGATCCCTAGGGTGGAGGACTCAGTCCCCCAGATTTCTTCCACTTTCGACACCAGTCCAGGTCTCTGGAATTTCTGACCAATCAGCTACATGCTGGGGTTCCCACTTTGGGTTCAATTAATCTGCTAGAGCAGCTCAAAGAACTCAGGGAAACATTCAGTTAGGGTTCTGCTTATTACAAAGGATGTTACAAAGAATACAGATGAGGAGATACACAGGGCGAGGTGTGGGAAGGGCATGGAGCTTCCATACCCTCCCTCAGCTGTCACCCTCAGGAACCTCCATGTGTTCAGCTAACTGAACCCCCATCCTTTGGGTTTTTTAATTGTATGAACACTTAAATGCATAAAAAATGGCTAAAGTATGGACACTGTCCAGAAATGTGATTGGACGCTAAAAGTGTGGGTCTGACAGGAATAGAAGAGTGGGGAAAGCAAGCAAGACCTGTCTGTGCAGATTCTTCTTGGCCTCTCTGTGTGGTCTCCGTAACTCCTGGGAATGGAGCAGGACTCCTCTGGACTGAGGGTTTTAATATTTTTATGTCATATTTTGGGGAGCTTCTGCTTTGGAGAGCTTCAGAAACTGAAGTAAAAGACTAAAAATGAAGAGACTTCAAAACCTCATGGACAGGGCCCAGTAGGTGGCATGGTGGTTATGGCACTGGATTCCTACATGGCTGACCATGGTTCGAGTCCTGGACATGGGGCTTAAAAATCATGACATAGGGAACCAGCAGTTAGCGTAATGGCTATGTCGCTGGACTCCCACGTAGTCGGCCGCGGTTCGCGTCTCGGACCCGGTGGCTTACAACTCACGCCGGGCGCGTGTGCGTGCGTGCCCAAGATCCCGAGAGGAGAATGGAGGAGAAGGGATTGCGGCGTGACCATCCCCCCTGGGGGGTGATTTCTCGCTTTCTGTCTCTATGTCTCTCTCTGTCTGTCTGGCGAACGCACGCGCCCTATAGCGAAAAACCTCTCCAAAAAAAAAATCATGACATACCCAAAATCCCAAGAGAAGAATGAAGGAGAAGAGATTGTATTATGACCATCTGCCCTGAGGGGGGATGATTTCTCACTTTGCCTCTCTCTATCTGTCTCTGGCAAACACACACTCACTATGGCAGAAACTTAACATAAATGAATAAATAAATAATAAAACTTCATGGGCAAGTGGAATTTAAGTATGAGCGTATTTTGGTGCCAGAATGTTGGAATACTTAAC
Organism: Tupaia tana; assembly: GCA_026018925.1. NCBI lineage: Eukaryota > Metazoa > Chordata > Mammalia > Scandentia > Tupaiidae > Tupaia > Tupaia tana. Next base: position 62,762,966 of record JAKSZU010000011.1, read on the forward strand.
TTTCTCATACTACTCATTTTCTATAAACTTTTTGAAGAGCCCTTAGAGTTAGGAGCCAGGAAACAAGGGATGGAGAGATATTATATAAACACACACACACACACACACACACACACACACACACACACATAAAATTAGGGTGGGCCCTAGTCCCATATGCCTGGTGTGCCTGTCAAAAGAGAAAATTTGGATGTGACAGACACGTAGAGTGAAGGTGACGTGCAGACCCAGGGATGGAAGCCATTCACCAGCCAACGAACATCTGAGGCTACTAGCAACTAAAGAGGGGTTTGGGACACTCTTCCTCCCAGCCCTCAGTGGGCACAAACCCTGCTGACACCCTGATTTCAGACATGGGCCTCCAGGACTGACAGAAATACATTTCCACTGTTTAAGCTCCCATTAGTGATACTGTTGCTTAAGCCCCCCAAGGAGTGAATATATTCACCAATAACAGCTTACAGAAAGGCGAGTCTTTAATAAGTATGTTTCTCAGCCCCTCCCTGAGGCCCTGCAGGGACATCGATGGAATTAAAGATGAGAATGACTTCCCTGGTTTGGAAAAGTGCTGGACTCCTCAGCACGTTGCTCTGTGATTGGCTCCTCTGCTCAACATGCAGAGACTTCACATGGATGTTCTTATTTTGCCCCCATGGTCACTATGAGTGTTCCTGAGTCCTTTATTTCATAGGCAGGAAGCCAAGGCATTAGCTATTTCATGATAGTCATAGCTGGCTGACAAATGTGGTACATCCTGGCCAAAGAGAATATGCAGTGAGTCCCCTTGAGAAGAGCCCTGCTGAGGATAGGGGAAGACCAGGGAACTGGAAGTTCTGTTGGTCCAAAGAAACATCCAAGAGGTGACAGATGCGGGCAGCCAGAGTTCCAAGCCTGGTCCTGCCCCCACAGTCATCTGCCTGGGTCGCTCCAAGCTGGGGCTTTCTCCATAAGAGGAGTACTGGCAAGGTGTCCTTATAGTCAATGTCCCAGCACCACTCACTCACGGCAGCATGACCTCCAAAGTCACCCACACATCCCAAATACCACGTGGGGGTGCCCTGCCCAGTTAAAAACCACCAAATCACTCTGGACCTTATTAATTTCTTGCCTGGAATGAAAATAGACTGTTCTTCTCCCCAAGGTATGAGGGACTACAGAAACCTTGGCACCATCGACATTTGACCTGGGGGTTCTTTATCATGGGGGTCTGCCCAGTGTATCATGAGATGTAGAGTAGCACCCCTGTCTACTCACTAGACACTGGGAGCACCCTTTTCCCAAGTCATGACAAGCAAAAACGTCTCCAGACATGGCTGCATGTCCCCAGTTGAGAGCCGATGAGAGAATACTCAGAGTAGGGTGAGACTTGTGGCTCTAAGATGACGACTCCAGCTTCCTCCTTTCCTTAGGAAGAGCACCAGTCCAGTTCAGTTAGGCAAAGGAGGACAATCCCTGCCTCATGCAGCACTCCCCTCGGGTGGGGCTCACAGGCTTGCTCACGGACTCCGAAGACTGTGTTTATTGTCGCTGTCCTCTCTAGCCAGCTTCAGGGCTTGCTGGTAGAAGCCCCACCCCTATCTGAGATGTCCCATTTTTCATGTCTCTCTGATCCGCGTGCCTCCAACCCAGCTGTCAATCCTTCCACTTGCTCTTTCCTCTTCATTCTCACTGCCAAACACCTTTATCTTTCACCAAGAGGCCCCAGCAGATCCTAGAGAAAGCTCTAGAGTCTGGTCTTCCAATTGTCCTCCTTCAGGGCAATGCCCCCAGCCACCATTCTCATGTTCCATACACAAGACCAAGAACTGTTGCTGACTTTCGCGACTCCTTTGTCACCTTTCCCCTTCCCACATGGACAGCCCTACCCTTCTGCTTCTACCTGGTGTGTGCCTCTTCTCTCATGCATCCATTCTCATTCTCTCTCTGCATTAGTATCTCATTCTTACATACAGAGTGTTTCTCCCACCTCCTTCCCATTTCTACAACCTCAGTGCTAACTACTTCTTCCCCCTCTTTAACTTTCCCATCCCACACTGGTTTCTCCCTTCACTAAACTTCTATTGCAGTTACGGTCATTTCCACACACACAAAAAAAATACTCATTGGTTTTTGTTTGTTTGTTTACTATTTCGTTTGTTTGTTTTCTAGAGAGATTTTTGCTAAAGGGTGCATGTGCTCTCAGAGAGACTGATAGACAGAAATCAAGAAATCATCCTCTGGGGGATGGCCACCCTGCAATCCCTTCTCCTTCAGTCTCCTCTCAGGATTTTGGGCACACACGCACATGCTCCCAGTGGGAGTTTTAAGTCACTGGGTCCAGGACTTGAACCATGGTCGACTACATGGGAGTCTAGTGACATGAACATTATACCATCTGCTGGTTCCATGATTGTCTTAATTCACTATTGTCTTTTCATCCTGGTGTCCTTAGGTAAACGAAGTTATTTCCAGTCCTAAGCTCACCTTCCACCCCTCTCATACCTGGATTACTCCTTCCCTTTTTCAGGTTCTTGTTTAAATATTACCTTCTTATGTGACTTTCTCCCACTACCTGATTTTAAATTGCAACCCCTCTGCTACCTCAAAGTACCCCTGTCTTCCTCACCTCCTGGAAACCTGGCAGTGAAACAGACAAGCCACTCTTCCACTGTCCTAGGGCTTACTGGAGCTGACATGTTTGCTTGGACCTAAAATATATCATATTCACTTTATTACTGATTTTGCTCAGACACAGTGCAGTATTGAATCTGTTCTCAGTATTTTGTTATGACTCCTTATCAGTGTCCTTGAACTTGACTGTAATTGCTAAGTGTAAGAAGCTGCTCTGTTGTTTTTTGTTTTTGTTTTTTTTTAATTAACTTTGTGTGTCTCCACTTAATATATACCAACGGTCCGCACTCTAAGGTGGAAACAGAAAGATTAGAGGATATAGAAACATGGAAAATGGTTATGGATACTGGAGACAGTGTGGGAAGAGGGTGGGAGAAGGGGGAGAGTGTGAGGAAAGACCTTAAGGAGAAAAATAGGGAGGCCAGACATTTATGGGACACATAAATGGATTATCTGTTGATAATGTGTATCCTCGACTGAACTGGTGTGAACTGTATTCATGTTGGGAAAATTCACTTTACAAGCTACGTGATGTATAGTGATTGAACGTATAAAAGAAATTTAAATAAAATAAAACATTACGAAAAAAATTTTAGAATAGTTTTAGATTACAAGGTTGCAAAGTTGGTACTGAGAGTTCTCATGTATCTCAACCCCAGCAGTTTCCCCTATCATTAACATCTTACACAAGTACAGTACATTTGCCACAATTTTGAACTAATACGGAGACAGTATTACTAAGTAAAGTCTATACACCATGCAGATGTTCTTAGTTTTCCCTCCATGTGCTTGTTTCTGTCCCAGAACCCCAGCCAGGACACCATATTACATTCAGGTGTTGTGTGTTCTTAGTCTCTTATTTGGCTATGACCATTTTCAGACTTTCATTTTTTCAGTGACCTCCACAGTTCTGAGGAGCATGGTCAGGTATTTTGTAGGGTGCCCTCAACTGTATTTGTCTGACGTTTTTCTCACTAGACTAAAGCTCTGAGTTTGGGGAGAGAAGACCGTAGATGTAGAGTACTATTTCATCACGTCACGTCAAGGATGCGTGCTGGCAATATGATCTCAGTTGACGTTGACCTTGGGCACCACGCTGAGATGGTGTCTGTCAGGTGTCTCGGCTGTGAAATTACCTGGTTCCCTTCCCCCTTTCCATTCTGTTCTGTGTGGAAGAAAGGCACTAGATTTCACTTTCTTGAGGGTAGAGTATCTACATAAAAGATATGGACGTCTGCACAGGGGAGTTGTCTGTTATCCTCCATTGGTGTATTTATTTAATCATTTACTTCTATCAATTTGAATTCATAGATATTTATTTTATACTTTCTATTATAATCCAACACGACTTTATTTGGTTGTTCAAATCATTTCACCATTGGCCATCAGCAACCCTTTCAACAAACATCTCTACCATTGTGTGTGTGTGTATGTACTATGTTTTGTTTTCTTTGTTTTTCTTTCTTTGAGCATTTATTTTTCCTTTTTAAAAAAGAATCATTTTACTTCATTTTATTCTTCACTAAAAGAAAATTGACCAGAGATGGAAAGAAAATGAGAAAGCAAGCCACCAGGTCCGGGACTCAAACCACAGTTAGCCATGTGGGAGTCCAGCACCTTAACCACCGAGCCACCTGCCAGCCCTTTTTGAGCATTTTCTCACTTTGGGGCTCTAAAGATGCTCCAGGTTCATCTCTGCTGCTTCCTATCCTATCCTAGAATCTATCATTTCTCAGAGAAGCCCTAGTTCTTGTCACCGTAAAATACTAGACAGTATTAGAAACCAAGAACTAGGTGTGCTCGTTGCTACCGGGGTGTTGTTCATTAAGCTCTATCCAGTGACAAAGCAAGGAAATATATGTCTCTATACTAATCTGTGTTCATGCACACATGTTTATAAATATGCCTGTACCTAAATGACTCCCTCTTTATCAAGCAAAACTTGAGTGTCTATTATTTCCAACTCTAATCGATTACTCCATGGATTATTCTGGGCTTCTCCTATTGCTTCTAAAGTCTCATTCCAACAGTGAGAAACCCAGCGTCCACTCTCTCCTACCCATTGCCTTAATTGTTCAAGTGTCCTTGGATAGCAGTTTCAGAATTGTTAACCCATATGCCCTCAGGGGACAGCTTTATGAACCACAGCATAGTGATCATGCGCAGTTGTTTTGCTTTTAATCTTCTAATAGACTCCACTCATTTCAAAGTTACTTAAGTCAGCGTTGTTTTCACCCAACTCCTTCAATTAGTTTGCTTCATACGTTTATGATACAGTCAGATTATTTTGTTACCTTTTCCATCCTATCCTATGATTCCTTCACACTCCTAAATAACATTTTAAATTGCATACTTTAAGGTTCTCTTTGTACTGTAAAGTTCTATGGGTTTTGACAAACGCATCGTGTCTGTGTATAGTTACGGTATAGACCTATATACAGGGCAGTCCAGTGCACTGTCTGTTCAAATCCTTTCCTCCTGAACCTCTTATAAACACTGACATTTTTCTGTCTATATTTTTGCCTTTTCCAGAATATCATATAAATAGAATCCCACAGTATGTACCTTTTCAAAATAGCTCCTTTCACTTATGATATGCATTTAAGATCAATTCATGCATTTGCATGGCTCAATAGCTCATTCCTTTCCATTGCTCAATAGTGTTCTACTCAACTCATGTACTACAGTTTCTTTTATTATGATGATTATATTATTTTTAATTTTATTTATTATTATCATAATCTTATTTATATTACATTGAATCACATATATCTTTATGGTGTATTACATTTCTTTTTCCAGAAGGAATACCTAGCATATCAGTCAAGACAAAGACATTGCTATCCACATCATCATTATCAAATAGCTTTACATCATTTTTTTCCCAGATAATTATTATTATTATTATTATTTATTCTCCTTCTTTTTTTAAACATTCAATCACTATATATCATTTGGCTTGTAAAGAGAATTTACCCAATATGAAATACTTCTCAGACCAGTCCAATTGAGAATACTATACATGTTATCATCAAGTAACAAACTATTTCTGTGTCCCACTAATGTTATGTCTCTCTATTTACTCTTTTGCTAGCCTTCTCTGTACTCTTCCCTTATTCTGCCAAATTCCACACTATCTTCAGCATCCCTAACCATTTTCATTGCTTTTATGCTCTCCAATATTTCTACCTCTACCATAAAGTGCAGATAGTCAGTATATATTAAGTGGATATATACAGTATCTTTCTTTCATATCCTGGCTTGCTTCACTCAGGAATAGATCCTCCATATCTGACCACTTTCTATCAAATACCAGGGTCTAGTTTTTTATGGCTGAATAGTATTCCATAGAGTATATGTGCCACACTTTTTCAATCCATTCATCTGTTTGTGGACATTTGGGTTGGTTCCATGTCTTAGCGATTGTGAATATGTACCACAGTTTCTTGATTCATTTTATTTATTGAAAGAAGGACATCTTGGTTTCTTCTCATTTTTGGTGATGATAAATAAAGCTCCTACATACATTTGTGTACAAGATTGCCTGTAGGTATATGTTTTTGAATCTGTTAGGTAAATACCCAGGAGCACAATTGCTGGATTGCATGGTAAGACTGTGATTAGCTTAGTTAAACTTTCTTTCTTTGTTTGTTTTTAGCAATGCTCTGTACTGAGCCATCTACGGGAAAACATTTGATAAACAGATTTTAATTAATTAGGGACCAAACAGGCACTGACAAGCTCAGTCCCTATGACAGCAGCTGGTAACTGGATAAAGGCAGGCAAGTCCTGTATATCTCACTTAACTTCCAGAAAGAGCAGCCAGGATGCCTTGACATGAGGCTGACCATGGGGTCAGATGCCTCGCCACCTTTTGCACCTAATTCCTTTCACTCAGCCATGCCTGTGGTTTCTGAGATAATAGATGTTGGAGGAATAATAATTACTATTAACCACGAAGTCATCACTCATTGCTTAATGTCTGTGTGGCCCTACTGAAAACCGCATTTTCTCTATTTGATCTAGTTACGGGCACCCTCACTCTTAGGCAGCTATTTGCATAAATCTGAATAATCTGGTTGCTGCACCCAGAGGGAGGAAAATCCCACTTTTCCAGAGGGGGGGAAGAAAAAGAAAATTCTGTGGATGAGCCTGAGCTCAGAGAATGTCTGACCTCACAAGTAGGATCTGGCTGCCCTCCCATCCATGAAAGAACAAAGGGACTTGTCCTTCTTTTCCAGGGTGTGATACACCAAAGGAGATTTAGACTGTATTTTCTCCTGCTGACCTCTTGGGGTTTAGCCTTGGTTCTTGACCATACATTAGACTCTCCTAGAGGGGCTGTTAGAGCCCAGACTCCTACGGTTCTCTTTGGAGTATCTTATTCAATTCCTCTGTGCAGGACCCAAGAATCTGCATTTCTAACAATCTTCCATGATGCCAATACTGCTGGTCCAGGGCTGCTCTAGGAGAACCACCTGCCCATAGGATCATCCTTCCTGCATGCGAGCCTACTGCCATCTCTAGGACTTGACTTTGCTCCTATGAGAGACAAAGCAGAATGGGAGAGAAGGGAAAGTTGAAATGAGAGTTGAAGAGAGAGCACCAAGGGGTCTAGACACTTTGACATCGGGCACACATCGCCTGCCACTCAGGAGATGGTGGAAATATGGGTTCTCAGAGATTAAACAGTGATAGCCAGAGTCCTTTCATTATCAAAGGGAAGGAAACAAACTGAGAGGGTGGAAGCCACTTTCCCAAGGCCACACAGTAAGCCAGGGAAGACTTACACCTGTGATTACCTCCACTTCTTCACACCCCACAGTAGCAGAGCTCCTCTTCCTTGTTCAAGGCAACACACGTACCTCCTAGGCTCAGAGTGAGGAGGGCAGAATCAAGCCCATTACTGTAATAATGATATTTGAGTTGCCATTTCCATGGGAAATGAACAAAGAATAGCCTCTTTTTATCCACTCCCCTCTCAACACACACACACTTATGCAAGCCTACCAGCTCTCACAAGAGCCAGCCCTCCAGAAAGTCGAGGAATAGGAAACAAGAAAGTGAGGAGGACGGAAGCTCATAGTTTGTGCAGAGACACTAGTCAACGCAGTAATTCTTTTTTGACCACATAGTATAAACAACTCTGGGCATCTAGAAGATGAGATTACTCATCTGAAATTCTCCCCAGCAAACCCAGGGGCCAGGAGAAGCAGTGTTGATGCTTTCAGTTCCTCCTCAAAATTAAGCACTCCAGCCAGTTCCATCTTGACCCAATAAACCCTGGAAACAGGTGAGCAATTCACCGCATTTGTTTAAGGTAAATAACTTCCCAACACAGTTGGAACTCAGATCTCAGAATGACCCCCAGAAAAGAGGTGTAAGGCCAACAATCAAAGGGGAAATGGGAAAGAAAAGGTCTGTCTGCTTTTCCTGAGATTTGAAATATTATTAGATAATTTTCTTGAATTTCTAATAAGCAGGTTGAAGTTTAAATTACAAGATCTCTAACAGAGTCAGAATCCAAATGGCACAGGAGCGGCAGACAACAATTGCTGGGGCCGGATGAGTTTCGGGTTTGTTCTTTGCGAAGACAAAGCTCCTATTGAGTGGAGAAGAGGAGATCTGGGAGAGAGGAGGGAGAGCTGTGGAGGGTTTTCATTACCCTGATCATCATCCCCACAGCAAAAGAGGATGAAGAAGGAAGAAAGAAAAGCCGCACCTGGCTTATGTACAGCAGAGGACAACAGCTCAGAATGGAGCACACACCTGATATTTGTGGCCCCTTCAGACCAGGGTGCAGACAGGAGGCAGAGATGTGGAAGGAAGGAAGCAAACCCATGGCCACAGCCCTGCAATTTCATGCATTCAATAAAAATAAAAGCAAAATCATGAGAGCAGAGAATGGGTTCTTGGTAGGTGATCCAGAGCCCTAAAGGTGATCTAATAGTTTTCTGTTTTTTGGTTTTTTTTTTTTTATTTTTTTTTCCTGAGATGCCTTATAAACATTAGATTAGCTTTTTCCCCAGCCAAGGGAGCTTCATAGAGCCACTTCCCAGTAGGCACCAAAGCAAAGGTAGCAGACCTGGAGAGAGAGGCAATTACTCGCCTTCCATCTGCAGACCAGCTATGAAGAGCATGGGTTTGGGGGTATTACTGCCTCTGGAATCTTGTTCCTCTCTCTCTTCCTCCAGCCCCCATTTCTTTCCTCATTGCCATTATTATCAGACTTACTTTGAAGCAAGTAAGTCTTTATCTGCATGGAGAAGCAGCCAGATCACAAGAGCTATACTTTCCCTGCAAGCATGTCTTGTCTGCTGGTCCCTCACCTCCCTCACTACCAGTTCCCTGGCATTAGGAATTGTTATCTCCATTCTGATATGGCCAAGGAGTGTCTGAATGGTGAAGTCAGTGGCTCTCAAACTGAACCGCATAATAGAATCACCAAAAATTGTTGTGGGGTTGTTTCTTCTTTAGTTTGGATTCCCAGACTCCATGCTGCAGAAACTGTAATATACAGTCACTCACATAATGATGTTTTCATCAGTAACAGACTGCACACAGGACAGTGGTCCCACGAAAGACAATAGGCTGTACCACAAGGCCTTGGTATATCAGAGTCCATACCACCTAGGTCTGTGTAAGCCCACTCTATGATGTTTCCACAATAACAAAATTGCCTAAGAAAACATTTCTCAGGATGTATCTGTCATTAGGCAATGCATGACTGTAATTGCTCTGTATTTTCCAAGTACACCCCTGGTCATCCTTACACGCACCACAATCAAGACCTGCTTTGTTAAATAAAGAATTGCCCAAGAAGAGGCTCTCAAACTCTGGGAGGGTTCATTCAACAGAGATAGGCCCATCTCGAGAGTGATTCAAGGAATTGAAGGGGTGTGGATTAGAGAATTTGCATTTTTAACAAGTTCCCAGGTGATTCTGACATTGCTGGTGTAGGTACCATGTTGTGAGGACCACTGGCACCAACACACATGTGTAATTGGTGAATGAGAGGACATATCTAACATTCTAAGCACAGTTCCTGGTACACAGTGCATACCCAGTGATCTTGGAAGACATGCTAGCCTCTAGTCTTGGTTTAGTGAAGCAGTCTCTCTAATTGCTGCTCTCGAAAGGAACATCCTATAATTCCACAGTGGGACGACATGGAGAAGTGGAATGCTATGGGAAATGCGAACAAAATGGGAAGTTTAAGGATGCATGAAGCCCAGTGATTTATATGATTACAACATGTTTGCAGAGAGACACTCCAAATACATTTCCCCACACCTGGGGTGGTGACCCTGGGCATATCAATGTCTACATCAGAACTTGCAGCTATGCTGAAATTCAGAAGCAAATGGCCATTCCCAACCAGTGGATTCCACAACATAGTCCAGATATCTGTTCAGGGTAGAAAAGGTCTCAAAAAGCATGAAGGCCTTCTCCAGGACTCAGAAGAACTGCAGAAGAAGTACCACTGGCTAATGAAACTGTCCACCCATCACACTGCCCTCTGGGTCCCATACCAGAAGCAAAGTGAACTCTTGAGCTTTTTCAGCAGCTGCCTGCACCCCAGGCAATACCTTCCTTCTTCGGTTTCACTCCCTCAGCAAGCTCTTACGCCCAGGAATATGTATTCATCCATCCAGTTTGGAGTTTCTGCTATGAGCCAGACCTTGCTGAAAGTGAGCTGTCACCAAATGAAACAGACTAAAATCCCTGCCCAAGTTCTCTGCTTATGTCTGATCACAAGAGCAAACCTGCTCAACCACTACCAGAGCTGTAACATGGGGAGTCCTCTGCATTGGCCATCTGCTTATCTTGCTCTGAACAGAGGGCCCAGAGCTATGTTTAAATGCTGGGATGGGTCCCAGAATTCACTTATCTCGGGAGAAGATCTCCAACATTAGAGAACCAGCTACTCACTCCCGATAAAAGGAGAGCAAAGGTCTTGGACTTCGAGGTTCCTTTAAAATCTCCAGTCTAAGCCATTCAACAGCAGGAGCACCAGACACAGGCTGAGCTCTTCTGCAAATAAAAAAAGAAATAGGGAAGTCCAGAGCTGTCAGTTGTCCAAATGAATTCACTCTGTGATAACGCTGGGCACTGACTATGTCCATGGCCCTTTGCTAGGTATGGAGGCAGCTACAGAAAAAGCTTATGGAAAGTCCAAACCTCCATGAGCTTCTAAACAAGTTGACAATCAAATGGGCTGAAAAGGTTAGGAAAGGGATAGGCAAAGGGAAAAATTGGGACTAGACTGAAGTCAACCCAAAGAGCCCAGGTAGGAAGCTGTAGGAAGTTTATATTTATTCATTCATTGAGTAATTTAGTCAGTCAATCAATAAATATGTGTTCCATGATTCTTCTAACTTACTCTGTTAAGCTGTGCAGATAATATGGTGAGCAAACTTGCATCATTTCTTCACATTAAGCTGATGGTTCTAGTGGAGCATTCATCAAATAATCAGACATATTCATTCTTTCTTTTTAAGAATTTTTAAATTTAACTTTATTTATTTAAATTGAATTTGACCAGAGAGGAACAGAGTGATAGACAGAGAGAGAGAGAGAAAATGAGAAAGCAAGTCTCCATGTTCGGGACTTGTACCACGGTCGGCCATGTGGGAGTCTAGCGCCCTTAACCATCGTACCACCTGCCGACCCCTCTTTCTTTTTTTAATTAATTGCCAAAGGACATGTGCACTCTCCAGAGAGAGACAGAGGGAGAAAATGTCCCCCCCACCCCCACCCCCGCCGCAGTGGGGCATGGTCAAGCTGTAATCCCTTCTCCTCCATTTCTCCATCCTGTAGAGATTTTGGACATGCTTACACATATGCCCGGCCTGATTTGCAAGCCTCTGGATCTAGGACTCAAACCACAGTTGGCCATGTGGGATCCAGCTTCCTTAAGCATTAGAGTATGGGGCCAGCTCCACACACATGTAATTTCTATGAAGAAAAAAATACAAACTACAAGAGCACCATGTATATGTGTGTACACACGCACATGAATGTGTGTGTGTGTGTGTGTGTGTGTGTGTGTGTGTAAGTGAGCATGCACACATTGTGTTTGTTAGAGGCTGGTAGTAAGGAAACAATTCCTGCAAGGGGAACAACTTGTGCAAAATTTACAGAGGCAACAAGGGCAGTACATTTGAGGAACTAAAGGAGATGAGCTGGAGAGGAGCAGACTGGAGTCAAGGGTGGAATCAGCAAAGCCTGTGCTAGTGGGTGGAGCCAAGTTGAAAATCTTGCTCTTGCCCTAAGGAAAGAGCAGCCATTGGAAGGTTGTGCAGCAAACAACTGTGCTATGATTTATCCTAGAGAGAAGACCTCTCGCTGAGGGATTGTGGAGCTCGGTTCACACTTCCTTCATTTTGTATATGAAGATTTTGCAAAAACTTTAAACCAGAAATGTTCATTTAACCCACTCTCTCAGATTTGAACCTCACCATTGGCCATATGGGATCTGGCTCCTTTACTCAGTAGGCCCACATGGCTGCATTCTAAGAAAACTTCTTTTTGTTGTTGTTGTTCTTTTGCAAAAATAGGCAGATTGAGTTTAGCCCCTGGCCTTGGTTTCCACTAGTTAGCCTAGATGATGTGTATCTCTCCAGCTCCCCAAACTCTATTGTTTCAAGCAAGTATAGGTGGGGAAGCTTCTGCAAGCGTGGGTGAGGGTTCTTGTCCCCATCTTCCTGGTGAGTCAATCAGTCTGAGAGGGTGTATAACAGAATGGTTACAAAACCAGAATTTTAGGGTGAGGTTTTCCATTTACTTGGGTCAATTAATAATAAATTACACCTAGACCCCATTTCTCATGGGGCTTTTTTGGTAAGCATTTAAGTGCAAACAGATGTAAATTTGAACAGTGTTTCTAGCACTTCTAAGCACCCAACACTTTGCTATTTTTTTTGTCTCCTTGCACCTTGAGTAAAGAGGCCTGGGCAGGACTGTGATCCCCATTAGAGTGGGAGCACTTCTAGGATCATCCTTCAGGGAAGGACCTTTGGCCGATTGCTTTCCTGCTGAAGTTTAAACATTTCCATTTTCTTTTTGAGAACAGCTGGTCCCAATCTACTAAATAACCCCTTTGCACACTTGAAGACCATTATTAAAATTCCCTTTGGCCATAAACATATGAAGAAGTGTTTAACATATGAAAAAAATGTTTAACCTCACCCGTAATCAAAGAAATTCAAATCAAAACAACAAAATGTAATTTTTACCTATCAATTTGGTAACTTTTTAAAATAATAGTGCTCCATGCTGGTGAGAGCAGAGTAAGGTGGCAATTTCGTACATTGCTGGTGGGAGCATAAATTGGTACAATCTTTCTGGAAAGCAATTTGGCAATGTGTTATCAAGACCCTGAAAATTGTTCTTACCCTTTAACCCAGTAAATTCCACTTCTGGGAATCTATTGCAAGGAAATAATCAAAGAAGCAGACAAAAATTTCTGTTTAATAGCATTGATTAGAGTACACAATATTTTGAATATGAATAACTAAAAACTACCTAGAAGTTGAATGATGTCATTTTATATATATATATATATATATATATATATATATATGCAGTCATTAAAAGCCATGTTAACAAAAAATGTTCAGGATCATGCCAAGTGGTCACCATAAATGTGAAATACAAATACACACAATAAGAAACAAAACTAACAGTAGACTTTAATGATGGAATTACATATATTTATATTTTTATATGTGTCTAGAAAAGGCTAAATGCAAACACAGCAAAATATTAACATTTCTTCCTAGAAGGTGATAGAATTATGGGTGACTTTTTATTTTCAAGTTTATAATTCTATAGTTAAAAAAATTAAGAGCTCGTGTGGCCCAAGATATTCCTCTAAGTAGTTCAGCATGGTCTCTCTCCCATGATAGCTTATTGCCCAGAAACTACACAATGGACTATCAAGGGGTTCAGAACTTTCCTGGAAAGGGCCAGATAGGAAATATTTTAGGCTTCACAGGGCACATGGTCTTTGTTGCAGCTAGTCAACTACATTGCTGTATGGTAACAGCCACAGAGAGTCAGCAAATGTGCAGCAGCTATAATCTTTTTCTTAAATGTTACCAGGACTAGCTGCACTTGCCAGAGAGAGACAAAGAGACAGAGAGGAAAAAGAAAGTACTGCCTGACGGGGTGTGGTCATGTCGCAATCCCTTCTCCTCCATTTCTCCAACCCGTAGGAATTTAGAGCATGCATACACACACACCCACAGTGTTGTAGCAAGTCACTAGGGCCAGAATTCAAACCTCACCGTTGGCTATGTGGGATGTGGCTCCTTTAACCATTAGACCACAGAAGCAGCCTGCATGGCTACATACTACTACGTTTTTTTTTTTTTTTTTTTTTTTTTTTTTTTGTTACAAAAATAGGCAGGTTGATTTTAGCCCATGACCTTGGTTTGCCATCATCCGATCTAGGTTATTTGTATCCCTCTAGCTCCCACAATGTATAGTTTTATACAAATATATTAGGTTGTCAGAAAAGTCATGACATGCTTTTCTGTTTTTCTATGCAAAAATGCATCATGACTTCCCTGACGACCCAATAGTTGAGGAGGCTCCAAAACAGTGGAGTGAAGAGAGATTCTTGTCCCTGTCTTCCTAATGAGCCAACCAGTCTGAATCTCTTACTTGGAAGCACCCAGCCAGGGTTCCTCCTCATGGGCCTTGTTGATTCACCTTTTTCAGAGGTCTTCCTTCTTGTACACTGGCACTTCAAGTCAGCTGTCCTGCCATTACTCACGTTAGCCCTTAATGCAGATGGTGGGATAGGAAGTGAAGAAAGGCAGATGTCCTAGTGATGACAGAAGAGGGGCTTCAGAAACTTGGCACAACTGGTGGCTCATTTGACCTCTCTCCTCTGTCCCAACCACGTGGCTGCAGTGGCATTTCCATTCCTCGGTCTCTTATTCTTTCTTCCTTTTAGCCACTACATTCCAGAGGGAGCAAAAGAGAGAGACAGACGGACTGGAAGTTTGCTACCTCCCAGATAATATTCAAAGGGTACATCAAGTGTTTTTAGTGGACTGAGTTTTATAGAGAACCCTTTGCAATGACACATAGTCCATTTACGTAGGCAGCTAAGTGTGTGCACTTTTTTTTTTGAAAGTTTGTTTTTGTTTTTGTTTTTTGTTTGTTTTTGTTTGTTTGTTTTTTTGCTATAGGGCGCATGCACTCACTAGACAGACAGAGAGAGACAGAGAGACAGAAAGCAAGAAATCACCCCCTAGGGGGGATGGCCATGCTGCAATCCCTTCTCCTCCATTCTCCTCAGGATCTTGGGCATGCACGCACATGTGCGGTTTAAGCCACCAGGTCTGGGACTCAAACCGTGATCGACTACATGGGAGTCCAGTGACATAGCCATTACACTAACTGCTGGTCCCATGTGTGTGCACTTTTGTACGACATGTGGCCTTGAAATTTCCCTTCTTGGGATTAGGAGTTGTAGAAACATCATTCACCTCGGTGTATACACAGGTTGTTGCCAGGTATAGGTAATCATTTATCCATCCCCCTCCTCTCCTGCCCTCACACCTGTAGTATGTTTCCGAAGGGGATCCCCTGTCTAAACCAATTTGACACCAGGTATTTCGGGAAGGCAGAAATGACATCTCAGACAGCCTGTCTATTATACTATGCATAAGGGAAAGGGTCATAGAATGAGAATACTGTTATTCTAATTTTTTTTGACAATCATTATTTCTCATTTTGCTTGTAAAAAGACTTGAAGGTCCTTTGAAAGTCCCATTTCACGAGAGCAGTGGGGGCAGAAGGGGCTTGAGGGGTGATTGGAAGTAAGGATGTGGTGTCAATACCCATAGATCATTCCTTGCTCACATCTGTTAGTCTAAAGGAAAGAGATAGAGCCAAGGTTTGAGAGAATAATCAAGAAAGGAGAAGCATTTGGGAAGTTGAGTGGGACCTGAACATATTTGAAAACCAACAGAGAGATGCTGGCAAAAAGAGAGTGTGCAAAGACACCAGAGAGAACGTTTAGAACAAGATAGAAGCACATGGAGGGCTGATGGTGAAGTGAACTGGATCCCACATGACCAACCATCCAAGTTCCAGTGACTTGAAAACCACACCAGGCACGTGTGCAAGCATGACCCAAATTCTGACAGGAGGAAGGAATGGAGGAGGAGAGATTGCAGCATAATCAAGCCCCAGCAAAGAGGTGCTTTCTCCCTCCCTCCCCCTCCAACTCTCTCTGACTCCCTCTGGTAAGTGCATGCATCCTCTGGAAAATTAAAACAATGATTTACTTATTTATTTTTTAAAGGTAGGACCAAGTGGTTTCTGCTTCAGTGAAGAGAACAGTCAGACTCAACCCTTTCTGAGAAAACTGAAAGGAAGTGAGGCTGTAACACAATGAAATACTGACATGGATGGACGAAAAGGTGAGGGAGTGAATGGAGGAGATGCTGGTGGATGTTGGTAGCATGAGTATTATCCCCAACAATTCACGACTACTATTACTTTTTATTACATGCAAGTTTCCTGCATTGTTTAAGTAAATCCTCACAACTGCATTTTACATGTGAGGAAACTGAATTTTAGAGAGGCAAAGGCTAAGCAAATTCTCACAAACAGCTATACAGACAGCAGAAAACGTATTTAACCTAGGTTTTCCAGTGGCATAGCCAGACATGTAGGCCACTTGGAGTCAGTGTAGACCAGTGACTCGAGTCCTCCTGGTAGAGCTGGAGGTGAAGTCATCTGCTATGAATGACGGGGGTGGATTTGGAGGCCTGAAGAGGAGGAGAAGAGTTGAAACAGCTGCTGCAAAGAATGCAATAGGGATGGGCCAGGGAAGAGAGGGCACGAACAGCTTCCCTGGGGTGCTGATAGCTTCCAGAAGATTCCATCTTGTTCTTATCGTCATTTTCTGCTGAGAACCTGCACCCCACACTCTTCTCATTTCTTTGCTTGTACTCCATCCTCTAATCCCTCCCTCAAGAGACATAACAGTCCTGTGGCCCAAGTAGAACGAGTCAACAATTCTTTCCACTGCTGAGAGACTTGGCAATGGCCAGGAGATGGAACAGGGGAGGGAAGCCTCAGATTCTTTCTCCTACCAGTGAGACCCACAGCTGGAAAGGCATAAGGAAGCAGTGCACTCACTGTGGGGACAGTGACTGTGGACTGACTGGGAAGCCTCTGTACTCAGAGGCTCAGCCCTGTGGTTTTCAACTTAGCTTCTCAGTTGCTGGGGTCCATCCAGTAGCAGAAGAGAGCTGGAGTCCAAGAATTCCCAAGGAAGCTGGCCACCCTCTTCTTGCAGACCACCAGCATCTGTTACACTAACAAGCCCATCCATCCCATGTGATCTCTTTCTATGGAGATCTATTAATTTTAGTCAACAATAAGTAAAGAGCACACCTTTGTCTGAATCTGGAGCTTAAATCCATACCTCTGATTCACTGGTTTGACCATTTCGAAAATGTAGCAGACTTAAACTCCCTCTTTGGAGAGAATATGATTGAATAAGTAAATTGAAGGCATTAGTTTTAGAAAGAACCTTGAAGATACAAGATTACTGCTCATTGGATGCGGCCCACCAGCTAAAACCACTATTACACCATTGGTCAAATTAATAAAACCAGACAGGACCAGGATCTAAAAGAAACTAGGCTTAACACAAATTTCCATTAAAATGGCTAACAGGACGAGGGAACTGGCATTGCATTCTAGAAGTGTGCTGACTTCCAAATGTCATTGTCAACACACTAGAATTCAGGAGAGAAAATCTGTGGGCTGGTAGATTCCAGAAGCTTTTATTAGAATCTTCTCAGTGCTCTCCTTTCCATAGGGCTAAAGACTGGCTTGCAAGAGAGTAATCATAAATGATTATAAATAATGGAGATAAAGCAGGGGGAGGGCCTGGGTGTCAGGACAGCCATAAAACAACAAGACCCGCATGATAGGGTCCCGAGTTTGCATCCTAGGACCTCCCTGAGCCTGTGGGGCACACAACTGTGTGCCTATGATCTGGGTCTGCTGAGGCTGGGGGTGGGTCTTGGCATAAGGATCCCACTGGGGGTACTCGTCCCTCTCCTCTCTCTCTCTCTCTCTCTCTCTCTCTCTCTCTCTCTCTCCTTTCTCTCTGTCTCATGGAAGAAAGGGAAGGAAGGAAGGAAGGAAGGAAGGAAGGAAGGAAGGAAGGAAGGAAAGAAGAAAAAGGAAGAAAGAAAGAAAGAAGGAAGGAAGGAAGGAAGAAAGAAGGAAGAAAGAAAGAAAGGAAGAAAGAAAGAGTTTTCGAAAGAAAGAAAGAAAGAAAGAAAGAAAGAAAGAAAGAAAGAAAGAAAGAAAGGGTTTTCAAAAAGAAAAGAAAAAATGACCATGTCTTTCATTCAGGCTAAAATTGAATCCCTGAAGAAGATGCAAGCAAGAGGGATTCTAGTCTACATTTGTATGTGCAAGATTGAGGGTAAGGGGAAGGGAAGATGGAGCTCTTCAGAGTTCTAATTTTTTGTGTGTAGTCAGAATTCACGGGCAAACATTTGAGCAGCCGTGATCCGTGTAAGTGTGTGTGCATGTGCATATACACATATACACATACATATACTTTGTTTAGGAAAAGCACCATCACCCAGCCCAAGTTAAAGTAAAACCTGAACCTCCTGTAAGCCCTGGCTTAAATTATGTTCTCCTA
Source organism: Tupaia tana (assembly GCA_026018925.1). Classification (NCBI taxonomy): domain Eukaryota; kingdom Metazoa; phylum Chordata; class Mammalia; order Scandentia; family Tupaiidae; genus Tupaia; species Tupaia tana. Next base: position 62,781,273 of record JAKSZU010000011.1, read on the forward strand.
CCACAGGCGGGAAAGCCTCCTGAAAACCCTAACCATGTCCTCAGTCCAACTCTCCACCAGATTACCATCTTCCCCCTTAAATCGCCCTGCAACCAGCCCAGGGGCAACAAATCCCTCCCTCATCTACCCGTTCCAACATTTCTCTAATTAATGCAGGAGAAAATTAATTACAGAAGGATTTTCAAGACCTCAGCATCTAATGACCAGCCTCAGCTCCCCCCCTCCCTCCAGCTAATTGCAGTTCCCCATTGGTCCCATCCAGCCCTGCCCTTCTACCCCTCCTCCTTTCCTACCCTCCCTTCCCAGAACCCACGAACAATACCACAAGCTAATTAGGCAGGGAAAGAGTTTCTTGGCAAAGGGGGCTGAGTGCTAGGTCAGTACCTTGAACACCCAGAAGAAAAACAAAACAGCATTAAAAGAAAAAAAGGGGGGGGGGAGAACCTGTTAATCCCAAGTGCATTTCCGCCAAATATTCTCCTTTTCAAGTGTTTTCTTCCTGGTAAACAAAGTTCTGTCGCTGGCTCTGGAGATTTTAGGACGCGGTTGCTTAGTAATGTTGGGGAAAACACGAAGTCCCCACCTCAGCCCCATTTTGTTTCTTCTCTCACTTGTTCACTGCACTGAGAGGGGGTGACACATTCCCACATTACAAGGGACTGCCCGTTTGTAAAGAAGAGCTGAGCTTTCTTTTCTTGTCTTCTCTCTCTCTCTCTCTCTCTCTCTCTCTCTCTCTCTCTCTCTCTCTCTCCCCTCCCTCCACCCCCAATGTTTCACAGGTTCCCAAAGCCAAGCAAAGAGTAGAGATTGCTGCTGCCAACTTTGTGTCCCCTAGATCAGCCCTCTCCGCTAGAACTTTCTGAGAGGAAGGGAATGCCCTGTCTCCGCACTGGCCAAAATGGTAGGTAGCCATTAGTCATCTGGGGCCACTGGGTATTTGAAAAGTGGTTGATGCAACTGAGCCACCAGCTGTGAAATGCTATTTAATACCAGTTCATCAACATTGAACCCTGTGGCTTGTGCCTGAGAGCCACCGAGGTCCCACAGTAGAGTCGGAGTGGCATTTGCAAAAGACAGAAGATGGGCTGGTGAAAGAACTGCATAGGCCTCAACCTGACTGTGTCCCCACCTTCTCTTGGTGGCCTTGGGTATGGCTTAGTGGAAGCCTCAGTTTCCTTTGCTGCTCTGTTAGAGACAATCACCAGAGTACACGTCGGGGTTATTCTGAGGCACTGGTAATGGATGCTGGGTGCCCCCAGAGAAGCACACTCCAGATCCCACCCACCCTTCAGTTCCACTTCCTGCTCTTCCTAGACTTGCACTTTTTGCTCCCAGAATTCCCCGCAGTTTCCCACTTTCATGCCCTTAGCCCGGAAAGCCCCGCCCCCCTGATCCTCCCTGCCTCAGCTGCTGCAACTCCTGTCTACCTCAAAAGTTCTAAAGAATCAGGACTCCCCTGAGCCAGAAAGCCTATCTCCCCCCTCCATTCCATCTCTTTTCTCTCATGCTCTCCTTTTCTCCCCCTCTTTCTCCAATATGATAGCCATTAGCTACATAGAGCCGTTGACCTTCAAAATGTGACTAATGAGATGGAGCAACTGAATTTTTAAATTCTTATTTAATGTTTTTAAGTTTCTATGTTTCTTTCTTCCGTGAGTGAGAGAGACAGAGACACAGAGAGAGAGAGAAAAAGAGAGACAGGTACCTGCCACAGGGTCTTGACATCCCAATCCACTCCCAGCTTCAGTCAGCCCAGATCACGGACATGCCAGTCCCTGTCTCAGGTGCGTGGTGAGGTCTCCAGATCTTGGTGAGGCCTCGTAGAGTGCTGCTGCATTACTGCTGTGTCATTGTCCCCAATTTTAATTCATCGAAATTAAAATAGCTGTATATGGCATTCTCTCTTTCTGCCTCTCTAAAACACACACACACACACACACACACACCCTAGCTGGGCTGGATACTCCTTCTCAGCCTCATCCCTGTGATCATCTGCACCCCTGCACTTACAACCTTGTATTTTAACAACCTTTTAAAATATTGCTGTTTGAAACCAGCAGTTAGTGTAATGCTATGTCGCTGGACTCCCATGTAGTCGACTGCGGTTCAAGTCCCGGACCCGGTGGCTTAAACTCACGCCGGGCGTGTGTGCGTGCATGCCCAAGATCCCGAGAGGAGAATGGAGGAAAAGGGATTGTGCTGTGGCCATCCCCCCGGGAGGTGATTTCTCGCTTTCTGTCTCTCTGCCTCTCTCTGTCTGTCCAGCAAGCAATGCACCCTATAGCAAAAACCTCTCAAAAAAAAAAAATTCTGTTTAATAGAAAGCCAACTCTTAGAAAAGATGTTGCCTGTGTTTGACTCTGCTGCATTCTGGTTTTCATTTGCATTGCCCATATCCAGTATAACATCTACCACATAGTAACTACTACGTGCTGGAAATTAATATTTTGTTCACAAAACAGCAATTATTCATTAGTCTACGCCCTAGATCTGCAATCAGCAAACCACGACCCATAGGCCCAATTCAGCCTACCTCCAGCTTGTGCACAGCACTCAAGCTAAGAAGGTCTTTTGGGGGTTGTGTTGATGCTTGTATATAGGCCCGCATAATATTCTCAATTTTGCCTCTTGGCTTGCAAAGCCTAAGACATTCACTTTCTGGCCCTTTAAGAAAACGTTTGCCCCACTCTGGTTCCTCCCAAGAGGAAGTACTGATAGGGCTTGGTGTAGCCCATGGTCAAAGAAAGGAAGTTATGCCTGGAGAGGGGTTGTAGAGAGAGCCCATGCTCACATGTGAGACCTTCCCAGCCTAGCTGAGCCCACAGGCAGTTGGTGAATCTGCACGAGCTGTCCCCAGGGACGCAGCCACCAGGGCAGCACAGTCAGGCCTGCCTCACGCTTCCTCCGACCCCTGCCCCACCACCACCACACTGCAAACACCGCGGAGTGGGGCTTGAGGCGTACATAAAGTCATCTTCTCAGAAAGTTCTGCCTTGCCCACATTCAAGCCACGGCAAATGCAAGAGGGGCTTTTCTGGATTCCATCTTGTGGTCTGACTTCATTAAATAGCATTTTCCATTTAAAGTCAAGCCCCCAAACATGCCCGTAATAGCGATGGGAAGGTCTTCCAAAGAGGACTTGGAAGCAGTTTGGCAGCCAGAAAGCACTATGTTCTTCCTTTTCCTGCTAAGACATGAACTGAGGTTTCTAAGAACCAAAGCAAAAATTGCTCCAGGCCCTGATGACATCGCACCAAGGTGAGAAACCAAAGCCTTAGAGGTTACCCCATCTGTGTCCCATGCCCCCTTGATGTTCTTCATGCCACCCCCATGTCTTCCTCGCCTCCAGCCTAGAAACAAATTGCCAAAGGTCTCTGCAAACATCCAGGCATCTAGGGGTGCTCATGGCCCACTCATTTCCCTGCTCAGTTCGCTCTTCCAAGCAGGGCAGGGCTGAGGTCACCCAACGTGCTAAATATTTCCCTGCTGGAGAATCTATTTTGCTGCTGCGGCTGCCACTTGGCAACAAAGAGACAGGAAGCTATTTAGATATATTATCTTCCTTTTCAGGAAGTTTAGAGGAACTTTTCTATTGCGGTTCACACAAACACTCTGTCTAATGGTCATTTAGTCATGCTGGCTCATTAGGTCACCAGTGAAGAATGCTCAGGCTGATTAAACGTCATTCCAGCTTCTCCACTTGCTGCTGCAGATTCTAGAGAGAAACAGCTTCCCCAGCCCAATGGTGACCAAGGATGGGAGCCAAGCATAGAGGCCACAGTGGGGCTCACCTCAGTCCCTTCCCAGTACCCATGGAAAGCCTCCTGCTTCTAAAGAATGCTCATGGTTTTATAAGTTATTTATATGTCAGTGAATATGAAGGTCAGCTGCATGAGTACTTCCTGGTCAGATAGTGCTGCTCTTCATAGGAGATCAAAGGGGATACTTGGCAGGAGGTGCTGGAAATGTTGTTACAAAAAATGCAATATGGATCCATGATTCAGATCACAGAGATGAAACAAGAGCTGCAAAACAGGCCTGCTGCAGACCTGAATGGCCACCCACGATGGAGGGGTGATTGTCCTGCAAATACTGGTTCAAGTGCTTTACTTGTAGTAACTCATTTAAGGCTCAAACAACGCAAGGACTAGACAATGAGGAAATTGGACCAGGAGGTCAAACACTCTGCTTACAGTTGTATAAATGGTGAGCATCAGAACAGGGCAATAGATTTGGCCCACACTGTCCAGTAGGACTTTCTGCTATGACAAGCATGTCCTATATCTGTGCCTTCTAATATGGCGGTTAGTGGCTACACGGGGACCACCATATTGGACTCCTAGATGTAGACTGCCTAACTCCAGAATCCACATCCTTTTGATTCGTTTATTTGCTAGAAGGCACATATGCTCAGCAGAGAGAGAAGAAAGTATCACCCATAGTAAATGATTTCATATCCGCAATTCCTTCTTCTCTCTCTCTCCGTTCTTTTTAGAATTTTGAGCATGTACACACATGTGCTTGGTGTGTTTCTCAAGAGGCTAGGTGCAGGACTTGAACCACACAGTCAGCCATGTGGGATCTAGTTGCCTTAACCATCATGCCAAGGGCTGGCCCCAGAATCCATTATTAGTTTTCTTAAAAAAAAAAAAAAAAAGTCTATAAGGAGTGTACACTCTCCAGACAGAGAGAGAGAGAGAGAGAGAGAGAGAGAGAGAGAGAGAGAAAGTGAGAAAGCAATTCCCAAGGGGAATGGCCACATCTCAATCCCTTCTCTATTCTCCTGTCAGGGTTTTGGACATGCATGTGCATGTGCCCAGTGTGTTTCTCAAGCTTCTGAATCCAGGCCTCTAACCGCACAACCAGACATGTGGGATCCATCTGCCCCAACCACCATGCCACCAGCTGACTCAAATCCACATTCTTTTTCTCTTTTTAGGTTTTGGCCATAGGGCATGTGAGCTCACTGGAGAGGAATAGAGAAAGGGAAAGTAAGTAAGAAATCACTTCCGGGGGAGGGGGGTAGATGGAGAAGATTTTTTTGACACAGGCTCTTTTCCATTTTTATCCTGGGATTTGGGGCACTCACACCCTCGTGCCCAGTGTGATTTTCAAGCCACTGGATCCAGGATTCAAATCACAGTTGACACTGTAAGAGCCCATGCCTTAACTACTATGTCACCTGCTGGCCCCCAAATCCACATTCTGAAACATTGGACTAACCTGACTTTTCAGTCCATTAAGAGAATTTAGACTTACTTATTGGGAGAATCATTAAACTTTGAAGGTAGAGTTTAATCAGTGTCTTCCAGGACAGGAACATGTGAGAAATTAGACTAAACAGAGATGCTAGAGAGAGAAGCTGGCTGAAACTAAACAGAAGGTGTTCAGGTCAGGTGCTTGGAAAAATGTTTACCAAGAAAAGTGGGTGAAATACCAGCATGGCTTGTCAAGAAAGAAATTTCCTTTTGTTTAACAATTTAGTTGTATTGAGCTCCTTCGGTGAGCCCTTATTAAGTTCTTGCTCTCTAGAGTCATGAGGTTGAGCTGGAAACCCAAGCCATCCAAGGAGGATGGCAGTACTAAGTCTACCCTCTGTTTACCCTTGGGAATTCAGGTTAGATGTTCATCAGCAAAGACAGCAGTGACCAAACACTCTTCATGGAAAAGAAGGCATCTCAGCTGTCATTTGAGTTGTAAGGAAATGGCTAGAGTTAGGGTAGTGGGAAAACGGAAGGATGAATATAGTGACACTTTAGGAAGGAAAATGAACTATTCTCGACTCTCTCGGAGAATGACATGCAGGGATTAATCCAACGTGGCTCGAAATTTCCTAGCTTTTATAAAAATAGCAGACACAGGAACTTTAGGGGGTGGTAGAAGATGATTTTGGGAAACTATGACTTTGGGTTTCGGCATGTGGATTCTGAGGTGATGGCTTGTGGAAATCTTGGACTAATATCCACTTTTCTGTTTAGATGGGAGGAGGAGGGATCGGAAGGCTGCCCAAGATCACCTTTATTTCTAGTACTCGGAGATTTTGCTTTCCCTTTAGAGCTAAGAAAGCAGGCCAAGGCAGAGTAGAAGAGGAGCCACAGGACTCCAGAGATGGTCATGACACCACCCCACTGGGGACAAACGCACACCTTGTTTTCTCTGTGTTGACAGACATCCGGTTACTTCATCTTGGAAGTTACAGTCATCTGCCCTTTGGAACATCCTGCCCTATGACCGACTTTCTTAAATAGCTTTCTTCTTTCCTGATTATATTTGTAACACCTACTCACTGCAAAACATTTGAAAACTTTAAAAACAGAAATAAGAAAATGTAGTCACCCAGACAGACAGACAGGCAGATACATGTAACACACACAGGCCCATGTAGTGTGTGTATATATCTACATACAGAAAGATACGTATGTACACACGGACTCATACATGTATGTGTATCTGTATGTGTGTGAGTAGTAAGCATACTTTACACCTGCATTTAGCTGTGTATTTTTTATTTTATTTTGCTAGAGGGCACATGTACTTAGCCAGGAAGAGACAGAGAGAAAATGAGAAGGCATTTCCCGGGGGGCTGGTCGTACCACAACCCCTTCTCCTCCATTCTCCTCTCAGGATGTGGGGCATGCACACACATGGGCTGAACTTATTTCTCAAGCCACCGGGTTCAGGGCTCAAACCATGCAGTTGGCCATGTGAAATTCAATCACCTTAACCACCATGCCATCATTTAGCCCTCTAGCTGTTTTTTGTTTGTTTGTATGTGTGTGTGTGTGTGTGTGTGTGTGTGTGTGGTGTGTGTGTTTAGAGAGGTTTTTGCTATAGGACACATGCACTCACCAGAAAGACAGAGAGAGAGACAGAAAGTGAAAAATCACCCCTGAGGGAAGATGACCGTGCCACAATCCCTTCTCCTCCATTCTCCTCTGGGGATCTTGGTCATGCACGCACATGCACCCGGCGTGAGTTTAAGCCACCAGGTCTGGGACTCAAACCACAGTCGACTAGGCGGGAATCCAGCGATGTAGCCATTACACCAACTGTTGGCCCCAACACTATCTAACTTTCATTGACTCCACAGACTTTCTCCTTACTGGCCACCATTCCCCATCGCGCTGGCAGCTGCTGGGCCATCGTTCACATCTCATTTCATCATTTGCTTATGTTCCTTTTAATCAGAGAGCTGTAGATTCAGACTGACCTGCGGTAGCCCCAGAGGCAGCCTATGGAAGGCCAGGAAGAGCCAGGGATTGGGGGTTGAGGGTGGACCTTTAAGGACCATAAGAAGCAGGACCCTGCCAGGAGGCCTTGTCAATATTCTAAACTTCATCTCTTCGAGTCCCTGACCTAAAGAATGCCCCGGATAAGAAAATAAAGACTGAATAAACATAGAGGAATATATTACATAGGCACATATTAATGGCACATGGAGAGAAAGTAAGTGCCTTTGGAGGCAAACATGAGTGAAGAAGGCCTACGATGAGGCAGGGTGGGACCAAAGGGCCTGTGTAGGCCACTGTCACATTGTCCCAGACGAGTCAGGGTTGAAATATCCCCTAGTGAATATGATGGCGTGTGCGGCTAGTTGACCGATCATTGCAACGGGCCTGGACATAGACACACGCACGAGCTTGCACCCTCACCAGGCAGCTCTTCCTGTGCCTTGGTCTCCTGGGGATGCCAACTAAGGGGCTGGTGCTCCCTCCTCAGAGACACCCTCAATCCCTGTTTCTGGAGGGCAGTGGAACCTCACCTGCTTCATTTTCTCGAGAAACCCCCTGTTCCCAGAGGAAAGCTCGTGGGAGGAGAGTGCGGTCTCGGTGCGCACACCTCCGGAGGGGGAGAGGAGAGAGGGGATAGCCTTCCCTCCGGAGATAACACAAGAGCCCCTGCCTCCTCTGACTCTCCCTCCAAAACCTCCCTAATGAGCAGTGGCGGGGAAGGGATAGTTATTTTCCACATTATTTGGGCTCAGACTCCTTGTTTTTGTAGGATTCGGGCTTCAGTTTTCCAAGTCCTAAACTCTGTCTGCTCTGACCTTTCCCTCCCTACCATCTCCGACAGCTTCTCATGCGTGAAACATATTTTTGTTCATTATTTTGTTGTCCACAACCTTCTCTCAAAACCGTCCAGCCCGGGGCTCCCTCCCCATACCCTTCACCCCCATGTCACATATATAATGAATTACCATTCCTTCAGACAACGAGGTTGAAAACTTGTGGTCTCCAAGGCAACGGGGTATCCTGGGGTGGGGTGCTGAGGAGGGGGCCTTGCCCAGCCAGGAAAGGACTGGAAGTAAGGGGGGTGGGGAGGCAGAGGCAGAGATGATATCATTCCTAAAGTCTGAAAGCAGCCAATCAGCTGGTGAGGATATGATGTCATCTCCCCACCCCCATCCTCTTTGAGCCTAGGTAGCCCCACTGAGAATTCTAGACAAGTATTGAACCGAAGTTGTATTACTGTGAGAGAAAGGGGGTGGGGTAGCAATGGGAGAGAGAGAAAGATCTACCGACCCTCAGGATGGCCCAGGCCGACACGACTGTCTTCACTAGAGGCAGCCCCATAAAAATGTCAGCAGCTCTGGCTCTCCCTGCATTACAACACAATGATTTCTTTGGGGAGAAGGGAAAAAAAAAAAAAAACCTAAGATTTATTTTGCAACCACACCCCGCCTCCCTTGGAAGAGAAATACCAACCAACAACAAGTTGTGAATGAAGTGTCTGCAGATCAGGCCCCTCACCCAGCCTGAGAACTTTCCCAAAGGAAAGGCTCACACACGCCGCACATCCAGCTGAGCTGCTCCTGCGGCTCTCAGGGACTGCAGGACAGGGAAGCACTGTGGGTGCTCCAGGGTGGGCGCCTGGCTTGGGGAAAAGCTGCTCAACTGAAGGTGTAAGCCACGTAAGGCTCTGCGGGAAGGGGAGTCTGTCCCCAAGACAATGACAGTATCCAGGGACTGGTGCCAGGCTCCTCGGAGAAGCAAACAAGCCTGGCTTTAGGGAGCGGTGCAGGCTCCTTAGAGCCCACTGAAGTGTTACCACCATGCAGAGAGGAGGGGTGAGTGTGTGGCTCCCTCTGTCAGCTTGCTCTCTTGGGACTGGAAAGCGGTGCTGTATGGGAAATGTCATTCTCAAGCCTTTATCCCAAAGACCAGGAATGTTCCCCAGAGTCCAGGCCTCAGGAAGGTGTGTCCGAAATCCCAAACCAGGCCAGAACTGGTCCCCCCATCCTTAAACAATGCATAAGGAGCAGGTTCTCCTATCTGGTCTTTCTGGAATTATCCTGCTTGGACCCATTTATGTTGCCTTGGAGGAAAAAGAGAAACAAAGATCCCCATGTGCATTCCCCATTTTGTAGTTGTGGATATCAAGGTTCAAAGCGGTGAAGAGACCAGCCCAGTAACTAACAGAGACTCCTGTAGATCTGGGGCTACACCCAAGACTATGCGTCTGCCATTCATTCTCAGGGATGAGCCTGCGATGAGGTAGAAGCACAGGAGATGGAAAGCCTTCAGTTTAAACACTCAATGCATAAGTAATTACATTGCTGGAATGCGTTCACCATGACCTCCGTCCCCATTGCTGCGAGCTGTCAGCAAGACTCTCTCTGCAGACATCTGTGGCAGGACCAGCATGTGTCCAGTCCTGCCTTGACCAAACCCCAGCATACAGCAAGGCAGAACCTCACTCACCAACAGACACGACCGAGGAAGGATACGAAACCAGGGCCATGAGCATGGACGCCGACGGAGCGCTGAGTGTTGTGGCCGAGGGCTGGATATGCTCAAGGCAAGGGGCATGTCTTGGTATTTTAGCAAATAGTTACCGGCTTCCCACTCAACACCAGGCACGGACATAGCAACAAGCCTGGGTCTGAGTTCTACCCTCATGGCACTTTATCAAGAGAGAGAGGTGGGGGCTGTCCTCACTACAGAAGGCCCAGGAAGACTCTTGGTTTTCTGGGGTTTGGTTGCCTGATCCCAGTACCTCTCATACCTCATGCCTGCTGTGGAGAGCAAACACCCAGCATGTTAAATGACCAAACAGAAACAGTGTCCAGGAGGATGTTTCTAACTCTAATCTAAACGGGGCTTTCAAAGATGAATAATAATTCCCCAGTGGAAGGAGAGAGAACACTCTAAGTAAAGGAAGGAGAATTTGTAAAGATGTGGTGTATACGGCTAGGGCAGGATAGGTTATGCAAAGATAATAAAACCCCCAAATCTTCATTGCTCGGAAGAACCAAGGTCTACTTCCTGTTTCTGCTACACACCCACTGCCAATCAGTTGGTGGCCTGTCACATTCTGGGCCACCTTCTGATCCAGGCTGACGGAGCAGCCACTACTGGAATATTGTTGATATCATGGAAGATGAAAGGAAGGCTCACGTCTCCCACGTGCCAAAGTGGCATATTCCTTCTGCTCACAACTCAAAAGCCATCGCTGGTCATGTGACCCCATCCAATTCCAAGAGATAATGACTCTCACACAGAGACATGTGAAACTGCCTCGGTGCATTTGGAGAACATGCATTATGAGCTGAAGCAGTCCAGGAAGACTTCCTAGAGGAGAAGGGCTCAACATGGGCTCTGAAGAATAGGCATGAGCCAGGTAGGCAGAAAGAAAAGGCACTGAGACCGCAGAAACTGCCCAAGGCAAAGCCAGACACTGGGAATAAAGCTGGAGCCAGGAGGCAGTCAGTGGGAAAGGGTTAGGGCAGTAGGACTTGGTTATTTCATCAATGAGATGCTGATCCTTTCACGGCATCAAATGAAACTGATCCAGCAGGTCAGATGGGCTCCAGGTACCTATGCATCCTCCGCCGTGGTTTTGTTTTGTAACTTTTTATTTGAGAAATTTTCAAACTTTTAAAAAGTTGCAAAAATAGACAAACAAAAGCCTGTATATCCTTTACCCAAAGTGGACTATTTTATCCCATTTGTTCTCTCTGAACCACTGACGAGTAAATTATATGCATCATGGTCTTACCCTTAAAGACATAGTGACTGTTTCTTAAAAATAGCGATACTCTCTCGTGTAGCCACAGTGTGGTTGTTCACTGCACAGGTACACATTGATAATGCTCCTTTAATCTCCATCCACCTTCCAGTTTTGTCTATTGATCTACTGGGTCATCAGAAAAGTCATGATGCATTTTTGCAAGGGAAAACAGAAAATTATGTCATGACTTTTTCAAACACCCAATAATAATGTCCTCTATGGCTCAGTTTTCCCCACCAGCACAGAATCTAATCTAGAGTCAGATGTTGCCTTAAGTTGCCATCTCTCTCTGGCCACCTGAATCTGGAATATTCCACAGCTCTCTTAGTCTTTTATGACATTCACATTTTTAAAGAATACAGTCCCTCCTCACACCTCATTTTCTTTCAGTAGGGTGTTCCTCCTGGAAGGGGTGGTGGTCTGCATTTCCGTGTGAACAGAGATGCTATGACCCCTGGCTGGCATGCTACATAGGTGGTGCTCTGTCTTTCTGAAGGTACACCTTTTGAAGGTACAAGATGGCATCTGTCCTCATGGCTGGTGTTAACTTTGGCCACTTGGTCAAGTCATTGCCTAATTTTCCTAATGATAGCTGCTTGTATGTTTTTTTTCCCTTTCTTGCAAATAACAAGTAGTTTGAGAGGATACTCTTTAAAATGATTTTAATATCCTGTTCCTCATCAAAATTTCTTCCTAGATTTACATCCACTGATCAGTCCTCCCTGAACCAACCTTCACCACAATGGTTTCAAAACAGTGATTTTTCCAACTCCAGTGTCCTTCCCCCATCTGTCCATCTATCATCGATCATATCATCTATCTGTCATATCGTCTACACATCTTATGTCTACCAATATCCATCTGTCATGTCATCGATCATCTGTTTATCATCTATCTAACCTGTGAATAGCAGTAGCGTGGATTAAGGAACTCCTATTTTCAATTACTTAGAATTCACTCCTGTGCTCAAATCCATGCTGGTGAGAGTCTTTCAAGCTGGTTCCTGTGTCCTTATGACAAGCCCCATCCGTTTTTATTTATATCATGTTTGTAATTGGTGACCTTACCTACCTGGATGTCCCAGTGGACCCCTTAGGCTGCTGAAGCATCTGGAAGGCAGGAGAGTTTCAAGGAAGCAGAGGAAGCCCCCACTTCCCTGTCCACCCTCCCAGGAAGTGAATCTGCTTTGTCAGGAGCTGATGAGCCTAGCTTAATACAAACCCTCCTGAGAACCTAAGAAGCTTAAATAAATGACTCCATGGAAAGTGCTCGTTCACCTCGCCCTTCCAGAGCAGTTTCTAGGACCCAGCGACAAAGGATTTAGAGGCATGGGGCTGAGACTGGAAGATAACCATTTCCTTGCACTCTGTGGCTCTCCATGCCACATTCTTAACATTTTTGTGGCTTTCTGTGCAGTTTTTAGCAGCCTGGGTATGAGGGGGCCTATTACCACCCTCATTTTGGGTGCCAGAACGTTCCAATCCTTTCTGTTATGTTATTCCATCCCCCACACTGATCTAGTGAATATATGGATGAGAATTCTTCACTCTCACTTTATAAATGGTGAAACCAAAGTTCCAAGAGTCAGGAGACTTGCCTAAGGTCATACAACCATGCACGTGGACCCTGGCACCACAAGTCACCCTGACTAGGTCCATTCAGGGTCAGCTGGTGCTAGTTAAAGGACAGTCCAGAGCAGAGGCCAGAGTCATCAACCCCTCCTAAAAGACCTGTAGGGGGCAGTGGTTAATCCTGAGCCCCAGTCTCCAAGTATGCAAAATGGGGAGGCTAAAGTGCTACAAGTCCACAAGGGTGTCGCTGCCCAGCGGGTGGCCCTTACTCTTGCACTCATCCCTCTCTTCCCCCAGTCTCCTGTCATGTTTCTGTTGCTGGAAAGATGGGACTTTGGAATCAGGCAACTGGGGCAATTTACTTCAGTCTCCATGGAACATCAGCTTCCTCTGTAAGCAGGGATAATGGCACCTACATTTCGGGGTTGGGTTCTGGCTAAATTAAACAATGTTTTTCCACTTGTGTTTAGCCCAGTGCCTAGCCAGAGGAAGCCCCCATTACATGGGCATCACAGCTGTTTTTGAAGATAGGGTCTTTAAGGCAATTAAAGGTAAAAGAGGTGGGCTTTACCCCAGTATGATTCACCGGTCATAATAAGGGGAGATTAGGACACAGACAGGCGGGCACATGGAGAACAAAGACCAGATGAGGACAAAAGGTGGCCATCTGAGAGCCAAGGAGCGATGCTGCAGAAGAAATCAATAAATGAAAAGTTACCTGCTGATGTTAATGTATATGGTAATGTCTTTGACTTGACTAATATGCACTGTCTTTTTTTTTTGAGAGATTTTTGCGATAGGTCGCGTGCGCTCTCCAGACAGAGAGAGAGAGAGAGAGAGAGAGACAGAAAGTGAGAAATCACCCCCCGGGGGAATGGCCACGCCGCAATCTCTTCTCCTCCATTCTCCTCTCAGGATCTTGGGCACGCACGCACACGCGCCCGGCGTGAGTTTTAAGCCACCGGGTCCGGGACGCGAACCACAGTTGACTACATGGGAGTCCAGCGACATAGCCATTACGCTAACTGCTGGTCCGAACTAATATGCACTGTCTTCATGCTGAGAAAATACCATGTTGTACACTATAAAAACATATAATGATCAAGACAATTTTTTTTGAGAGGTTTTTGCTATAGGGTGCATGCACTCATCAGAAAGACTGAGAGATACAGAGAGATAGAAAGTGAGAAATCACCCCCCAGGAGGGATGGCCACACCGCAATCCCTTCTCCTCCATTCTCCTCTTGGAATCTTGGGCACGCACGCATACGCGCCCGGCGTGAGTTTAAGCCACTGGGTCCGGGCCTCGAACCGCAGTTGATGACATGGGAGTTCAGCAACATAGGCATTACGCTAACTGCTGGTCCCGACAAAATTTTTTTTTGAAAAAGGAAAGAAAAAAGAAACCAACTCTTTCCATGTCTGAATCTTGAGCTCCAGCCTCCAAGAACTGTGGGAAATAAATGTCTAGGCTGTTCTTCGTGCTCAGGTTAGCTTACACACCTAGCAGTGGACCGTGCCAAGGCTCTCACCCGAGGTGGGACTCCCAAGGCTGTTCTACAGGGCTGCTGACACCAATGGTGTTTCCCAGGCAGACCAGACAGTATGAGGCTGTGGCTAGATCCAAAAGCAAATGGTGCAGGTCGCCTTGGTCGCTGAGTGCCGTCAAAGCAACTCCCAGATACAAGAGTGGCCAGGGCAGGTGAACCGGCAAGAGTCTCCACCAGGAAGAACAAGGCCCAGAGTGCTGCCCTTTAAGTGCCCTCCTATTCCCCAGCTGGAGGTACTGTGCTAGAAAACCCACGTAACTGATACGACATCGGTTCCGTCCCTGCCCTCCCTCTGTCCCCTGCCCTTTCTTTCTTTCTTTCTTCTCTTTTCCTTCTATTTTTCCTGCGGTCTTCTTGTCCCACTCAGGATTCCCACGGGTCTTTCCGGGATTCCCATAGCAAAGTGTTGTTGGAACCAACTGCTCCTCAGGGGACAGAATTCAGAAGGGTCATCTGGTCCAAACCTCCAGCCTCTTTGACCACAGTTCCTAAGCCTTTGGCTCCAGAGAGGAGGGAGGAAAACAGAAAAGATACCACTTCGCATTCTGCTCAGATTCCGTTTTCACTCAAACCAGGCCGGATCTACTGCCAGCTCGGCTCGTCACGCGTCACTCACATCATCCACCAAAGCCCTTCCGCAGTTCTTGGCAACCAGAGCTGAGAGGTCAGGGAAGCGCTAAAATGTAGTTATTGATCTGTGGCTGCTGACAAAGATGGTTCTCTACTGCCCACCCACCAGTCCTTGGGCCCATGGGGATGGCTGCTAGGGACAGAAACAGAGAAGGCACCAGCATGGTGAGTCACCAACCAGCTCAACTGCAGGCACCAGCTACCCGGGAAGGGGAAGGCCCACATGGGGCTCCCTGGACACCCCTGGCTGGACTGGCCTCATAGGGCCAGGAAGAAGCTCCACCCCTGCGTTCTCTCAGGCTGCCCTCATGTCCTGTACCATACTGCTGCAGGCCACCTACCAATCAGGGTGCCCTGGAGAGAGAGCGGCAGGCATGGAGCAGGCGTGGGGAGGGGAGGCGGAGGACAGCAGGCCCGGGAGGGTCTCTTGCTAACAATGCACTTTGGCCTTGTTCCATGGGGCAGGCGGCCTGCACTCCGGGGCTCCATCTGTGGCCTGTTCCCATACAACCTTGGCCTGTTCCCCGCGGGCAAATCAGGGCATGTCCGGAAACGATTACCATCAGCCACACTACCCTAAGAGCTGCCCCAGAGCCCAACAAGGGCGAAAAAACATGCTGTTCTTCCATTTTATGAATGAGCGAACCTGTATGCTTTCTATAAATGTCTGTGTAAATCATAGGTGGGCATTCCCCTCTTGGCACAAGGAAAACCCAACACAGACTGCACAGGGCAGCTTCTTCCCTGGGACAGAGGCCCAAGATCTGCTCACTCCATTTCTGCTGGGCCCAAGGGAGCTGTCTCCTGGGCTGGTCCCTGGTTCTGCAAAGAAAGTTCTTTCTTACTCAGACAATGACTCACCCCAAAGGGGCGGCAGTTCACCTTTCCAGGGGCCTCCTGGGCTGAGCTGCAGACAAGGTCCAGTGCGACCTATTGAGGTTCAGGGATGCCTTTGTATGCTGTCCCCTCGGGAGCCCGGCTCTCCCAGGCCCCAGGGCCCCGCCCTGCTCCTCGCAGCTGGCACAGCCATGAGAAAGGTCTCTGTGCCACTAGCATTTTATGTAAAAGCTCCATGTTCTACTTAACTAACAAGTAATCATTAATATTACCCCTGGCCCATGTAACCAACTGTTAAACTGACACTAATGAAATAGGCTGTGGGCACCATGACCAATATTAAAACCAAGTCTGAACTGTTAACTTCAGTGACCCAGGCTGATTTATACACCGTGCCTTGCATTTAACCAGAACGGTGGGTATTTTATATCAAAATGCATAGACATTTCCTCCACCCTGGCTTTATTCTTTCTTACCACCTCCCGGCCCCACCTGGATCAGACCAGACCAGACCAGATGGTCCTAGCCTTAATTATCCAGATCTTGGCTCTGCCTTCTTGGTGAAAAGGCATTTCCAACAATGTGGAAATGCACGGAGAGCCTGGTGTTGAACATAACATGTTAATTAGCACTTGTGACTGGAATCGTCTGTGATAAATGTCTTACAGAACTGACTCATTTAAGGCCTGGGTCTCCATTATGGGAAAAAAGAAGGGAAAGCGATGTCTCTGTTTTGGGGACACTCTCTCAGCAGGGAGGACCCGAGTCAAGTCAGCAGTGTGACCTAGCAGCCTCACCTGCTTGCAGTGGTCCCTGGAAGGCAGGAGAAAGCAGAACCCAGGGGACTAGGCTGGGGAAACCCTGCCGAAGGCTGCTGCTCACCTCTGCCTTCCTCTGTCCCAAGTATGCTGGGGGTTGGGGGGTGGGCGGGGTCTCTAATTTAGAGTGAGTGACACATCACCCACGGTGCCCTACTCTCACACCACTGGCTGCCTCTCTCCTGGTCCTGACCTCAGCCTCAGGGACATGCCCACGGAGTACACCAAGGTGGCCACCCTGCCTCCTCCGGCAACCCACAGACCACACAGAGGCTCGGCATGGGCAGGCAGCATCTAGTGACAAGCAGCCATGGTTCTCAGGTGGCCCCAGATGGGGTATTCATGGGCCAGACCAGCAGACTAGGTGGCTGTGGAATCCCGAGACTCCTCTGAGATAAGATGTGGGGGTCTTTGTTGAGCATTTTACTCCAAAGACCTTGGGAGCTGGTGCTTCCAGGGCCAGCACTGGGCATTTGGAGGTGGCAGGGTCCCCGGGCACACAGATCACACCTGCTCCCCGTAAACACTTGTAGAAATGCAGAGGGCCCACAGAGGGGGCAGGTAAGGAGCCACCTGGCCAAGGAATGCGTCGAGGCAGCCAGGATAGCATCGGACTCACCCTTTACCCTGGCAGACACGCTGGGGTTCTGCTTTCCACCTGGTCCGTGGACTGGCCGGAAGCATGTTCACTGAAAACAGCCCTGGAGTCTCACGGCTTGATTGTTTCTTATAATCATTCACTAAATTCATTTTTTCCAGGCAGCCTAGAAAAATAAATGTATTTATTTTGTGAGTTAGCTCATTATTATATTTAGCTAACTCACAATTATGAGATAAAATACCGTTAAGTTAGACATGTAAACAGAAACAGAAAAATATATAGACTAATGACAATACTTCCCTCGACTGAATACCTATACTGTGTTAGGTAGTCCCATTGGTGGTTTTTTATTTAATCCTCACCCCATCCTCTCAGGTGTATATGGTTAGCCCATTGTATAGGTGAGGCAGCTGAAAGTCAGCAAGTTTGGCCATCTGTCCAAGATCACGCCACTGTAAGTAATTCGGAAATCCGAATTCCAAAGCAAGTTTTCATAGCCTCAACGCTTCGTGGCCTCTTAACTTTAATTCCTATTTCTAGCACTTAGAAGCTGTGTGACCTCAGGCAAGTGCCCTACCCCTCTGAGCTTCACTTGCCACATTTACACAGTGGATGTGGAAACAACCACACCACTCAGATCAGGGATTAAGTGAGATACTGCTCAGAAAGCTCTTTGCAGGGTGCCGAGCGCCCAGCTGGTGTTCATTAGATGACGCCATGGGCATCTTTTATTAACCCCTGAGCTGTCCCGGCTTCTCACCCTTTCCTATACATCAGCCTCACGTCCTCCTGTTTGTTCACCCACAGGGGACTGCGTCACAGGGCTGGAGCTGTGGGCTGCGGGGGGCATGGCAGGCCAGCAAGGACTCTCCAGCGCATTTCCCCCGGAATCACCAGGGTGTGCAGTCCTTGGCTGTGCCTGTGGGCTCACGTTTGGTATCTGCCTCTCCCCCTTCCTCTCCTCCCTGCCTTGCCGGCCCCCAGCTTTGCTGCTCACAGCCACCCTGCCGCTTCGCGTCAGGCCCGAACTCGCCAGGCCGGCTTGCCTTGGTACCGCGGCTTATCCAAACATCTTCATCGCTTTTCATAAATTCAATCCCTCCTTATCAGCCGCACCATCAGAAGGAAGGGCAGGAGGGGCTTGAGACTGAAGTGTGGGGAAGAGAAGCTTTAATTAGCCTCCTTGCTCGCGGGGTCACCCGCAGTTCAGTGGCCCTGCCTTCACATGTTCCCAATCACGTAGTGAGAACGCAGCCCGGGCCGCAGGCACTCCTCCTGCGCGCCTGGCCTCGGCTCCCCGCCTAGGGCCCGGTCCGTCTCTGTGGTGTGCTTAGCAGGAGTCTGGCGAGTTGGAAATGGAAGCAGGCCGGGACAGTCCCCTCGGAACACTGGTTTCACGACCCACGGCAGTGGTCTTGCTCCCGGCTCCCAACATGCAGGAGCGGCTCTGACCCAACAGGGGACCGCACCAGCTGCCGTGAAAAAAGCCCCACGCTTGGCCCCATGAGCAAACCCACCTGCAGTCAAAGTGCCCGAGCACCCAACAGGAGGCCCCGGAAGGGAGGAGGGCAGCAAATGGTAGTGCAGATGGTGCGGCAATAAAACCAGAGGCTCTGTGAGGCAGTCCCATAGAAGGTTCCTGGTTCAAGGTCACAGTCCTCCCTGAGTACACTGGATGTGCATACCCACACTCGTGATCCAGGGCTGGCTGAGGTTAGGTGTGGATCACAGCATCAAGGTCCTATCGGGGATCTCTCTCTCTTCCCCTCGTGGAAGAAGGAAAGAAAGAAAACATTTTTTGTTTTGTTTTGTTTTGTTTTGGAGAGGTTTTCACTATAGAGCATATGCGCTCCCCAGAAAGACAGAGAGACAGAGAGATAGAAAGCCAGAAATCACCCCCCAGGGGGGATGGCCACGCCCAATCCCTTCTCCTCCATTCTCCTCTAGGGATCTTGGGCACGCATGCACATGCGCCCAGCATGAGTTTAAGCCACCGGGTCTGGGACTCAAACTGCAGTCGGCTACATGGGAGTCCAGCAAGATAGCCATTACGCCAACTGCTAGTCCCTAAAGAAAACATTTTGGGGAAAAAAATCCAAAGTGCTTCTGCCAGCCCTCAAAAACTGCCTCTGTGGTCACGAGGCAGGAAAGAACTGGGAGTGGAGCTCATCTCGTGGAGACTCTGCCTTCTGCCCCCCCGTAGCCACGCTTTGGTAAAAGGTTTCTTCATCCTGAAAAAGTGAAAACGTGTGGATGATAAGCTTCGCTTCCCCACCTCCACCACTGCGGGCCCCAAGCGAGACCAGCGCAAATGTGCTTCTGTTCATGCCAATTTCTAAACAAATGACAAAAATGACAAGACTCCCTCGCTCCCCAGCCCACTAGATGTGTGCTAACATCTTGCCTCCAATACCAGGCCCAGGGACTGATTCTTTCCCGCTCGTATTTTTCCTCAGCTCTGCCATCTTCCCGACGTCCAATTTCCTACGTGTGTTCCTTGACTTCAGTCCTCAGCACCTCGCCGCTGGGTTTCCAAGCTGGTGCTCATTTTTCATGGTGCAAGGATATCGCCCAAACGCCACCCCCACGCACCTCTGGTCGCCTGCTCTTCCTGCACACTCAACCACTTGAGGGTCGTACAGGAAGCCAAACACAATTGTTCCCAGATCTCTGCCTTGTACTTTACATAGGCCTCAAATTCCCAAGATAATCGAATAGCCACATTGGTCTGATAATAACCATTTCTTTCCAAGGGTCCTTCTCAGTGCCAAGCCCTCTCCTAGCTCCTGAGAAAAGTCTTTGACTCTTCCATAGCTGCCCAGAAGGGCCACAGATGGGGAGACCCTCGAATGTATCACCCAACTGGGACGCTCTTGAGAATGGGAAGGTGCTGTTGATACGCTGGGGAGAACGGGTGAGAACTGAGACTTCTTTGGTAAATGGAGAGGTGTGGTCATGGGTTTTCTAGATCTTATGGGGAGGCAAAAGCAGGAACTGGCTCTCCACCATCACCTCAAATGTGGGTGCTCCAGGGAGCTGAATAAATGCATCAGTCCGGGAGAAGTGGCACGTCTCATCCAACAGCTCGGGTCATTAAGGGACCCACTGGAGAGCGGGGAGCGAGTCCCCCCAGTGCTCAACTCCGTGCCTGGCGCATTAACATGCAATGCAGAGGGTTGGCTGAGCTTGAGGGAGGAGCCATATCTAAGGGACAGGGACACAATCCCAGATTGCCCAAGAGGTCCCAGCCCAAGCACTTGTGATTATGATTACAACTGGCATGTGTGCGGTATCCAGGCCTTCCGAGCACATTCTCATGCATTTTCTCTTTTGATCTGAGGCAGATAACGCAGACGGGAGCATGCGCCTGAAAGGCCGCCCTGTTGAACCGCACACTGGCTGAGCAAGAACAAAGCCCGTAAATGAAGGAGGATGTTTGCACTCTGCTTCCCGCTTGCCTGAAAACAGGAAACTTCGGAGGCCTACTCTGGCAAGGCCTCCCCCTCTTCCTCGCCCCAGAGCTATCTAGCCTAAAAGGTTTTATTATTTATTATTTTTATTTTTTAATGGTGCAAATCTTTTCCAAAGCACTGGGCTTTTTCCTCCTCGGTTGTTGCTGTGATAGAAGGGCGGCGTGTGTTCTGATGGGTCAGTGAGAGAGTGAAGCACCAGCGGAAAGAGATTGCCATGATCCCGATCAAGATGGCTGGGCAGCCTCCTTGGGCCGATGATTTGAGAAAGAAGGAGGCAGAG
This sequence comes from Tupaia tana, assembly GCA_026018925.1. NCBI lineage: Eukaryota > Metazoa > Chordata > Mammalia > Scandentia > Tupaiidae > Tupaia > Tupaia tana. The sequence goes on from JAKSZU010000011.1 coordinate 62,802,043, forward strand.
CAGGCAGGCTTGTGGAGGTGGTTTCCACGCAGATTGCAAGAATTGCAAAACCACGAAACTGGCTTGTCATGACACTGGTATTAACTGACACCAAGAAGGACTGGAGAGGATCTCTCTTGTTGACAGAGGAGGATCAGGAACCAACCAGCTAGGAAACTCAGAGGCCGGATATGGCCGAGCACAGAACTGGAGCAGGGAGGGGTCTCTGAAAGTAGCAGGCACGGCCTGAGCCTGAATGACTGTGTGAGCTCCTCTTCTGCAACCTCGGCAGGCTGTAGGTCTTACAGTAGCCTCGCCTTAACATTTAAACATGGCCAGGCATATATCCCAAGAGGAGAATGAAGGAGAAAAGATGGTAGTGCGGCCATTCCCCTCTAGGGGGTTGAGGGGGTGATTTCTCACTTTCCCTGTCTCTGCCTCTTTCTAGTAAGTGCATGTACTCTAGGATAAAAACTTCAAGAAAAAAAAAATTTTTTTAAACATGGCAAAGTACCAGGTCTCCTATCAGGCAGCGTTCCCCAGAAAACCAGAACAAACCCAAAGGAGATGTGTGTGCATGTGCGTGTGCATGTGTGTGTGTGTAAAGTTTTCAAAAAGCTCATGGAAAATGCATATTATGGAAAAACAATGCACAAATTTTTCTTTAATCTGCACCAAAATAAACTCATACTTTAATTCCATTTTTCCGTAAAAATACAAGAGGACTTCAAGAAAGTTAGATACACACTTAATTATGCAATAGTAGGGGCTGGTAAGTCTAAAGTCTGTAGAGAGGCCAGTAGGCTGGAAACTCAGGGAGGAGTTGATCTTGTACTCTTGAGTCTGAAATCTTTAGGGCAAGCTAGCAGGTTGGAAACTCAGGCAGGAATTGATGCTGTACTCTTAAGGCAAAATTTCTCCTTCTCTAGGAAACCAGTTTTTTTTTTTCTATGTTTTTTTTTGTTTTGTTTTTTTTTTTCTTTTAAGGCATTTAATGATTGAATTAGGCCCACCCACATTATGGAGTGCAATCACCTTTCCCCAAGGTCAGCTGCTCATAGATATTAATTGTATCTACAAAATATCTTCATGGTGACATCTAGATTACTGTTTGATTAAATATTTGGGCACTATAGCCTGGCCAAGAAGACCAGGCATTACAAGGTCACAGATGAGAGGTTCCAAGGCCACTGTGTAGCCTCTGCTATTTTCCATTTAAGGACAAGCTACCAAGTTCCATCTGCAAGTGACAGTGCTTTCACAGAACAACTACATTCATCTCTGAGTCACCACCCCCTCATGAGCTACAAGCATGAGTGGGTGCCAGAAATGCCTTTGCAGTTGCATTGAATTAAATTAGAAAAATTAACTTAGCATCATGGAAAAGGCATAGGCCTGAGAATCAGAAGACCTGGGTTCAAGTTCTGGCTCCACCATTGGTTGATGGTGGTCCATAGAGCTGGTTGTTTTTCCTCTTTGGGCCTCCATAGTGTGTGAGTGTGTGTGTGTCTGTGTGTGTGTGTCTGTGTGTACACCCTACATATAGAAGTTGAGTAGGATGCTCAATGACCTTCATTAATAATTGTTGTCCCCAGGTTCAGGGCCACGAGCCTAAAGGCCTCCTGTAGCGCCTCTATTCTAAGAACAAGGCAGAGATCTTCAGAGCAAATTCAAAAAGTAGAGCTAGTTATGTAGATAAATATAGAGAAATAAGAGAGAGAGATTAGCTAGACAGATGATCCATCTATAACTACATCAAACACAGAAGTGGATATAAGGAGAGAGTTGCTCCAGGTATTTTAAGATCCTTCTTTCTTAAACTTGATTCTCTTTGGAGATTTGCTGAAAGTCTCTGTCAAATTCAAGTTCCTTGAATGTGGGATATTACTGCAAAAAGTAGCCCAAGGACAATATACACTTGTCTTCCCGCTGAAAGATGATATCGAAGTCATGGATGGCCAACTTGGAGAAAGACAAAGCGACAGAACGGGGAACAGAACATTTACAAAAGAAATCCAAATGGCAAGAAAACAGTCAAAGAGGCTCAGTCACACAGTAATCACAGAAGTAAACATTTTTAAAAGTATGTCTTTATTTTTCCATCTGGGCAAAATCTAAACAGTTGATCCTACACAAAGTTGGTGAAGTGTGAGGAAAATGTCCTTCATTGCCAAGTATTGGTGTGGTCTTGGTGGAGATTTACCAAATTTACCAATGTGGCAGATTTACCAAATTTCACTAGTAGATACCCTTTAGTCCAGCAATTCTACATTTAGGTATCTACCCCACAGAAATACCCACTTGTGTGTGTGCGTGTGTGTGTGTGCGTGTGTGTGTGTCCTCTCCATTTTCATGTCCTGTTTTCTCCTCTATGCCTTGCTTAGCTTCAGTCCTCTGACTCAGGATAAAGATAGTTCAATTTGAGAGGACTAGTACCAACAACTCTCATTCTTCAACCAAAGATTTGCATCTGAGGGGTGTAGTGTGCAGTTCACACATTATTTGGGTGCTTTCTCTCTAAGCAGGAGAATGGTCTTGCACACAAGAGCCCTTGTCACTGGGCTCTTCCTTTCCAAGCCTTAGGCTCTGAACTCTCCTCACTCTCAGCTCCCTCCTTTGCCTCCAGAGCATGAGGGCTCTTGCTGGTGGCCTTGAAAAAAAGTACACAGAGCTGAAAAATCACCTGAAGGTAGGATACAGAACTCAGCTTAAGGCCTAGAGGAGACTGTGGTTATGATCATAAATGCTTCCTCCATGGCTTAATAGAGTCATTCCCAGAGCCAGGCATGTGGTATGTGCCCATAATCCCAGCTACTCATGAAACAGGGAGGAGGATCATAACAGTGAGACCCAATGTAAACCACTACACACACACACACACACACACACACTCACACACACACTCACACACACACTCACACACTATTCCCAACCATTCTTCCGCAGACTTTTGGTTTCAATATGTGGTCAATCTACTTAAAGGCAAGAATTGTATTGGGCATTTCCTTCTAATGCACTGCAATTGTAGTTATATCAGGTGAGCGTTCCTAACAATGAGAAATGGAATAGAGCCAATCAGCTGAAGAAATTGATACTGAATAAGGAAACATTTCTTACCAGTGACAGACTCTCAGCGATGAAATAAGTTCCCTAGCAATGTAGGACATTGCAAGAGATTGAGTCACACTACGTAGGGTCCATGCCAAGATGAGACACCCCATTACAGAGCCTCACAGGTATCGGAGCTAAAAAAAAAAAAAAAAGAAAGAAAAGAAAGAAAGAAAATGTAGGAGAGTCTCCGTGATGCTCTGCATTTGCTTGATTATAGTTTTCAGAAGGTCCTTTGGATGCCCTCATGAATTCTTAGCATACAGGACCATCAAGACAAGAACTATTCTTTCATCTGTGGACTTCCTAAGAGAAAGAAAGAGAATTAACAGTAACTGAACCCGAATAGTCAGGCCACATAATATGCTAAGGGATTTGTGAACACCATTGTGGTTTTTTTCCCAGCTATTTAAAAGTGTGGAAACTGGGGCAAAGGAAAATGAAATATATATTTCTCAGGATCTCTAATCATTAAGGCAAATATTAAACCTAGGATACTCTGACTTGGGCCCTGTTCTTGTCAGCACAGTATGCAGGTGTGGATTCAGATCAACAGATAGCAATCTGGGTTTAGTGGCTTTTGAAAGCCCCAGATGGTGGGCTCTTGGCATATTTCTGCTCTGTGAGATGTGCCACTCTTTCCAGGACTAGGTCTGCTTCCCTATCCTTCTAACTCGGGTAAGGGGGATTGGTCATGGCAAAAGAAAGGCTTGCCACTGAGAATAAATGGAGACACCACTGTAATTGCCTGATGACATTTCACTGACACTGAGGAGAAAGATGGTGCCAACTGCTAGTTCTCCCAGATGGAGTAACCCAACCTGTATGAAGATGGGGAAGAGCCTTTTTTTTTTATTTTTTTTATTTATTTATTTTTTTTTTTGGAGAGGTTTTCGCTATAGGGCGCGTGCGCTCGCCAGACAGACAGAGAGAGACATAGAGACAGAATGCGAAAAATCACCCCCCAGGGGGGATGGTCACGCCGCAATCCCTTCTCCTCCAATCTCTTCTTGGGATCTTGGGCACGCACGCACACGCGCCCAACATGAGTTTTAAGCCACTGGGTCCGGGACTCGAACCGCAGTCGACTACATGGGAGTCCAGCAACATAGCCATTACGCTAACTGCTGGTTCCCAGGAAGAACCTTTAGAAAAGCAGGAAAAGGGCTGAGCTCAGGGCAGAAAAACTGCCCAAGGGAAGCGTGGTAGGATAATACTTTTGGAATATTAGCTAATGTCTACTTCCATCTCCTCCCACATAATATTTCTTTGCACCTCTTGGCCTTTCCTCAGCTACATAGTGTGGCCCTGCTGAATTTGCTGCATCAGAGTGTGGATTACACAGCAAAAAACCAAAGGCATCATATCATGAAGTCTGTTTTTTGAGATTCAAAGGAGACTTTTGAAATGTATAGCAAATACAACCAACTCAGGGGCCAAATGATGAAGACGAGCAAAGTGGCTCTTACATAAAGGCTAAGAGATCTTCCTGTTGAGGAAGCAAAAGGAGCCAAATACCAAGGAAAAGTGAGTTGATATTCTCAGAACCAAGTAAAGGGTACTACTCGGCACCCAGAGGGAGTAGACAGAGATTTGTGGTCCTGGAGAGTTTCTGGTTGGGAACAAAGGATAACTCGGCAATGACGAAATACAATGGTATTGTAAAGCCTTTAGAACACTGCTTGGCCTGCCTATTCATGCTTAATTACTGGTAATTCTCTTCCTTTCTCTTAGGAAGTAGGACTGGAAGGCCGAGGAACCCATGAGGAGTTACTGAAGGTCTCAGAAGAGTCCAGTGTAGAAAAATGATGCGGAGAGAGAGTGTATACCACCATCCCCCTCATGCCAAAACCCTGTGTTAGCTTTCCCCAATGCCCAAGATTAAATTCATCACTAATGAAAAAGGGGGAGGGAGGTGTACGCTGAAGGGTCATGGCATGTTTGAGTTAGAAGAAAATCTGGTTCTAGTTCTTGCATCCTGGAGTTTGTAAATAGAGGTTTGCACTTGCTCTCTGAGCAGGCACTTCTCCAAGACAGACTCCTGCCGAGCCTTCCTCTCCCATCCTTCCCCCAGACTCCGAGGCTCCTGCCCTCTGAGAGGATAGCTGCTCAGGAGACAAGCCCTTCCCAACCCATATCCTCTCAAAGAGGAAAAGCTGAGACAGGAGAAAGGCTAAAGGGAAGAGACAAAATCCCCCATCCCCAGTCTCTGGGAGCGTCTCTCTGAGGCTCATTTGGCCAGCCAAGATCTGACTCTGCCAGACCAGATATCCATCCCAGTTTGAAAAACCCCATGGCGAGCCATATGCCTTTGGCCCACCTGATAATTCTGTTTTCTTTTTCTTCTGGGATCCCCTGGTTTCTGTTCCCTGCTCCCCCTGACTTACACAGCAGGTTCACAGATGGTACCAAGACAACGTCTTCTACCACCACAAGCAGCAAGCCACAGGGTGCCCAACATTGTGATTCTTTCAGGGTGTTTTGTGTTTTTTGTTTTGTTTTTGTTTTTGTTTTCTAGAGGGTACATTAGCTCATCACAGAGACAAGAGAGAGAAAAGAGAAAGCACCCCTGCCACCACCCCCATAAGGATCGTCATGCTGCAATCTCTTTTCTCCATCCCTCTTTGTCCTTTCAGGATTTGGGGCACATGTGTTTCAAGTCTCCAGGTCCAAGACTCAACCCCCACGATTCGGGATCTGGCTGCCCTAACCACCATGCTGCAGAGCCAATCTGTCTTCTAGCTTTTAAAATCTTGGAAACCTTGCAGAGTGAAAAGTCATTTGAGATGCCTTGGAGAGGTGGCTCTCTGCCTCTCTCCTAAAGACATGCGTCTGTCTTTCTACAATGTGATCAAGCACCTACTAGATGCCAGGCCTGTTCTTGGGAATGGGTCCAGCCACAGGCAAGGCCTACCAGGGTCTGCTCTCGGGAATATGTGTTCCAGCCTAGTAGGACAAGCGCAGAGACGCATCGCTCAGATCCTCCTTCCAAAAGGACACACTGGCTGGCCGAGAGGAGCAGGGCTGCTGGCTGAGCCTCCGGCCCTTTTTGTCTTTCAGACTGAAGTCATGCTCTCCTTGCAGTGACCCTGGCCAACAGTGAGCAAGGTGGTGGTGCAGGGGCCAAGTCATTTTCACCCACGTGAGGCTCCTCCAGTGGGTACGCTCTGCCCGGAAGCTCCTCGTGAACTGGCAGAGATGTTTCAAGGCTTCTTCACACTCCAAATGCTCCCCTGCCCAATCCTGCTCCCTCTCTTTCCTTTAGAGGTGATATCCCCCCAGTAAACCCCTAGTCCCATCTCAGTATCAGCATCTTGGGGAACCTGCCCAGTACACGGGACATACACGGGCAAAACTGTAGGTAGTGACCTGTCTTGTGAAAGAAGAAGAGGGCATCCAACAGGGAGACCGTGCCAGGGAGGAACACATCAGGAGGTGTCAGGTGTCCCCACCCTTTCGAGAGACCAACATTGGAGCTGAGACTTCATGAGGAGCAGTCTGCTCAGAGCCGTGGATGCAATCCAGGCTGCGGGAAGGAAGGAGCCCGTTAAAGGAAGAAGAGTGACTGGTTGGTGACAAGGGCTGAGGATGATGGGCTCACGGGAGGTAAGGCTGCCCTCGAGTGAAGCTCTCTTCCAAGTGAAGTTCAAGGATGACGGGCCTGAGTGCAACACAGTCCTATGGACAAACGCAATACAACGACGCAATAAATCATGATGGGTAATCACCCCAGCGCTCATGGCCCCTTAGCAAGAGCGGCCAACCCACCTGGACTAGGACCAGCATGAGACAGGGCAGCTCTGGCCACTTGGAAAGAGTATCTTGGAATACAAGTATGAGAGAGGGAAGTGGCTCTGTGAGGACCTGTTCTAATTTGTTTTACAAAGTGAATCACTCACAGACCTCAGGATGTTATTCAAAGTCTGTCACTTGTTCCCCTCTTCCTGCGTGAGGATGACACACTCGCATGTCATTACAACCTGGACGAGAACTATCCCAGGAACCATGCAGGGTTGGGGGAAGATGGGCAGGGTCTTAGAGACCCTCCTCCCTAAAGCTGTGCTTCTCACCCAGCGCTGGTTCTGTCCTCCCCCCCCACACACACACCCCATTTCCCGGAGATTCTGGCAATGTCTGAGGACACTGCAGATTTTTACAATGCAGGAGGTGGGGGAAGTTGCTGGCATCTAGCAAGTAGAGGCCAGGAGTACTGCTAGACACCTCACAATGCACAGGGTGGCCCCCATCACAACAACAAGCCAGCTCCAGATGCCAATATCCAGATGCCAATAGCACCGAGCATAGTTTGAGAAACCCTGCTCTCTATTTTATTCATCTCCTTTTTTTTTTTTGGGGGGGGGGGGTTAAGTTTTTTGTCACAGGGTGCCAGCACTCACTGGAGAGAAATGAGAGACAGAGGAAAAGTGAGAAATCAACCTCTGGAGGCCAGGGGGAGGGGCAGGGGGATGGCCACACCACAATCCATTCTTCTCCTAAGATCTTGGGTACGTACACACACACACACACACACACACACACACACACAGACACCTGGCATGAGTTTCAAGTCACTGAGCCCAGGACTCAAACCGCAGTCAGCCGTGTGGCAGTCCAGCGCTTTTGACCACCATACCACCTGCTGGTCCCAACACCTCATTTACTTCTGAACCAAGGGATGCTCTCGGGCAGGAGCCTGCAGCTGAGCCCGCAGCAGACCGCGATAAGTACTACGGGTGGGGAGGCTGCAGATTGCAAAAACGTCAGAGCGTACGCATTTTCCTTCTTACTATAGTTTAAACACTGAAGAGATTCTCTTAAAGGGGTAGGTTAACCTTGAAGACTGTGGGTCCTCCACATGGCAGTCTTCTAAGGCTGACTGATAGGGCCACCTGGGTATGGACCCAGCCAGAGGCAGGGGGATGGAGGAGATGACACCCACCAGAAAAGGCCCTTTCCAGCCCGGCATTCCTATGATAATAACGTGAAATGTGGCAGAGTGCTGCATTTTAATTAATTTTAGTCTCTTTCAAGACCACAGTTATTATTGTAAAAACACCGATAATACCAAACACATGTTGAAAGTACACAGCCGGCTGCAGCCCGGGGGGACCTGGGGACGTGCTAAGTCATATGTCATCTGGGGTGGTGAGACATCAGCGGCCCCCCTCCCCTGTGCCCGCTGAGACCCCAACACCCTCCTCGGCAGGCCTGTTCTCTCTGTCACCAGCCCAGATTTTCCACTTCCACCAAAGCTCCACACTCCCCCTCCGCCCCAAAGAAATGCAAGAGCTGGGGAGGCGGCCGGTCTCTGGAAGCCCAGGCTTAATTATTTTATTGGGAAAAGGAAAAAAATAAGCAAAGAAAACGCGCCTTCTCATTTTGGAAGAATGCTTCACAAGCTCCCTTTGCAGAGTGTGAAACACCTCACTGGCTGCAGCCAGCCCTGAGTTATTATGTGAGATGCTCAGGCAGCTGCCTTTCCCGCTCTGGATCCCGCTGCCCCTGTCCTGCATAGCCACCCTGCTGGCCTGGGGGGCGTGTACATTACAGGCCCACCTTCAGGAGAAGGCTGGGGAACAGAAACAGCGCGGCACAGGGCTGCCCACCCGGTGCCCCAAGGCCCCGCCCCACCTGCTGGAGCCTGCCCAGTTCCACCTCTCCTCTTGCAAGACTGTCCTGCAGTCTTGGCTTCTTACTCATCACTTCTGACTCCTGGGGCCCCTCACCCCATGAAATAGCTGAGGATAGAAAGTTTCTTTCTCCTTGTCCAAAAGTGAACTAGGGACAGCAGCTCTTGAGGAGTTCTCCGAGACTGACTGAGCTTGCAAAGTCTTCCACAGCCACAGGCTTGCCTCTCATCACCTCCTCTTGGGCATTGTAGAACAGGCGTTGTCCTTCCCATGTTACCGAGGGGAAGAACACTGTCTCCTCACTCCCCACATCCTACCCAGAGCTCTGAAGTACAGGCTAGGCCTCGACTTTCTCACCTGTGAAAAACCAACATCTTCTCCTCAGTTTCAGGAATCTTCACTGGCCTCCCTTCCAAACAAAGGTCTGAGTGGGGGGTTCTTGAGGATGGCTCCTTAAAAAGAGAAAAAGAGAAAAAAAAAAAACAACTGTCTCACATACATTGGCACTTCATATGTTATATGACTAACTCATTTAATCCCAGTAGTTCCATGAAGTACGTGCTAGTATTTTAGCCTTTCTGTGGATAAAGAAACTGAGGCACAGAGTGGTCAAGTAACTTGTTCAAGGTCACATACACTAGCCTGGAAGGGAGGTCCGCTCAGATCGTTACACAATAAAACAGCAAGCGCCAGAAAAACATTCTGCAAAGGGTATTCAGAAAGGGGGAGAGTTATAATTGCCTAGACAGTAGCCACTTCCCCAGGAAGATTTCCTGGAGGATAAAATCACCTTCTCATGCTCTGAAGTGCCCATTTGTCATGAGAACGAGGCAGTAGCTCTGTGGGTTCATCCACCGCACGTATTATTGGTATGGAACTGTCACAGCGCCTGTCCACATTCTTGTCCACAGCTGGATGAGAGTAATCGGAGTCACCAGGGCTAGCTGCTGTAGCAAACTCTCCCCAAATCTCAGTGATCTCACACCACAAAGGGTTATTTCTCATTCATCTCACAGTCCAAAAGGATGTTTGGTAGGGCTCCTTCTGAGCAGAGTCCCAAATGATTAAGGGTGCCCAGTACCTTTGAGCTTAAGGTTCTGTCATATCTTAGTATCAATGAAAGAAAAGAATTAGCATATATAGCATAGTCAACCCAAGAGGTAAACTGAGGCAATTTATGTAAAGCTAAAGGAGTTTATTTGGGCATAAGTTTGAGGACTGCACCCAGCATGGAGCCCAGGTAAACATGTTCTCTTTGCCTTAAGCATGTATACTGAGGTCTTAAAATCCTCAAGTGGGTTTTAAAGGCAAAAACCACAAGTGTAGAGGGGAGGGAGATTGTACCCATCATTCGGGACAATTTTTCTTGGCTATCAGGATTGATAACAAGGTAGCATTAGCTCCATGTCATGCAGGCAGGCTCTGGGCAGATGCTCTTGCAGAAGTAACTGCAGTGGTCTTTGGACAAGGCTGTGGTTCTGGCAGTCTTGAAATAACATTTTTTTTTTTTTTTTTTTATTCAGCATGCTGGCATGAGAAAACATCCCCTTCCTGGTCTTCCTCAGCTCGGTTTAGTCAGAGTTTAACACAAGTTGAGATACATGACTCCATTTTGATTCTGACAACTTTCACAATATCATGAGGATGTTTACAGGGTGGGGCTGGAAATGGAGCGGATCAGCTCTGCCCGTATCCCATCAACCAAAAGCTAATCCCATGGTCCCAACTTGCCACAGGGGAAGCTGGGAGATGTTGACTTCCAGTTTGCCTCAGAAAAAAATATGGGCCTATGAGCATACCGCTGTCTCCTCCACAACCAGGTCAGCTGTTTCAGTATCTTCAACTGTTTCTCCATTGCATGTCTCCAGTGGTCATGAGTTTGCTCTTCAAAAGTGAAGCTCAGGACTAAATGCGCTCCTGTAGACTTGGCCTGTACAGACCCTGTGAGAGCACCACCCTATCTCTGGACAACACATGTCTGTGAAGGCAGCTGACAAGTATTTTAGCATTTTTAGCAATAGTCACACTGTTGGATCGTATTATACCTGTGGTCAACTAAAACCTCCAAAGTTCTTTCATGTGAACGATTGCCAACCGAGGACTCTCTAATCTAGTTCTTGTGCTTCTGAATTTGAAACCACATGAAATTGAACAGCAATTTCTGGAAAGTCTTCCATCTGGTTGGGTTTGGATGAGCATTAGGTCTGCGGAGATTATCAGGGATCCTGACATCGACATCCATCACATCGGCTTTGCTCCTAGCCTGGTGTCATCTTTAGCCTTTCTTGATCTTCGTTCTCAAGACAGAAACAAATTTAGACCAGGATGGAGGCCGATAGCACAAGGACGATTTGAAATAAGCCTTTGATTGATGCCTTGGGTTTGGTTGTTAAACCATCTGGGAATCTGCTGAACAAGAACGTTCGCCAGTTCACATCTACTCTTTTTAACCAGACAGTAAAGTCAAATAAAACCTCATTTATTTAGCTCTTACTCTTTGAAAGTATCTCATTTCCCCCAATATATCATTCTTATTGAATTCAATATGCTACAAACCCTAACTAATCCATAGTCACAGTGACTGATCTGAAGTCCCATAGTTTATTATTAACAGAACCCAAGCTAGAATTGAGGTGTCTGGAATCCCAGTGTTTCCCACACCATCGAGAATACAATGTGCACGCAGTGTACCAAGAGACAGCAAAGGCACAGGCCTTAGGAACAGCCCACCACAGCGGCGCCGTGTGGCTGTGGGTACCTCCTCTGAAATGTCCGCATATTTTCCATCTTGCAGCTTCCCATCCATCACTCCACCTCTTTGCCCTTCCAATTAGAAAGACAAGAAATACGACTGCCAAGTACAGCGTTGGGTAAGCTACCTGGAGTCATTCAGGCATGACTCATGTCACGTGCGTGCACATGTCCATCATGTGCTTGGAGAAAGGCCCCCTGGAGACTCCCATGGCACCCACCACGCCCCACCTCCACACAGCTCCCGAGGCCAAAGTCAGTAAGGAAATCTGGTCTGATTAGTCAAACATTTTATTGCAGAGAGCTAGAGGAGAAGGAGGCTTGTATTATTTCCAAGTACACAGCACCTTGGCTAGATGGCACGGCCTTGGAGAGGTTCTGCGGGATCTGATAAGAATCGGCCCTAATTAACACACTAATTGGTTCCAAGGAGATGTTTCTGAGGGTTCGCAAAGCTTGTTTCCTCAAGTCCACTGAAAACCTCCCTCTCTCCATCAAATATTGTTTACATCATTAATTTCCTGGGCAAATCCTTTTATCACAGAAAATGTAAAGGTGAACCAAAGATGTGGTGAAATTATTCTGAATTCTTAAGGAATGAAATCCCTGGTAATTACAAATTATATATAAGCCATATATATAATATATATGTAGTGTGTGTGTGTGTGTGTGTGTATATATGTGTGTATATATATATATATATATATATATATATATATAAGCTTGCAGGATTTTACTAGAGAATAGGAGAAAAATCATCCAAATTCAAGAAAAATATTTTAAACCTTAGAATCCTGTGTCTTTTGTTTATTTGGCTTTGTAATGTTATTGTATTTAACCAGGTAATTTTATGTAGGACTCAGGTGCTGGGCTATGTACTTTCATTCTTTATCTCAGTTATTCTTTACCACATGAACAGTGAGAGTAAATTAGCCCATTTACAGATGGAGAAAATGAGGCTGAAAGTCATCACACAATAAACACTAGTTTGGACAAAACCAGCGATCAAACTCTAGCCTCTGATTCCAGCAAGACTTTTTTTTTTTTTTTTTTTAGAGGCTTTTGCTATAGGGTGCATGCGCTCGCCAGAAAGACAGAGAGAAACGGAGAGATAGAAAGCAAGAAATCACCCCCCAGGGGGGTTGGCCATGCTGCATTCCCTTCTCCATTCCCCTCTCGGGATCTTGGGCACACACGCACACGCGCCCGGTGTGAATTTAAGCCACCGGGTCCGGGACTTGAAATGCAGTCGGCAACATGGGAGTTCAGCGACATAGCTATTACGCTAACTGCTGGTCCCTCCAGCAAGACTTTTAAAACTATATAGGAAATTCTTGGGTCCAGCAGGTGGTGAAGTGGTTAAGGTGCTGGACTCTCACATGGCCAACTGTGGTTTGAATCCCAGATCTGGTGGCTTACTTTCTCACTTTCTCTCTCTCTCTCTGGTGAGTACATGTGCCCTATAGTAAACTAAATAATGATAATAATAATAAAATAATAAAAAGAATGATAAAAAATACATAATTTTAAAAATACATAAGAAATTTCTAAATACTGCAGACTTTTTAGGGAACTATGAAAATGGTCAAAACATTAAAAAAGAAAGAAGAAGAGAAAGAAAGAAAGGAAGAGGAAGGAAAAAAAGAAAGAAAGAATTGGTTTCTGAATATCAAGAACTACAAACCTATTTTTACCAAATATTTACAGTTAAATATTTACGAAATAATATTAACTAGCCAATGATAATTTAACTCCATGTTCAAATAGTTATAAATGCATATAATAAAGTTTGCATCACAAGAATAGATCATTTGTCTTAACTCTCAGTTAGAAAAAATTATAACTACCCCCTCATTCTTTTCCCTCATAAAATTATATTTAATGTGGACCATGAGTGTATTTTAATGCTTTTAACTGGATGAGGGGTAGGGCCTCAAAAAATAAGAAGACATACAGGCTGATTTGGGTACTATTCACGGGTCCTTTGTAAGCCCTCTATCATGCCACATTTTGTGTCTAACATATTTCCCATTCCCTGTGATGAAGCATAAGCCTGTCAGTCTTCATCATTTTTAAACTAATCTAGTCACCCTCTCTTACCTTTGCTTATAATGTGCATTCAAATTGAATGCATAAAATGGTATTTCTCCATAAATGGTTGACAGTACTCTGCAATTAAGGCTTTGAGGTAAGTCAAAGGCCTCTGGGGAGAGAGTGCAAGTGGTTTATGTGGTGTTTCAGGCTTGAGGCTGGGAACGAACAGACTAGGAAGTAAACTCTGTCACACGGTCAACAATCACTTGGCCCAGTTTGAAGGGACCGGATTGTCCCTGAGGGCAGGGGGAAGGCTTTTTCCAGGAGGAGCTGGATGGGTCAGTGGCACAGAAAGTTTGCCAAACGTTATGTCCGCCCACTTTCTGCAGAGAGATCACAGGCAGGGTTGCCAATCACCAGAGCGCTGGCTTCCTGGAGGTGGCATCCATGGCAGGAGCTCTGGGCACTAACCTGGCTGCCAGGAGACTCTTTACCTCTCATGAGGTCTTTTGTCTCCACCAGAAGCCAAAACAAACATGCAAAACCAACCTCTTGACTTCAGAGAAAGTTCCAGAGGACCTTAAAGGGAAGTGGAGGAAAATTTGGGGGCTGAACTCACAAGAGAACGGCAATGGTGAAACAAACACCGATAGCACCTGACATTTTTAGAATAGTTTTTGGAAGACACTTTCCAATCAATATCTGACTTAATTAACCTAACTCTAGAAACTACATGAGGTGATTTATTAGATAGATGAGGTTCCAAAAAGTGAGAGGGCTTCCCCAAAGCCATTTGGGGATACAGAGACAAAGAGTTCACCCATCCCAGGCCTCCAGACCCAAGGATAGCCTTCTTTTGATGCTGCCAATGGCTCTCAATCGATGCACCAAGCCTCCCAATAGACCTACCAGATCAAATCCTCCACTTCAGGGCACCAAAAACCAGAGACCCAGGCCTCTGGCAGCATCAAATTACCCAAGCTCTTGACTCCAAAATAGCATCTGTGCACTAAAAACCTGGGAACTTGAACTGTGCTTCTCATTTTTGCCCTTTAAAGCAGACCAGGGCCTGACTCATGGTGAGCTGTGCTGGAAGGTGTGGCCGCACCCCTGTCACCCCCATCGGCTCCTCCCCCCCACCCACGGCCACTTTAGCTCTCTGCAGGCAGAGCAGCCGCCAGTCCACCAAGCCCCCTTCTCTCCATGCAATCTGCCTCTAACATCACTTTGAGGCTCTTCCAAGCTGCCAGGAGCAGCTCTGAGTGCCAGAATTCTGCCTCCTGGCCCACCTTACACTTCTCCAAACTCCGAAGTCTCCCCGATAGACACCTGAGACCCAGGAGCCTGTCTGCTGGACGGTGAGCACCTTGAGGACATTCAGGGGACCTGGTTTATCTCAAAAACCCTTGCAGTGTCCACAGAGGTGACCTGACATCTTGACCTCTCCCCGGAGGCGCATTAGCTGAGCCCCTCCCCCTTCCCACCTGCCAAAATCTGCAATGAGGCATTTGCACGCTGCTCGAGGTGGGCTCCTCATCTGGTAGACTAGATGTTCAAAGAAGTAATCACTATTCAAAGTGATCGATACGAGTGGGGGGTACGTGGGGTAAACTATACCCAGGGGAAGAACCACAAAAGCAGCCTGGAGTCCTATGTGTTTTTTTTTTTTTTTTTTTTTTTTTTTGAGAGGTTTTTGCTATAGGGCGCGTGCGCTCACCAGACAGACAGAGAGAGACAGAGAGACAGAAAGCAGGAAATCACCCCCCAGGGGGGGGATGGCCACGCCGCAATCCCTTCTTCTCCATTCTCCTCTCGGGATCTTGGGCACGCACACACATGTGCCTGGCGTGAGTTTAAGCCACCGGGTCCGGGACCCGAACCACGGTCGACTACGTGGGAGTCCAGCGACATAGCCATTACGCTAACTGCTGGTCCCGAGTCCTATGTGTTTAACTCACACAGCCTGCCTGCCCCTCCCACCCACTTGTCACATGGAGCTTCTTCCCAGCCTGACCAAGTCTCGTTCATGCTCTCTGAGCTGGAAAGGAGGTGATGTGGAGGAGGTGATGTTGGAGCAGATTACTCTGTTTCCAGCCAGAGCTCTGCTGGGACATCTCAAGCCAGCCAACCAGACCAACTTACGTCCAAGTTTAGGCCAGAAAGTGCAGTCTCCCAGAGACATCTCAAGGGCCTCGAGGGACTCCTGCCCCAAGTCTGGGGGTCTATCCTTTCTTCCAAGATGGTGTAGGAAGTTGGGGCAGTGGGGGATGTTCCTCAGAGAGCCTTCTTCACTGAAGTGAGAGCCCTGAAGTGGCTGCTTAGAACCGAGCAGCCTTCAGCAGGCAAAGGGTGTGAGGTCCAGCAGAAAAGCCACCAAAGTGTTCTCCAGGTTCCCAGAGAGCAAGAGCCCACTCAGCTTGGTGACCATCCTGATGGTGACACACAGCATAGACCCACGGCCAGAGGGGCCATTGCAGATGCCGAGTTTCTCCCCGCCGTCACATTAAGGCCCTGCTGTGCCCAGCACGTGTGTTGTGCATGGGAAGAGGCCACCTCCCAGCCCCAGCCAGCCATCAGGGCCCCAGGCCAATAGCATTGAGTCTAATTTTTCAATCTGATCCTGTGACTAATGGCAGGCACAGGAGATGTTGGCGAGACATGGATGAGACTTCTCCCAAGGGAGGTGTAGACATAGCCTACAGCGTCACTCCAGTGGGATCCCAGAGAGTCAGACAGAAGAGGGTCTGTGATAACCACCTGGGATGGACGCGTGTAAAGCACAGTTACTTGGGGAAGGACACACAGGACATAAGAGAGTTTGCATCTTGCTTGTAATGTGCACTGGGCACTGCACTGGGTGTTTCATGTTCATTATTGCAGCGTTCCTAACTCACACTGAGAAGTGTATTTGTTCTCAGGTTACAGATGAGGAATCTGAAGCCCAGAGAGACTACGAAACCTACCAAGTCACCCCACCCCACCATACTCCTCTCCAGCGTGATTTTGCCTAAATAAAGGTGCCTTTTCCACCTTCCTTCTTCTCCCTTCTATAGAAAAGCTTTCAGATTATCCTCAGGGAAGGAGCTGGTGGAGGACAGGGACAAGAAGTGGGAGGGAGGTATGGAGAGAGCTGGTGCAAGGCTCACCCAGGCAGTCAGTCCCCGCTCAGCCACCGGAATGCTATGCTTGGGGTTCCTGGGGGAAGGGGATGGCATGAGCCCACACGAACAAAGCCCACCCACACAGGGGCATCCTCAAGGTCGGCCAGCCTGTCCTCACCAGGTGCTCTTCCCACAGTCAGCCCAGACCCTCCTCCCCAACTCCCAGAAAGGACCTCAAAGGACACATCTGTGCCTCTGACTGCAGGCTGGCCTGCAAGTTCCACTCCGCAACCTGCCAGCTCCGTGGAGCCAGGCAGCAACTTCTCCGCCACCCTCAAAGGCAGCTGGGAATACTGGTGCCTGGCTCGGGGAGGTTGTCCTGGAAGCCTGGCTCATGGCTCACTGCACTCAGCCATCGGATTAAGGGGCTCAGAGCGCGGCTGGGCCTGCCCGGCTATGTTGGAACAAGGCCAGGCCGCCCTTCCTTCCTCTGCCGGGGGCACCGGGCAGCTTAAAGGAGCTGTGGACAGAGAGCTGGAGCTGAGCTCACCTCACCCTCCTTCCAACCAGCACAAGGGCAGGGCCCCACAAGGGCAGGGCCCCTTGAGGGCCGAAGATGGCCTTTCTCAGGGAGAGGACAGCTCAGTGTGGTTGGAGCCCCTGGATGGGCATCCTGACCCAGTCTGTAGGGGTGTTGGCCGTTCTGGGCATGGTGTCCCTGGGGCTTGTTTAGAGTGAATCACTTGGAAAGAGACTTGTAACTGTATCCTGCAGGAAATCATAGGCCGAGAGCCAGAGACAAACCAGGTCAAGTTCCCTGGACTCAGGCCACTGGGCAGGAAGGCAAAGAGTCCAAGGTTTATGGAGTGTCTTCTCTACATCGGGCACACATGGCACAAAGGAAATGTCACCCTTCCAAGCAGGCTGGGCGCAACCCCATTTTGCAAAGGGGCCAAGACAATAAGTGATTTAATGGCGGTTATGTGGCAGCAGGTGACACAACCCAGGTGCCCAATTCCCAAGTAGGAGCTCCACTCGGCACACCCGAGGCCTCCAACACACAATTCTGAGGGTGGCCTCCCATCATCAACTCCCTTTTCAAGACCCCAGTTTAGGAACATAGAGGCTGATGCCACGCCGTGGGGGACAGTGCGAACATGCCACTCAGCGCCAAATCCTGCCTCTGCACTTACGAGTTGTGTGACCTTAGGCAAGTGTCTACACACAAGATTGCGTGTAAAATGTGCAGACCGGCAGTCAGACATTGCAAGGGCCCCGTAAACGTCAATCGTTATTACTATTAATATTGATGTCAAGCTGAACCAGCTCCTTCGTCAGACCTTTTATCGTTGAATCCCCTCCTCTGCGCCAACCAAGAACAGGTTTCTGGCAGGTTGCTGAATACTCAGGGCAGTCCTGCAAGGGGACTGAGACAAGCAGAAGAGAAGGAGTGGAGGGATTGGAAATAAACATTCACCCCAGACCCTTCACCTCCCACCCCTCCCACCCCTCCCACCCCTCCCACTGTGACTGGGGCAGAAAAGACAAATCTCTATTGAGCAAAGACAACCATGGTTTGCTTCTTCAAGGAGAGAAGCCCCATGAAGTCAGACCCAAATGCCCCAAACTCCGCCTTGAATTTCACCTCTTCTCTTAGGGGCATCCCCACCTAATGAACCTGGAGAGGTGTCAGGAACAGGGAAAGTTTGAGGTCATCACAGGCTGGGAAACCAGAGGTGGGCATTCAGACACAGACAGGTCCCCTGACAAAGACGCACACCCACACCTAACCAGGTCCCCCAGCGAAAGCACCCTGGTCTCTTGGTGAACCACTCAACTTGACTGGCTGCCAGGACCAAGCTCACACGGCCTGGGGACCTCTAAAAAGAAATAGTCAGATATAGATATTCCTGTAGGGTCCCCAGAGACAGGATGCTCCTTCTAGCCCCTGTCTGGACCATCCCAGACCATCTTGGGAGGCTGAAAGTCCATTTATTTGGGAAGTCAAAACCTATTCCTCTCCCTCTCTTCTCACTGGCCTGTGCCCGAAGGCAGAATTTCAGCAGGTCACCCACTTCCATATTCCATCCATTGTCCCTCCTGGGAAGTCTCTGTCCGTGAACTCCCAGTTCCCGTGTTGCAGCCATTGTCCTGGCTGTTCCTCAGAAGCTCACAACACGGTGGTCTCAGAATACCCCACCTGAGCAACCTCTAGTAAGCGCCCACGGACAGTGTCCAGGCACAGGCTCGGCTCCAGCCATGGCTCCAAAGGATGAATTTCCTTCCTGTTCTCAAGGCTCACCTCCTCAACTTTATTTCCACCCTTCCCTGTTCCCCACAGCACAGCAAATAATGCCCCATTTTATATGGAAAACACTAAAATAGGATCACACCTTTTAAAAGATATTTCCACCTCACAGCCTGAAATCAGACTTCACCTTTCTCCCGTTCCCCACAATCACCACGCCAACCCCCTCCCCACGTGCATACGCACGCGCACACACACACACACACAAGTGCACACATGCACACACCCGTTTTGCTACCAGACTTCCCTAAGCCACTTTAATTGAAAAGGCATGATTTAGGCTAATTGACAGCAGATGGGTTCGGCTGCAAAATGCAGAGAAGCATTTGTTGAACATGATTTACAGCAACGAGGCAAAACTTTCTCCTTTTTACATCTTTCTTCAAGTTCCACGGCCAAAACAGCTCAGCAGAAATGAGAGGAGAAAAAAAAGTAATTAGTGTTTAATTTTTTAACAATTTTTAACTCCCTTTTTAATTGCTTTACATAAACCTGTCCTAGAATTTTACAGCCTTCAAATCTCTGTCTAAGTCTGGTCCTTGTTTCTGGTTTTGATTACAAGGAGGCTTGTCTGGCACATTAAATTAGAAGAAACACACACACACACACACACACACACACACAATTTCAGAAATATTTTGCTGCTGGACTCCCAACTAAAGATCTAATGTTTCAGTGTGTCGATGGGAAGGCACGGCCCGGGAGGGCTATGGAAGGAGCAGATGACCTGGTACCACCGCGACATTGTTGTATCAACCAGAACTGCCTCTTGATGTCATTGGGAGGGAAAGAGCCCTCAGAACGCAGCATCTGACAGTCCATTGTGGCCCCTGGGCACAAGGTGCTGCTTTGAATGTAACTGGTTTCCTGGAAAAGCTGGGCGTGCACAGACTTTTGCAAGCTGTAGTCTTATTTTAGGTTCTTATTTCAATCCACCGGATCTTATCACTTTTTAGCAGTTCATTTCAGAAGGATGGAAACCAAAGAAAAGTACTATGTATAGAAGGCAAAGCAGATGGTCTCCCGAGAATAAGGTTAAGGGGAGGAGAGGGTCCAGGCAGCACAGTCAGGGTGCATGATTACCGGGTGGCGTCTGCATTCGAGCCTGCATGCTCTTTGCAGAGAGAGAGCACTAGCAGAGTCTGAATCGGCACCGCCAGTGGGACTTTCTGTGTTGTCCACTAAGGTAGCTGCCAGCCTACTGGCTATTTAAATTTGTATGAACATTGGCTACACTTTAAAACTTTCTTCCTCTGTTGCACTCACCGTTTCAACAGCTCCCTACCCTCTCGGGGCTGGCGGCGACATAGCATGTCCACACAGACAGGATGTAGCTCCGTCTCCAAGGCACCTTGTTTTGGACAGAGCTGTTCTAGACATTGGCTACTGAAAATGTGGCCTGGACTGGCCCCTGTGGCATCATATCCCACCCGGCTGGCCATGTGGTTTGAATACCAACCCCAGAGGCTTAAATCACATGGTGTGTGTGCACGTGCACCGCAAATCCCAATGGGATGGAGAAATAGAGACTGTGGCGTGACCACACCTCACTGGGGGTGCCTCCTCCCTCTCCCTCCATCTCTCCATTTCTCTCCAATGAGCACATGTAATCTTTGACCAAAACAAAACAAAAAAAAGTGTGGTCTGTGGCTAGGCAGCTCGGGCGACCTCCTGGGGTGCTGGTTAGAAACTCAAAATCATAGGCCTTACTGAGGCTTGGTCAGAATCTCAGAATCTACATCATAACAAGACCCGCCATGACTCAAGCACGCATTAAAGCCTGTGACCTGAAGGCTGGTGAAGACACACATTTCCGAATTCTCCAAAGGAGCCTGGAAGAGCCCTTCCTACCCGCAGAGCGTACGTGGCTCTCTGGGTTGGAGAACGATGCCAGTCTCTTGACTTCTTTAAGCTCTTTTGTACCTTCTGGATTTCTATAGTGTCTTCTACTTTCCAGAAAGAGAAGGAAAAAAAACCTAACGATGTTATTTTACTAATAAAAGGGCTTTGTAAAACATTGTCCTACCAGGAATACAAAGATGCCTTCGGCCCTAAAGCCTGCATGAACTGTGACAGGCAGCGTCCTCCCCTGACACAGTGGGTCCCTGCACAGAGCCAGCAGGAGAGCAGGGCCACTCCCCAAAATGGGGTGGCTGCCTGGGGCTTGGCATGGGTAATGGTTCATGGATTTCCCTTCCAGGTGAGTGTGGAGGGGACAGGAGGGGGTGGTGGTGGCTAGAATATGAGGGTAAGGGTGGCATGTCATAAAATGTCCTCAGGACATAAACCCTGCAAGGCCAATTCCCCGACCTCTTGCTCGTGTTCATTAGCACCAGAGGCTGCAGACTCCCTCGGAGGCCCCTGCCCAAGCCTGCCCTGGGTTCTGCTAGACCCCTGCTGGGGGGCGGAGGGCTGCCTGGCGCCGCTGGGCAAGCAACTTTGGGGATGGAGCCAGGCCAACGCTGCCTCCCCACACATGGTCATTACCTCCCGAAAACCCAGGAGTTATTACAATTAAAACACGTTGCAGGGGGGAGCGACGGCTGGAGGAGGTCCCTTTAGGAAGGAACACTGGGATTAAAAGAAATTAGAGCAGTTGGCATGGCAACGCAGCCAGGCTGAGCCTACCCTGTGATTATTTCAATGGGAATGGGATGGGGGCAGAGCAGGGCTGGGACAGGGGGCGCTGGGGAACCGTCCCCAGCTGTTCAGTCGAGGTCCTATTCCCTCAGAAGACACAGCAGCCTGGGGAGAATTCTCCTAAGGCTGACCCGGCTGTCACCACTGCTGATCCCTGGGTACAGGCCCTCGGCCCTCCAAAGAGTCCACACCCCAGGTGCCCTAGCCCTTTCTTTTTTAAATAGGAAACTCCCAGAGGGCCCCCACTTTCACAGCCTCGTGGGTGGAATGGCCTGGCCTGGTTTCCTACCAGTATAATTCTGGCGATGAGGAGCCCCAGGTGAAACCCAGCCACCCCTTATTCTAGGTGACACCGAAGCAACCTGAAAGAGAAAGCCTGGCGTGTGTGTGTGTGGGGAGGGCTGGGGAGGCAGGGGCCTGGCTGTGTTGGAAGAGCGCCCATGATAATGAGCAAGATGGAATCCGTGCCTGGGACACCTCCGGCTACCAGCACAGGATCAGGGTCCCTGCAGAATGGGAATCCCAGGCTGGCAGAGCTACCGGGCTTGCAGAAGGGAAAGCAGTAATTAGCTCTCCTCTCGGCTTGTCTCATCCTCGTCCTTGGGAGGAGGCCGGGCAGCCCCAGCGGGTCTGTTAGACAGGCAAGGAGCACCTGCTTGGAAACCAATGGGGGCAAAGAAGAGGGTATGCTGAGGTGGGGGCAGATCGGAGTGAGAGGAGCTTAGTCTGCAGCTCCGAGGGGGGAGCTGTGGTAAATTCCCCTGTCCCCAATCTCATTTCCTCTGGTGCCACCTTAGTGAAGCTGACAAACCGCAGGAAGACCAGACCAAATGAAGGCGTGTTAGGGACACTGGGCAGGCCTCCCACCTGGAAGGTTAAGCTGGCTGCAGGGAGGTCCTTGATCCTCCTTAGAACCGAAAGCGGGAGATCTCTGAGTGACCAGTGCTCAGCCAGGAGCTGCCATCCAGAGACATTCTCCTGCTCTCGGCCTCCACCTCCCTTTTGAAAGACGATTATTTCCAGCTGCAGGTGAGCACTGTCAATCTTCGGGGTTTTCAGCAGAGGTTTCCCTGTTGTGTTTGCGAGGTCTGAGTGTCCTTATGGAAAGAGCATGGCCTTGGGGGTGGGCCTCAGAGCAAGACTCATCTGTGCTGCCCACTCTGTGTGTGACCTTCCACAACTCATGCCACGTCTCCTTTTCTGTAAAAACGTCACCACGTGTACAGTGTCACAGTGAGGGGTGGAGTTAAAATGCCTGATTCTGGGGTGACCAGCCTTCCCCATGCTCCCGGGTCTGCGGGAGTTCCTGGGTCTTTCATGTTTAAAATGAAGAGAGTCTTGGCAAACCAGGATGAGTAGGTCGCCCTACCAGGCACAGAGTATTCGAGGGGTCTTCTAAGCAGTCATAAATGTGCGTTTTATGAGAAAAAACAACAGGGATTTCAAAAATTGGGGCACCAAAAATAAGCTCATAGTTTAATTCCATTTTTCCATGAACTTTTCAAAGGTCCCTTCATATTGGGAGGCAAGCTATTAGGATGTAAGAGACTTCACTCTTCTGTAAAATTCTTTTTTGGGGGGGTCTTTAAATTTTCTCAGAGGGTACATGAGCTCACTGGAGAGGGGGAGAGGGAGAGGGAAAGAACCCCTCAAGTGGACCATGGTCATGCTGCTCTTGACTTCTCCATCCTGCTAGAGAAATGCCTCCGAGCACACACACGCACAAGCACCTGGCATGTTTTTCAAGCCACCGGGGCCAGGATTCAAAATGTGCCATTGGCCACGTAGGATCCAGCTCCCTTAACCGCTAGGCCATAAGCCAGTCTTGTAAAATTCTTTCTATATTATTATATATTATTAATACATATGTGTGTGTATATATATATGCAAAAATATATACACATATACACACATCTTCACATACATAAACATATATCTACATTAATTCTCCAACGAGATGAACTGGTAGGTAATTATGAGCATTTCTTTTTTTTCATTTACATTTTTTAATACATTCAATCACATTATTTAGCTTACAAGGTGATCATTTCAATATGTGAACATTTCTCCCCAGTCCAGTTGATCAAGATATAATAATTCTACCTCCCTGTCTCAAGAATGCTGTCTCCGTATCCCTCCTCCAAGTGTTTTTTCCCAGACCCCACTCCTCCACACACACCACATCGGGCATTCACACCCATCTCTTGTGTTTGTACATCCTTTAGCCCGTCAGCTGCAGTTATAGAGTGCGGACACTCGGTATATATTAAGTGGGGACATACAGTGTCTCTCCTTCACAGCCTGGGTTGCTTCACTCAGCAGTAAATCTTCCATATTCTTCCACTTTCTGTCAAAAGCCAGGGTTTTGTTGTTTTTTTATGGCTGAATAGTATTATGAGCATTTCAAAAGAATCGTCTTCACCAGCTAAAATGATAACAGTAGCGTTCCTCTCTACCGTGTCGGGGCAAGGAAGGGGACAGCAGAGATGAACAATTCAAAGAAACTCAACGAATGGATTTAAAGCAATGAGAAATGCATGTTTCTGAGATTCTCTCATTCTGGGGAAACCCTGACACTGCAGGAAATGTTTCTTACCCAGCTCCTCAGGTCTTTCTCTGGCTGCAGAGCCGAGCGCACCTGTGCCGAGCAAAGCTCCACCCGCATCATGGGACACCGAGCAGTTCTTCTGGGAAAGTGCTGTCAGGCTTGGGGGTTTCCAGAGGCTCCTGGGTATGCGCCAGCCAGTGGAAGTTCCGTCTGACAGCGAGTTTGCTTTCCATCAGAGGACACTGTTTATTTTTCTGTACTCTTCTCAGTTAAGACTGCTCACGGACTGTCCCAGTTTTACCATCTCTGCAAAAGCTTCAGGTGGAGCATTCCCACATAAATCTAGACACCAACATCACAGCATTTTGCTGAAGTCCCCCACACACACACTTAGTTCTTGGAATAATAGGTGAGGGACATAGGAGTGAAAGGGAGGGAAATGACAAAGGGGTCACAAGCCCCTGCTACCCACCCCAGTTTGAATGCAGAGGAATGACTGGACAGTGCAGGAAGCCCAGCCTTGGGGTTTTCAGAAGCAGGAGAACCACACAGGGCAAGAAGTTTCATTCCCCCGGGTCCAGGGCTAGCCCCAGCCCAACCACAACCACCCCTCAGCCCTGTGCTCCATGATCAGCAGGTGCAAGCTTCCAGCTGGGCAAGGGGGAGGCAGCGAGGACCCTGCCTCTGCCTGGTCCTCCCCTCTCCTCCCACTCCTGCCCCCACGTGATGCACTCAGGTGCAACCAGAGTCATGTGCTATAACCACAGCCAGGTTGATGAGTTCTGGTTACTCCAGCCTGAGTCAGGAAAAGAAAGGGCCCAGCTGGAAACACATCCTCCTCTTCGAGGTGAGCCAGGCCCAGGGGAGGAGAGCATGTTGGAAGGCGCTGTAAACAGGAGTGTGCCCTCTTTTCCCACGACCCACGTTCTTATTTCATGGTAGAGGGCAGATCACTCCTGTGCTCCTGGAGGGCAGGCTCCTCTCCCTGGAGTCCCAGCTCCTCCCAGGCGAAAGCAGCCCCAGATCACAGCAGGCCAGCCTCCTGGGTCCGAGGGAGCACGTTGTGGCTGCTCAGGTTGGCCTAGCCCTGCCGGGCCACAGCACGCGAGGAGCTTGGTACAGATGTTTGGTTTTATTACTTCCTGGGTTGTTACTTGGCGAGAGATGTTACCCACATCTTGGATGGCTAAGGCTCAGTCCTACTCAGAAGAGAAAGCTGAGCCCAAGAATTCCTGGCCATTCCACACACCCTCAGAAATGTTTCCATTTCTTTTTGAAATTTATTCATTTCTCCCATAAGAGAGACAGACATAGAGACAACGAGCACCCCCAGTAGTGTCTTCATGCCACAATTCACACCCAGACTCAGCAGGCCTGGATCGTGGGCACCTGCACGTACTCAGCATGCATGGAGAGGTCGCAGGATGCAAACCCAAGGCCTTTTCCAGCTGAGTCTGGCTGTGTTACCACTGCCAGTCCCCTACCTCATCCCGGTTTCTGCAAGCTACTTTGAAGTTCTCTCTTCCCTTCTCTCTCTTCTGCACACGTAGCACACGCATAGCCTCCTCTGGCCTCTGGGAGGGTAATACTTGCTTTCCTCTGTGTCTCTGTATCCCGTGCAGACAGTAAACACTAAACCTGTGTGTGCACACCCAAACAGCTTTACAGCTCTACCCTTACACTCGTCCAGGGGCACAGGCTCTTCCTGGCACCCGGGCCAAAACCCCAGGACTCTAGGCAGAGAATCCTAGCTTCTCCCTACCTCTCACCTCTTGTTTTCCAAAATTTTTCCAGAAGAGGCTGGGGACTTGCTTTAAGTTCAGCCACACCAATTAACAACAACAACAAAAACAACAAAAACAAAAAACACCACACACACACACACAAAAAGAAACCCACAAACTCTCCAGGAGGAAAAGCAGCGAAGGAAATAAAACAACAACCTGAGAGACAAGGAGGAATGTAACGTGCATGTGTACACATATAATACGAGTTAGCAGATTCCAAAGCCCCCTGGACAGAAACCAAACAGGAAATCTGGAATCATTACCAAATGCACTTCCCCGCTTGCCCTCCCTCGGCCCCCGGGGGTGGGTCAAGGATGCTCAGACTTAGCTCCCAGCCTAGAAGCTGCAGGAGGGCGGGGCTCTGACGGATTGATTGGCATTTCCTTTCCCCTCTCTTCCCTCCTGACATCTTGATAGGGTTTCTGGGTGGATGGCTGCTGGGCTGAGACGGAAGCCCCTTGCTGCTGCCACCTCCCAGGAGCAGCAGGACTGGAGCTTTTCCACGCAGGCCTCCCACGGCGTTGGAGCGGAAGGTGGCCGGCAGCTGGCCTCCCTCACCCCACTCCTTAGAGACCTGTGTGATGGCCAGGGCTTTGGGATCAAGACCTCCTGCTCTTAAGAAAACAGAGCAGAAATTTTGGCATCAAAATAAAATAAGTGCAAAGGAAATAAGGAACCCTTGGAGTGAAATGCAGGCCATAGATTGAAGTCAAATGTCCCAGCTGAAACTGGAGCTACAGTGACTACAGGTTCAAGTTCATCCCCCACGGGCTATTCCTTCAGCTCTGAACGCAACCAAGGATCGCATCCTTGTTCTGTGCAAACTGCCTCAACAATCCATCAAAGCTGGGTGAGCTGGTCCTGTAAAGACCCAGATAGTAAATGTTTCAGGCACTGGGGGCCGTAAGATCTCTGTGGCAGGCCTTCTGGTGGTGTGGTGGTTAAGGCAACTGGATCCCATAAGGCAGACTGTGTGGTTCAAATCCTGGCCCCAGAGCTTGAAAAACACACTGTGCCCGTGTGCATGTGTCCCCAAAATCCCAAGAGGAGAATGGAAGATAAGGGATTACAGTGTGACCAACTCCCAGGGGGAAGGTTTCTCACCTTCCCTCTCTCTGTTTCTTTCCAGAGAGCATAAACATCCTCTAGCAAAAAAATTTTTTTCAAATAAATTAAAAAAGAAAGACCTCTGTGCTATCTACTCAACTCTGCCATTGTAGCATGAAAGACAACACATAAAGGAATGGGTATAGCATTCTAGTGAAACTTCATTTATAAAAACAGATAGTGGAGGGGGCAGCAGGTAGTGTTGTGGTTAAGGGTGCTGGACTCCCACATGACTGACCACAGTTCAAGTCCCAGACCTGACAGCTTGCTTCCTCACTTTCTCTCTCTCACTTTCTCTCTCTCTCTCCCTCTTTCTTGCACACATGCCCTGTAGCAAATTAAAATGATAATAATAATAAATTAAAAGATTAAATAAATAATTCATTAAAACAAAACAAGCAAATGAAAACAGACAGCTGGCCAGATCTGGTCCATGGGCTGTAGTTTTCCCACCCCTGGTATAGATCATGACAACAGAAGATTATAATGGTTCTAGAACATGGATTTTGAGGTCAGACAGACCTAATCTACATCTCTGTCCAAGACTTTTTAGCAGTGTCATCTTGGCCAAGTCACTTCCCTGGATCCAGCCCCATTTCCTCGTCTGTTAAAGAGGATAAAAATGCCTGTCTCACCAGATTACCATGATGGCAAAATGATCTAATGAAAGTAAAGTGCACCACACTCAATCTGTTCATCATTCTCATTATGAGGGAATTAAGTAGAATCGATGGGAGGTAACTTTGAGCCTTTCGTTATTATTGGAAAAGCCGCTGTCCCTGGGAAAGCCCAAGCACATCTGGGTGATGGCGGTCAGCCATGACTTTCTGTGCAAAACTTTGTTTCCTACAATTTAAGATTCTACAGATTCCCTCCACAACATTAACTCAGCAGTCGTGCAGTAGAATCATCTGAGAAGCTTTTACATCTCATTGCCTGGACGGTAGCCTAGACCAATTAAATCCTAGTCTCTGGGAGTAAGATACTTCTGGGGAGCAATGGATTTTAAGGCTCTCCATGTGAAGATCAAGTTGAGAGCCACTGGACCACATAGAAAGAACAGGGCGGGTCCTCCTGGTCCTTACTATCCAAGGTGTGGTTCATGGCCCTGCAGAATCAGCCTCACCTGGGTACCTGGGAGACATGCAGAATGTTAGACCTCTGCCCAGACCTGTGGTCAAACTGCATTTTGACAGAGCCTGCCAGGGGCCTTGTGCACACAAGTTTGAGCAATACAGGCCTATTTTACAGAGGCCCAAACTTGGCACATTATCAAATTCACCTGCAAAGCTTAACAAGTCCCAGACTCCACCACTCATTCATTGACTCTAAATCACCTGGGGTGACCCAGGGAGTGGTACTTTTCCCCCATGTTACTTGAAAATTTTCAGGTAGAACTGTTGTACCCATAAACTCACCACCCAGATTCTGTGATTGTCAACATTTTGCTAAGATTGCTTCATCTCATATCTATGTATTCATCTCTCCATATATGCATGCATCCATCTCTTCACTGTCAAAGAAGACTGTAGACAGACATCAGGACACTTCATCTCTAAACACTTCTCTCTTTCTTAGGATTTTATTTATTTATTTAGAGAAAGCAAAGCACCCTCAGTAGGTGCAATTATCCCCCTCCCCCCCCAGTCTTCCTTGTCAGCCAGGATCACAAATACCCAAACCCAGAGGTCAAATGGAACTGAGCCCCAATTTTCCATCTGGCCTCCAGCATCATGGAGCCATGTGCTACCACTGGGTCAATGAAGCTGAGCCTAAACACGTCTATCGTTATTTATTTATTTATTTTATTTTTGGAAAGATTTTTGCTATAGGGCATGTGCACTCAACAGAGAGACAGAAAGACAGAGAGGGGAGAAATCACCACCCAGGGAGGACAAACACACTGCAATCCCTTCTCCATTCTCCTCTCAGGATTTTGGGCACACACACACACACATACACCTGCTGTGAGTTTGAAGCTGTTGGGTCTAGGACTCAAACTATGGTTGACCATGTAGGAGTCTAGCACCCCAACCACTATGCCAGCTACTGGCCTCTTCTTTTTTTATTTTTCATTTGCCAAATAGTGCATATGCTTTTTGGATCAAGAGAGAGAGAAAAAGAGGAGAGAGAGAGGAAAAAACAAAAAAAAACAAAAAAAATCACCCCTCATGGTTTATGGACATCCAACAATCCCTTTTCCTCCATTTCTTTCTCCTTTCAGGATTTTGGGCACATGTACACACATGCAACTAGCGTGTTTTTCAAGCTACCTGGTCCAGGACCTAAACCATGTAGTCAGCCACATGGGATCCAACCATTTTAACCACCATGCCACCCACCAGCTGGCTCAACATGTCATTGTTAATAAGGCCACCAGCTGACTCCTGGGCTGTGAAGCCAGCATCCTATCTAGGATGTTCAGGAGTTAGGAATCCAGTGATAACCACTCTGTCCCTAGGGGACAGTATTTAGGACATGGTAAAAGCATTCCTTTCCCTCCAGTTTTAAAAAAGTGATGCTACAGCTTTCAATACTCTTTCAGTAGTAGGAAATGATTTCTGGTGTCTGACCTAACTCCACATTGCTCCATTAACTCCACTTCTGTTTCTCGTGCTAAGACATTAGAGAACAGTCACTCACTACTCTCTCTAAAGTATCTTGTAGTATTTTCTTAACAATTGTCATTAAGTGTGCTTGGCCGTGTCTCCAAACCTTCCCTGGTGTTCTCCCCTACCTCATTCAAAAAATAGCTCCAGTTCCAATTCTGAGGGGGAATGAGATGGTATGTCATCATTGCTTCTGGATTTGGAGATCCACAGGAAGAGCAGTTATTTTACCTACACCTCTAGTTTCTCCTACACCCTGGAATTTTTTTTCACTTGCTTAATACAAAACTCCAAGCCCTATGAGTCAGGGTCAATGTGAACGTGAAACTCATGAGAGATATTTTTCTGGTTAGTTCAACCCAGAAAGGAGACTGGCTTTAGGACATGAGGCAGGACCATTCATTCGGTTTAACAACGTGGGTTCTTATGGAAAAGGGGCTTACCGTTCCATTATTGCACCCAGTGTTTTAGGAATCTTTCAGAATCCCTGAGGTGGGGCTGCAGTTAGAACCAATCCACCTTGTACCTGTCTTCTTCAAGGTACTTGACAGTTGCCAGAGCCCTTGGGATAAATTATTAAGAGTTATTGTTCCCTGGGGCCAGCAGGTAGCACAGTGGTTAAGGCACTAGATTTCCATATAGCCGGCTGTGGTTCAAGTCCCAGACCTGGCAGCTTGCTTTCTCACTTTCCCTCTCTTTCTCTGTCTCTCTGTTTCTCTCTGGTAAGCACACATACCCTTTAGCAAATTAAAAAAATAATAATGATGATAAATAAAATAAAATAAAAAATTCTTTAAAAAAAAATCATTGCCCTTAATGAATTACCCAATGACTTCCAAATCCCTTTTCAGCAATCTTCGAATGGGCCAACTCAGTCTGAGCACACAATTCCAGAGTCTCTCTGTCTCACAGCTAGAGATAGCCAGGTCATGAATAAGGTCACATGTTAGCATTTCCACCTACAAACATAAAAAGGCGCATGCACTCTCTCACTCCCACCCTTGCTGACTTATTTTCCAGACCACCCACTCTCTGTTTGCATTGGTCCTCCAGCCTTGAAACCTGACACCATGTTTAAACAAATAAATACCTCCAAAGTAACCCACTCCCTGGTGGTATTCAAATAAATGTCCCAGGAAGGAGTATAGGGGAGAGGGATATTCCTGGCCTTCTATGCCGCTTGCCTGACACAGGACATCCTTGGGTCAGTGTGTCTGTGCAAATAGTGGGTCATTGCATGTGAATGAGGCTAGCTGTGAGACCCACCAGAATGCAGAGGTACCGCATGGGCTGAGAGGCTGTAGCCACTAGAATTCTGGAGAGAGGAGACAGAGAAAGTAGGTGGTATCCAGTTGAAGAGGAGACCTTCAAACTGCAGACTCCCTGTTAACTCCCTGTTACTCAACCGTAAGCCTTTAAATCCCTCTGATCCAGGAGGGTGAGGTAGAGCCCTCTGGGAGGTCGGATGGGTAGGAGGAACAGCATCAGTTCTTTGATGAGTCAGAAACACTTAAATAAAGCCCAGGGACTTGCCTGCAGTGGAGATGGGAGGGCTGGAGAGAAACAAGAGAGACCTGCAAGTCAGTGATCTCCTTGCTTTCAGTGGATGGAGAAAACCACTGAAATGACTTGGTTTCTTGGAACCTGGACAGCTAGGAATGAAGTCTCTGGCTTGGCACTGGTCAATTGGTCAACAGAGCTGCTAATAAAAAAGATTTTTAGGGCCACCAGGTAGCATGGAAGTTAAGGCACTGGATCCCACATGGCTGACTTCTCGGTTCAAGTTCTAGACCCAGCAGCTTGAAAATCATACCACGTACATGTGCATGCATGCTCAAAAATCTCAAAAGGAGACAAGAGAAGGGACTATGGAGTGACCATCCCCCCAGGAAGTGATTTCTCACTTTTCCTCTCTCTTCCACTCTGTCTCTTTCTGGTGAGCACACATACCACATAGTAAAAACTAAAAAATAAAAATAAAAAAGATTTTAGGGGCTGGATAGTGGTGTACCCTTAAAACATGATGCTCTGAAAGGCAATTCCACTTGGGAAGGTTCTCGGCTCAAGTTCAGCTGCTTCTCTAAGTCCTCTGGACACACGTTTGCCCATGATCCAGGGCTGGCTGAGGCTGGGGTGGATAGTGGATCGAGACTCTATTAAGGTGCTGTTTCTCCTTCTCTTGGTCTCTCTTGCTCATGAACTAACTAAATAAAAAAAAAAAAAAAAAAAAAAAAAAAAAAAAAAAAAACTTTAAACAAAGACTTTAAAGTGTAAGGGGACAATGACAATTGCCACTGTGAGAGAATTTCCAAGTGGCTGCCTACAGCCACCTTTGGGGGAAGGCTGGGGGAGGGGTGTTTTCATGGATTAGCACAGTTGGTTTATGAACAGCCAAGGAGAGTGTGTACAAGATTGTGCTGGAAAGTAAGCCCCGCCCCATAAAAGCCTGAGGAAGAGGGGAGCGAAAAGGAGACCACGTTTCAAAAATAAACACAAACCCCAAAATAAACACTGTTAATGGAAGTGACTAATCGAGGGTGTGCTGAACTTGGTGGTTCTTGATAAGATACAGGGGGAAATGCACTTGGAAAAATAACAGATTTTTTTTCCCTCTTTAGTAAATAAAGTGATGGGGAGAAGGTGGGGGAATAGGATAGGGCTCAGTTCAACACTGCAGTAGTTTCAAATGTGGTTTCTCAAACCCAGCACTGTTGACATTTGGGCTTGATCTTACTTTGTTGTAGGGGCTTGTCTAGGATTTTTAGCTACATGCTGGCCTCTACCTACCAGATGCCAGTAGTACCCTCTCCATAGCTGTGACAACCAAGAATGTTTCTAGACTTTGCAAATGCACCTGGGATGAGGATAGGGGTAAATTCACCCCTGGTTAGAAGCACTGATTTAAAATAAAGAGCATACTTCTGCACAGTGAGAGAAGGCTTAGCAAGACCTTAACTCAGGCCTGGGCCCAAGCAACATTGTAGGACTGATTAATCATCCATGCTGGAGGCCTGGTGTTTATCCTGTAGTACTTCTTACTGTAGCCAGTTTTCCCTCTCCAGGGCCTTTGGCCACTCTATCCTCCTGGCAGGCAGGGAAAAAAGTAATGAATAAAGACTGGTGTCCCCACCCCAACCTCCAGCACATATGGCTCTTTGGGGGCAGTCCTGGTTCCATGGGTGCAGAATTGGGGAGTAGAGGTGCCTTCGTACAGGAAGGTAGAAGGTTAGCAGGAAACACCATGCCCTTTTGGCAGCTGCAGCCCAGTATAATGGCACAAGGCTCATATAGTGACCTCTCAGGTAGATTTTAGTCCCCATTTTCTCTGTCTGGCCTGGCATCTGAGGGCATTATATTGGCCACAGCCCTGCCTAGCTGAATAATTATACAAGCACTAAGATGGAAAGGAATGTTGTAGTTCTTTTTCATCTTCTCTCTTCACGTCACTGTGGGACATAAGCCCAGAGAGGTGAAGAGAAAGGACTACAGCAGCATAGCTGTAGGGTCTGTATTAGTTTCCTCTTACCGCTGTAGTAAATGATCACATACATAGTGGCTTAAAATGAGACAAATTTGTTATCTTACAATTTGGGAGGCTAGAAGTTAAAAATGGATCTCACTAGGTAGAACCCAAGGTGTCAGCAGCTTTATGTTTCCTTGGAGAATGTAAGGGAGTATCTGATCCCCTCTCTTGTACCTTCTAGAGGTCACCTACATTCCTTGACTCATGTCCTCTTCCTCTGTCTTCAAAGGCAGCAGTGTTACATCCAGTCTCTCTCTGACTTGGACTCTCCAGCTTCCATCTCATAAAGACTGTTGACATCACATTGTGCCTACCTAAAATAATCTCCCCATTTCAAGATCCTTGACTTGATCATGTCTGCAGTGTTCCTTCTGCCATGTGAGGTGATGTGTTCACAGCATCCAGAGAGCAGGACATGGACATCTTTGGAGACAATTATTCTACATACCACATGGTCAAAGACAATAATATGCCGCTCAGGTTTCTAATATCCAGTCCAATGTATTTTCTACTTGAGATGGCACAGAGAACATTAATTCATGCACAGGATTACATGGAAAGGCTGGCATTTCAGATTTTATGGATGGAGTCTTCTGGGTGCTCCTCCTTCAATCACCTCAATAATGAAAAAATTGAATGTTAAGAGCTTCCTTACTTGAACCATGAAAACAGGGGCTGAAATCCATAGATGTCTCCTAAGGCCATCAATCATCATTGATTTTTGCCAGCCAGGAAGGTTCTCCACAATCCAAATGAACAATAGAGAAACCCCTATAGAGTGAGATGTAAAGTGCTTTAGCTGTATTAAGGTAAGGATTTGTGCACTAAGGAAAGGAAGAATACTTGACTTAATCAACTCAATATGATTTTTTTTCAGCACCAATTGTGTGTCAGACCCTAGACCGAGTAAGGGCCAGTAAGAAATAAGACACAGCCCTTGGCTTCCCAACTGGGAAAGGGGGAGAGTTACTATCATTATGTTCACTTTTTGATTTAAGCAGGAGAGCACTGAGATATAGAGACAGGAAGGAAAATTGCCTACATTGTCAACTGGAGTTGGAACTGGAAAGAAGCCACCCCTTTCCCTTCTGATGAGAAAGGCATCCAGGAGGGATGTAATCCTGAGTTGGAGGATCACCTATGGGTTCTCTGTAGGGGCTCAGAAGGGGCAGATAACTGGCCAGCTGGAAAGGAATGTAGTATCTCACACACTTGACCATCTACAGGTCACTAATGCTGTGCACCACCGGGATCTCAACAGGAAGTCATGCACTGGAACCTGGCCCAATGTGACCAGGATTTTGTCTGTTAGGAAATCCATAAGAATGAAAAGCAGTTGTCACTGGTCTCAAAGTTGCCTTTTCCAGAAGGTCAATGGCAATCATCCAACTTAAGGAAGAATTCTGTAGAGGAGATTTCCAAGACGCCAACTGAGGCCCATTGGACAGAGCTGCCATTCCATTAGGCTCCAAATGAACCCCACAGAGGGCCAGCTGGAGCTACTTCTCAGGCCCCAAATTTCTCTTATAAGACAAAGGTGAAAGAGAGGGCAAGAGATTGGGGAAAGGTCTTTAACAACACCGTTTTCAGTAAACCTTTGGCCACCCATGACTCTCTTGGCCTACACAGCTTATAACTAAATTTGTATTTGACAAAGCTAATCCTTTGGTGGAAGAGGTTGGAAGCAAAGCAGCAACCTCATATGCTGTCTTCACTGACAAGCACCATCTAGAAGATTGGGAGGCAGCTTTAGTCCAGGCTACTCAAGATTCTAGATGAGAATCATCTCACACACCCTTGTGCATCCAGGCGGCCTGGCCTGCTGCATCCTGAGGCCCCCTCAACACTCACTACAGAGGGGGTAGGCCCTGACCATTGCTATTGCAAGGACACCCAGGATTGAAAGTGGGGCTTGCCTGTCTCACCTTGGACAAGTAAAAGTAGTTTCAGATACTTCTTTCTTGCCTCTATTAGGTTCTGTCCAGAGCTGGGCTGCAGGCTTGGAGGGAAAGTGTGATGGGCTGGAGAGAGCTAGGACTGTGAGGAGCAGGTTAGAGGGCTGATCTGTGCTGCCCCCCGTCCTTTCCTTTCTCCTCATCTCCCACTTCAATTCAGAATGCTAGGGCAGAATCAGCTTTCCGGCTGGTCTGATGCTTTTCTCCTCAACAATCTGCTTTCCACCAAAAAAAGAGAGAAAAAAGTGTTCTAAATAGAGCGGAACTGAGAATGGGGCTGCAGCCCGGATGAAGTCTTCCCCTCCCGAGAGCCCAGCATCCCACATGGTGGCTCGTCTGCCCCCAACGCCTGTACTCAAAGCATTCCTGACCCAGGGGCACCCAACCCTGACGGCAGGCACAAAGCTACCACGAATGGATTTCGCTTCTGCAGCATTTCTTCTGGGCTGTATCCCTCCTCCCTCCCAGGCATCCCAGACGCCTTCTCCAGCCTTGAGGTCCCACTCCCCTTGGAGGCATCTAGGGGATCCTCATCCAGGCAGGAACTCAAAGCCTCACTCCAGTCAAAAATCACCATTAACTTGTGGAGTGAGGCTGAGTTAACCCACCTGAACCTCAGCACTCCCAAGACCCAGGTCTGAGAACCAGGGCCATAGTCTCTCTGTCCCCACATTAGACTACAGAGTAATAATCTTTCTTAAGTTAGCGTCTCCCTTTGTTCCCCAGGGAGCTGAGCACCAGCTTAGGGGTGCATCCTTAGGCATTCCTCCTCTCTCGTGGAAGTCTTCAATCCACCAGACACAGAAGCAGGAGCATCCTGGGAAACCCAGGCATGACGCACACATAGTTCTGTTCCTCTTCCTCACTAACACGCACATCATTCTGTGGCCAACCGGCTTTTGTTAATGAGGCTCTCGCACTCTCTGGAGTAAGAATCAAACTTTTCAGGCCCCACAGTGACCCAGCATCGCAGGCAGTAGGGCCAGTGCTGCAGACCATGTGGGATGGCTCCAGCTTTGCATCCCATGTCTGCTAGCAAGTTTGATCCTGGCTGGCTTCTGAGCTGAGGGGAAGATTGCGACAGAAAGACCCTGTCAGGATTGCTTCACTCTCTCAGGAGATGAATAAATAAACTTTTTAAAAAGAAAAGAAAGTAGCCAGCCATGTGGGCATAGCTATAAAGCCATGTTCTGCACTGCTGAAACCACATGGAAAGGTGTTGGGTTCAAATCCCAGAACTTCCACATACACATAGGTATATGCATGCCTAAGGCCCTGGGTGGCTGAAGCCTGGGGATAGATCATGGCATGGAGAACTTTTTCTCTCCCTCTCTTAGAAGAGATAAATACACTTAAAAACAAAAAAGAAAGGGAAAAAAAGGAACGGAAAAAAATTAATCATACCCTTTAACCCTCAAAGATAGGGATCCAAAAAAGGAAAGAGGACAACTTCTTTCTTCATCACATCACCAACTCATAATCCAGGTACCAAGCCTCGGTCGGTGACACTGTGACAGCTCTGCAATGTCTCTGAATCAAGGCTGTGGGGTGGCTATCAGAAGGGCAGAGACAGGCTGAGGGGTCCACCTGCCCTCCACCCCAGCCAGTTTCTGGGGCCTTCAATGAGCTCAACCTTACGGAATCTGAAGCCAAACAGATCCTGTGATGTATCCACTCTCTGCAGCCTCCCCGAGTTCAGCACCTCTGAGAAAGTCGTCGGTCCATCCAACCAGGCAAAGGCAAGAAACTTAGAAAGTGAAATTAAATGGAAAGTGAGAGCCATCAGCACATATCACTGACAGCGAAGGGTGTACGTCCCTCCTCTCCATCCTAACCCTGAAGGAAAATAAAGAGGCAGGGAAGAATGAAGGGACAGGGGACAAACACAGGCAAACAGAGGCCCCTGGTAACAGTGCATTCCAAACAAGAAGACTTCTTCAAAGGTGTTTTTCTGTTTTTGTTTTCTTCTCGTTGTCTTATGTATTTCTGGGCTCTGAAAAATGCAGCTCCCCTCTAGCCCCTTCCTCTTCAGTCCGATTTAGAGCAAGAGAAACAAAAATTAAAATGCTGGAATGAGGTATTTTTCCCCCTCTGGATGAACTGTCGTACAAGGAACTACCTGCTGGGGTCAGGAAACGTGAGACCAGTGGCTCTCTGCTCACACCAGAACCCACAAGGGGGTCACAGTGAAGAGCAGCACAGAGAGACGGTCACCCACACACAACTCCTTTGTATCTGCTCCGCTTTTATTGGAAACTGTTCCTCTCCTCTGCTTCACCTCCTCCCCGCTTCGTCTTCACTCAGCCAGCGCTAGGATCCCCTGGAGGGGAGCAACTTCCAGCCAGTGTAAAATGCCCGCCATGTCAGCACCCCAGGTGATGCCCAAGGGCGAAGGGCTGCTGGGGAGACCCCAGGGAAGGGGAAGGAGTGGCTCCTTGGGCTCTGATAGGAAGCATGCTTTCTGTACTGCTAGGTGTGTGATGCTCAGAAGCGAAAGGCATGATCAAAATCAAAATAAATAGCCAGCGGAAACAGGCGCCCCTCCCTGGGAATGGTAATTGCTCAGAATGAAAGTTTATCCAAACACATGAGAAAAATGGTTCTTGTTGGAAGACAGGGAAAGGAACGCTCCTTACTGGAAAGAAAATTTGTTTATGACATTTTATTTGCTCCTTATTTTTTAATGCTCTTCTGGACCCATGGCCTGTAAACAGACCAGCTTTTCCATTCTCTCGCGGTGCCAGGCGGGCCCAGAGGGAACAGACTAAGCTGGTGCCAGACTCCTGGGCCACTGAGGTCTCACAGCGACGAGAGCCGACGCCCAGGCCAGGGGGTCCGCCAGGGGGACTTGTTGGCCTGCAGGGTGAAGACAAGGGTGTGATTCGAAACCTGGGTGTGGAAACGGGGAGAATGCTGTCAAGCTTGCAGGCTCCCCACAGCTTGGAAATCCGCTCTTCTCTCTGTCCTCAGTGGAGGAAGCAACACAGAGAACTTCATACTCAACGTATACGTCCAATGCAGCATTCTGCAAGGTCTCCCTGGTCAGCAAAAACACACATTCCAGAGAGAGCTGGCTTTTGGGAGAACAAAGTTTGACTGATGAGTCAGATGGGACTAATGGGACACTGAGAATGCCCAGGAAGTAGAAAAGGCACTTCTTTGAGGGGCAGTGTGTGCAACTTAGCTTCACCCCTCAGTACCAGACAAAACAACCACAGCTGGGGAGGGCCAGCGACACCGCCGCACATCTGGACTACACAGACGCAGTGGCAGAGGTCCACACTCGAAGTTCCTGTTTCCCATTTGGGCATGGAGATTTTCTGTGCCAAAGTTAAGGCAAATGGGCCTCTTAGCTCCACGTTCAGAGCTAAGGCCTCACACAGGTCGAAGTCATTGTTTCTGGCATTGTTCTAAGTGCTGGGCCTGTGGTAACTCACTTAAACCTTGCAACAACCCTAGGAAATGGTTTAAAGAAAAGAAAATCGAGGCACAGAGAGGCTAGGTTACTCACTGAGGGTTGCTCCACTGGAGGCGAGTAGAGTTGTATTGGAGCCTTGCTCTTACCTCTGTTCTATCCTTCGTGACGCACTAAGCCCAGGCAGGGGGTCTAAAGTCTCGGACACTTGAAGTAGAAGAGCTGTCAGGCTACCTAGCCAGGCCTGTGACGATGGGCATCTAGAAGCCAGAACTCACAGGCCTTGGTGGCCACTGTGATGAAGGCCAATAAACTGCCCTACAGTGGTCCCAGCAGGAGGTTAGCTTATGTGGCAGAAGCTGCCAGCACCACCAACCTTCAGGTCCCCTCCTCCCTACCCTTCCTACAGAGAGCTGGTCATTTCCCAGCCCTCGCAGTTCCAAGTGTGGCCTTGTGACCAACTCCTGCCCATGGGTGTCCCTTCCAGACCAGGGCCATCAAACACAAGCATGACCTGTCACAGAG
Organism: Tupaia tana; assembly: GCA_026018925.1. Classification (NCBI taxonomy): domain Eukaryota; kingdom Metazoa; phylum Chordata; class Mammalia; order Scandentia; family Tupaiidae; genus Tupaia; species Tupaia tana. Next base: position 62,841,063 of record JAKSZU010000011.1, read on the forward strand.
CCCTCTGTTTGCTGGCAGAAAAGGAGGAAGCCCTGAGGGTGTTGGTACCCTAAGACAGAAAGGCCCCCAACATTGCTGCATGAAAAAGCCCTCTGCCCCACCACTGCCAGCTCACAATGAACTGAAGTGTAGAAACACCCTAGAGGGAAAACACTGGGATCTGGAGTTCCTGTTGCAGCAGCCGGCCGTGACTAATAGAGTGACAGCCACAACATGGAGAAGTCGGAATGCTGTACTTGGGGACAGGGGCCCCACCATCACAGTGTGTGTGCTAAGGCAACTCACTGAAACCCCCCCTTAGTCTTAGTTTCCTCATCTATGAAAATGAGGCCTCAGGGCCAGCCACATAGCCTAGTGCTTAAGGGAGCTGGTTCTCACATGGCTGGTCTCAGTTCACAACCTGGCCCCATTGGCTCAAAAGCATGTCAGCACATGTGCATGCATGCCCCAAATCCCCACAGGATGGAGAAAGGAAGGCGGAGAGATTTCAGTGTGACCATGCCCTATTGGGGTACTTTCTGTCTTTCAACCTCTCTTTCTCTCTCTCTCTCTCTCTGGTAAGTGCATGTGACCTCTGGTAATTTAAAACTAACTAAAGAGGTCTCAATACCTCTCACAAAATCATCATAATATTCAAATGAGCTTTGCAAAGAACCTCAAAATGTCAAAGCCCTGAAAAACCATCGGACTTTGTTATTTCTCGAATTGCCTGGTTTTTATTTTCTTTGGGGGGGGGGGAGTATTGGAGAGATACGAAGACAGGTATATTTCTTTTTTTTAATTAGATTTTATTTTAATTGATATTTAATCACATTCATCCTTACAGTGTACAACATTGCTTTTTCCAGCATGAATACCATGCATATCAGTCAAGATAAAGACATTACTATATACATTATCATCAGCAAATAACTTTACATTTTTTGGGGAATTAAACATACTTTTTTCCCTCCTGTTCCCCTCTGTCCCCCATTACGCACCCCCATATTACCCCGACTTAAGTATTTCTGAGAGTCCTCCTGCCCCAGCCTCCCACCAGCTTGGAAGACAGGTGCGCACAGTGGCGCCCGGTATCTAAACTAGCGAATCTTTCCTTGGCTGAATTCATCTCATTTCTTTCATGTTGAGGCCGTTCTTGGTGATCATGATCCACGAATAATATTCTCTTTGTCCGAACTGTTTTACTTGTCTGAGGTAAGTAGAGGGTGAATTTTCAGAACTTTTCCCCCCTAAATAGGTGAAGCTTTGGCATACATTTCTGCTTTCTTCGAACCTCCTCTTTATGCTCTTCTCTGTGGGAGAACAAGTGGGGACAGAGTCTAGGCCTGCTTGCTCTTGAGGCCTCTTCTCCCTCCGTCCTGGTTCCCCAGGTTATAAGCCCTTGAGTCTCGGCCCAGCTCCTGTGACAAGAGATCACCCCAATGATGTCCAACTTCTCTCCCTGCAACTGCTAGGAAAGCTCTTATCAGAGTGAGGAGCAGGCAGTATCACCCACCCAGAGGTTGCAGATTCTAACCGTGAGTTCAACTAGCCACTGTGGTTGCTGATTTGACATGTGCTGGTCTTACCTAAGCACACTGCAGGTGAAATCCTGAGAGCAGCGTCTCTCTTGAGGGTGTGTGTGTGTATGTTCTTTTTCTGCATTTCTCCCTTTTAAGAGAAGTCTTTAAAAATTTTAATCTAAAGTGTTGAGTTTATATTTCTCTTTCCCACCTTAAAAATGAACCTAGCTCCATGGATACCTGCCAAAACAAAAAACATACACGTTCCATTTTGAGAAGGATTTGTGCAGGGAAACCAACCAAATAAGCAACAAACAAGTTCTCTCTGCTTCTCAAAAAACACTTTATTGATTAACAATGGGAAAACAAAAAACAGGCAAATGTGGCAGTTCACACAGTAATAGACTATTAGTGGGAAAACTCAACATCTCAACTCAACGTCTTTCCTGGGCCTCTACCATGGAAAAGCCACCATGCTCTGAACTTGAGGTCATTATTACCTTGGCTTTGAAAATGAACTCTCATATAAAGTACTTGGTTTCAAAGTGACTGATACCTGTAAGTTCCTGTTTTCTGATGACTAAATGAGGAAGCACGTGAAATGTCCATCACACAGCCTGCCAAGCGATCCTGAACATGACTGGGAATTGCTGGGATGCATTTCAATGAGTAAGGAATGACACAAGTATTGCTATTATAGAAAAGAAAGAGAGAGAGAGAGTTGGGGAGGAGGGAGCTAAAGCGAGATATTAAAGTGCCCAGAAGAAAAGATCAGTATTTCTGAGTGCCCATAAGATGTCAGATACTTTAAAAGAATATGACAGGGGCCCTGCGATGGTGACACAGCAGTAACACAATGTTCTGCAATGCTGGAAATGGATGGAAGATCAGAGTTCAGTTCTTGCGTCGACCTATAGACACAGGTGTGTACGCATGCACCCATGGTCCTGGCTGGCTGGCAGGACTGCAGCATGAGACCCTGTTGAGGGTGCTTGTCTTTCTCTTTCTCTCTGTGTGTCTCTCATAAAAGAAAAAAAAAGACATTTTACAAATAAATATAAAGAATGTGTGAGAGAGAGAAAACAACTAGTTGAGAGGGAAGAGAATCTAGGAAGACTTCCTAGAGAAGGGAGCATCTGAGATGAGCCTTGAAGGATTTTCAGGATCTCAGTAGCTTAGGTGCCCAATATCTATCTTTCAAAAGATAGCCTCTTCCATGAAGCATTGCCAAAGGGTTAACAATCATGCTGAATTCAATCCAAATCATCACTGGAATATGAGAGGAATGTCTTCAGTTAAGCAATTCCAGAACATTCCCAACTCTTGGCCACATGCATAGTGGTTGGGGAACCTTAATGTCCTAGGCAGACTAATAAGATGTACCCTCCATGGACAGGCAGCAGGGGTGGGCATGGAAAAGGACATTAGAGTCAGACTCAGAGTAGGGCGTCCTGCTATACTGCATCCTAGCAAGCACCACCCGTGAGACTGAAGTCCCCAAGAATGGCAGTGCTTGCATGCTTATTTATTTAGTTACTTACTTATCAGAGGGCATGTGCATACACCAGAGAGAGAGAGAGAAAAGAGAGCCGAGTCACAGGGCAATCCCCTTTCCTCTAATCTTCTATCCTGTCAGAACCCTGGGCACACGTGCATATGTGCCTGGCATGTTTTTCAAGCCACCAGGACTGGGATTCAAACCATGGTCAGCCATGTGGGATCTGTCTTCTTCCACACAGCATTTAACCACTGTGCTTCAGGGCTACCCCTACAGTGCTTCAGAATGGACTGGCTCACACTGGGGATATTTTAAGCAAAGGGCAAAGACAGTTCCGTCAAGCTTAGTTTCCCCGCAGCTCATACCTGGAAACTGGATAGAGTGGTGGCTCTCCAGCCCATATAGTCCCCGTGTTTCACGTCATGGACAGTCACAAGCCCTGGTCAGGCTGAAATCATCTGTCACCTGTGATGGGAAGTTTACAACTTAGAAACAGTTGAAATCTGCTCTTTCCTCATGCTTATCATTACACTCATTTTACATAGAACAAGGGACAAGGCCTTTGCCTTACAGCCTGGGACCTAATGTTGACTTCAAGACAGAGGATGGAGTGGACCCATGAAGACCACCTGGGTCTTACTCCCCGAATCCAGCACTGCATGAGCACTGGCAGTCCCAGGCCAGCTGGAGTCCTGAACAAAGACACTGTTGTGAGCAAGACAACACTGTTGGCTTTCCTCACTGCTCCAAAACCCAGACCCGAGTTACCAGGAAAGGTAGGAGTAGGGAAAAGGAGGAAGAAAAGCAGGAATCAGGAAACAATTAAAAAAAAAAAAAAAAAAAAAAAAAGCACGAGAGAGAGAAAGAAAACTTTGAACAGAACTCAATAATCCCTAGTACCTATGATCAGTCGGACAGCATACAAAAGCCAAAAGGCAGGTCCCAGGATGGGTCAACTTAAGACTTAATATTTGCCTTTCACTAAGCAAACTAATAAATCCCCTACAGTTTTAGCCACGCAGCGCTTCCAGTTTTTATTTATTGGTCAAAATGGCAGGCAGGGCTTTTCCCCTCCCAGTCACCCTGGGGTAAACAGAAGTCCCCTCCACCTCTCCTGTCATCAGCTTGTATGTCTATTTGCCTTCTCCCTCAACAAACTTGAGTTCAGCACAACGGACGAGTGCAAACAGCTTTGAAGTTGTCTTTGGTAATGAACTTTGCAGGGCAGTCAGGTTTCCCTATTATGTAGCTGAAGGCAAAGGAAGAAAGAGCTACTGAGCAGGGAATGGCCAGACACCAGCTGGGTGGGCAAGGCTGAGAACTTGACCAGAGGAAGGGACCTTAAAGGAGCATCCAGACTGACTGCATTCCCTTCTCTGGCCCAACTTAGAGATGAGGAAAGGGAGACCCAGAGCAACGACCAAAGGGACTTACCTGGGATCTTAGAACTAGTTGGAGCCAAAGCAGGACTGCTGTCTGGCTCTTTAGAGCTCCCCAACCCAGGGTTCTTTTCAGGCCTCCCTCCACCTATGCTCTGCCTATGCTCCACCAGCCTGGCACATAGGGTCTTACCTAAGGTCAGTGGCCACTGCCAAGGTTACTTTGTGCCAGTTAAACTGCAGCCTCCAAGCAGAAGGGTCATTTCTCCGGGAGAAACCTCCGTCAACACGACTCTTCACATTTTCCTATGGGGATTTCTGGGGTTATTTGAAGAGGATGAAAGTTTTCCTGTGGGTCAAATTTCAATGCGATGGGAAAAATCTCAGAGGGAATTCTGAACAAAATCTCGGGGGATAGGTGGCAGGGAGATTATCTGAAATGAAGCTGTGCTCATAATGAATTGAGGCAAGATGCATACGTGGATAAAGTAACTTCACCTTGGGCAATGTCTACTATACTATTCTCATAGGAGACAAACATATCAAATCTTCAAAACATGTTTTAATTTATTTTTAACTCACATTTAGTCACTGTTTATCTTTACGATGTACATGGTTTTTTCCCATGTATGAATACAGTGCATATTATCAAGTCAAAGACATTACCATACACGTTATCCTCAACAGATAATTTTTCACTTTTGTGTTTATTACATGTTTTGTTTTTCCCCTGATCCCTTCCCTCTTGCCCCCTATTTCCCACCCACCATTACCTGCCCCCTCCTATAGCATCTCTAGTCTACAGTTACTCGCCCTGCCATCATACCTTCCAATCTTGCAGTTTCTTGACAAAAAAAAAAAAAAAAAAAAAAAAAAAAAAAGCAAATGTTTAAGACACAGTCTCCTAGAAAACCATGGGCTTATGTGTCAAATATGACAGCACTTGGATGTCAGAGCTGGAAGAGGCTCCAGGAATCTCCTAGCCTGACCTCTCATTTTACACGGGAGGAACTAAGAGGAGAAACTTTTTGTCTCCCTACCCTGTGTTTTTTACCAATATAAAACACACTACCTGGATCCAGAAATGAGAAACCAATAGATGTCAGGGAGAGCACAAAATGCATTACATTCTGATCTCATTAAGAAATTGACATTCAGAGCCAGCAGGTGGTGTGATGGTTAAGGCACTGGACTCCCACACAGCCAACTGCAGTTCAAGTCCCAGGTCTGGCAGCTTGAAAATCATGCCCAAAATCCTAGGAAGAAAGTGGGGGGATTGTGGGGGAAAAAGTGGGATTGTGGGGTGGCCATCCTCCCTGGGGCGTGATTTCTCACTTTCCCACTTACTGTCTCTCTCTGTCTCTCTCCAACAAGCACACACATCCTATGGCAAAAATCTAAAAAAAAAAAAAAAGGAAAAAGAAATTGACATTTGTGACCATGTGGCAGTGTGGCAGTTAATCAACTACTCTTTCAGGTTCTGCTGCTTCCCTATCAGGTTGATAATCACTCAGCTTTCTCTCACAGTCTTCTCCCCTCCTGCTGAAAAGGTGGCATGCCTGGCTCCCCCAGGCTAGACAACCCCTCTCTAGATGTCTGAAAGGGACTCCGGCATTCATCAGAGATGTATCTAGATAAGAGTAATGTCTTAGATCACTTCAGTCGCTGGGATTCTGGGATTCCATTTGGATAAGGAGATAAGAAAGGAGGGGACTGTTGCCTTAACAGGCACAAAATCAGGACTTCTTCTGGAACCAAAGAATGAATGTGGGATGTAAACCAAGGGACCATCTGAAATGTGCTCATCTGTTAAAAAGGAAATGGCTCCTAAGGAGCTGGGCTTGCATTTCTGAAACGGAGGTAACAGTTGTGAGAGTTGCAGGCAAACACTGATGTGTAGGGGGTGTCATAAATAATGAGAGAATGGTCGCTAGATGTTTGCTCATCACTAACCTAGATTGTCAGGGTTCTATGGGGCCACACCACGCAGGATGAGTGGACTCACCGAAGGCCCATGTTCCAGCATGGCAACAGCCATCGCTGCCATTCGGCAGAAAGATAGAGGCAGACCCTCCCAACAAGCAGCGACAACATCAGGATGCCAGGTGATCCTGAAAAACTGGCTTTTTCTAAACTGAAAAAGAACATATAATTTCCTATCAGATTGTGCTGCTTACTTATTATGAACACCAAGAAATTAGGCTGGCCTCACTCTCCTCTTCTCCACCTCCTCCTTACCCCCTCCAAATTCCCCTCCAGTATCCCAGATAAAGTCAGTGTCTGAAAAGGTAAGAATGAGCTGGGAGGTTCAACACTATCTGAGTTGAACCCAAACGTTATCTAGGAGACTTCGGAAAGTACACACTTATGGCCAGTTGATATGCCCTTGATATTTGAAAGGATTCTGGAGTTCAAAGGAATTTCAGGAAGTCCTCGGGCCAACTCTTGTGCTCCCCAGACAATGCTGTCCCCAAGATTTTAGCTCTTTGTCTTGGTCTACCAAAATTGCAAAATTGAGTTCTTGGCTCATGATTCTACATATTTTCCACCATCCCCACTGGCCGGGCTAGTTTCCGTTTCTGAATGAACTTTGTTTTTAATGAGAACCATCTGTTTTACCTGTGTGAGTAGGACTGTATCCGAGGAATCCCCGACACCTTAAATGCCTCCCACATCCCCAATCACATCACATTCTTTAGAAAGATGTGGTTTCCCCTGGTTCTCACACCTCGGTTTTTATCAGTATCAGGCAACCCCAGCATGCTGGGAACAACTGATTTGGTCAGGATTGGTGCCTGGTCCAAGTATTCATCTATAGCTGTGAGGTGGCCAATGAAGTGACCAGATACAGAGGTCTGAATGAAGAATGCCCAAACCAAGCATAAGCATCAGGCCATTACTGCAGGAAAGGTAGACCCAGAGGCAGGTCCTCATATCACCCAAAAGGGTGACCACTGTTCCAGTTTGTCCAGAATTGTCCTAGGTTTAGCACTGAAAGTCCTTTGTCTCAAGAAGCCCTTTAGGCCTAAGCAAACTAGGACAGTCACCCTTAGCTCAACACCAAAGAATTCTAGTCAGAGTCATTGGGTCCTGCTGCTGAACAGTGGATCAAGGTGACCATGTTATTGTTCTTGCTATCCTGGAAAACTGTCTATAGCTACTGGGTATGTTGAATGACTTTGCACTTCTCAAAAAGGCCTGGCTGGGGACCAGCAGTTAGTGTAATGGCTATGTCGCTGGACTCCCATGTAGTCAACCGCAGTTCGAGTTCTGGACCCAGTGGCTTAAACTCATGCCAGGTGCATGTGCATGCGTGCCCAGGATCCCGAGAGGAGAATGAAGGAGAAAAGATTGCAGCATGGCCATCCCCCCTAGGGGTTGATTTCTCACTTTCTGTCTCTCTCTGTCTTTCTGGTGAGCGCACATGCCCTATGGCAAAAACCTCTCCAAAAAAAAAAAAAAAAAAAAAGGCCTAGCTGGGCCAGTAGGACTGTTTCCTGTCCACTTTACCTCCACTGTGACTTTGGAATAAGCTAGCGTTTACATAAGTAACATAAGTGGGTCTCCATTCCTTGAAACCTGAAGGAATTGAAGTAATATAATGACTATTAGCTGGTGTCAAGGAAGGAATTTCCCATAGGCATTCTTTAAGCTTCAAGAGTATTAACCATCTCCAAGAGGTTCTCCTCAGTCATCTTGTGAAGAATCTGAGATGCCAAGAAGGACCCTCCTTCTCCACTCAGTAGTCATCTAACTCATGAAGCCGTTCACAAACACATCATCCACATCATTTCATTCGTTTCACCTCTGACCATCCACTTTGTAAAGAAGAAAGTCCACCTTTGGCTGCATTTTGAATAAGGCTGACCAGGATAGACATTTAGGAAGTGTTTTCTGCCAATGCATATGATGGCTTTCAGAGTGAAAGGAACAAGGAAGACTTAACCGATTGTCAGTTGTGTGTGTGTCATCAGCACACGTCAGGGAGGGACGGTTCTGAGAAACACCACCAACCCACTTGCTGTGGCTAGTCTGTCATGAAGCACCATCATCTGACACGGACCTCAAATACCACCTGAGAGAAAAGGGTCTTCACAACTGTATCTCTGTGTCATAGAAGATAGTTGAAGCAAATGACAGGGTTTATTTTTGCTCTTCCTAGTATACACCTGTGTGTGATCCCAACAAAGAAAGTGAACGCACTGAGCACCAGTCTTCACGATCCAGCTCCCCTCCTGAGGACTTCTCCAATGGCCCTAACATCCATCCAAGAGTCTGAAGAACCTTCACACTGATTCATGCATCACTCTGGAAATAGGGAGACCAGACTTCAAATAAATGGGAGGGGTAGTATCAAAGGCTGCTTGCAACACACGAACACTGGTTCTTTAGAAGGAACAGAAATGAGAAATTAAGATCCCATTCAACCCAAGTGTAGTTAACTATTCACTCTGTATCCGGCTGGAAGATAATGGAGCAAACAAGAATGGCTGAGTCCAAAGGCACAGCAGCGAGGGAGGTGGGGGGCAAGAGAGGGCGTGGCAGAGGCCCTCCAGCTGCCAGGAAATGGGGTGGGAGAGAGTCTCATGAGCAGTAGCAGAAGAAAGGGTTTCCCCAAGCAAGAAGGGTAAGGTATGGGATGACAAGTCGTCTCCAGCTGTAAGTCACTTCTGGCCATGCATCTCCCTGCCCGCTGGGGTCAACATGCACACCCTTGCTCTGTGTGAGGGTTTTTGCTTTCTACCTGAATGTCTCCTCAAATCCAGAAATCTCTTCTTTCTCCAAAATCAGAATTCTTGATTCGCCCCAGAGCCTTTGTCTCTCAGGAGTGATCTGAATTTAGCAAGGTCCTTCAAGGGGTTGCTGGTAGCAAAGGTGGGTTCCACTGAGCTTCCTGGTGGGCGTGTAGGCCAGGAGGTGAGCCCTGGATCAGTTCTTCCCAGGCCTGTGGACCAATGCACAACATAAGAGTTAGACTTCAGCTTCTGCCTACTCAACAGACATCTCAGGGGTAAGCATCAATGCCCTGTCTTTGTCCATAATGTTCTAGGTACTAAACAGAACAAACACTTCGGGATCAGGGTTTAATAAAGAAAAAAAAAGGGCCTATTTATATATCTTGATGAACTCCCCACACAGTCAATAATCATCGGCATCCTTCTATACAAACCCCCCCACTACACCCAGAGCTGATTTTTAAGAAGTCCGCTGACTATAGCCAGCTCAGAGGAAGTGGGGCATTTTGTTTTTCAGGCCGTCACTATTATTTCTGTGAGATATGGGTGGGCAGCATGGATGGGTTCGGTAGGTCACCCACTTTACAGATAGGAAAATGAGGCACAGAGGAAGCCAGCGTTCTCAGTACGGAATGACTCAGCCCTGGATCCTAATCCTAACGTTCACTCCCTTAACGAGGAACTGACATAGTTAAGAATGGACAGTGGTGGACGGTTCCTTACCCAAAACACATTTCTCCTCTCCCAGTGCTGCAAGCAAGTAAGACGGGCTTGAACTCATACTTTTCTTGACTTCCACCCTCCTCTGAAGCCCCCATTTCTGAGCAACAAACATACTCAGTACTACCAAATGCCCTCGGAGGACTTCCCCACTAGAAAATGAATTAGGTTCAGCAATGCAAATAAGGGGCCCCCACACAGATACACAGCTACTCTGGGCTGCATGGAGGAGGCTGACGGAGGGTCTCTGATTTTAGCGGTCACTATCAACCCACAAGGAATAACTTAAACAACTACAAGTCCACACTTGCACAGGGGCCATGTGGGATAGATGCTGTGAATACAGAATGAGCCAGACAGCAAGCCCACCCTCACAGGCCGGCAGCAGAGGCAGCCGTGGTCAAGGGTTTCCTCAGGCAGGCACAGGCCAGGACCACAGCGTACCGAGGGAAACACTGTGGACGCTGGAGCTTTCTGGAAATGACTTTCAACAGGCCTGGGAGTGGACAGCTCAGCCTAGTACAGAGGCACTCTCCTTCCTGCAGGCCCGGAGGGCCCCCAGGCAGGGACGTGTGCGGTGAGGCCCTGATGGAGGGGTGCTATAGCCAGAGACCGACAGATGTTGCAACGAGAACCCTCAGGACACTGAGTAGGGAGAGGATGATTGAAGAGATCTCTCTGCCAGACAACTGGGAAAGAAGAGAAAGTCTGCATTGTAGAGTCACATACAAAAAGAGTGAAAAAATGAGAAAGCAAACAGGCAGACGACGTGCAGACACGGAGGCATGCTGGCGCCCTGGGCGGCTCTCTGATTGGTGGCCAAGAAGGAAACCAGAAGTCTTCGCCCCAGGTGTTGCTCAGCCCTCCGGACATGCCCTTTCGTTTGGACCTGAAAAACCCTAAACAAACCCAAAGCTAGCCTTTCTCTGGTTTCCTCTCCCCTGTTGGGCAGCAGCCCTCTGAGCTGTCTGGGAGAAAGCCTTGAGAAGCCTCCCCCCCACCCCCCGAGATGCACGCAGCTAGCAAATTAATGGGCAGCAGCGGGTGAATCACACAGGGACTTCCTTCTTGTTGCCCAGCAACTGCATGCACTCAGCAGTGGGACATTAAACATGGAGGGGCGTGTTGGAAGGCATTTGCAAAATAAAATAAAAAGCAAAGCATACAACATCCCAGACTCTCATCCCAGCGCTACAGACCCTGCCAGGCAGGGTTGGAGGCGGGGAATGTGGGGATGATGAGGGAATCAACAAAGGAGGAAAAGCGAGGTAGGACAGAAGCAGATCCTAACACACATCCCCCTCCAAACTCTTCTAGGTACAGCACTGGGATGTGGCTGAAGATGTCTCTGTTAACCTGAGAAGGCCAGCGGAGGCATATGGATTAGAAAGTGCCTACAATCACGGCGAAGGTTCGTGAAGCTTGTCACTGAACTCCATGGCTGCTACATGTGCTTCTCCACCAAGTCATCCTCACTCCACAGGACAAATCACTCCAGCCGAGGTGGCACCGATGCCTCTAGGGCAGGAGCCCTCTCGATCCCCTTCCACCCAAATGTTTCCATGACTGCTGCCATGGGAACCTGAGGACTGACTAGAAAAGCCCTCCAACATGTGCCTTGCTCTTCAGACCTTGCCTCTGGCTTCATTTAAAACTCATGCACAGGGGACCAGTAGATGGCGTAGCAGTTATGTTACCCGATTCCCGTGTGGTCGACCATAGTTCAAGTCCTAGACCCAGTGGCTTAAAACTCATGTCAGGCGCATGTGCATGCATTCCCAAGATTCCAGGAGGAGACTGGAGGAGAAGAGATTATGGCATGGCCATCCCCCCTGGGCAGTGCTTTCTCACTTTCTGTCTCTTCTCTTTCTCTATTTCTTCGGCAAGTGCATGCACCTTATAGTAAATAAATAGAAGATAGATAGATAGATAGATAGATAGATAGATAGATAGGTAGATCTCACACACAGAAGTATGTACACTCCATATTTGGAACATTCCATGGAAGGAAAATGGAGATGAGGAAAGGAAGAACAGGAGCAAGAGGGCTCTTGTGCTAGGCTGGCTACTAGCCCTACAGACGCCGCATCCTGATCCCTAAAGCCCGGGGAGGTTCCCCATGGAGCCAGAGAAACTGCAGATGCGACTGAGGTAAGGAGTCTGAGATGCAGAGAGAGTCCAGATTATGCAGGTGGACCCCAGATGTAACCACACGTGTCCTTACAAGAGAGAGATAGGGAGATTTGACACCTTGAGGCAGGAGGAGATGTGAGGATGGAAGAAGAGGTCAGGAGACTTCAGGGAAGCAGTCATGAGGCAAGGAAATCAAAAGGTTTCTTTATCCTCCCAAACAAGAGGTCCTGATTGAATCCAGAGCCCAAAAAGACAAGGGCATGGGCTCTCCCCAGGAGCTTCCAGAAAGAACCAGCCCTCTCTGTAGATACTTTGGCTTCTGCCCAGTGAAACTGGGCTCCACAGTAATAAGAGAATATGTCTGTGCTGTTTTAAGCCCCTAAGAGTGTGATGGTTTATTACAGGAGCAATAAGAAACTAATTTTGTAAGGCTGGCCTCATAGCACAATGGTTAAGCCCTGTGAGTAGGGAGCCAGATCCCATACGATTGACTGTGGTTCGAATCCCAGCCCAGCAGTTTGAAAAACATGCTGGGAACATCTGCAGGGGTGCCCAGAGTCCTGATGGGATGGAGAAATGGAGAAAAAGGAATTATGGAGTGACCGCATTCCACTACCACTAGGAAGTGCTTTCTCGCTCTCTTTCTAGCTCTCTCTCTATGTATCTATAAATATATATATACACAAAAATGCATGCATCCACATGCACACACGTATACACACACACACACTGTAATTTTTGACAAAGGGTGCATGTACTCACCAGAGAAAGACAGAAAGAGAGAGAGAAAAAGAGAAAACAAACACCCATGAGGATAGCAATGCCACAATTCATTCTCCTCCATTTTTCCTGTTGGGATTTTTGAGAACACACATACACACACACTTGGCATGTTTTTCTTCTTTTTTTTTTTTTTGGAGAGGTTTTTGCTATAGGGCACATGCGCTCGCTGCAATCCCTTCTCCTCCGTTCTCCTCTCGGAATCTTGGGCATGCATGCACACGCGCCCAGCGTGAGTTTTTTAAGCCACCGGGTCCAGGACGCGAACTGCGGTCGACTACATGGGAGTCCAGCAACATAGCCATTACGCTAACAGCTGGTCCCCACACTTGGCATGTGTTTCAAGCCACCAGGTCCAGGACTTGAACTGCACAGTAGACCATGTGGGATCCAGCTTCCTTAACCACCATGCCACCAGCTGGCCCTATATGTGTGTGTGTGTGATATATATATATATATATATATATATATATATATATATATGTGTGTGTGTGTGTGTAATATATATATGTGTGTGTATATACACATATGTGTGTGTAATATAAATATATATATTACACACATATGTATATGTGTGTGTATATATACACATATGCATCCACATGCACACACATATATACATATATTTCTCCTTCCCACATGTAACCTCTGGCAATAAAAAAGAAAAGAAAAAGAGAGAAAGACAGAGGAGAAGAGGAGAGGAGGGAGAGGAAAGGAGAGGAGGAGAGGAGAGGGGAGGGGAGGGAAGGAGCGGGGAGGGGAGGGGAGCGGAGGGAGGGGAGAGGAGAGGAGAAATTAATCTCATCAATCAGGGCATTGTGTCTGCATTTCCCATAGATCTTGGAGAAGGGTGCCACTGTAGAGATATGGGTAACAATGGCATGGAGCTGGTCAGAAGGCATAGGGTCCAGAATTCGTCCTAGAAAGGTCTAAGCAACACCCTGAAGGCTCAGTAGGATAAAGGTGGGTCTCTGAGGGCAACTGAGACAAGAATAGCCTAGGCTTTGAAGGGGGCTATAAAATTATATTTTCTGACTGTAACTTGGATAGATGGCTTAATCTCTGAAGGTCTCAGTTTCGTCAATACAAAATAGAGATAATGTGATTATCTATTTTGCAAAGCTCTTAGGATTAAGTGAGATAATACCAGGCATATGGTGGATGCCAAATGAATGATAACTCTTAGGAAAGATCAGGTGTGCATACATGGCAGAAGCTGTTAAGTGCTCACCACAGTATCTGTTCTTCCTTTTCATTTTTTTTTTTTTTTTGGAGAGGTTTTTTGCTATAGGGCACGTGCGCTCGCCAGACAGACAGAGAGAGACAGAGAGACAGAAAGCGAGAAATCACCCCCCAGGGGGGATGGTCACGCCGCAATCCCTTCTCCTCCATTCTCCTCTCGGGATCTTGGGCACGCACGCACACGCGCCCGGCGTGAGTTGTAAGCCACCGGGTCCGAGACGCGAACCGCGGTCGACTACGTGGGAGTCCAGCGACATAGCCATTACGCTAACTGCTGGTTCCCCATTTTTTTTTTTAGAGAGATTTTTGCTATAGGGCATATGCATTTGCCGGAGAGACAGAAAGTAAGAAATCACCCTCTGGGGATATGGCCATGCTGCAATTCCATCTTCTCCAATCTCCTCTTGGGATTTTGGGTATGCATGCACAGATGCCCAGCATGAATTTCAAGCCACCAGGTCTGGGACTCAAACAGTAGTCAGCCATGTGGGAGTCTAGTACCCCAATCACTATGCTACCTGCTGGCCTCACTTCCCTTTCTACTTAGTAACAGAACTCTTATTTTTGGGCTGGCACTTTGAAGCCCAGAGTGAAAAAAAGCTCTATTTCCCAACCTCCCTTGCAAATGTTATGGGCCAATGGAATATAAGCAACAATATTGTGGAATTTCTAGGGAAGCTACTCAAAAAGTACTGGAAAAAGGCACTCAGTGTGAAGCTGGTAGTTCTAGAGTAAGATGTCTCACCTAGACACTTCCAATGGGGGCTGGATAATTTGAAGTTATTGGAGAGGCTGTCCTATATATCATAGAACGTCCAGCAGCATCCCTGGCCTATACCCATGAGATGTCGGAGCACCCCCATCCCACCTGTGACCATCAAAAATGTCCCAGACAAATGTCCAGGGGATTGGCAAGGTTCAAGAGGCAGTACAATTGCCCCTAACTAAGAAATATCTCCCCAAAGCAGTGGTTTCTTCTTGAAGTTTGTTACATATTAGAAACACCTAGGAAGCTTCTCAAACTGCCAAGGCCTCCACCTCACCCCTGCCCAGTTAAAGCAGAACAGACATGGGTAGATGGAGGCAGCATATAAAGCTCCCCAAGTGAGTCCAATGAGCAACCCATCTTAAGAACAGTGCAGAGGGCCAGTAGACCCAGAAGAGAAACGTGTTTCCTCCAAGCTAGATGAAGGCCCTTAATCCTGATTAGGGCAAGAACACAAGATGCTTCCAAACAGAAACTCTAATAAGAGAGACTTGGGTAGACCTGGGATCCGTCATCCTAGCTGCCAGATGGTGTGACTGGATAGGGTGGATGGAATTCCTGGTGGCTGTGTCACTTCATTTCCCATAAGAACAGGGTGGACACCTTTCAGACTCTCACATGAATAACCCCACAAAGCCTCAGTTTCCTCCCCTAATAAACACAACACTCACTGAACCAGCTCCACCTCCCATGAGGTGCAATAAACATTAGCTCGCCCAACAAAAAGAACGGTTGCCACGTCGTTTAATAAAGATGGCGACGTGGCAGAGACCCATTTAGAGACCTAGGTCAGCAGAAATTTTCTTCCCAACTGGCAAATCCTATGGCCTTGAAACCAGGATCTCCCTACAGAATACACTTGAAGCAAGCAGAAATTTCACATCCATTTAATGCAGCCCTGAAAGATCAGCTTGGCCATGGGTCCAGAACTGAGTTGAAACAAAGAAAGACTTGAATGAGAAAGCAACCACAAAGGAAGAGGGAAAGACGAATAAACCGATGCTCAATTCCTTAAAAAAATAAAAAATTTTTAAAAAAATGAAGTCCCATGTACACCCTTCCACCCATGGGGGTGTTACCTCTCATTGTTTCATACTGTCTTCCCTGCTGAAGTGCTGAGCCAAGTTTTTCCTTGTTTACCTTGGCCCAAATTATTAAGTCCGGATGTCATCTCAGGGAAATAAGAGGAGGTGGAGAAGGGGAAGGCAAAGAGGAAGAGGAGGAAGAAGAGGAAGAGGAGGGGGAGATAGGGAGGTGTATCAGGTCACTGCAGGGCCAAGATGGCTTTGCTGTCTTCTACCTATTTCGGCTCCACTGGCTAGCTCAGGTGAGAAGAGGAGAGGAAAGAATAGCTGATAAAGCACACAGGAAAGGCCAGCTCTTGGTTTCTCTGAGGCCAAGAGGCAAACAAATGGATTCTACCTTCAGGTCTCATCTTCTCCCGAGGGAGTCTGCTTTTACTCTCTCAGTCCATTTACTGCCACTGCTTGGGACGAGAAAGAAGAAACCTAGTCACTCTGCACCCGCAGTGCCCGAGAGGTGAGGAAACCCGGGCTTGTCCCGGGTCCCTTTTCTACTACCCCTCGGGACTTTTAACAGGTTACTCTTTGCAACAAGTGAGTCCAAAGAATACGGGACTTGGCTGCTGCCATGGACCATTTCCAATGCTCCCACCCTCCTGACCCCCCAACTCCCCTACCCACAAAGTCAAAATAGATCTCCCACTCAGCACAAATCCCCGGGTTCCCTCCAGCCTGTAAACCTCGTGTGCAAATGTCCTGACTCTCACAAATGTGTTAAAAAATAAACTTTAAAAAGCTTCCAGATGTCCTGTTTATACCGTGGTGTTCCTCTGCTCTGGTCTCCAGAGGCCAATACGTGATGCACAGCATCCTGCAGGCCCAGATGAAATACGAGGCAGCTAAGAGGCACAGCCTGGGTGTAAGTGGGGAAGATGACCCTTCCCCCAGGACCACACCTCAACCAGTTTATCCATTAACTCTTCCGTGACAAACATGCAATCTTACACTTCTCCTTTATTTTCCTACCAGCCCCCACAGCCACAATTATAGGTGAGACACACAC
The DNA here is from genome assembly GCA_026018925.1 of Tupaia tana. Classification (NCBI taxonomy): domain Eukaryota; kingdom Metazoa; phylum Chordata; class Mammalia; order Scandentia; family Tupaiidae; genus Tupaia; species Tupaia tana. The sequence continues at coordinate 62,857,904 of JAKSZU010000011.1, forward strand.
ATCCCTGGAGTTTAGTCCACGCCATGCAGAAACATTACAGTGACTGTAAAGGAGTAAGTCCGAGATTTCCAGAGAATAAGCTTGCAGGTTTTGTCTTCTTGGAATACCCGCCTCACTTCTCCATTAAACTTTTCATACCATCTGTCTTGAGGACATGGAGCCAGGGACCAAATGGTATGGAAAGGACCCATCTACTTCAGATGTTAACTTTCATCTGCAAGGACATCTTAGGATCTGGACCAGCCAGGACAAGGGAATGGAATTAATAACTTGCCAAGGCCCCTCTAGGGCTGGTGGCCTCTGATCTACAGAAAGGTAATTGCCAACGGGCCGGCTTGTGCACACAGAGTTACACACGCACCCTTCCCACACACCTGAGGACTCAGGACTCTTTGCACAAGGTGACGCCCGCTCCCTTTGATGCCTGCCGGATGTGTTCTCATTGGGCGAACACCAGACCTCAATAAAACCCGGCATTATCAAGAGGCCGGTGGCTTGTGATTGCACCAGCCTGTTATCTCTGTGGCCTGGGTGGGGCTGCTCTGCGGTTCTCCATTGAAAAGTATTAACTTATAGGTAGATCAAAGACCCTTTCGAACTAACCGACCAGGATCCCTTGTTTTCCGCCGGTGGATTGTTCCTAAAGATGGACTTTAAAGATAATGAGTACCCTCGTCCCAGACTCCCTTCTGTCCTCTCCTTATCGTGTATAGGTCTCTCAGGGGCCACCCAATAGCCAATCACAAGGCTTTCTCTTTCCTTTCTTCAGATGGCCTGGTTAACAACAGTAAGTAGAGGACTGAGCCAGAGCCCTGGCCCTGGTGTAACAATGGAGTTGCAGGGGAGAGAGAAGCAGAGACTCTGAGACCACAGGAGCTTCTCTTCCTTTTGTGCATCATGTCAGGGAGGAGATATTAGAGGGAAGGTCATTTATTACACTCTTTCTTCAAAAGAGATGAACTGCCAGGGACCGCTCACCTGTCGGGGAAGTCTCTTATTGGAATCTACTGTCTAGCAGCTGTGTGGGGGCCAGTGGTCAGCCTCAGTGAGGACAAAGGACCTCTGAGTTGTTTAATCTGGGTCACTAAGAAGGATTGCCCATGGACACGGGAAAGACCATGGGCACTGCAGCTTCTTACCTCTTGAATATTCCTCGGCCCCATGGTGTGGCTCTGTCACCAGTAAGTGGCAGGTTTACAGCGACGGCCATGTTTTTGCATTGAGAGGACCAGGCTCTCTGTCGGGCACTGAAGTGGCACATGAATGAATGAGTGGGTGACAAGCACCAGAGCTGGTCATCTGCTGGGAAGGACAGAGCATGCACAGTATTCTACCAATGAGAAAAGACTTCAGACAGCACAACTTACTGGATAGTTCTTCCTTTTTTCCTTTTGGTTATTTCATTTCTTTTGTGAGAGAGCATGCATGCAGGGAGAGAGACACACAGGGGCACCCTCAAAGGGTCTCGTCACACCTTGATCCCCTCTCTATCTACTGGAGAGCTCTGCACTTAATGATATGTATGGAGTAGATCAGGGTTCAACTCCTAAATCAGCCTCTTATTAGTTGTAGGGTAAAGTTACCTCAATTCTCTTTAACCCATCTGTGTAACAGAGATAAGAGTCATACCTTTGGACCAGCAGGTGGCGTGGTGGTTAAGGCACTGAACTTTCACATGACTGACCACAGTTTGAGTCCCAGACCTGGCAGCTTGCTTTCTCTCTCTCTCTTTCTCTCTCTCATTCTCTTTCTCTCTCTCTCTGTGGTGAGTGCATGTGTCTTATAGAAAATTTAAATAATAATAATAATAAATGAAATATTAAAGTAATTCTTTTTTTAAAAAAAGAGTATACCTTCTTTGTTGCAGGGAAATTCTGAAAATTGAGTTAAATACGAAAGACTTGAGGAGTAGTCTTTGTCCTATTACTCTTTTTCCCTATAGCACCATCTCTCTTAAATAATCCCGACAGCACATTTCCAAAGAAGGAAGGATGTCAAGCCACCCCTAGTTAGTATTCTGGGACAGACCATTCTTAAAAGGTGTACAACATCCAAGTCCACCTTCCATTACTCCTTTTTTTTTTCTTTTTATGGACAATGTTCTTTTCTTTAAGAATTATTTATTTAACTTTATTATTACTATTTTTTAAATTTGCTATAGGGCATGTGTGCTCACCAAAGAGAGACAGAAGTTTGGGGGAGTGAGAAACCAAGCCATCATGTCCAGGACTTGAACCACAGTCGGCCATGTGGGAGTCTAACACTGTAACCACACACCACCTGCTGACCCCAACAGTTGTTCTTAGCATTTGGATTAACCTTGACCCACCCACGCCCCTTCATGTTCCTTCAACAACCCCTAAAATTCCTGAGAACTTGTGCCTACATGCAGCCAGCAGGTGACAAAGCCTGGAGTCATAAGCAGGTGCTCAAAGGGTCCCCATCTTGGAAGATCAGCTGAGATTTATTGTGGACTAGTAAAAGCCCCCGTCCACAGTAGCTCAGGCTAAGCTGAACTTGAGCTTTGCTGTTACTCAGTGTTGAAACGCACAGATCCAACTCAGATCTTTCTCTTACATCTTTCTAATTTGTGTCCTCTCTTCCCTGAACTCCTGGTCCAGTTGTCTCTGTCTTGCTCTCATTAGAGACACTACGGCCTTAAGACCCTGGACAGGTGATGCCCACAGGGGCTCTGTCTGGTCTGCACAGCCTGGCCAGCTTCGGTGTCCAGGCCAAGGTGGAGAGGGGAGCTGGGCCTCAGCACTGACCCCTCAGGATGCAGCCAGGCTGTTACCCAAGGCTGCAGCTGGGCTCGTGGAGGCCCTGGGAGGTCAGGCAGCAGGTTCACAGAACAGGCCACCCACACAGCACATCAGGGCTGCTGGACTGTCCCCGGAGCCAGAGCCTCTTCAGCCCTTGGCCTGACTCAGAGGCCTCCACCATATGACCTCCCTCAGGGAGGGTGAGAGGAAGGAAGGAAGGAAGGAAGCAAACCAGAGAGAAGAAGGAGCCAGGCCTCCTGTGGGTACCGGGGACCCTTCCTGGGCTCGGAGTAAGGGGTAACTAGCCTTGCTCCCCACAGGTCGAGGGAAGACAGGGCGTGTCCAACAAGCAATCAGGAGACAGTGGACAGCATCATGCCCCGATGGGGATGGGATCGGGGCTTCCTTTGTCCTCTTCTCTCTCTCCAGCCCCCAGATGGCTCTCTATGGTTCCATCTGAACTTCAAAACCCTTGAAGTTTGGGTTACTTCCCACTTTTCTAATTAAAGACCCAAACTGGATTTTCGTGTTTGTAGAGAACTTTGACCAAAAGTGTAGGCAGCACCACACAAAAGGAAGGGAACGGTCTTTCTCTTGTTCCCTTGGGTTGTTTTCTCTCACCCTCCTCTCCCCTGAAAAGGGCAGGGGGCAGGGAAAGGAAGCGACGAAATCTTGGCAGTTTGGGCCCTGTCCCCTTGAGCTCGCCTGTGTTCTGGTGACAGCTTAGCTTTTCTCTTTTCTTTGGGCCTGCGGGCACCAGTCCCCTTCCCATCCCATCGGGCAGGGGTGGGGTAGGGGGAGCTGGGCGGAACCCTGGGAAAAGAGAGGACAGAGGCAGAGAGTGGATTCTCTGGTACAGCTGCCAAGAAAGGAGCCCAGTGCCTGTCTCGCAGGAAGGCAGTCCTTCCAGGTTCCTCAGCACACGAGGACTGCTGGAAACCAGAGCCGGGCTGGCAGAAGGCGGTGGACAGTGCAACCAGAATTCAAAGGGGCAGCCACAGGAGGGGGCCCAGGGGGAGGGCGGGAGGTTTCAGTGAATCATATAAATTAGAGACAGAAAGGATGTCAGGCCACCTTCATTTCCTTCCTCTCCTAATGGGAATTATCTCATTAGCCCTGAGCTTCCTAGAGGCTAACTTGAAATGATTCCTGTAATGGGGATTTCAATCGACAGGCCCCCCCATCCCATCTGACTCCTAGAAAAGTCAGGAATGGCTCTTAAAGGGACAGCAACAAAAAGACTCCAGTTCAGTCTACTGAGCGCTGAGTCCTTCATACGGCAAAGGCAGGGCCCTTTCCCCCGATATATCCACTTAAAGGGACTAATTGTGAGAAAATAGTCACATATGGTGATAGGCTGAATAATGGCACACATCCCTTTTATCTCCCATAATATATATTGGGTCATCAGGAAAGCCATGATGCACTTTTGCATAGAAAGACATAGAAAAATACATCATGACTTTTCCAATGACCCCGTATATAGTCATGTTCTAATCCCTGCAACTGATGACTGGTACTTTATAGAGATTAAGTTAGATATTTTGAGACAGGCGATTGCCCTGGGTTGTTGGGATGGACTTGAAATACAATCAATCCTTTATAGGAAGGAGGTGCAAGAGGTTTGACTAGAGAGTGGAGAACCAACATGACCACAAAGTCATAGCCTGGAATGACGTGGCTACAAACCAGAGTGCCGACAGCTACCAGAAGCAACCAGTCCTGCAGATGACTTGACTTTAGCCCCAGCCATCTTGTTTCAGACTTCTGGCTTCAGAACTCTAAAAGAAGAAATCTGTGCCCTTTTAAGCCACCAAGTCAAGTCCATGGTAAGGTGTTTCAGAAACCTGTGAAAACTATTGGGTCATTGGGGAAGCCATGATGCATTTTTGCATAGAAAAACACACCATGACTTGCCTGACGCCCTTGTAGCGCAAATAGGAAAAAACTTCTTGCAGTGAGGACTGTCTTCACAGCCTTCTTTCACAACCAAAAAAAAAAAAAAAAATGGATAGTAGAAACATCAACAAATTATTCAAAAATAACCCTGTGATTACCCTACAATGAAATACTGAACAGCATACAAATCTGGGACTATGGGTTCATAAAAAGGAATTAACACATTGTATAATTGAGTATGGTTCCCGAATATTTCCCTCGTTTTTATAAATTTTTCTAATGGCAAGGCATCTTATAATTCGATCATTCTACTAATTACTCCCTTCTGTAAGATACATATTTCTTTGCAGGGTGGTATGCATCTCAAGGATGGTTTGATCCCTTTTATGAATAGAGAAGCAGGAACTGAAATCAAGCAGAATCAGGGCATCCAGGTTTGGTACATTTCTGGGCTTTGAAGACCATCAAGGTTCTTGGCAAAAAGAATTCTACCCATGCGGGAGCCTGGCATCACAGGCCCATTGGGTCTGCAGACCCTCCTCCCTAAGAGATGAACCAGTCTAGTCTCCTTACCATGAAGTCCCATGTCCCTGGCCCCCTACCTCACCTCTGATACCCCAGCCCCCCTCAGAGCATGTTTATTTTTGCCTCCCTGCTCTTCTGCTCTTCCTCACAGTTGTGGGCTTAAACAACCGAAATGCATTCTCTCACAGTTCAGGAGGTCAGAAGTCTAAAATCAAGGTATCATCCAAGCTGGTTCCTTCTGGAGGTTCTCAGAGAGAATCTGTTCCAAGCCTCCCTCCTAGGTAGGTGGCGCTCTCGGCAATTCTTGGCCTTTTTGACTCAGAGCTGCATCACTCCGCTCTCTACCTCCATCTTCTCATTGCTCTCTTGTCTATGCCCCTTCTCTTCTAAGGATTTATCATTGGATTTAGGGCCCACCCTGAGTCCAGGATGGTCTCACCTGAAGATCCTTAACCAATGACATCTGTGAAAACCCTATTTCCAAGAAAGGTCATGTTCTGAGGCTATGGGAAGACACAAATTTGGGGAGGAAACTACTCAAATCACCACAGATGGCTAGTAGCTTCTCTCTCCATCAGTCCATTTTTTCCACCAAGTGTCAATCATCCCATCTTTTATAATTCTTCCAGGTCCCTCGTGTCAATCTTTAGAAAACATTTCCTTAGTCTGTACTCAGCAATTCAGCCAAACAACTAACTCCCATGCCCTGTTCACTCACTAAGCCCCACAGATGGACTATTGAGAGACAGATGGAGAGTCCCAAAATGAATGAAATTCCCAATAACTGCAGTTGGAGTGGCTGGCCTCAGGAGAGAGAAAGTTCTCCATCCACCTTCAAAATGTTCTGGCAGAGGGACCTATCTGGAAAAACTTAGGGGATATTGTGGGTCTGGATGGGAGATGGAAGGAGGTGGTTTGAAAGAGTTTTTTTTTTTGCATGAAAGTGAAGACTGTACCCAAACCCTTCACATAGTCCTGGGCACTGAAAAAGCACCAAGCGTGTATTGCTCCATGGAGGCTGCTCCTTTATATCTCAGCTGTCCTCTTTTCCGTGAATGCCTGGGCTCCTGCACAGCAAACAATGGAAAAGGTGTGCATTCACAGCGATCTGTAGAGCACTGCCTTGGCATACCACACTATGGAATATAATCTGACACTCTTCTAGGCCTCTCTCTTCTTTGAAGGCAAGAAGGTACGACAAACCCAGATGGATCCCATAGCAGGAGATACCTAAATCACCTACTCAATGATTACGTGGACTGAGAAAGAGATTCGGTGTCATCAGGATTTCTATACAAACAGTTGGAGGGTCCCTTGAGAAAACCTAAGAGATCTGGCATCTATTTTTGCAGCTGCCCAACCCATGAAGAAAAGGAAAGAAGCCAGAGGAGTCTCCTCCACAGAGCCGAGGGCAGGCTGTCTGTTCACGCTGCACCCAGACAAAGCACACCCACCAGGTGGGTGATTTACCAGCTGTGGGAGGCCCGAGAAGCTCTTAAGCTACAGGTGGATGCCTGTAAAGCCACCCTCCCAGGAGCACAGACCTCAGGTCTCGCTTTGCTACTAATCACTGTAAGCAGCCGGAGCCTCAACCCCAACCTGGGTGGCCCTCAGCCACTCCTGAAGCCTTGTCACATGCCTGGTGATCTCAGGCGGGCCTCACATAAACCCTGTCAAGTAAGCAGAACAGATGTTGTTGTTATTCCCACTTTACAGATGAGGAAACTCTGCTGGAGCTGTCGATGGCTGCTCAGGGCCACCCAGGGAGCGAGTGTCCCAGTTTCTAGCCCAGTGCTCCTTCTATAGACCAGACAGGCACCCCCACACGCTCTGTGCTACCCACAGGCACTTGTCTATCTTACCATAAGTGGTAACAAACAACAGGGAATGTCTCTTCCCCCTGGGCCCTGAGCTCCCTTGTTTTAAGTGTTTTTATTATTTCAATAAACAAAAGATAGAGAGAGACAGTATCTCCAACAGGGATCCCAATGCCACAATCCACCCTCAGCCTTCATCCTCAATTAGCAACCCGATGATTATGTGGACTGGGAAAGGGATCTCGGACCACTGCATGTCCAGCACACTCAAGGAGGTCTCAAGGCCTGAACCAGGAACCTTCTCCTGTGGGTCAGCATTGCAGAGTACCATGCTTTACCACAGTGCCACGGTCTGCCTCCTTCCCACCCCAGGTTTCCTTTTTGGACATAAGGAGAGCCTGACTCACTAAAATCCCATGCTCTTCTGTTCAATCAGCCTACCCCCGCCTGCTTGACAGCTCAGAAGTGGAGGGGGCATGGCCCTGGCAAGGGCAGGCAAAGTTTGTGGCTAGGCTGGGCCTTCCCAAGACCAGTGAAGCATGTCTTTTGGGATACAGTAGGAGAAGCTGCCCATTCTGTACTTTTCCAGGCATGAGAAAGGAAAGAGAAAGCAGAGCTGATCTGCACTCTGGGCCCAACACTCACAGGAACTGCTTTCTCCACCTGCCCTGCAGAGGGCCTCAGAGCTGCACTCCTTTCCACTAAATGTCTGGGCATGTGGTTGGATAACTTCGGAGCAGAAGGGAGCAAGGTGCAATCCCTGGTCTGAAGCCCGAGGTCAGTGGGACACAAGTCAATGACCCTTAGGTCAGGACCTCCATGGGAGGTGGTAGAGATGCTTTTTGGTGGTGTCCCTGGCCGGATGCACCCACACCACACTAAGCCAATCATTGCAGATCCAACTCGGCTATAAGAACCAGAACCCTGGAGGTGGCACTGGTAGGCGGAGAGTACAGGGCAAGGCAGGCAGGGCCAGTGTGGCCCAGCCCACTCCTCCAGGAACGTCCCTATTCTGAGGAGCCCCAGGCCTGACCTTCCAGCAGGACCACACACAGCAGCTATGGCTTCTTGTCACCAGCTCAGTTCTGTTTCCATCCCCCTCTCCTGTAGAACCCGCATACTCAGGGACACCTTGACCAACGCCAGACAACCACCTTAGGGGCTCTTTGGCATCTGGGGTCAGGAGTGAAGAGCCAGGAGAGGGTGCACGGGCAGTCTGCAAGCTGTGCAGTCAGGCTGCCTCCAGCCTGCAGGCCAGCGTTTGGTTCCCATGACACTCTTCCTGGCAGTGTTAATAACTAACCATGTCCCAGACAGGTGCTGGCGGCCTCGCCTTAGCAGTTCTTGTTCAGGGTTGGAAGTGAGTCATTTCCCTTGTGTAGTTGCCTGCAGACTGAGTCACCAGAGGCCGACCCTTCACAGCAGCCCTCACACGCTGGCCAACTACCGTTCATACCTTAGACCTATCGCCCAGGTCAGCTGGGCCCTGGGGAGCTGACCCTCACGATTTAGGACAAACAGCATCCCTGCAATGACCCAGTCCCTGTCTTCTCCCCTAACCCCTACTCTTACACTGCGACTGCAGGTTCACTGCTCTAAGGGATCTCAGGCAAGCTGAGAAAGACAGAGCCCAGTGAGTAGTCACTCTGAGGCCAGTTAGGTCCACCTCACCTTTGACTTTCACCCTAAACATGGTTCATGCCTCCCTAACCCCCCGTTTGGAAACCTAAAGACTAAAAGTGGAAAGATCCAGAATGAATGAGCCAAAGGACAAAATGTGACGCAATACATCAGCTTCATCACTCCTGGGAAGGACAGAGGCTGGAGGCGGGTAAACTGAGACTCGTGGCTGTGCGCAGGCCTTCCTACTTCGCATGTTAGGCTGAGGAGCAAGACTGGTCCGTGAGGTCAAGGGGCGCAGGTGGCCCTGATGGGAGGGCAGGATGCCTCAGTGGAGGTATCAAACGTCATCTGAGAAAAGAAACTCAAAGATATTTTCAGATAATCCTTCTCTCTCTCTCTCTCTCTCTCTCTCTCTCTCTCTCTCTCTCTCCCTTATCCTTCCACAGCAGAGAGAGACAGAGAAAGGGAAAGGGAGAAATCACCCCTCGGCAAAGAGGGACACACCACAATCCCTTCTCCTCCATTATCCACTTGGGATTTGGGGCACACACGCACACGGGTCTGGTGTGATTCTCAATCTGCCAGGTCCAGGATTCAAACCATGAAGTTAGCCATGTGGGATCTGGCACCTTAACCTCCCTGCCATCTGCTGGCCTTTTTCTCACTTTTAAATGATCACGCTTATCATTTTCTAAAAAAATAAATTAAAAATAACGTGAGGGAGAAAAAGAAGCATGTAAATAAAAACAAGATTTAAAGAAAAAAAACTCTCCCCCAAATAATTTGGGGCTTTACTTTTTTTTGACTCCTTAGAAAGTCCCTCTTGTGACCTGGTTTCTAAAACAGACAATCAACACAGATGACGTCAGCCAGGATGGCAGTGGTGTCTCAACGCCAGAGGCTCCCGGCAGGTACGGAACTGACAGGTTGAGAAAAGATGACATTATTTCTTTCCTGAGACAATGAAAACCAAGGAAAAGGGTGACAGGGGAGGCTGAGCCCTGGGTGTGGCGGGAACCCGACACCTGCCAGCCTGCCAGCGTTGGCCTTTTGGGTGAACCCCGATTGTCTGGGTGGGACGACACTGCTCTGTGCTGTGAGCTTCAGTGACTTCCCTGTCTCTCAGGTATCACAGCCAGACTCAGCCCCAGGGCTCGGGAAGCTGAGCTGCGGCTGTCTCCCCTCCCAGGAGCCCCCGGACTTTCCAAACTGCATTTGGAAGGCTGCTTGCTGTGGCCATGGTGGTTTTCACTTGACCCCTGCAGGGGGAAGGGGCTTTCCCTGGTACACACATCTTGCACAGAGCAGTGACGAGAGCAGCCAGCCAGCTATGCCCATGGCACTGAGGGTCCAGGTGCCAGAGAACAGAGACTCCACCCCCAGAGCTAGCTGAAGAGACCCAGTGAGTCACCAGGTCTGCCCAGTGACCACGACATCCCAGGGTGAAGTGGGAGGCCTGGGGACAGAGCCCGCTACAGGGACACGAACCACAGTGACTCACAGCTGGATCCTGAGGGGAAGTTCCATCTGCCCATCCTCTGATGGCTCTGGTCCCAGTGAGCTCATCCGCACCACCAAAGCTCAGAACCGTGCCTTGTTCCTTCTCCCAGAGCGCCTGCTTTTCACTCAGTTACACTCATGGCAGAAACCATCACGTGAGCCGCGGGACCTCTCCCTGACACACCCCACACACACGCACGCACGCACACACAGCACCCAGACGGGACAGATCTGAGAAGAAAGCACATCCTCCTGGACAGCAGGGTTTTTGTTTCTTTTTTCTTTTCTTTTTTTTTTTTTTTCTTTTTTGGAGAGGTTTTTTCGCTATAGGGCGCATGCGCTCACCAGACAGACAGAGAGAGACATAGAGACAGAAAGCAAGAAATCACCCCCCAGGGGGATGGTCACGCCACAATCCCTTCTCCTCCATTCTCCTCTCGGGATCTTGGGCACGCACGCACACGCGCCCAGTGTGAGTTCTAAGCCACCGGGTCCGGGACGCGAACTGCGGTCGACTACGTGGGAGTCCAGTGACATAGCCATTACGCTAACTGCTGGTTCCCTTGGTTTTTTTTTTTTTTTTTTTTGGAGAGGTTTTCGCTATAGGGTGCGTGCGCTCGCTAGACAGACAGAGAGAGAGAGAGAGACAGAGAGACAGAAAGCAAGAAATCACCCCCCAGGGGAGATGGTCACGCTGCAATCCCTTCTCCTCCATTCTCCTCTTGGGATCTTGGGCACGCACGCACACGCGCCTGGCGTGAGTTTTAAGCCACCGGGTCCAGGACGCGAACCGCGGTCGACTACGTGGGAGTCCAGCGACATAGCCATTACGCTAACTGCTGGTCCCAACAGCAGGTTTTTCATCTGCAAATAGTTCTTCCCCCTGACAATCTCACGCAGGAGCCTCTAGGGTTCCAAGGCAGTGAGTTTGACAGTTCCTTGAAAGGAAGTGCATGAAACCAATGCAAGTCCACAGGATAATGCTAAGGGACTTCAAAACGTTGGTAGAAAGTAGAATTAAAGTATGAGTTTATTTCAGTGCAGAAAATAATTGAAATTCATGCACTGTTTTTCATAATATGCATTTCCAATGAGCCTCATTTTTTTTTAAGGAGATTTTTGTGTTAGGGTACATGTGCTCACTGGAGAGAGAGACAGAGACAGTAATGGTGAGAAGGAAAGTGAGCAATCACTTCCTAGGAGGGATGGCCATGCTGCAATCTCTTCTCCCATCCTCCTCCTGGGATCTTGGGCATACATGCACATGTGCCCAGCATGATTTTTAAGCCACCAGGTCCAGGACTCAAACCATAGTCGGCCATGCGGGAGTCCAGCAATGTAACTGCTATACCATCTGCTGCCTAGCCCCCACACACACGCTGAGTAGCCTTTTTCAAAGTTTATTTATGTATTTCTCCCACAAATGAGAGACAGAGAGAGAAAGAGAAAACACCCCTACCTTGTTCTGAGGCCATGATCTACCCATCTTCATCCACCCCCGGATTCTGGGTGCACACATGCCCAGCATACCCAGGGAGGCCTTGGGATATGAACCCAGAACCATCCCATATGGGCCAGCCTTGCAGAGCATCATGTTTTGCCTCTGTACCACCCTCTGGCCCCTGCGTGAACTTTTTGAAGTCCCCTCAGACTACTGCTTATCATTACTGCTTATCACAACTGCTCTGGGAATCCAGCCATCAGGCTACCATTTTACTCCATCTCTCAGGGTCACTGGCCTGGAGGGTGGAGCATGCAAGACATCAAGTAGGAAAGTGTCCCCAGTGCCCAGTGCCCAAGAGCTTGTGGGAGTCGTTCAGAAACACATTCAGCCTTGGAGGAAACACACAGGTAAGAACTCCACTGATCCTATTTCCCTGTCCTTTCTCCGGAGTTTCCAATAAAGCATACTCCATTCTAAGGCTTCATTAGGTAGAAGGGAGTCTTTGCTCTTAGCCACCTCTTCCACCATGTGCAAAAGCAAAAGGGAAGTCTCTCCGAAATGGGAGCCAGGCACTTGTTGTTTCACAGGTTCAGTTTTCAGGTCACGTATGACCCCTGATCATTTGCTAACAACCACTGAGACCAGGCCCTCATGGAAGCATTCTTAGAAACACACTGTTTCCGACACACACCCTGGAGTTGCCTGGGCCTGCCCCACCCAATGGCCATTGAGGAAAGACAAAAGCAGGGCTGGCCAACCCCATTCATCCCTGCAGTTGACAAGTTGTACTTTCTTAGATGGAGAAAGAAGATGAGAAGAAGGTAAGGAAGCTGCAAGATAAAAGGAGAAGCCCCAGAGAGCTTCAGGAAAGCACAGAGGGTCTCAGGTAGTGACAGCTACCCATGGCACAACGTCACAGTTAGGTGTCCCTTGACACCTGCTCCCTCAATGCCTTACTCAATTGGGTCTGGAGATGGGGTCTTTGGTCTCTCTCCTATTTTTCCCACTCTCTTCATTTTTCCTTTTATTTTCATTCTTTGCTACTGGACCTATCAGTGTGATGTCTGGTGGCTCTCCAAGTGGCAGGGGGTGAGGGTGGGAATGACCTTCATGTTCAACCACAACCCCCATGTGTGAAGCTATCCTGACCAAGGCAGTCATAGCTGTTGGACATCATTCTTATTGTCATGCATGTGTGATGGAATGTCTCCGATCTGGACTTTCTGTCACCCTAGCCCTGCCACCCTATACCTCTGGGCTTCTCTATCAGCCCCTGCAAAGAGGTCTTGTTAACAGTAAGTTGGATGACAGCACACTGCACTTGAATGCTGGGGCCAGTAGGTAGAGAACTGGTTAAGACACTGGACTCCCATATGGCCAACCACGGTTTGAGTCCTGGACCTGGCAGCTTCAAAATCAAGCTGGGCACATGTGCATGTGTGCCCAAAATCGCAGGAGGAAAATGGAGGAGAAAAGACTGCAGTGCGGCCATTCCCCGGGGGGTGATTTTTCACTTTCCCTCTCTCTGGCTCTGTCTCTTTCCAGTGAGTACATGTACCCTTGGGGGGAAAAAAAGGGAAAGAAAAAGAAAAAGAAAAAGAAAGAGAAAGAGAAAGAGAAAGAGAAAAGAAAGAGAAAGAGAAAAGAAAGAAAAAAGGAGAAGGAGAAGGAGAAGGAGAAGGAGAAGGAGAAGGAGAAGGAGAAGGAGAAGGAGAAGGAGAAAAAGAAAAAGAAAAAGAAAAAGAAAAAGAAAAAGAAAAAGAAAAAGAAAAAGAAAAAGAAAAAGAAAAAGAAAAAGAAAAAGAAAGCGTGCTCTGTCCCAAATGTTCATCTTCAAGACATTCATGTGGCTCCCTCCTCACCTCCTTCAAGGTTGTGCCCAAAGGTCACCTCCTTTCTTTAGCAGTGCAACCTGCCCATACGAGCTGCTTTTCCTGTTGTGATTCCCATTTTGTCTCGCAACACTGTTACCTTCTTACATACAAAATAATTTGTTTATTTGGCATTTTTTACAACTTATTGCCTGTCTTCCCCCCTGAAAAGGGAAGCTCCATGGATGCAGGACAGCACCTGTCCCAGCAAATAGAAGACAACCAATAAATACCTGCTTGATAGATGGACAAATGGATGGATGAGCAAAGAAGAGAGTCATGCCATCCAGCTGGGGGTGAGGGGAGGTACATCCCATGGAACTAACCACTGACAGTCACCTGAGAGGAAAGGCAGGGGTGCTGCTTTCAGAAAGGCAGTGCCCACGATGTACCTGGAAATCCCCTTGGAGTCACTCATCAACCACCCATAGCCCCTGCACGACCTCCAGTCCCCCAACCCCAGACAGTGGCTAGAGAATAACTGTCAACAGCCACCTCTTCTTCCAGAACCATGTGCCCACCTGAGGCCCCACCATCGTCTGAGCATCTAGTCTGTGATCACAGGACCCTAGGACAGCAGCAAAAGTTGGACAGTGTTGAAAGTGATGCCAAGTGACAGAAATGAACCTCCTCCTATCCCTGCCCATTCTCAAGACACCAGGAGGGAAGGCAGAGCCAGGGTTTCAGGAGGAGCCCCAAAGGTGAACTGGTGGGCCAGGTGAAGGAGCGGCCCTCCTCAGTCCATGGGCCCACATTTGTGGGGTTTTAAGAAGCGCCCAGGTGGTGCCATGGGAGGGGATGTGGGGAACACAAGGCAGGGCACAGAAAACATTCAATCTTGAGGGTGGGACACAAGGTGAGGTTGGCTAAAAGGCCCAAATGTGACTTGGAAAGAGATGAGAAATCAGATGGAGTGTCCAGGGAGACTAAAATGGGACAGCCATGATAGGCTTTTGAAAATCAGAAAGTGTCATGTCAAAAGTGCCGGGTTTAGGAAAGAAGTTTAGAGAAGACACACAAAGGATTACTTTAAGGAAGGAAGACTGTACAAAGGTTGACGTCCCTTCTGAGAATCTGGCTTATCCAGGGGAAGCCAAGATTGGAGAGGTGGCTGGGAGAAGGCGGGAGGACAGACGTGCAAGGGACTGTGGAGTAATTCTCAGGACTGATAACTCTACTGGACGTGGGAGTTAAAAGCTCTGGCCATCTTCCTTTTACCTGATGGGGGTGGAGTAAAAGGAAGATAAACAAGGAACAGATAGGGCATCGATTATGATCTAAACTCTTTCTTTTAAGAGAGATTGTTGCTATAGGGCACATGCACGCACCAGAGAGACAGAAAGTGAGAAATCATCCCCTTGGGGGATGGCCATACCACAACCCCTTCTCCATTCTCCTCTCGGGATATTTGGGCATACACATACAAGCACCCAGCATGAGTTTTAAGCCACCAGGTTTGGGATTCGAACTGCATTTGACTCCATGGGAGTCCAATGACACAACCATTACACCATCTGCTGGTCCTATGATCTAGACTCTTGATTGGCACAATTTCACTCAACTCTCAATCTCCTTAGAAGGCGAGGTATTAGCACCATCTTACAGATGAGGAAACTGATGCTGAGCAATCTGCCCAAGATCACACCCAGAGCCAGTAAGATTTAAAAAAAAAAAAAAAAAAAAAAAAAAAAAAAAACAGGAAAACATTGACATTATTATATGTGTAATGCGTCCCAGACTCTGTGCTAGGCACTTACTCACGTGCTTTCTCCTATCACATGACAACAAGAAAGAGATTAGAGGCTGAGCATCCCTAACCCAAAAATCTGAAGTCCTCCAGAATCTAAAACTCCCTGAGTGTCAACATGGCACTAAAAGTGGGATATTCCTGCCCTCATATGACAGGTCACAGTCAAAATACTACAATACAAAAATAGTGTGTAAAATTACCTGTAGGCTATGTTAGAAGGTGTAGATGAAACAGAAACAAAATGAGTGTTTTAACTTGGGTTCTATTTCTGAGGAGTCTGGGGTTATTATTTTTATGTAAATACTCCGAAATATTTTTAAAAATCTGAAATATGTCTTTTGGGTAAGAGATACTCAATCAGCATCCTTATTATACTGATTTTACAGACGTGGAAATCGAGGTTCAGAAAACGGGAGGTCATAGGCCCAAGATCCGAGTCTGGGAGAAAGTGTTGGATATTGCACTTGAACCCGGGCCATTCAGGTCCACACTTTTTACCACTGCACTAGATAATAGTGAGTAACAAATTTGCAACAAAATCTGTCCAGTTCCAACACTCTGGTTGGCATGGACAGCATTCCCTCTCCCAGGCTCTGCAGGAGACACAGAGACCATCTGTTGCCTCCAATCAAACATGGGCATGTTCTGAGCTTAGTCCCTTGCACTGAAACTTACAGCCAGGACCGCGACTGTGGATGGGGAGTTCAGACAGCTATGGGCAAATCCTACTCTTGCATCTGGGGACTGGACGCTTGCTCCACATCCTGCTCTAAGAGGATCAGACTTCAGCTGGCAACATTCCAGAAAGCTCTGATATCCTGTTTAATCCCATAGACGGTCTCTGCATTCCTGAAGGCCAACAGGTGCAACCCACCTGTTCCTCTCTCTCCCGGACTTGCAGGCTTTGACCACCTGCTCTAAGGCTCTCCCTGCACAGTACGAGACCTTGTGTCCTGCAGTGGACTCTGCATGGGAAGGGCGGGGACTGCAGCAGCTCATGCATGGACGCTGGACAGCTGGGACAATGTGCTAGCTCTCCAAATAGCAGTGGACCCCAGTGACAGTGCAGGCCTGGCTTAGAATTGTTGCTCTTCTCATCTCTAGAGTTTGCATCACATAACCTGCCTGATGCAGTTGAAAACGAGTAAACCTAAGCAAAGGTACTAGAACATGGTCTGGGCTGACTAATTGATGACCGTTTGTACTTACCAACCTGTGCCTCTGAGCCTTCTCCTAGGGCTAACTACAAGGTGACTGCCACTCTGGGCTGGTACGCAGGGACATTAGGGGTGGCTGGACAAGGGGGTGCCTGCCAAACAGGGAGTTAACTCCCCCCAAAGCAAGAAGGCCCACAGGGAAGCAGCAGTGCTGTGACTGACATGCATGACTCACGTTTTTTCTTTGCTTCTGTTTTCTCACCACATCAGCCAGAAACTTCTTATTTCGCCTAGAAAAAATAAGGGGAAAGTTACACCAGAAAAGAGCAAAATGAATCTCATCTTCCAGCTTAAGATGTGGAGGGAGGGTCCCTCATTGCCAGACAGCCACCCAAGGACACAGGAGTTTAACAGTTGCTTATATTTCAATACAGAAGAAAACTACATGAACTCAGAAAAACAGGGAGAAAGGTATGACGTATGTCCATCATGGACATGGCAAGCTGAATACTTCCAAAGAAAGACGGTTTGTTAAGACAATCAAATAGACCTGGAATAAACCAAGATGCAAATGGATATTACATCGGATAGTAGGTTTTTTCAAGTGATAACAAAACTCAAATTCACAATGGACCTTTACTACAAAACAGTCTATTGCCCTAGTGCTGAGCTGTTCTGTTTTTATTGGGTCTTTTATCCAAAGACTCCTATGATAAGATTTCTGAATTTTCTGAAGGTCTGACCATGCTATATGTTGAAATTCCTTAAAGGGGATAACGCACGAGGAGTATCTGGCTCCATGTCTGGTCCCTACAAAACAGGGAGTAAATAGTAGCTATTGAATTATTACTTATTAGGTCATTATTAATTATTCGTTCTGCCGTGGGTTTCTAGAGAGGCAGCCTGTCTCATACCACCCGTACGAGTCCTGAGCAAACACGCATGGACAGCAGCGTCATTGCTGCTATTGAACTAGACATTCAATCTTTAAACCTGACTTCGCTTCAATCCAATTCAGACACCAGGAAGAGTAGTATTTCAAAAGGTGTTTAAAGATAATAGCCTCATTCTAAGCTTCCCCATCATTAGGCTCAAAGAAATCACTCTAGACCCTTAGATTGGCAAATGAAAACAGAGAGAAGAAAGAAAAGAGGAAAAGGAATACCATCAGATCTGAAACAGAAAACTTGTAACCTTCGCACACAAGAGAAAGGATTGTTTGGGTGAACACCGCACACCATCACTCCAGGGCTCTCTGTGAAACTGAGGACAAGGCTAGGCTGGTGCGAGTAGCCAACCCCAAAAACCAATACCCTCCAGAGATCAGAAGGAAATGGGGGTCCTGCTGTGCTCCGGCACCCCGTCCCCCACTGCCAGTGAGGCAGGTTGACTGAGCCTTGCTCCCGCTGCCACACCCACAAACTTATCCCAGGACAAACTCAAATGCAACCAAGGCCTCGTGACTACAAGGTACAGAAACTTGGCAATTTCAGTCCCATCGAACCACCACGGACTATTTGGAACCTAACTGGCCCATCGGCAAATGCTAAAAAAACCATCAAAAGGGAGCCAGCAAAACCACACACACCCTGAAGTCCAGCTCGCATCTGGAACGGATTGCTGCCCCTACTTTATGCAACCCCCCCTTCACATACCCAACCCTTTTCCACTTTATTATTAGGTGGAAAGCATCCGATAAACTCATTCAAGCCAAAGCCCAGATGAGTGGAAACAGTTTCAGTGCTACCCCTCCAGGGGAGATCTGAATTCGAACACAAGTAAATCGGAACTCCTCCCCCTCCCCCCATGCAGTTTCAATTCAGCCAGTTTAGTGGCCAAGACTGAGCTGTGGCCCGCAAGAGGGATCATTAAGAGCTGGGGTGCTCAGACTCAGTTACTCCCTAAAATCATTGCTCTGTCCCTCAGGCAGCGAGAAGGTCATGCTGCAGTCTGACCCCACCCCCGGTGATATAGGGTGAGGCCTGGGCACTGGGAGAGAGACAGTCAGAGACAGAGACCCCCAACAGGGTCTTCATGCCATAATCTACTCCAGGATAACCAGCCCAGATCACAGACACCTGGTACATAAGGGGAGACCCCAAGAGGTGAACCTGTGATCCCATGTGGTCCAACACTGAGGAGTAGTTCATCACTGTGGTGCCACTGTCTAGCCAGAGAATCCACACTTCTAATACACTCCTGGAGGACTCTGACACTAGAGGCCCTTAGAAAACACTCGGGGGACCAGCAGATGGCATAATGGTTACGTAGCCAGACTCCCATGGAGTTGACCATGATTGAGTCCTGGACCCGGCGGCTTCAAACTCATGCCGGGCGCATGTGCGTGTGTGCACAAAATCCTGAGAGGAGCATGGAGGGGAAGGGATTACGGCATGGCCATCCCCCCGGGGGGTGATTTCTTGCTTTCTGTCTCTGTCTCTCCAGCAAGTGCATGCATCCTATAGCAAAAACACTCTCCCTTTAAACAAAGAGAAAACACTCGAAGCAGCAAGGGCTGAAGGGACCCCCCTCTTGCACCCTTCTTATGTGCACAGGAACTTCAAACTCACCCCACCTCCCTCCAGTCCGGGCTTTCCTCTCTGCAGTGGAAACCACCACTGCTCCGGTAGGCCCCAGAGATGTGCCCAGCTGACTTCAGGAGGGTCAGTTGGGTAAAAGACATGACTCACATCCCAAGGAACCCACCCCCTCCCTCTCTCCCGTGATCCAGTTCTAGGCAATCTGACCTCCATCCTGAAATGCACCTCCAAGGACCACAGCATTAAACACAGCGGTCTGTTTCTGCTCTGCTCCTTGAAATGAGTAGGGCTCTCTTTCCTGTTGGTCTTGTGCATTGGCATGGTGACCAGGGCCCCCCAGGGAGCCTGCTTGGCCCACAGATCAGGCCTCTGCCCTGGGACACTAACAGCATCAGTGCTGCCCTTACTGTCCTCACTGTGGAGGGTGGCGGTTGGGACGGCAGTGGACAGCACTCCCTCGGAGGGAGGCAGGCTAACAGCAGCACACCACACCCGACACCAGGCCTCTGAGAGAGGCCACAGACTGCAACCAGCTACCCACAATCTGCCCCCAAGGTCCCGCCCTCCCTCTGCAACCTCACCCCCACCCCAGCTGGTTCCTCCTGACATCCTGGGGGATACCTTGAGCCAGACACCACCTAGTGGTTCCCAGGCCAACCTCTTGGGCAGCTCAAACGCCTGCAACTAAGATGGGAGGTCGGCTCCTCCTAGATACCTTTGACAGAGGAACCAAGAAACAAAAGCCCCAGCAGGGAGGGCTGTGAGAGACCACAGCCTGAAAACTCCAGTCCCAGCAACCCGCACCCCTCTCCAAATGTCCACAGAAACAGGAAGACTTGCAGCAGCAGGAGGCACACCCTGCTGGGACCAGGTTGTGGAGGAAGAATTTGGATGCAGAATTTCAACAGGTTTTAAGCTCAAGCCCCCTCTTTGGCCAGAAATAGTTGCAGTTTGGGGCAATCCTTGAATCTTCTGAGCCAAAACCAGAGGGGACTGTCTTCTACAGAACAAGCCACGTAGCTCTCAGGAGAGGAGGAAGCCAAACCATTGGGCCCCATTACCTCTAGGAACCTACCCAGGCCTGACATGACCCCTGGGGCCCCGGTTCACTCAGGGGTCCACAAATGAGAACCAACAGAATGACTATAATATTAATATCCAGGTAACAGCAGGTCCAGTCTGGATTCTATGTGCCTTTTTAGCAATATCATCACAAAACGTAACTCTTCATTTGGGGAGAACCAGAGGGTGGAGTCACAGTAAAACATGACACTCTGTGATCCTGACCCACATGGCGAGGTTCCAGGTTCACATCCCGAGACCACCCTGAGTATGCCGGGCAGATATGTGCTCCTAGTCCAGGCCGGCTGCAGGTGGGAGTAGATTTGGGGGTGCTGTGTTGTGAGTACTATCTTTCTGACTCTGTCTGTCACTCATGGAAGAAATCAGTAAATGAAAACTTTAAATTTTCATTTTTAAATTGTATTTCTTTTTACAAAGAGGGGGCCCATGCAGACCAAAGTAGCTATGTTTGCAAATACCCTGTGTTGACCCTGGATTTACCCACATTCTTTTTTTTTTTTTTTTTAATCCATTTATCTTTTTTTTTTTTTTTTAATTTATTTATTTATTTATTTCTGTATATACTTTCAATCATATTGTTTGGCTTACAATGAGACCATTTCGATATGTGAACATTTCTCCCCAGACCCGTTGATCGAAATATCTTCAACAGATAACACCACACCTCCCCATCCCGTCAATGCTCTACCTCTGTATCCCTTCGCCAAATGTCTTTCGTTGGGCCCCACTCCTCCACATACACCTCATCTGACATTCACACCCATCTCTTGTGTTTGTTCAACTGTTAGTCAATCAGTTTCAGACATAGAATGCAGACAAATGGTATATGTTAGCCTTCCTTGAGAGCTTTCAGGAAGATGCCCACTCCAGCCAGGGGAGTCATCCCAGCTGCTTCTCACTGGTTTGCCCTCTTCACTCTGGGCTCTGTCGAGAGCTTTTCTGTCCCACTCCAGGCAAGTTCACCCAAGGCCCCTGTCCCCTGGGCCTGTTTCGAACCAGCCAGCAGCTCCAGCAGCCACCACCCGACCGAGGGGTGCAGTCTGGCAGGGCCAAGCGGCAACTCATGAATCCAAACACACATACTCAGCCCCCTGCAGCATAAACACCAAGCACACATCACACCCAGGCCTATAAAAGATAATTATACAATCTGATCTGGCAAATTGGTACGGCAGCACTGTCTAATTCTCACAGTGAATTCGAGGGTTGGATCAGCAGGAAAAATTAACCTGGATCTTTATTGGGATTTGCCTCCAGGTCAGGATTAGAGTTTATTTATCTCTTCTGTTTCCCTGCTGAGGGAGGGCAGAACGACCCTCTGCCCCACCAAGCTGCCCTACAATCATTCCCACGCACTGCCCACCCCCAGCTAGCAGCCACTAAAGCCCCGACCAGGAATATACAAGCGCAGATCATTTTTCACAAGAAAGGAACATTCGGGCATCCCAAGTCAGGGGATTCACGAGCTGAGGAGGTTAACTGCTACAAGATAAACAACGGAGCTGACATTCTCAGGCAGCGGCTAAACTCCTAGTTATCCTGGCCCAACTCTGGGAAACGCTCACGTCCGTTTCTCCAACACACTTTTCTCTCCCTCTCTCTTTTTCTCTCTCACTTTTAAGTCTTTTAAGAGGAGATGGTTATCAATGGGAGTTGGGGCCCAACAC
The DNA here is from genome assembly GCA_026018925.1 of Tupaia tana. Classification (NCBI taxonomy): domain Eukaryota; kingdom Metazoa; phylum Chordata; class Mammalia; order Scandentia; family Tupaiidae; genus Tupaia; species Tupaia tana. The sequence continues at coordinate 62,879,542 of JAKSZU010000011.1, forward strand.
CTTAGCACATTAGATAGCGGGATCAACAAAACTGTCATCATGACACCAGGACAAGTTGACACCAAGCGAGGATTAGCCTTTGTCTAACAAAAACAAACATCGTGGCAGGCCAGAGAGCTTTCTCCTCTTTCTTTTTGTACTTTCCTGGGGGTTCTCCCTGGGGGAGATAATTCCTGAACTCCTAAATCAGCCCTGCAACGATGGCATGCCCAGAGATTGAAAGGCCCTCCCAGTCAATCATCAGTCGAGCAGTGTTTGGTACTCACTCCACGCTGGGCTACAGAAAACGGAGACCTACCAGAGGAATGAGGCGATGAGGTGTACAGAGGCCGAGGCGACCTCCCCCCCATGTCAGACGCAAATGATTTACGCATGATTGATATCGTTTTAATTATTAAATTCCAATGTGTCTCTTAATGAGACTGTCCTGGCTCAGCCAACAGTGAGAGGAGAACATACAGAGTGCAGTATGCAGCGCTGTGCTCTTCGATCAAAGAGACATCCACTTCGGATTAGGGCTCACTGTGTGCGGCCAGCTAGGAACACACATGTGGGGACACGTTGGGGTGCGCGTGTGTGTGTGTACCTATATTTTTTTCAAAGATGATGACTTTATGGGGAGGGAAGTTTGAACAAACTGCCTTGGACTTAAAGCAATGGAAAGGTTGTTTTCTTGCACCTGGTCCATGAAGAGTCTGGGTGACCCAGTTAGAAGCCTTGGAAAGGAGTCTGGAACGTGCAAGCATATTGTCGGCTGGACGGAGATCGTGCACAGTTCTAGCCAAGTCACAAACTTGGATTCCAGAATGGTTGAGACAGGTGTACGTTTGTTGGGAGGCGCTAACCACCCTTTCTGTGCTGACCAGATGGGGAGGTCTTGGAAGGAGGGAGGCAGCAAGGAACAGCCCCCCCCCCCCGGTTCTGAACAGTGAGTGCAGTGACACAAGCTTTGCTCTGCAGAGCTGCCCACTCCAGGTGTGAAAAGTGGGCATGAAGACAGGCGAGAGAATGCCCCAGAGCTGGTGAACATGTGGTAGGCACGGGAAGAAATTCTCCACATGCTGCTGAATGATCAAGATCACATCGCACGTGCCTGGGTTCTCAAGGCAGAAAGTCTAAGGCTACAATCATTAACTTGATCAGTAACCAGTGGTGTCACTTAGGCCCCTTCTGGGTGGCCATTTTCTTAACTGAATAACGTGGAGAACAACAGTCACTTCTCCGTGCCCCTTGTAAGCTCTCCATGATCAGAACTGTTACATCTATTTGAGGATATAAAGTAGGATTATGCATGTTTCTATATGGTCTTAAATTAAACGATGCATTCAATTACTTTGCAGATTTCATAGACCAGAGTAAATAATCAATAAATGTTAGCTGTTGCTATTACGGTTTAAAAAATTACAGAATTGTTGAGGCCAGCAGGTGGCGTGGTAGTTAAGGCACTGGATTCCACATGGCTAACTGTATGGTTCGAGTCCCAGACCCGGCAGCTTGAAAAACACATGCTGGGTGCATGTGTGTGCATGCCCAGAATCCCAAGAGGAAAATGGAAGAGAAGGGATTGTGGCATAGCCATCTCCTATGGGGGAGGTGATTTCTTACTTTCTCTCTCTGTCTCTCTCTCTTTGGTGAACACAAGCATCCTATGGTAAACAATCATTTTTTGTTTGTTTGTTTAAGAGAGATTTTTGCTATAGGGCACATGCGCTCGCTGGAGAGACAGAGAGGGACCGAGAGACAGAAAGTGAGAAATCACACACCCCTGGGGGAATGGCCATGCCACAGTTTCTTCTCCATCCTCCTCTTATGCACCCCCAGAATGAGTTTAAGCTGCCAGGTCCGGGACTCAAACCACAATCGATTACTTGACAGTCCAGCAATGTAGCCATTACACCACCTGCTGGTCCTCCCAAAAAACCTTTTAAAGACAAATAGAGGGGACCAGCAGTTAGCGTAATGACTATGTCGCTGGACTCCCACGTAGTCGACCGAGGTTCGTGTCCCAGACTCGGTAGCTTAAACTCACACCAGGCACGTGAGCGTGCGTGCCCAAGATCCCGAGAGGAGAATGGAGGAGAAGGGATCACGGCATGGCCATCCCCCCTGGGGGATGATTTCTCGCTTTCTGTCTCTCTGTCACTCTCTGTGTGTCTGGCAAGCGCACGCGCACTGTAGCAAAAACTTCTCAAAAAAAAAAAGGACAAATAGAAAATTGCATAGGTTACAAAAACAAATGTGGGGCTGGACAGCGACACAGCAGTGAAACATGATGCTCTGTAAGGCTGACCCACATGGGACAGCTTGAGTTCGTGTCTGGAGACCTCCCTGAGAATGTTGGCACACACGTGCTCATGATCGAGGGCTCCTGAGGCTGCGGGGGGGTTTGTGGTCGTGAGGTCCTGCTGTGAGTGCCTATCTCTCCAGCTCTCTTTCTCTGTCTGTCTCGCTCATGGAAGAAATAAATAAACAAACTTTAGCAATGTGGAAGGAGAAAGCAAAAGGTTAACACTGTCCTCCTAGTAAGTGTATTTACTAGTGGTTTGAGCCCTTGTTTTTGCACGTCTAAAGTGAAGACGCATTATTTGGTAAAGGAAAAAAAATGCTGTCATATTTAAAAGTAACACAAATAAAATGGACATTTATTGAACTAGAAATAAAATTGTAAATGTACTTTTCAAAAAACAATCAAAAAGAAGTAGCCAGATTGCCTTTAACTCAGGAGAGGTTTGAACATCAAAGACAGAGTGCTGCCAGCAGGACCCAAAGTTGGGGTTCAGGGGGAGACCTGCAAGGGCCGCCAGGATGACTCAGAGCCAGACACACCCAGTGAGCAAGTGCCGCAGGGTGACCTCAGAGGCAGTGGTCGACATGTAGACAGCAGGCAGCACTTTCCACTGAAGGGTACAGTCAACATTGAACCGCGAACTCGACCAAGAGTCCCAACACAGCTGACAGGCTGCGGGCCACAAGGTGGGACCAACCTGCTCTGTGGCATTTTCCAAATACCTGTGCCATTAGAGATGGAGGGCGCTGAGGACACTGGTGTGAGGGGCAGGGCTGACAGCCCAGGCACTTCCTGGCTGGAAGTGACAAGCAAGCCCCACAGACACTGCCCACATAGGACACATCTGAAAAAAGGGGCCTGCTACTGCGAGTGAGCCTGGAAAAGAAGGAATAGATTGAGCCCGAGACCCAGAATCCTTGGAACCCTTCTGCCAACAATTCATGCCTCCCAGTGGACACGTGGGTGATGGTAAAAGGCGGATGTCCTTCAGGTACTGAGGCCCTGGAAGCCTCCTCACCTCTGCCTCGGCAACTCCTCTTCCTGGGGCCAGCACAAAGAGGGACCCAAGCCTCCGCCCGTCTGATTCCTGGCCTTTCCCCAACTCCCTGAAGATGCCTGAACCTCTGCTCCCAACCTCTTCCTAAGCCCCAGTTTACCAGCTGCCAACAGGGCAGGCTGGTGACTGATTCCCGCAGGAATCTCAAATTCACCACATCCCAGCAGAATATCTTATATCTCCTCAACTAAGCTCCCCTTGGGAGCTCCCATTTCAGTGAATTGAACTTGACTGTCTGGGTTACCCAGGCAGGAAGGCATGGTTTTTTTTCCCCCTATAAAGTATTATTTATTTTAATTAATGAACTTATAATTTGCTATAGGATACGTGCACTCACCCAGGGGCGGGGGGGAGGGAAGAAAGTGAGAAAGCAAGCTGCCAGGCTGCCAGGTCCACGACTCACACTGCAGTTGGCCACACAGGAGTCTAGCACCTTAACCACCATGTCACTTGCTGTCCAGGAAGCCATCTGTTAAAAGAGGGTTAACTACAACATCCAGTCCCTTGTGCTGCTACTGTTCTCAGCTCTCTCTCTTCTCATATCCCCGAGGCCAGGATAATGGCTCAGCTCTGAGGTGTTCCCGTGATAATGACGCCAGTTGTTGAGGGTCTACTATGGCTACTGTGCTTCATGTCCTCAACAATCCTCTCTTGTATCACTTCTTGCCTTGTTCATTATCCTTCCACTCAGCAGCTGTATTTCCACACTAGAAAGTTCCAAGCTTTTGAGTGCCTCAGGGCCTTTGCACTTGCTATTTCCTTAGCCTGAACCATGTGGCTTAACTTGGAAAGTCTCCACTCAGAATGCACTTTCTCAGAGAGGCCCTCCATGGCAACTGGATTACACACCCACTTGTTACGGCTTGGATAATGGTTTGTCCCCCAGAGGTTCACATTTTGGAATATGGTCTTCATGGACAGTAATTAGATGCCCTCCATCTAATTACTTGACTGTATGGTAAAGTGTTCAGTGGAAAGTCCATCCCTTCGTGGGGGTCCCAGGGTGGGGTCCTTGGGTGTGATAAAGCATTAGAGTGGGGCCGCCATGATGGAGTTCCAGTGGGAACATAAGAAGAGGAAGAGAGGCAGACAGAAACCACACAGATATAGGCCAGAGCGAGAAACTCATGGACATACACCATGCTCTGCTCTGTTAAAAACGCTGCCTTTTTATACTCCATGGAATACTCATTAGCCATAAAAAATAAAATAAAATAAAATAAATAATAAAAAAAAAAGATCTTGGCATTTGATACAAAGTGGACGAACATGGAAGATTTGTTGCTGAGTAAAGCAAATCAGGCTATGACAGAGAGACATTGTATGTCTTCACTTAACATATACCGACTGTCCGCACTCTATGGTAGAGACTGAAAGACTGGAGGACATAAAAGCATTGAAAATTGTTACGGACACTAGGGACAAAGTAGAAGGAGAGTGGGAGAGGGGAAGAGTGTAACATTTGTGGGACACAGATATGGCTTATTACCTGTTGATGATAGCATGTATAGTATTCTCAAATGGGCTGGACTGAGGTGTATATCATGCTGGGTAAAGTCTCTTCACAATATAAATGATGTAGAGTGACTGAATGTATAAATAAAAATAATAATAGAAGGAATAAATAATAAATAATTCCTTAAAAATAAGAAATTGATTGATTAATTGATTTAAAAGCTGTCTTTTGCCATTTGGTGATGCCTTTGGACTTGCCAGATACCAGAATTATGAGTTTTGCAAATAAACCTTTGTTTTCCTTATAAATCACTCAGTCTCAGGTAATTCTGTTAGCAATGCAAAAACGGACAAGGACAACCACCCAAACAGTACAACCCTGTGTTCTTCACTGCATTCAGTCTAATCTGAAATTATCGAATTGTAGAATTCTGTATTTCATTTCAGTCTTTGGTGTCTCTGCCCCTGAGACTGTAAGAACCTCGAGTACAGAGAGCTGTTTTGTTCTTCACTGGTATAATCAGCACCTGAAACAGGCCCTTTTATGGTTGAACATATGAATGAGTATTTATATCTCTACGTGAATGAGAAGCAATTGGGGCACAGAAAGATTTAAATCTTGCTCAAGGTCTCATGGCTAGAAAACAGTTGAGTCAAAATTTGCACCAAAGTCCTCCAACCCCAGGGATGAAGCTGAGAGTGACCGTCCCCTCTTGTGATAATCCCTCTTTGGGTTCCTTAACTTCAGACTCGCCTACTGCAGTCCAGTCTCAGTTGATGGTTCTCAAATACCAACTAGCTCTGCCGAACTCTGCTCCATGGCTATCAACGTGTCCCTACTGCCTTCAATGTACAGACCAAACCTGGCCCCTGAAGTGGGAAGCCCCTCTAACCTCTCCTCTTCTCTTTGCAGCCTTGTTGGTAAGCATTCTCTGCAGGCATCTTACCTCATCTTTGCCCCTCATACCAAAGCTCACTGTCCTCTACAACTTACACCTCCTTCCCTGTTCTGTCTCTTTCCAACACCTTCCCTCTCCCACCTCCCACAAGAAGCCACCTGATTTTCCAGCCATTAGCGAAGGCTCATCCTTAAGCCACAGTACCCACTGCCTGCACCCCCATTTGGCACCAAATGCAAGACTATGGGGGTTGAATGGGGAGTTATCTATCATCTCTTTCCCAAAAGATCTTAAATCCTTTAAGGTAGGCAATACATGCCTCACGTGTCTGAGTGCCTGGCCCAGCGTACACATCATTAATAAGAGTAGCTACAACTGGCCCAGCCCTGTTAGCACAGGCAATGGACCCTACTGTATGGAGCCATATGAGAAGGCCCAAGGTTCAGATCTCAGGTCAACCTGAACATGCTGGGCATACTTGTGGGTTCACCATGATTTTGGCTGGCTGGAAGTCTAGGGAGGCAACATGGTGAGACCCTGTTGAGGAGAGTCCTTCACCTCAAGAAAGAAAGCAAGAAATTAAAAAAAAAAAAAAAAAAAAAAAAAGTAGCCACAGTTAACTGAGAGCATGGTAAGCACCCCACTGTATGGCCTGGGGTACTCTGTACACGTGTGAGGCTGGCCTCCACAACCACACAGCCTCTCAAGACTGCAACACCAGAAGTGCTGGACTGGCTGCTCCCTGCTATTCTCCTGTCCTTTGTCAAGTCTTTCTAATCCACCTCCATCTGCAGCTGAAAACATTGGTCCAACTCTCAGTTCTTTCCTGGATCGTCCCTGAGCAGGGTCTCTAACTTGGGCTGAAAGACAGAGCCCTATCTACTGTGCATTACAAAAATAATAATAAAAATAAAAGTTTACATGCCCATCAGGCTTTCTCTCTTGAAATCACATCTTTGCCCTCCGGGATACCCAGCGAGTATGGTGTCCTTAACCATCAGCAAAACAGAGGCCGTGCGTCCCCAGGCAGGGACCATGATGTCACTGTGGTCGAGCACCGCTCCCAGCCGGCTGAAGACTGAACCGCAGAGGTGTCCTAGGCCCAGGTCCACCGCCTTCATGCCAAGCCTTAGCCCCTGTGTCTTAGTTTTACCATGTTTAAATGGAAAATAAAATGCTCAACTCAAAAACACTTTTCCAATGATATTTTAAGGAAAAATGAGATCACAGAAAATCAGGGAGGTAAGTTTAAATGGTGTGACCCTAGGCAACATTTTTTTTTTCAAAGAACCCACGGAGGGCCTTGTTCACCAGATTGAGGGGGGGGGTACATTTGGGGAGACTTTAAACCCTAGAGACCACCTGGGCAGCAGCACTTATGTTAACACAAGATTCTTAAGATGCTAAGAAACCCACACGCTCCCTGCAAACAGCATCAGGCTCTCTGGTTCCCGTGCTCAAACAGACCCTGAGGTCGCTTAGGTTTGCAAAAGCCCGATGGCCCCCTTGCCAGCCAGGTCAACATCTGCCTCTGCCAGAGATACCAAATGTTTCCTTAACCCACCCCAAGCCCAGCTCACTGAGCTATGAATAGTTATTAACATTAACTTGCAGCATTAATTAAAAAACGTTCAGCCAGGCAAATTCTCATACTTTTAAAAAGTCATTTGGGTAATCGCCTTTCCATGCCGCAAACTTTCCAAACGACTGACAGGTTGACATTTCACAATGTTGTTTGTTTTAATCAAGAAGGGGGTAGAAGGCAGTGTGGGTCCCCAGTTCATTTTTCAGGTGCCGTGATTTATTGATTGGCAAATTCCCACTTAATAGCTGTACAGCATGGCTTGGGGAGAAGGTCACGCCTACTGCCTGGGTTGGTGTCTGGGCTGGTGAAGAGGGAAGTGGCCTCAGGACCATGCCCCACTGCTCCTCCCACCCTCATCCCATCTCCCAATCCCAACCCAGCGTCACTGGGCCACAATGAATGGCTGTTTCAGCCCCACTCTGGGGGGAAGGGGGTGTCACCATCCCTGCCAGACACAGGTGACTTCTCCTGCCAATACCCAGTATGATGGTGCTGGTTCAGCCAACATGGGAGTTAGGGAGCAGCTGGACTAAACTCTTAATGCTCACAAACTTATTTCATTAAAGCAATGAAATTCAGAACCAAACCAGATCTCCTCCACCACTGACAAGCCTTGGACAGAGGCTGAATCTCAGTATGCCTCAGTTTCCTCATCTGCCAAAAATGTGCATAGTAGTAGTACCTATCCCTAAGGTTGTTTGGGGGTTAAATCAATGAATACTTGTAAAAGCTCTCAAAACAGCGTCCTATAGTATACGTAGGGGTTCTGGGGCACACAGTTAGAAAGCCACTGCTCAGTCGGAGGACTCAGCAAACTCTACTTCCCATGAGGCTCATGAGCCTTCCACATTGCAACCTCTTATATGGAATGACAATTAAGCTCTCCTAGAAAGGCAGGGCCTCAGGCTCCCTCTCCCAGTACTGCTCCACTCTGGGGACCTAAGAAGGCAGATGACAGATGGCCAGCCAGGCGCAGGCCTGAGGTTTGTGTGGAGACTCACCCTCTCCACCCAGGGCACCATCAAGACCACACTGCAAGCAACTAGCCTAATGGACACAGACAGCAGTGACCACACAGCCCTCAAAGAGGAACGAGTTTTCTTAAAGGAAAAAAAAAAAAAAAAAGAATCTCAAGACCTTCAACCAACTTTATAATAACAAGAGACCAAATGTACGCAAGGAAAGACTTCGATCTAAAATTAGCTGAACGCCATGACAGCACTTCGGTGCTGAGCAACTCCTTCATGGCAAGAATTAGACCAGCACAGAAATACGAAGGTAAGAAAGCAGTTCCTAGACTTCCCAAAGTCAAAAACCTAGTAGGAAAGATGATATCAAAACATCGCATCTCATGTTTTGTGATCCATATTTGTCTTGGAGCCTTTGTGCTGCTATAACCAAATACCTGGAATTGGATCATTTATAAAGAATGGAGATCTATTTATTGCAGTTCTATTGTCTGGGAAGGCCAAACACAAGGGCCCAATACTTGGCCAGAGTGTTCCTGCTATGTGGCCCCATGACAGAAGGCAGAAGGACAAGAAGGCAGATGAGAGAGAGAGAACTTGAGAGAATGTGTGCAAAAGCTGAACTTATTTTTTTTAAGTTTTGCTATAGGGCGTGTACCCATTCCAGAGAGAGAGAGACAGAAAGTGAAAGTGACAGGGAAAGTGAGAAATCACCCCCTGGGGGAATGGCCATGCCATTATCCCTTCTCCTCCATTCTCATTCTCAGGATTTTGGACCCGCACACGTTTTCCAAGCTTCTGGATTCAGGACTCGAACCGCACAGTTGGCTACGTGGGATCCAGCTACCTTAACCACCACACCACATGGCTGGTCCTCGAACATATGTTTATAGCAAACCTACTCCCACAAACCCACTCCCAGTGATTAACCTCATTGATACATTTATGAGAGCAGAGCCCTCATGGCCTAATAACTTCTTAAAGGTCCCACTTCTCAACGCTGCTGTACTGGGGGTTTCAGTCTTCCATGTGAGCTGTGGGGGACACAAACCACAGCACTATTATAAAGAATTTTATATACATACATGTATATGTGTGCGTGTTACAGTATATACACACATAGACACTGATTTATATGTGCACGGTGAGGCTGGAGCAGAAGGTGGCTGCCACCTCCCTGGCTTGGCAGGTTTAAGGGTTTCTGGGCTGGTGAGGAGGAAATGGCTATAGGGTCATTTGCCGAGGGTTACCTCAGTTTAGTGAAAGAAGGCTGGTGGGCATGTCTGCGAAGGAGTGGCAACTCCAACACTTTTCAGCCATGCAGTCTAGGGCACCGAGGCTTTCATGACTTCTCAGGGCACGCGTACCCCCAGGTAGGCAGGCAGTCAGTGATTGATTGATTGCCGAGAAGAGTAAAGGCCAGGGCCAGCTCTGTGGTAATTGGTTAAGGGAGCCAGATCCCACGTGGCTGACTGAGCGGTGGTTTGCATTCCAGACCCGGAGACTTCAAAAACACCCTGGGTGTGTGTGCATACATACCCCCACTCCCCACAGGATAGAGGAATGGAGGAGAAGGGATTGCGGTGTGGCCACACCCCACAGGGGCTGCTTTCTTATCCTCTCTCTGAAATGAATGCATGTGCCATCGGGGGAAATAAAAAGGGACGTGAGAAAGCCAGGCAGGGGTAGTGTCCGAACGAGGTCGAAGGGAAGTGCCTGGCTGTGCTTCAAGTCAGACAAGCAAGCGAGAGGACCTCACGGGAGTCTGGGGACAGCAGGGGCCCCGACCTGTATGTGAGGGCTTTATCATCTCCATCGGCAAAATCTGGACCACTCTTCTTTGTCCTTCCTGTCTCCCTGGGATGGGAGACACCTGAAACCAAGTTTGGTGGCGGAAAGGTGGGTGGAGTTTTGTGATTTTGGAAGATAGCCCAGCCGGGAGCTACAGGATGGTTATTTGATTTCGGAGGCCACATGTGGGCAATAGAGCTTCTCTGGGTTTATCAGAAAATCCTAAAGAGAACTTACTTAACTGAGACCAAGAATGTGCAGCTATTTAAAAATATGGAACTGAAATCCTAAAGTCCCATAATATGACGCCTTCTTTTCCTGGCGAGGCTGATTTGAAAGCCCCATGCTGAGACCTGATTGGAAAGCTGTTTAACTTGGCACTCCTGAGCCTGCGGCCACCCTGGAGTGCACAGCAACGGCCCCTCTCAGGACCCAAGCCTGGCTCCTCAACAATGCGACACCACTGGCTTCTGGGCCGTGTTTGGAGGGTGATTTTTCAGAAGCGGTTGCTTAAACTGAGAGTCGAAGGTAAGACAATCCTGAGAGTCTCCGGATCACATTCTGGCTCCTGACTTAGACACAGGAGCCGTGGGGATGCAGGCCGCACACCCAGCAGCCCCATCAACACACACGATCCTCCTGGGGGGAAGGCAAGCCTCCTGCTGAAACGCTCAGAGGCTAAACACATGGCCAGCTCGCTCTCCTGGGGCATCTGTTCCCACACCATGGCCCACGTGTAAAGCACGGAATAAACATGTGCCTTGTCTCCCAGAGCTTAGAGCTGAATGCAGAAACGACACAGCCAGACTCCACAGCACACACCACCCATGTATATCTGTAAGCTATAATCAGAACTTCACCAAGATGTGAGCAAACAAAGCTTTATCAACTTATGCACATGAAGGGTCAAGTTCATCATCTGTGAGGAGACTGGTAAGCCAATCGCTTTAGGAGTTTGCAGTGGGAAGTGGGGAGAATTTCAAATAAAGGTGGCAGTGATACAAGCTTAGCCCTATTGGTTTCCAATATCACTTCCTATACGTCCCTCTCCTTCCTGCCGGCCACTCAGAGCTCCCACATCTTTGCCTACAGTTTTTGCAGCTTCTGTAAGTTCCTAGCTAGGATTTTATTATGAGAAAGTATGACCCTTCCTTACTGTCCCCACCATGGTGGACACCCCTTGAAGTCACGTCAAAATCAACTACTCTTTGCCTATTATTGGGTAAATGTAAAACATTTCAGAGTGTGGGAACCGGCAGTTAGCGTAATGGCTATGTCGCTGGACTCCCACGTAGTCGACCGGGGTTCGCGTCTCGGACCCGGTGGCTTACAACTCACGCCGGGCGCGTGTGCGTGCGTGCCCAAGATCCCGAGAGGAGAATGGAGGAGAAGGGATTGCGGCGTGACCATCCCCCCTGGGGGGTGATTTCTCGCTTTCTGTCTCTCTGTCTCTCTCTGTCTGTCCGGCGAGCGCACGCGCCCTATAGCAAAAACCTCTCCAAAAAAAAAAAAAAAAAAAGAAAAAAAAAATTTCAGAGTGTTACCTCAAGAAACACCACTTTTGGGCCAGCTGGTGGTATGGGAGTTAAGGCGGCTGGATCCCACGTGTCAGACTTCATGGTTGAATGCCAGATATGGCAGCTTGAAAAACATACCAGGCACCTGTGCGTGATGCCCAAAATGTGAATAGGAGAATGAAGAAGGAATTGCTGCATGGCCATTCCTGCTGGGGGATGCTTTTTTCATTTCCTCCTCTCTCTCTGTCTCTCTGTCTCTAGTGAGTACATACACCTTGTAGCAATTTTTTTTAAAAAAAAGGACAAAGAGAAATCCCACTTCCCCAGTCTTCCCTTGTTTAGTATCAGAATTGAGATTATTCTACTGTCTTGTATGTAGGAAGATGTGAAGGGATCCAATTCTGCCACCGTCAAATTCCTAACAGGAAAAAAGTTCACATTGCATGGTCAAGGGATGGTTGAGCGAACTAGGGGCTGTAACTTCCACCACTAGACTGCTTAGGAGCCTCAGAAGTTAAAGAGGATAATATCTTCCAACCCTTCCTTGGCATGAGCAATAGCTATTGAACTAAAGCCCTTTGCAGAAAAATAGAATTCTCAATTAGGTAGAAGAGGCATTATGAAGCAAAAGAAAAAATGGAAGACCAAGAACCAAGGAGCCTTTGTCTAGGGCATGGTTCTCAACCGTGGCGCTAGAGACATTTGGGCCAGTTCATTCCTTGTAGCAGAAGCCATCCTGAGCACTGTAGGATGTTTATCACATCCCAGCCCTACCCACTAGATGCCTGTAGCATCCTCAGTTTTAATGACCCAAAATGTCCCTCACCACTGCCAAATGTCCCCTGGAGGAAGAGAAGCAAAATTACTCTTGGTTGAGAACCCCTGGTCTAGAATTCCCTCTGCCACTAATTAGCAATGGGGCTGGAGGCTCGTCAAGAGCCTTAGATGTCTCATCTGTCAAATGAGGACATAGACAAGACTGGTGTTTCCAAAAATAGCCCTGGCGTATCACCAGAGTACCTGAGAGAACTGTTGGCCATATTCAGGCCTGCATTAAATCACACTGAGTCACACCAAAACAGTTTCCTCTTCTCTAGCCTCTTTCGAGTCTGATCACAGCAGGAAGAACATCTCCATTTGGTGCTATTAAGACATGATCATGTGATGAGCCTTGTAGGTGACAGGGACCACCTTTCACATCACCAATGGTGCGAAAATACAGGGATTCATCATATGCTCACACCAAGTCAGAGCCAGTACGCTGAGAATATGCCAAGAAGTCAGGGACTGCAACTCCACCTTGTTAGTTAAGAAACATGGCCTACAATCGCTCGTTTCTGTACTGCCAACCACCAATGAACAGAACTCACGACTCGGCTCACAATTTTTTTCCACCTAAAATAAATACGCTATAATCCTGCAGCACTGGTCACACTGTAAGTTTGAAAGATCAATAATCATAATTCATGTTAAATGGCAATTCTTCTCCCTCCTTCTCTGAAAACAGCCAAGTGTAACCCAGAGCCAAAAGGAATACAGAAACCTGGAAGGTACAATTGCCCAATGGCAGCTGGGGTCCAATGCCATCCATCCCACCCCCAGCGCCCATCTGAGGTATTACTGCAAATCTCACTGGGCATCGACCTGCCTCAGGTGCCATTCTGGGAACTGGGCCTTTATACAGCCTGTGTCCCAGGCAGGGACACAGGTCATAAACAAATAAACCCAAATACTTGATTATAAATCATGATCTTTCTGGAAAGAAGAATGTTATGAGGATGGGAAGAGGGTTACAGTGACAGCAAGGACCCCTCTAAGGAAGTGACACTCAGCTGACACCTGAGGGACGAGGCAAAGTCAGTCATGTGAACTAGCACAGGGTGCTGCCTCCGAGCTGTGCACCTGCCTAGCTGTGTCCCAGCTCCAAGGCCACAGCAGAGTGGAAATTTTGAGAACGATCTGAAAAAAAGTAACTAGACTTAGGAAAACACAAGACCCATGAGAATACAGACAGAGAACACTCGTTCTCACCGACTGCAGACATGGCTTCAAGGTAGGGTAGGAAACGCAGAGAACCCTCGAGAACATTCCTTGTTCTCATGCCTGCTATTGAGCTGAGCAGCACAGCCACTTGTTTTGAGGGAATGAAGCAGACTCAGGAGATGTTGCCTTCACTGATACTCTTCCATCTCCCCAGGGCACCTTCTCCTCTCATGCCCCACTGCATCCTGGGAGAGCATTGCTGAGGGTCTCCAGCAAACCCCGTCAATACATCATCACTGTAAGTGTGAAGCTTGGTGAAAATTTTGAAAAATCAAAAGAAGGCTTCCTGATTCCTTGCCCCAAGTTGGGCTAACCTCCCCAAAGCAGGCCTGGAAAATCCCTAGGCTGCCAGGGCACCAAGGCTCAAAGTCCTCCTCCTCCCTGCCCCACCCATCCATGGAAAAGTACTGGTCTCTCCGGGATTGGGTTTCTTCTTAGGGTCCCTCCTAGGGACACATCTGTGTTCCTCTGTCACAGCCCGCAGGGAAATCTCACTGCACTGGGTTTAGCCCCAACCTCTTCCTTGGTTCCGCACCCTTGGACAACTCTGCCCAAAGAACCAGGCGGACGAGTGTGGCCAGGAGCCAGGAAAAAAGCCCTGAAAAGCAGTGAGCTCCTCAGATCTGATGGCTCGCAGCCTGCCTGGGATGGCGCCCACTGCAGAAAACAGAACATGGAGATCGGGGGCAGGAGCCCTACTCCCACCCAGCCCACATGACAGCCCAGGCCATGTCTCAGGGAATACTCAGCGGGTTTGAAAGGGTGCTTCCCAAACAGATGGCTAGCTTGGCATGGGCAGGCAGAGGTGGGTGGACACTAGGACCCTCCTACTTCTTTTCATAGGACAACACACCTGACTGGCCAGGGCACACCTGGACACTGGGGCAGGCCAAGTCTTCCAACAGTTGCTCACTGTTCCCCGAGTGGAGAGGCCTGGCAGCCACGCTCCTTGCAGACAGGGGGTTTTTCTCTTTGGTGGGCCACGCCTTCCCCAGGCACATACTCCCTCCGTCCAAGTGTTTCGTCCAAGCCCCAGGCTCTGACCACAAAAAGTGCCCTTTTCTTTGACAGACTCGCTTCAGACGTGAGGTCCCAGTGAGCCAACCTGCTCACGGCAAGGACATCCCCGGTGCATTTCTCTCCAGTTTGAGGGCCTGAGGCTGGCACCTGAACAGCACACCCTGCCCATCCTGGGACCTTCCAGAGGTGCCCCTGGCTCCTGCTCTGTTTATTGCAGCAGAGCAGCAGCCTAAAAGAGCCCTTGGCTTGTTCGGGTGCTCCTGTCAGACCCAAAGCAAACAGCAAACCCTGGTAAAAGTCCAATTCCTGGACACAAGGTTTCAGGCCTCAGTCCATTCAATATTGCTGCTGCTGCCCCACTGTCTCCATAAAAATACAAAAAGTAATGGTGACACCTTCCTCCCATGGAGAGAGGAGACTACAGACTCCCTGAAAATGCTTTGCTGTGCTCTTGGGGGGTCCTGCCCCAGCTAAGGGCTGGATGGGACATTCTCAATAAGAGTTTAGACAATTTCTTATTAAAAAAAAAAAAAAATGGGGGGAGGTCACACAAAACCTGGTTGTGAAAGGAAAAGAAAATGCCAGCCCTGTATGTCAGACGTCAGATTTATGACCGTTTCTTAAGCCTCAAGGACGTCACAGGCGTTGGCCCACCCACTGCACGGCCCCAAATGTAAACACAGCCATGGGCTCTGCCCCTATCGGCTCTGCGGCCCTCCACTTCTGAGCAGGCCTTGTTTCCCTTCCTTGGTCTCCGGTGGGTTAAAAAGATGCCCGGGTGTATATATATGGAGAGTACATCACGGAGCGCTCCGGGCTCACCCTCCAAGACAAACACAGCCTGCTCACACCGCCACCGTCTGCAGGGAGGCCGCAGCTGTTAATAAACATGGTTGGGGTTTACCGTGTGCCCATTGGTTTCTCCATCCATTTTATATTCGACAAGTCAGAAGCTCATTTTCTTTCCACCTTCCCTTAACGTACAAACTCAGTAAACTGTTGTAAGGCTTGGCAATAAATTTATGAATTTTGGCCTCCAGACGTGGCTGGAAATAAAAGTAAACACAGGGCGTGAGCCACTGCGTTTCAGGTTTATACCCTGTGAGGCTGAGTCTGCAAAAACCAGGCCTGAGAGAGACTCATTTGCCCTTTGCAATGAGACACCAGGAGTCAGTTTTCCCTAAGATGGGGATGCTATTTGCCACAGGAAAGAAATGTCAAGGTCCCCTGGAAAATTTAGGGTGAGGTTGGAGAACAGAGATTTGGACCCCTCTCCACAGTGCCATTCATAACCCAACTTTCCTCTGGCCAAGTGGGTCACAACGCATTCCCAACGACTCTGACTAGGACAGCCCTCAGATCAGAAAGAACGGAAAGAAATCCTATCACAAGATCTACTTTACCATTTACACAGAAAGAGGAAACAGGGAGATGTTCGGCAAAGAAAGCAAAGGGTCAAGTGTAAACTGATAGGTCTACTCCAAACAGGAACCAATACGTTTATTTGATTTTGTAGGTCAAAAGACTTGTGGGGCTTGAGGGCCTTTCCAATCAGAAGCCCAGCTTACCTATCCATAATGAGAAGCAGGATAGAAAAGAACATGTCCATGGGGGAAATGTAATGTGGTATAAACTGGCATATATGACTTCTCTTTAGAAGAAAAGAAACTGAGCTCTAGGCATTGTATTTGACTGAAGTAGAATACCGCATGTCTTTCTGAAGTATGTTTGCTTTAGCAAACTAATAAGACAAAAATTCACAAATCAAAAGTATTCTTGGTACTTTTCCAGAGGGTAAGAAGCCCTCTAGAAATAACTTCTTAGCAAGTGGGAAAATGACAGACTGGACCTATGTCATAACATGGGGACAGTGGTCTTTTCTATCTATCTTTGGTCACTTACAAGAGGTTAATAATCTTTCTGCATATTGTCAAGTACCTACATCTGTATGAAAATCGGGTCAGGCCAACCACTGGAGATCGTTGATTTGGAGAGATTATTATATGTTTGGGACTTACATGAAAAGAAAATAATTTGAGTTTTACATGTGTGGATATAATGTCTCAGTTTTGGTTTTGTTTTTCAGTAGAACATTAAGGAGTACATTAAGGCTTTGAGCCTCTGGATAAAAAAATCACAGAATTATCAAATTCTACCCTTGGAAAAATTCATGAAAAATCAACTCTAACTTTGATGTAAATAGGGACCACAAGCCATGGGGCTGGATGGCTCAGCTTGTAGACCTGAATTGTGATTTTATGTTTTATGAATTACATGATGAGACATAAAGACTGCAAGATTTTAAAATTTTACATAACAATCTGGATTTATTAATACTCTTGCAGAATGAGAAGATCTAATAACCCCACATCTATATTCCTACATAGCAGCAAGTAGCTAACACTGAGGAACTGCTGCCTCTTGTAGGCAGAGCATGTGCTCTCCAGGATCCCATACTCCATACTATGTCGAAGCATTGGCCTTATTCACTCACCTTCCTGACCTCTGCAGGCATTCGAGTTTATAGTTCCTGGCAAAAAAATGATCTCCACTGGATGATTCTCAAAAGAGGCTCACAGATAAGAAGGAATTTCACATTGATCATTGGCATTCTTAGATTTCCTGGTAAAAACCAGTAGAATTTTTAGTGCTATGACATCTCAAAGTTCCCAACCGTAAAACTATTTGAGTGAATGTGCTTCAGACCTTTGCATTATAGATGTTACTTAATACAGCATGAAAGGATCCAAGAAAGCATCCGAGAGACGCATCTCCTCCTCTCCTCACATTTAAGACACTATCAAACGTGGGCTATAAAACACCGCATAGCAACATTTTAGTCAGTGACAAACCACACATACATAGTGGTCCCAAGATGGATTATATAGACTTTACCATATAGCCTAGGTATGTAGTAGGCTATGCCATCTAGTTTGTGTAAGTAGAATATTATGCAATGACACAATCACCTAACGATGCATTTCCCAGAATATATTTCCATTGTCAAAGAACACGTGACTGTCCTAATATATTCTCAAGAGACAAGTTTTTCAAGAGACTTAGAATAGAGTACATGTGTGTTTCTGTATAAGGACATAGGAACGGGTTTGAAGGAGCTCCCACGAACCCAATCTGGGACAATTCGAGCACCAAAATAATTAAGTGAAGTAGTTACATATAAACTACTATATATAGTAGTTATATACAAATCATTTCCATGCATATAAGCCATTGAATAATTTGAAATTCATGAATCCACATGAATAATAGTAGTCATCCTTTAGTGTCCATGGGGGTAGGTTCTAGGACCCAGGGACACCAAAATACAGACACTCAACTTTCCTATATAACCTTTACACATCATCCTTCATACTTTTAATCATTGCTTTAATATTTAAAGCAATGTGGGACCAGCAGTTAGCATAATGGCTATGTCGCTGGACTCCCACGTAGTCGACCGCGGTTCGAGTCCCAGACCCGGCGGCTTAAACTCACGCCGGGCGCGTGTGCGTGCGTGCCCAAGATCCCGAGAGGAGAATGGAGGAGAAGGGATTGCGGCGTGGCCATCCGCCCTGGGGGGGGTGATTTCCTGCTTTCTATCTCTCTGTCTCTCTCTGTCTGTCTGGCGAGCGCACGCGCCCTATGGCAAAAACCTCTCCAAAAAAAAATATATATATATTTAAAGCAATGTAAATGGTAGGTAAATATTGGGTCACTGGAAAAGTCATGATGCATTTTTGCATAGAAACAGTATATCATGACTTTTCCGATGACCCAATAGTGGTTAGCCTTTGTTGTCTAAGGAATAGTGATGACAAAATTCCATACATGTTTAGGTGTAACCACTGCAGGCCCAACTCCATAGTCCATGACAATAACAAGGTATTTTCAATCTGTGACTGGTCACAGCAGTAGATGTGCCCCACAGGTACAGGGGTGACAGTGTATATAAATAAACAGGGAGAAAGGAGGTTATCACTAACGGCAGAATGCCAAGGGTCAGATAGTACCCGTTGGAGGAAGACTGAAGTTGGAATGTCATGCACCATCATCACAGTGAAGACTGAGTCAAGCAAGAATCACCCCTGGATGCTGAATCTAAGATAACATGCAGGCGAAGAGCTTCACATGAGGGGAAGCTGTCTCCCCACAGATTGCTTATTAGTTGCAAAGAAGAAAAAGCATATTGATTTTACAGTGGAGAATCAGGTACCACCTTACTGGGGTGATAAGAATTAAGACCACCGATCTGAGACAGACAGATACTGGGTATCTCTAGATGTGCCATGCTGAAAAAGATACCACAGTATTCCAGCCAAGCTTATATAACCTTAATCCAATCCCAAGGCAACTTCAAACACAAAAGGGAAACTTTTCCATTAAGAAAAGATAGGTGGTGGGGAGGAGGCGGTATTCCTAAAACATGTCCATCTCATAAAAACAAAGCAAGTCTATGGAAATGTTTCAGGTTAAAGGAGGCTAAAGAGTTTTTCTGGACTAATATTCAGCGTATTCATGCTGGGAAAATTCATTTTGTGTGCTGTAAAGATGTACAGCGATTGAATGTAAAAAATTAAGAAAACAAAAGTGAAATTTAAAAAAAAAAGGTGAAATGAAAACAAACAAACAAAAAAGAGCTTGACAACTCAGTCCAATAGCTGACTCCTGCCTGGATTCTGTGCTACAGGGACATAATACCGTAAGGGACATTATGAGATAAACTGACAAACTGGAACATGGATGGAGATTAGATAAGAGTATCTATAGTAGTGATGTAAATTTACAAAGACGATACCTGACTGCAGTTATAGAAAAGGACAACCTACTTCTTAGGAAATGCACATGGATGTACTTAGGGGTAAAGGCACATGGTATATGTAACTTACCCCAAATGGTTCAGTAAAAAAATTACAGAGGAAGATAGAAAATGACAAAGCCAGTGGGGTGAAATGTTAACAACAGGTGAATCTGGGTAACAGAAGAGGAGTGTTCTCTGTGTGTGTGTGTGTGTGTGTGTGTGTGTGTGTTATCAGATTTTAAATTATCTCCAAACTAAAAGTTAAAAACTATATGTATATGTGCACACGTATGTTTAAACGCAAGACCACACAGAACATACATTAAGTCTGAGCCTGTGGGACAAGCCCCCCAGTGGAGAGGAGTGAACACCATGACCTGGAGAAGCCAGGAAGGTCAAACATGGGTCTTAAAGAAGGTGCAGCTCTTAGCGTTCAAGGGTCTGAGATTTCCAGACAAGGTACTGACAGGAGCCGAGATCAAGTGACTGGAACCTAAGTGCCTGCTGGGGGAAAACTGCCCAGAATGGACCATATATGCCGAAAGGAACTGAATTCTAAGGCTGAGAGTCTGTGAGCCTGTGGAGGAGACCGAGAGGACAGCCTGTGGAGGAGACCTTACCTCCAGGGTAAAGCCTAGTGTAAAGCTGAAGACTTTCAGCAGGAGGTGACATAGCTAAAAGGTACATCACCTTCCAGTGTGTGACAGGCCATCGGGAACTGCTTCAGAAGTCTGAGTGATCATCACCAAAGGTCAGTGGCAAATTTCTGGGAGACCACAAAATTCCCAACAGGGCCCACAAGACCACAGGCACACTCAGCATTGTTGGAAGGCTGAGTCTGTACTGCCTTACACACACATGTTATAGTATTCCAAACGGTTACTAGATACAATATTAGTTACTAGTCAGTCAACAGGAGTCAAAAATGTCCTACGAGGTGGGTCTTCAACATTTTAAAGGATGAGGCGCTCTGGGAATCGGGTAGTGAGTGCCATGGAGAACAGGAAGAAAGAAGGACGGGGGACAAAAGCTAGTGCACACATGGGATGGCAATGCTGTCAGTTTGCTGATGACATGCTTATTAAAGATGGCAGAGGGTAATGCACTCCCAGAGAATGTGCATGTGCAGGTAAGAGAACACAGCCCTTGTTCTTCTACTTATATATTTTTTATCGCTGGTGAGTGTGTGTGCATGTACGTGTGAGAGAGAAAACACCCCAGATGGGGTATGGTCACATATCAATTCTTTTTCCTTCATTACTCTATCCTGTCAGGACTTTGGGCACACACACACACACACACACACACACACACACACCACCCTTGGTGTGCTTTTCAGACTGCCAAGGTCAGGATTTGAACCACGGTTGGCCGCATAGGCATAGCTCTCTATGCATAGCACTTAACCACTGCACTACAGGGCTGGCCCTTAAAAAGCCAATATTACAGGCCAGCCCCACAGCCTAGTGGTGAAGGGAGTCAGCTCCCACATGGTTGACCATAGTTCAAATCTCAGTCCTGGTGGTTTAAAAAACATGCCAAGCATATGTATGTGTGTTCCCTAAATCCCAACAGGATGGAGAAATGGAGAAAGGACTGCAACATGACCACGCCCCATTGGGGAGGTGCTTTTTCCCTCTTTTGTCTCCTCCTGGTGAATGTATGCACCCTCTGAACATTTTTTTTTTAAAGCCCATGTTACAGGTAGCATCTGCATCAGAGAAGCAAGCTGAGTGAGGGCCAAGGTACAGAAATACACCTGAAATGTAGCACTCTTTTATCCTAATGATATCTTACAAACCTGGAGCAGGATATGGCCTGGGAGCAAGGACTTCAAGGACTCCCTGCGGACTTGGGCACAGGGGACTATACCGAGCTATAGAAATCTCGAAGGTGTGATACAAGTTTAGAAGTGGTTTTTATGAAGGGCGTGGTCAAAACCTGGCAGGGGTAGAACTTAGAGACCAAAAGCTGATCCCGGCTTAGAGCTGAGGTGGGGTATGCAGCTGTCTGTGGGTGGTCAGCAGGAACATCAGGAGAAGAACATCCCGGGAAGAAGGATACAGAAAGGCAAGGAGATCTGAAGTGGTTTGGAAGGAACCAAACCACAGAGCTGTAAAAGCTGGAGTCCAATTTCCAAGAGGAAGGAATAAGTGAGCTGTTAACATCAGATAGAGAACTCACAGAAATCCCTACCTCTCTGTATAAGGAAGGAACATATGAAGTAGCAGTGTCCGAGACAAGTTTTAAGTTAAGAAAGGCTCTACACAAGGAGACTTTGAAAACTTTGTGGGAAGACAGAATTAAAATACAAGTTTATTTTAGTGCAAAAAATTGTACAATCCATGCGTAGTTTTTTTAATAATATGTATTTTCCAGGAACTCTTTGGGGACCCCTCCTACATGTTTGCAGACAGCTAGTGAAGGGAATGAATGAAAGAGAAGCAGCAGCAATTCACACCCATTTCTCGGATTGCACTAACTTGGGGGGTGGGGGCTCAGCTGGGGAGAGAATCCCGGATGTAGGCAGGGATTAAGCAACAACTTCCTGAGAGGCCAGAGAGGAGGGGAAGTGGACAACTTCAATGTCAGACATGAGCTGGAACGGGTCAAGGCGAGGAGGAGGCACAAAGAGGGCTGTGTTTCTGAGTTATCTCATCTTTACTAGAGGACTTCACAAAGCTCGTGGAAAATGGGATTAAATTACGAGTTGATTCTGGTACAAAACATGTTGAAATCTCTGCATAGTTTTTTCATACCGCACGTGTTCCGTGAACTTTCTGAAGACCCCTTGCATTTGTGATTTGGAGAGGGAGGGGGTGAAAGGGACTAAGGGAAAATAAACACAGAAGCAGCAGGGCAGGGAGGTGCGGAGAGCCCGAGCCCAGTGGAGAAGGGCAGCAGAGCACCGACCCACCACCACAGAACTGTTTTTATTCCAGCAGAGCCCCCTCCTTGCCTCGACCCCATTCTCTCTGAGTATCATTTACCTGCATTGAGTTAGAAACCATGGTAACTTGGAAGCCTGAAGCAATGATTGAAATGTCAGGAGGATACCATGCCCCAGTGGGGCCATACTCTGTTTTCTGGGGAACTGGATCCCTTTGTAACAAAGGACTAGATGATAGGCAGGCCCCTGCTGGCTGTTCTAACAACCGGATTTGACCTTTAGAGGACAAACGAGCTGCCTGCTGCTGTGGCTAGGCAGGGGACCAGGGACAGGTGAGGCCCAGGTTCCCAGCATCACGCCAGCTCTGGGGGCTCTGGGCTAGGAAGCCGTCCTGAGCTCACTCTCATGGGGCTTTGCTCACATAGTCCTCTGCACATCCCACAGGTAACAGGTGATGAAGGTCATCTACAGAGGCAGGGGACTGGGCATGGCTCTACTTCTGTGCTTGGGGCTTACTGAGTGGGTAAATGTTCTGTATACTTTGCCCCATCCATTCCGGGAGCTTCATAACCCACCGCTGCACCCTGTGGTAGAAAAGATCCCATAGAAGCGTGCTGGGGACTGAATGTTTGGGCCCACACCCCAACACACAAATTCAGATGTCAAAACCCTAATTTTTGTTGTGATGGTATTTGAAGATGAAGCCTTTCGAGGGTGATTAAATCATGGGGGATGGAACCTCCATGATGGGATTAGTGCCTTTATAAGAGACATGAGAGGCCCAGGCAGTGGTACCACCATAACAGAACTGGACCCACATGGGAAAGATCCTGGGTTCACGTCCCAGGACCTCCATGAACATGCTGGGTACACACATGCCTGTGATCTGGGCTGACTGAGACCGGGAGTGGATTGAGACATGAGGACCCTGGTGGGGATGCCTCTCTCTCCCCACCAAAAAAGTAAATAAATAAACTTGAAAAAAGAAAAAAGAGGAGCCAGTGGGATCACTTATGCCTGTGTACTGTGTACTTATGCCTATGGCAGATGACATAATAGTTATGTCATTGGACTCCCATAGAGTTGACCATGGTTCAAGTCCTGGACCCGGGGCACATGTGCATGTGTGACCAGAATCTCGAGAATGGAGAAGGGATCATGGCATGGCCATCCACCCTGGGGGAAGACTTCTCACTTTCTGTCTGTCTGTCTCTCTGGTGAGCACACACACCCTATAGCAAATAGCAAATATCTTTCTCTAAAAAGTAAACAAAAAAGAGGAGCTAGAGCTTGCTTCTTGTCTCTCCCTCCTCCCTCACCCTCATTCCAGCTTTGTAAGATGAGAAGTCAGCCATCTATAAACCAAGAAGTGAACCTTCACCAAGAACCCAACCTGCTGACACTGATCTTGCACTTCCCAGTCTCCAGAACTGTGAGAAATAAATAAATATGGCCTATGCCACCCAAGCTATAAATGACATTTAGAAGCCCAAGCTAAGACAAAAGGCTTTCAGCAAATGCACATCTATGAGCTGGGGGTGTCCACTCTTTTGAGGGTCTCTGTGTCACACAAATTTCATCCAAGTTTACCTGGTGCTGCCAGAAACCAAAGCATACGCTCACTTCTATTCTTCCTGTTTCGACTCAAAGTACATTTCCGGCCTGACGTTTTCCAACCACATGGTAGACAGTATATTAAGGATCAGTGCCACAGAACCCCAAGCACATCCAGGAGGTCATGTCCCTGGAGCGATGAGACCCAGAGCCAAGCTGTAGTCCACAGCAACTCTAAGTGTCACTTGATGCCTAAAGATTTTGTTTAGTTATTTATGTTTTAGGTTTTTGGTATAAGGCACACACACTCACTGGAGAGAGATACAGAAAGGGAAAATGAAAACTCACACCCCAGGAGGATGGCCACTCCACTATCCCTTCTCCTCCATTCTCCTCTTGGGATTTTGGGCATGCACGCACATGCACCCAGTGTGATTCTCCAGCTACCAGATCCAGGACTCGAACCACCATTGTCCATGTAGGAGTCCAGTACCTTAATCACCACTGCCTGCTGACCTCCTTCATTATTATGTTTTTAACCTTTGGGACCCAGCATGAAGTGGCTGCTGTTGCTTGCAGCTTCTGCCTCCCGAGCTGACCGCACAGCTCCTCCCGACACCTCGCCTTGGCTCCTCTCCTAGCCAAGTTCAGAAGTGTCTGGGATGAGCGCAAAGGAAATACCCCAGTGCCCACAGGCACCCAGAGGCTGCGTGCGCCATGGTGGTCCCTGTCGAAGCGGTCACGGCTCACGGCCAGACGCCCTTGGCCCTTACGTCTCTGGCCTTGCCAACCACAGACATCTTCAAACAGAGCTTGTGAAGAGAAACACAGCTCCGGCTCACTTCTATTGCCATCCTGGAAGACAGGGTCCACAGGAAAATATTTTCTTTAAGTAACTCCCTGGCTTGGGGGATGTACCTGCCATAAGGGACATTAAAAAGAGAGAGAGAGAAAAAAGAAAAAGAAAAGCATTAGGAGCTCGTATAAGAGCAGCCTTCAGTGAGTACGAAAAAAGAACTGTCACCCTCTCTCACCAGACCTGCCTGAATTTGAGGCTTGGCACCAACACCAAGCTAGGGCTGGCCAAGAGAAAGGTGTGGCCCGGTAAAGGACGTGTCCAGAAGTCCAGCAACCGTAAATTGAATCCCAGCCCTAACCTCACCTAACGCCCAGCCGGGACTGCTGGTGACTCACTTGGTCTCTCTGGCTTTGGTGGCACTAACCAATAAAATATAGGACTTTTGACCTCACTGGGGAGAAGGAAGATTAGCTCATGTTTATGAAGCGCTTTGAAGATGAAAAAGCCTGTGCCTAAAGGGGGCCATTATTATTATAACTACCTGTGAAGAAAGAGAGAGAAGATTCCCATCTATGTCTAACGATTAGCTCCCAGGAGAGGACACAGGAAGCCAGAGGGACCGGGAGTAGATCCTCGGAGGTGATGACTCTCTGCAACAAATTCTTAATGCCTGTGGCACTAAGGCAGCCTTTCTCAAAGTCGGAGGTGGGGAACGTGGGGGTGCCATTTGGTTTCGGGAGCACACAGAACAGCAGCAGCTCACAGAGGCAGGAAGGAACTCCGCCTTGCATTCTCCTTCACTCCTGATTCCATTTCAGGGGGAAAGGCTATGGCTGGGCTCAGACTGCAGCCCTACAGCCATAGCATCTCGCGGGGTGCTCATTTGCCTTTGCCGTAAAGAGGACAACTGAGGACTCAGAGGCTCGGCATCTGTCCAAAAGTTGCGAATACAGTTTTGATTGCATTGTGTTCATTATTTGCATAGTGACTTTGACCATGGGAGAAGTGACATCGATGCATACATTTTATTTTAAATGATAGCTGCTCAACTTCGGCCCTGCTGGCATCTAGGGCCAGATCATTCTTTTTCTTTTTTTTTTTTCTTTTTTTGGAGAGGCTTTTGCTATAGGGCGCGTGCGCTCGCCAGACAGAGAGAGACAGAGAGACAGAAAGCGAGAAATCACCCCCCAGGGGGAATGGCCACACCACAATCCCTTCTCCTCCATTCTCCTCTTGGGATCTTGGGCATGCAGGCACACGCGCCCGGCATGAGTTTAAGCCACCGGGTCCAGGACTCGAACCGCAGTCGACTACGTGGGAGTCCAGCGACATAGCCATTACGCTAACTGCTGGTCCCAAGGGCCAGATCGTTCTTGTGGCCGGGGCTGTCCTGAGCACCATTCCTGACGTCCTGTACTTGCTAGATGCCAGGAGCAACCCTCCACCCACCCAGTAGCTGCCCTAAATGCATCCAGACATTGCCCAATGGTAGTTCTTCTGCTAAGAACCAGAGCTTTTAAATCAATTCAGTTAAAAACAAAACAAAAACACGGAACAAACAAATGGAACGTAGTCTTAAATAGAAGAGGTGAGACTGGAACAGCTTTGATTTGGGAGAACCTGTCCCAGAGCAGGGATCCTGCTTGCCCAGGTCTGCTCACGCACCAGCCCCACAAGTCGGGGTCCTGAGGGCAGGCATGTGTCCTGGGCCTCTCATTCCTAAAAACCGTCATTCCAAACAGCTGTGTTTATGGCAGAGCTGTGCTGATGCGGAGAGATTTAACTATTTCTGGAGGTCACAAACAAGAGCGTTGAGCAACAGTTTTCATTCCAGGCCCTTCCCCGGGGTCAGACCCCTCTTATCAGATCTTGAAAGCCAGTGGACACCTGCTTGTCTCAGCCGATGAAACTGCCTAGAAGCTGGACAAAGGACCCCAGCCAGTCACTGGAAAATGAGGGTGGGGCCCATTCAGAAAGTTGTGTTTGTTTTGTTTTGTTTTAAGAATTATTTAATTTTCTTCTTTTTTTTTTTTTTTTTTTTTTTAATTTGACCAGACAGAAGGAAAGTGAGAAAACAAGCTGCCAGGTCTGGGACTTGTACCATGTTTTGGCCATGTGGGAGTTCAGCACCTTAATAACCATGCTACCTGCTGGCTCCTCAAAGATGTTTTTTAAGGGGGGGGGGGGGGCAAGCAGCAGCACAGTGGTAGAACAGCTCCGCGAGTTTGCCTCACACGGGAAGGACCTGAGTTCACGGTCAGAGACCTCCCTGAATGTACCAGGCAGGTTGGAGCTGGGGTTGAATACCACCATCGGGAATCTCTCTCTCTCTCTCTCTCTCTCCCCCCCCCCCCTTACTCACTCAAATTGAGTTGTCAGAAAAGTCCTGATGCATTTTTGCACAGCTTTCCTGACCTAATGCATGCATGCACATGTACATACATACACTTACATAAAGAGAGTGAGAAATGTTTTCAGGTCCTTACATGATCCTGTCTATTTTTCTACCTTACCAATGGAGAAATTAAGGCCCAAAAGAGAGGCTCTGGAATGTGTCCCAGGGCAGATTTGGTCTGTACAAAACAAGGCCTAGTCCTGGGCCTCCTCCAGTGTGACCTTCCCCAGCACGGGGCCATGCCTGGTCACACGTGGGCTGAAGATAACGTCACTACTCCAAAACTCAGAACAGGAGGCAAGGGCTCATACATGGGCTGCTTTCGACGTTTCAAAGTCAACAGCAGCAAAGCTACGTAAATGAAATCATTAAAGCCCACATTGGCAGCCACCCAGCAGGCTGGAGGGACACCTATTCCACCGCCACCTCGGGCCCTCCTGCACCCGGGAGCCAAGGCCCAGGAGCAGCTGGGTCAGAAGCTCCTTGGTGGGCTTTCTACGCTTCCCACCATCTCCCTCTCTCTCATCTGTCATTTTCATTCCTCACCTTCTTGTCTCAAGATCACAAGGAAGTTAAAATGCTCAACTTCCTGGTTCATGCAAAGTTAAGACTGTCAAATAGATGCCAGAAATAATAACATTGCATTTTGAAGAGTCAGTGTCAATAGTGCTCAAAGAACTCCGTCTCTGGGACCAGCACCAGGCATCTAAAAAAATTAAAATGAAAATGAAAAAATTATGACTCACAAGAGTGTAGTGGACCATCGGCAAAAAACGGATCTGAGAGATATGGCTGACACCATCTCCTGAGGCTCCACCTCCTGCCACGGTGGCAGCGAGCCCTGCGCACAGTGCTTTGTGCATTCCTACCGAAGCCCCAGGAAGCAGTTTTTAGTATGCCCATTGTACAGAGGAAGAATTGAAGGCCACACAGCAAGTAACTGGCATTCCTGTGGACTGAGGGTTTAACCAGGTTCATCCAGTTCTGAAACTCAAAGCGTTTCCCCCTCAACCTGTTACTTCCCACATGAGGAAACTAATGTTGGGGCCTGGCAGTGAGAAGCAGTAAAACATGAGGCTCTGCAAGGCTAGCCCACATGAGAGGGCTCTAGGTTAGTGTCTGGAGACCTCCCTGAGAACGCAGGGCACATGCATGCCCATGATCCAGAGATGGCTGGAACTGGGGGTGGAGTGCAGCCTGTTTGGGGGTGCACTCACTCTCTCTCTCTCTCAGCAGAAATAAACCTTGAAAGAAGGAAAGAAGGAAAGCTAATTTTGCCTGGTTATCCTTACTTTGTAATTTGGAGAATCAAGCCAGTATAGGACAATGAGGGCTATTAACATGGTGATTGCAATCATATTACCAGACAGCTAGCTTATAGATGCATAAAGCAATATTCACTGAACCTGCCCCATAAAAGCCCAGCACTGGCCCTCCAGGGACCAGGCAGACATGTGAGCCCCAGTCTAACTCGGAACCTCGCATTCTAACAAAATGCTTGGAGATGCCACAGCTGATCCACAACTCACAGTCCAATGAATGGCATGGTTATGAAATGTTGTGGAGCTGAGGACATCTTGGAGGGCCAGGGTTGCTTTGTAAAAGAGCTGGGACCAAGCGCTGGGACTGGAATGGTGAGAAAGACAGGGACTTCCACAGACGATCCGAGACCACAGGGTCAGAACACAGAACTCTGTGCTAATGTGCATGCTCTCCGCAGACAGACAGTGCCACTGCTCAGCTTCCACATTAGCCACTTCCGGGATGCTCTGGGCTGTCTAATAAGTGTGATGCATTCCCTTCAAAAAGACAAAAAAAGGGAAAAATAGCAAGTAATAACACCTAAACAACTTTTGTTTCACTTTAGAATGTAAATTTGTTTTAAGTACCAAATGCCCACTCTGCTTAGAAGAGCTTAATAGGGGGGCCTGCAGGTGGCATGGTGGTTAAGGGCTCTGGACTCCCACATGGCTAACCACCGCAGTTTGAGTCCTGGACTTGGTGACTTGCTTTCTCACTTTCTCTTTCTCTCGCTCTCGCTCTGTCCCTCTCTGGTCAAAATAAATAAATGAAGTTAAATAAAAATAAGTCTTAAAAAAAGCAAAAAAGAAGAAGAGCTTAATAAGAAATTGCATTTCTTTAAAAAAAAATGCAAAAAAAGAATCTGAGAGAAACATGGCTGACACCATCTCTTGAGGCTCCCCCTCCCGCCTCCCACCTCTCTTTCTTTAAAGAAATGCAATCTGGGTTGGCTTGGTGGCAGAGCAGTGACATGCTGCTCAAATGCTGTTGGATCCCTATGGAAGATTGTGGGTTCGGTTCCCCTGTTGACACGTACCCACAGGCATGCACACCCATGATCCTGGCTGGCTGGGCAGGCTGGGTGAGGGGATCATGGCCTGAGACACTGTGGAGGGTGCTTGTTTTTCTCTGTCTCTCACTCATAAAATGAATAAGTAAATAAACTTAAAAAAAGAAAAAACTGTCATAATTAGGATTACATGCCAATGCTTTGCCAGGCTCTAGGAATGGAAAGATGAAGAAGACATGGGTCTCATCCTTAGGAAGCTTCCAGTCTAGACTGGAGGACCTTGAGGGAAGGTGGAAAATGGGTAAGAAGTGTTAAAATGTATACTATGGACAAGTTACAACACTAAAGCTAAGCACATCACCACCCCTACCCGACACTCTTAGTCCTTAAGGTTTTCCAAGAGCTAGTGTGAACACAGACCCTTCGGATGGTATAGACAAATCCCTGAGAACGAATGAACCAGCAGCAGTTTAGGCTCTACACAAAGGCAAGATGGGCTGTATTTGTCCCAGAAAGACCCAAGTGTCCTGGTGGGAAGAGGACAAAGTATGGCAGGATAGGATGAGGCAGATTTTATAATGTGCCTAAACTCACCCATCAGTAACTGTCCTCTCCCTCCCTCATCCTCATGTATGAATTAACTCCACTGGTGGAATCCCATCCAGATAAGCCCAGTTGCATGGAAGGACATTTATTCAAGAGTTATCTGTTGTGCTGAAGATCAGGGACAACATAAATGTCTGTCACCAGGAGAAAGGACTTAGTGAAAAGTCCCAAGTGTGCTTTGTTCCTGCTTAGATCAGGACTCTACAAACTTTCTGTGTCCAGGGACAGAGAACATTCAGGCTTCATCAGTCACAATACCCAACCCCACTACAACGGTGGGGTAGCAGCCTCAGGCAGCAGATAAATGAATGGGGGCAGCTGCGTTCTGAGAAAACTCCACTTACAAACCTCATTTGGCTCACAGGCCACAGTCTGCTGACCACTGGCCTAGAACATTCTCCCCCAGGTATCTGCCTGGTCTCTGTTCAAATGTTATCTCCTGGGAAAACCTTCCCTGGCCACACTCTTAACAGTACTCTCCATCACTCTCTGTCCCATCATCCCTGCCCATTTTTTTCATAGCATTTATCAATTCTGGATCTACGTGTCTCTCCATTTAGAGTCTGTTTTCCCTCCAGCAAAGGGGGACAAAGGCTTCACTCTGTTTCGTTCACCACTTGCACTTAGTAGGCGCTCAGTGAGTACCTGTTGGGGGAATGAACAAGCAGCTGCCCATCCATCTCGATGTGTCACCCAGCAATGTATGGATCTCTGACTGGAGGGCTAGAGAAGACTTCAAAGGTCAGCAGAGTTGCCAGATCACCTCCTTGGCCCCAGGGAGGCTGCCTCCAAAGCCGCCACACACAGCTCTCAATCTTGTTCTTTCTTTCTTTCCTTCTTAATCCCTTAGAGATCTCCAGAGAAACAGAGCAGTGAAATGCTCATTGGCCCCAAGTCCCAGTTCATTGCTCTGTGCCACTGTTGAGAGACTCTGCAAACCAACCGCATTTCCTGTTAGAATCTTTCAAGCCCTCCAGAACATTCCACAGAAAACTTGAAGGGAGAAGTCAAAAAATGACTCTGAAGAACCCACCCTACATCCACTCAAAGCCAGTCCCAGTTCTCTCCAGAAGACAAAAAAAAATTGTTTTTAAAGCAGAGAATAACATCCACCTCTCTTCCAGTTATTGTGGGTCCTTCCTCCCTAAACTTCAAAACTGGTTTCTCGGTGCTGACATAGTAAAATCTGCCTTCCTAAACCGTGGGGCTTCTCAAGAAGCCAAAAACCTTAACCACTGCACAGCCCACAAGACTTTACAGAACAGATTATAATCCCCAGCCTCCCTCCCCTCGTCGTGAATCACAAACCAGCTAATCTCTGCTGATAGATCATGGATCTACTGTTCTGGATGTTCCAGGGACAGAGGGTGTTCAGACAGAAAGAAAATCATCCCCCCTAATCCACTGAAGCCTTTTTCCTTAAGCCACAGTAACTTCGAGGTCTGTGCTATCCCCCCTCCTGGGCCACCCATTATTCGACCTCCCCCCTCCCCTTTGGCCAGGACCTACTAGAGCTCCCCACAGCCCAAGAGTCCCTTGCCTCTCAGTCTCACTGGGAAAGTTTTCAGCCACATTTTCTGTCCAACCGGTTCTGCCCTTTATTTTTGTTTCGGGGAGGATTATCGCCATGGCGTTGTCCAGGTGACACAGGCAGGAGGGGGAAGAAACCCACCTGTATGCAACCCTTAATCCCTTAAAGCGTGTCAGAAATCAGCAGCCTCCGAAATGAGAAGCCCGGCCAGTGTTTCAAATCTATCACAAAACAGAGCAGAAGACGTCTGAGCCACCCCCGGCAGGCAGTGCTCCAGGAGGAAATGGGGTCAGGAAGGTGTCCCTGGAGGCTCCGCAAATCACCCTGCACAGGAGGTCTGCTGGACGCACGTTTTCCTTTGCAGAATGAGCATGGCTGGGAGGAAACAGAAAGCAGAGTTTGTGATCAGGGAAAAGGAAAGTGGTTTTCAAATGTGATTCAGATAATTCTGCAAGATCTGAGGACAGGGGGCGGGGTGCCTGCACCGCCTTTCTGAGCAGTGCCAGCCAGCCATTTCTGTTTGCTGTGCCCACAGGGTGGCCATCCAGTCAGGACTTTTACCCAGGCGGGTGGGGCAGACAAAACCAAACCCAGTCCTGGGGATTAGTGTAGTACCGGTCCACACACACCCTCTGTCTGCTTAGGAGGAACGGGGAGGCCCCTAAAGCTAGGAGCACTCAAAAGAACAGAAAGAAGTAAGAAATTCACTGGAAATTTTTTCCGTCTAACTAGGACGAACCTCCGCAGGTACCCACAGGAGCCATCAATGCTTACCCACCCCAGAGAAAGCTGGCTCGATAAAATAATAAGTTTATAAACCTATAATTATGATCTATTATTTTAAGGAGTGTTTGTTTCTTTTGTTGGTTTGTTTTTTTAAAGGAAGATTTTTGCTATAGGGTACATGCACTTGCCGGAGAAACAGGAAGGGAGAAATCACCCCCCCCAGGGGGGATGGCCTTCTCCATTCTCCTCTCGGGATCTTAGGCACACATGCATACTCGCCCAGTGTGAGTTTAAGCCGCCCAGATCTGGGGCTCGAACAGTAGCCAACCACATGGGAGTCCAGCAACATAACCATTATGCCATCTACTATGGTCCTGAGAGTGTTTTTTGTTTTGTTTCATTTTTGTTTGTTTATTTGTTTTGGCTAGAGGACACATTGTTCACCAGAGAGAAACAGAGAGATAGAGAGAGGGAAAGTGAGAAATCACCCCCTGGGGAGAACGGCCGCTCTGCAATCTCTTCTCCTCCACTCTCCTCTTGGAATTCTGGGCACACGTACCCAGTATGTTTTTCAAGCCACGGGGTCCGGGACCTGAACCACACAGTGGACCACGTGTGGGATACAGCCGCCTTAACCTCCGCACCACCTGCTGGCTCCAAGGGCCTTTGTTTTAAGTGTTGTGTGCTCACACGTGTTGGGACAGAGCCAGGCAGCAAATCAGTGAGCTTCCCCCAACGAGTAAGGTCCCCCATTCACAAGCCACGCCACCAGCCCTCATTCAATTCCTGTCTCCCTGCTTTATCACATCACCGGTAAGCAGGCAGACCCTGGCTGCTGCTTCTTGGTTTGGGTGACCATCACAGAGATACAATATGTGAAAGGTTTCCACGTCCTGATAAGCCAAGAAGTCAGGGGCAGGCCAAGAGCATGTCATGAGGAGCACTTGGCAGGCGAGAAGAATTAAAATTGTACATCAAGAGAAATGAAAATTTCAAGCAACACCTGGGATCGGTGCAAAGGGGAAGGCGACCCGGCTGGCGTCGGATGGTTTGGTCTGCCCCGTGTGCTTATCAGGTCCACATGGCTGCTGGCAAGCTCCTTCCTCCTCCTGGGAACAAGCTGCACAGTGAGGGGGCCTGACGGGCCTATTTGGCCAGGAAATGGTGCCCGAGTTCTAAGGCTGATGCCTGGGAGAAAGTCAGCAGGCTGTACAGGGCTGGCTTTGCTTTTCTGAAATCAATTAAAGGTGGCCAGCCCCCTCTAACCACACGCTGTGAGGATACATGCCAGATGAGGAGACATCGTGGTTGAACAGGGAATGTTTCTTGCAAATCACGGGTTTGGAGCAGGATTTTCTGGAGGGAGCGTCCTGGAGAAAAATGTTGGCATGGTTACCACTGAGCGCTATCACCGCAGAGCCGTGGCCTCCCCCAAGAACAGGCGGAGAAGTTCTTGCCACCCTGGATGGACACAGAGTCCGGAGCAAATCAGAGATCTTGGAATGGTTGAGACACATCCTTTAATACACACACACACACTCGCACATGCACACATGGAGGTTCGCTGCCCCATCTCTGGCCAGGATAGCTCACCCGGAGAAGCCTGGGTGTTACCCATGGGAACAAGCTCTTCCAAGGCCACTCGCGGTTGAAACTCCTCTCCCAGCAATGACGACGTCACGTCTCCTGGGCACTGGCTCCCTTGGGAATGTGTGACTAGCTCCCCTGGGGCAAAGAGCAACTGCTAGGGTGATTCACAAAGTCTGCTCTCAGCCCTGTCACCCATGGATCTGCAGTTCTCGTCCATTACTCAGCCTCCAACCTGAGCCCATGCCGAAGGCTACGGCTCCCAGGCTGGCCACATCCTGAGAACGGGCCTTTGCACCAGCAGCCTTAGTTCCATCATGGCCCCTCTCCTGTATTGGAAGCAAGCAAGCACGAGTGGTTCTACGAGGATTTGGGGGCGCCAGTGGGTGGAGAGAGAAAGGCCAGGAAAAAACTGGTCCCTCCATTTAAACATACGAAGCTCAGACCCAGGGTCACTTCTTTTAATCACCAGTGACCCCTCACTCTGCTTACACTCCTTTACCCTAGGCCCTAGGCTCTTCTGGGATTTGGGATCTGGACGTCTGAGCATCCTGGTTGCCTTTATGGAACAAATCCTAAATGCTTTCTGGAAAAAAGTGAAATGAGGCAGAGTACAAACAGACAAATACATCAGGTAAAATAAAAACTTGACTTTGTCAAGTAATGCTCTGTTTTCCCAAGTGCGTTCCATTGTAAGATGTTGGAGGGATGAGGGGTGGGCATGCTTTAGGCCTCTCCTTTCCTTTCCTTCCCTCCATTGCTGACCTTTTCAACGGCTGAGCGAGTACCCTGATTAAAACGAGTCTGAGGACACGCTCCCGTACAAATACCTTCAGCCCGCTATCCCGAAACTCAGAGTTTGTTTCTGAAAAATGGCCTAAGCATCATTGTAGGATTTCCAAAGCATCGGACCCTGTTTCCTCTTTATTTCTTTTACTTTTAAATGCTAAAGATACTTGCTTTATCTGCTTTCCTTTTTTCCTTTGAATTGCTAAGGGGCACATGTTCAAACAATGGTGGAGAGAGAGAGAGAGAGAGAGAGAGAGAGAGAGAGAGAGAGAGAAACAGCCCAAAGGGCGTGGTCACACTGCAGCCCCTTTTCCCATCCGAATTTGGGGTACATACACTCACCCCTAGCATGCTTCTCAAGTCACCCAGGCTGGGAATCGAAAGGACTGTGTGAGATGTAGCTCCCTATGCACAGAGTTTAACGGCTTCCATCAGGATGCCCTTATCTTCTTTGCTGATTGTCAGTGGGTTCTAGCCAATCGACATTAAGCACAACCAATTTTGTTGTGGGTACCTACTCCTGCCCTCCCACCCTCCCTGTGTAATAACTGGTCTTCCAGAACAGGGCAGAGTACTTATTTTTTTCTATAGAGGGCCAGGCAGACAGTGGCTTTGACTGTAGTGAGCCATGGGTCACCCCCAGATCTTCTGGACTTTGACCCTGTCAGGCAAACCCAGCCACAGATGATATGCAAATGAATGGATAGGGCTGTGTTCCAACCAAACTTTATTTATAGACATGAAATTGACATGTTATATAATTTCCACAAGTCACAAAATATTACTTTGATTTTTTTTCTTTGGTAATTTTTAATATGAAAAATTCTCAGCTCACAAACTACGAAAATAGGTGGCAGGGTGATTTGATGCCACAGGCTAAAGTTTTCCAACCCAGGTCTACAATCAAATATTTCAAAGGAAACCCTCTAGGAGTTCTTTCCTTAAAAGAAAAAAAAAAGGAAAGAAGAGAAATTTAATAATCATGATGCTGGCTAACATTTATTGAGCATTTATCCCATGAAAAGACTTGACAGGGAAAATGTTATGCTCTCCTATTAACACATGCGATAGGCACATATATTACCTATTCTTATAGATGACGACACAGGCTTACAAGAAGACAATTAACCTGCCAGGTTCACTTAGAGAGGATTTGAATCCAAGGAGTTGGACAGCAGACAGAGACACAAGCACACAGGTGTTCGGCACTCTTGAACAGGGAGGAGGTGAGAATGTGTCTGAGAAGCCACCTTGAGCTTTGCACACCTAGCTCAAAAAAACACCTCCATTGGAGCAACCACCAAGGAGAGACACCTTCCTCCTTCCTGTGCCAACTCCTCCTTAAACATTTTACCCAAGGGAAACTCAGCTCGGAGATTCCAAGGCCAATTTAGAATCAGGGCAAGGGAGGAGGGTGGATGCATTTAAAACTGTGAAGCGCCACCTTGCACGTTGAGTCATAGATTGTGGTTAAGAGACCTACTGTGGGAACGTGAGTCTCTCTCAGCTCATTATTAAGCTCTGGTGAATGAATGGTCCCACGCCTCCTAAGTCCCCAGAATCCCCAGGAGCAGGGCTCTGGCCTATCTGCTACCCCCAGCAAGAGGCCTCTGTCTCTGGCCTCCTGGCCTTCTAAATATTCCCTATTTGTCCTCGCAACCCAGCTGTTCCCACTGCCAGCCTTCCCTGTCCAGGTTGGATGCAGGACACCCTCAGAGCTGTGTCTCCCTCCTGCCGCCACCCAGACAGAATTCCGTTCAAAACCCAGGACGGAGGTGGGGGACATCTGGGTGGCTGCTTTCAGTTCCTTTTCGGCCCGCTGCCCGATTTCTTTTCCATCCCGGCCACCGAGGCCCATCTGGAGAGAAGAGCATAGGGCTTGGCTGCCTCTGGGTCCACCACACCCGGTGGAAAGCCACGGATCCTGGATATAAACCGACCAAAGCAAGAAAGAGCTGTCTGCTGGAGCAGCCTCCACCCTCTAGACACGCATGCGGGTTTCCTGATCCTCAAGACTTCAGGAAAACGGAGGCCCGACCTGCCGCAGCGCTCGGAGAGTCCGACTAGGCAGGAGGCAAGTTTCTCATTATGTAAAACACTTGGCTCGTTCCCCTCTCTCTGCATCCTGCTAGCAATTTTGTATCCGGTTTGGGAATTCCAGGAACATCTGCGATTGTCTTTTGCCCAACCGCACATGTGCAAGCCGAAGGGCCCGATCATGTTCCTACCTGTGGTGCCCTGTCATTAGCCCTGAACTGTGTATGCATTCTCCCCTCAGCGGCAGCAAAACACATAAAACCCGGCCGGCCAGGAACCACACCTGCAGGATTCCACCTCCCTGCCTCATCCCGCTGAGACCAAAGGTGCAGAGACCAAGTCACCTTCTCAGCGGTGAGAAACGCCAGGGCTGAGTGGACTTGTTTGAACAGTCCGAGTTCTCTAACCAGACAGACAGCACATTTTTTAACACCACACTCTCCCGGGCCTCTCCCTGCCTGTTAGCTTTTGTGTGGCAAGACCAGGGCAGGGTGGGTGGAAAAGGTGAGGTGCTATTAAGTTCAAGACTCCCCAAAGAGGCGTTTGCTTCGTCAAGTTCTATGCCAGGCAATGGGGATGACTTCAACTCAGATCATAAAGTGAGTCTTTTGGAATAAGAGCATCCAAATGCAAGAAGCTTTCACCTGGGGAACCAGCTACCTTTTCTTGCCTCTCTGGGCCTCACTCTGCATAGAGGGGTACCAAACGGTGCCCACTGTTTTTTTAGGAACTAAATTAAGCAATGCATGTAAGACACTGAGAACACTGAATGGCATGCAGTTGTCTTGAACCGGTGGCTGAAAACAGTCATCATTATTATCAGTCCTCATTTCCACTGCAAAGCTGTCTTTCCTCGCCACACCGCTGGCCTCATCTGCCTTGTCACTGTCATCCTCTCCAGGAAGCCCTCTCTCCTTAATCTCTCCAATCTCCCATAATAGCCCACCCGAAGGCTACATCTTTCTGCTGGGTGAGGGTGCACACTCCCAATCTTCCCAGTGTCACTTAGCACAAAGCATGTACCCATCCCTGGGCCTGGTTCCACCCTCGGCTCCCAGCTTTCTGGTGGAAGCAATGACACTGTCTAGGAATTGCTTTGTTCATATGCTATCTCTTGCCATCACGGAGGGACCACACTCCACGCACGCATTTATCCCCAGGACCTGGGATTATCAGGCGCAGAGTACCAACCCAGTAAATGTTATTTCAGTAGAGAAAGTCCTAGCTCTGGCCTCTTCCCTTAACTTCACATTTCCACCTCCAGTGTCCAAGCAGACATCTTTCCGAGAACACACCCAGAAAACTCCAGACACTTGCCATAACTCCTCTGGTGCGCTTCAGCTTGCTTTATCCATCATACCCAGATCTTAGCACACGAGAGACACTTGAAGGATGCAGGCTAAGTCATTAGAGAAAGGACGTGGTTTCGCCTAGCACGGGCTTACACTTTGACAGCTCCCTGGATGCATCTCTCTCTTTCTCTACGAGTACACAGTCCCTGTGTTGTCAATTTCACCTCCCCAATGTCACTTGATTCCATTAACCTCTTTTCTCTGTAACTGCTGAGCCCTGGCGTGGAAGCTTGCTGCTGTCCCTCCAGTCTTCTGACCAGGACCCTTGCTCACCTATCATCTGTCCCTCCCTGTCCTGCTCCCAGGGAGTGGGGGCAAGTCAATCTCTAGCTCAAACACTTTCCGTATTTCCAAACTCTCAGTCCTGGCTATTGAGATTCTCTCCCTTACGGACCCCATTCACTATTAAGCCCCATCTCCCCCACTGTACTCCTCTAGACCCACCCAGATACTTGCCAGCCTTGGGAAGCCCTGCCCAGATCTGCCTCTCGCCCAGGGCTCAACACACACTTCCACTTGGAAAGGCCACCCTTCCTTCCCTGCCCTAGCTCTGCCCCGAAAGCCAGCAATCCTTCAAGGCCTCTGCAAAACTTTTATTCCTCTCTGACATCCCAGTCTCCCTACACAGGACCGCCACAGTCTCCCACTGGGAGTGTTGGGGCTTGCTAGCCCAGCACTAAGACACCATTATGCTTGTCAGTCATCCCCGTGGAGACACGGACCAGACTCTGCCCTTCGGGGCCCAGGGCCCTGCTTGCATGCAATGAGAATAGATTTCTATGTGAGCACATGTAAATGGGCTTTCCTCTTCCCCATGCAGTCACCACTGGGATGGCTCAAAGCCATTTACCAGTGACCACCGGCTGAGCAACAGGCTCCTGGTCTGCTCCCCCAGGTAGAACTGTGCCATTTCAGAGTCTAAAGAGTCTTTGGAGAGCATCTAGTTCCAGAGTCACGGTATGTCCTTGGAGGCTCCCCTCGGGGGTCTCAGGGACAGCTGTCAAGCCAGGGCATACCTCTTCTGATTCTCCGATCCCCTTCAGCTGCCATATCTGAATTTTGCATAGGATTTTATTTACACAGAGGTATACGTGGCTAAAAACTACTGAAGAACTCCAACCAGTTAGCGTGAAACAAGAGACAAGTGAAGCTCAAAGAAGAGGAGTCACTTGCCCAAGGTCGCACGGCTCGTCTGGCGAGGGCAACAGGGGTACAAATCTACCTCCAAATTGACCGTCACACCAGCACCTAACCAAATAAGCCACATTTCTGAGAGGAGCCCGGGGGCACCCAGAGAGAGCCCACACCCCCAGCAGTCGCCTCCTTTCCCATCCGGGGACTCTATCAACTGCCTCATTTCCTTCAGTGGGTTTGCAAGGCCTCCTCTAAGTGGGGGTGGGGGACATGTATTCAATAGGAAACAGAAACGGATGGAGCCAGCGTGGCTTCAGAATGTGTTAGGAGGTGAGAGAAGCTATGATAACCTAGAGGTGGCCCTTCTCCACTCCTAAACTCTACACCCAGGGAGAACATCCGCTCAGTGGCCTCCTTTGTCCCACTTTTCCAAGCAAGCCGGAGATCCAACATTTCAGATGAAGTAGCCACAATTAAATATCGGCAGCTGACTCAAACCATTTTGGCATAAGGTAGAAGGGCAAAATAAGCACACCCATACCCAGGCCTCTGGGGCTGCTGGCTTGTGCATCCCACCCCTGAGGAATCCTTTCTGGTCTGAAGATCAGTTAGCAGGGCAAAGAGAACCAAGCAAGGCTGAGGTAGCCTGAGCTTATGATGAACTTTGGGTCCCAAAGAAGCTTTCCAGCAGAAAAGGCAACTTCTAAAAGCGAGGCCATTTCAAACAACCTCCAAAAATCCTGTTCTTGTATCCATAATGCCCACGCAGCAGCTCGGGGTATAGGGCGTGCTGGGGAAAACAGACAGTAGAAACAAACCAGTCATGTTTTTCTAATAAAACTCTTAAAGTGCTCTCCTTAAGTAACTGCGGTTCTGATTTTAAAGTAATAATGACGACCATAAATTAAAGAGAAGAGGCCCAGTGGTTTCCAGCTCAGAGCTGTTCCCTGACGGAACATCCTAAAATTCAGACAGACATGAGTAGGAGAAATGACCCTAGCTATCCAGGCCAGCCCATCTCCCACTTCGCTTCCCATCCCATCCATAAAACAAAATGATTTACAGATACACAGGGAGGGACTCTCGCTTCCCCTCTGCAAAATTTATTTCTCTTTAATGGGCTGCCAGGCCTCTCCCTTCCTTCTCATCTCCTCCTCGCCTGTTTGCTCACCCTCTTCTGCCTCTGCTTTCTCCTTCTGCAAAGGACAGTGGGCGTGTCAAGGTGGCGGAACCACACCGGCCAAACAAAACGGTTAAAGAACAAAAGACACAAGCCAAGTTGGCCAAGGAGGGGAAGCTGCCCTCGGTTTGAAGGAGCTGGACTGCCAGATGTGGGATTTCCTAGGCCCTCACCTGGATTTTATTGGGGAAAGAGGCTTGTTAATGGGAATAACCCTCCCCTCTGGTGAAGAACCAGAAAGCAGCACACAGGGGTGGCAGTGGCAGGGGGGATGGAGAATGAATTCCCGTAAGGGAGACACAAATGATTTATGCTCCTTGCACACAGCTTCAGGACTAATGGGGACGGGATCTATAATTAAACAACCACTGCAATTACTCCAAATTCCTACCCTTCTTGCACCCACCCCGTTCTTGTCTTCTCCAATAAGCAATAGCCCTGAACCCTGGAGGCAAGAGGTTAGAAAGTGAGGGAGACGCTTACAAGTTCTGTGCCTATTCATGAAGGTTCCTGCCCCAGATTATGAGACAGTCTCCTCTGGAGGGTATTTTACAGAAGGTCTCCTCTGGGTGTAAAAAATTCCTCCCTCCATGCAACTAATAAAAACCCTTGGGAACAGCAGTTGGTGTAATGGCTATGTCACTGGACTCCCATGTAACCAACCACGGTTCAAGTCCTGGACCCAGTGGCTTAAACTCATGCTGGGAACGTGTGCGTGCATGCCCAAGATCCCGAGAGGAGAATGGAGGAGAAAAGATTGCGGCGTGGCCAACCCCCCCCCCCCCCGGGGGGTGATTTCTCGCTTTCTCTCTCTCTGTATCTCTCTCTTTCTGGCAAGTGCACGTGCCCTATAGCAAAAACCTCTCCAAACAAACAAACAAATAAAAAAAAAACCCTTGTTTGTCCTGCTTTACAAAGATCCTTCTTTTTTTTTTTTTTTTTTTTTTTGGAGAGGTTTTGCTATAGGGCGCGTGCGCTCACCAGACAGACAGAGAGAGACAGAGAGATAGAAAGCGAGAAATCACCCCCCAGGGGGGATGGTCACGCCACAATCCCTTCTCCTCCATTCTCCTCTCGGGATCCTGGGCATGCACGCACACACGCCCGGCGTGAGTTCAAGCCACCGGGTCCGGGACTCGAACCACAGTTGACCACATGGGAGTCCAGCGACATAGCCATTACGCTAACTGCTGGTCCCCAAAGATCCTTCTTGACATTAGCTCTTACGAATGAGGAACTGAGGCCCAGAGAGGTTCGTGACTTACCCCACGTCACACAGTTAGCTAGTGACAGATCTTCTTAGGCCAAATCTAGAATTATTCCTACTTAGCTATACCTTCTAAAGTTCTTTGGGGTTAGAAGATCAGGTAAGGGGGGAAACAAACAACTGTGTGTACATACACATGTGAGGGGAAAATGCAATACTCATAGTTAGGATAAGAGATGTAAAGGTCAGGCTAAATGCCTGAAATTTTAAAAAGAAATATTTTTTAATTTAATTTATTATTGTTATTATTTTTTAATTTGCTATAGGGTATACACACCCACCAGAGAGAAAGAGAGAGACCACCAGGTCCAAGACTCAAACCATGTTTGACCATGTGGTAGTCCAGTGCCTCGACCACCATGCCACCTA
The DNA here is from genome assembly GCA_026018925.1 of Tupaia tana. Classification (NCBI taxonomy): domain Eukaryota; kingdom Metazoa; phylum Chordata; class Mammalia; order Scandentia; family Tupaiidae; genus Tupaia; species Tupaia tana. The sequence goes on from JAKSZU010000011.1 coordinate 62,921,489, forward strand.
CTGGCCTCCAAACTGAATTTTTGAAAGCCCATCTCAAATGACACTGGGACAGAAATAGCCTGCCAAGTCACATTTTTCTTTTCAACAGCAGAAGACATTTTTTTCCCTCTTAGCATCCCAGAATTATGGTCACTCTTCCCTTTGGGCCCCAAATGCCTTTTAATCTTTGCAACAGCTCTACAAGAAGGAGAGACACGGAGCTGGAGACTGTCAGGCATGACGGACTCCAGATCGCCCAGAACTGCACTGGAAACCTTTTACACAAACTCCCTAGTGGCCACGCAACCCCACTAGCTCCTCTGGAAGGAGTTTTCTTTGAATAAGGACAAGACAAAGTCAAGGTTGTACTGTGATCTTCAGATTCTAGACCCCCCCATGCTGAGAAAGAAGGGTCTCCATGGTCAAGGTCGTTGTGCTGCCACACTTGGCTATACAACATATCCACCCTGGTAGACAGACACCTGGAGCCATGTGAGTCTCCTGGAAGTGAAATAAGTACAAGCTTATGTGATCTATAAGAACCCTACAGTACCAGTGACAGCCTGAATAAAGACAGAATTGTGACCAGGTGGCCTGGCACATAAGACTCCTCCCACCATGAGTAAACTCCAAGGCCAACACAGAGCTCAGGCTGGTAGACCAGTAGGCTGCTTCTCTCTCTCTCTCTCTCTCTCTCTCTCTCTCTCTCTCTCTCTCTCTCTCTCTCTCAATCCCCCTACTGGGACTTCCATGCCAATGCTGTGGGCTGGCTCTGACCCTGCTTAAGAGCAATAGGAAATTCTCAGCGTTCACCTTTGCCCAAGACATGCAAGGCAGCTTCCTTGAATATCAGGAAGGGCTGGTTCATTATTCTAGCCTTAAAGATGCAGGTAACTGGACCTCTCCCAATCTTTGCTCATACAGAGGAAGGCTTTGCAGAGGACAAAAGAAGACCCTTCAAAGGGGAGCACACACCCTCCTTTAAAACATTAGAAAGTTGTGACACTTAGTCTGGATGGCCACTCAACTCCTCTTCCCTCCTTCTGGGGTCCCCTGCCATCCCTCAGATGCATATCCTCCACCCAGATGGCTAGGCTACCCACAAAGTCCTGGAAGGTGTTAACTGATAAGGAAGGTAGTAATTTAATCACTTGCCTGTTTAAGTGTGGCTAACCCCTCTCAGAAAATTCTACCAGTTCTTTTTGAGAGAGAAATCTTGACAGTTCAGAGGAAAGGTGCTTGGATGCAGGGTTTCTCAGTCTGAGCAGCACAGTATCGCAGGCTGGCTCATCCTCAGTGGGGAGGCGTGGGTGGTATTTTATGTAGTATAGACTATTTAGCAGCACCCCAGCCAGCCTCTCATCAGCAGATGCCAGTAGCACCCCACTCCCTGCCCAAGTTGTAGCAATCAAAACTATTTCCAGACTTTGTCAAATGTCCCCTGGGAAATAGGGTCACCCCTGGCTGAGATCACTGACCTAATGGGAGAGGGGGATTGGAGCCGAGAGTGGGAGAACCATTTCTGAGACCCTATCAAAGCCTCCTACCCAGGCAGCGCCCTAATCAGGCTTACCCAAAGTAAGACTCTGATCGCAGGGCTCCGTGGAAACCTCGGGTGATAACAGCAGAGCAAAATGGCCTTCGACTTTAGAAGGAAAAGCCAAAGTCAAATCTCCGGAGGCCTCGATTTTCGGCAGAGACAAGAGAAAGAGACACTGCAGAAGTGAAAGGCAAAAGCAAAGGCACGAGAAACCATGGGCCTCCTCTCAAGGCCTCGCCCTGGAAGGAGATGGCTTGTCTCTGCTGTTTTGTTTTCGACTCCTTTATCACCTTCACAAACTCCATCCTTTCCAGCTCATTCTTTGGTCCCTACTAAGGAAGTCTCCCGATGTGTCCCGTTAGTATAAAAAGAGAAACCTAAGATGGTTTTTATTTACCTGGGCAGGTGTCAGTACAAGCCCTGAAAGTCCCCTGAAGCTGGAGTCCTGGACGGCCCTGATTAAGATGCTGAGAAAGCAGGAAGGAGAGAGAGTTGGGGCTTGGGGGGAGTGGGCTGATTAATTGAGAGATGCAACCATGCCATGTTTGAATAAGAGAGCCATGGAATGCAGGCCCTTTTTGTGTGCTCATTCGTTTGAAACAAAAGCCAATAGAGTGGACCACAAAGGGCTCGGGGGAGGGGAGAGCAGTGGCCAATGGATTCCTGCCAGCAGACCCTGTGTGGGGGAGAGGGAGGCGTGACAGTGGCAGCCACTTGTCAAGGCGGTCATGGGTATTTGTGGATGAAATCTTTTCTACATTAGTCCTCAGGTTCATTTTTCATTCTGTTCTGCCATGAATAGCTGACCTCCAACATGTCATTGCTTCAGTGTCCTCTAGAGACCTGCACTGTCCGCGACTGAAGGCACAAGTTGAGGGGCCCTGGGGATGTGATAAGTCCCCCTGGAGGTGCGCTGTGAATGTAAATCACACACCGGGTTTCTAGACTGTGGATGAAGAAGACAACGCATATTAACTCAGTGATCATTTCTTATGTCCGCTATGTGCTAGAAGGATAAGGTTGGGGATGTACTGGATTCTATAGGAAATATACAATTAAAATTAATTTATCTGGTTTCTTTGTCCTCCTTTATAGGTGGCTACTGTAAAGCTCAATATTGTCTAAGTGGTTCATGTTTAATTCCTATGGGACAGCATTGCTGTATGCTCATAATTCTCAGTAACTGCCCTCTCCTTCCTTCCCTATCGCCTTCCCTTCCTAGAGACCCATGTTAGACTATATAGATCTTTGTTTTTTTCCCTACGAATTTTTTTTTGAGAAGTTCTTGCTATAGGGCACATGCACTTGCCAGAAAGACCGGGAGAGACAGAGAGACAGAAAGCAGAAAAATCACCACCCCCGGGGGGGATGGCCACATCACAATCCCTTCTCCTCCATTCTCCTCCCAGGATCTTGGGCATGTATGCACACGTGCCCGGTGTGAATTTAAGCCACCAGGTCTGGGACTCGAACCACGATCAACTACATGGGAGTCCAGCGACATAGCCATTAGCCAACTGCTGGTTCCCCTCAAGAATTATTTTATTGAACTTTATTTTATTTATTTATTTATTTCAATTTGACCAGAGAGAGACAGAAATAGAGAAAGAGGAAAAGAGAAAGCAAGCCACTGGGTCCAGGACTAGAACTGCAGTCCAGTGCTATTAACCACCACGCCACCTGCTGGCCCCATAGATTCTTATTTTTGTTTACTTATTAATTTTTTTTTTTTTTTTTTTTTGGTTTTTACCATAGGATGCATATGCTTGCCAGACAGGAGAGAGACAGAGAGAGGAAAAGTGAGAAATCACTCCCAGGGGGATGGCCACACTGTAATCCCTTCTCCTTCATTCTCCTCCTGGGATTTGGGGCATGCATGCACACATGTGATTTTCAAGCTGCCAGGTCCAGGACTCGAACTACAATCTGCCACATGGGAGCCCAGCTGCTCTGACTACCACACCACCTTCTGACCCCATCCAGATCCCTTTTTAAGAGTACAAATGCTCCTCAACTTATGACAAAATTACGTCCTGATAAACGCTTCACAAATGGAAAACATCCTAAGTCAAAAATGCATATAATAACACCTACCCGACCAAACATCCTAATTTAGCCCGGCCTAATTTAAATGTGCTCAGAACATTATGTGAACTAAGTTGGGCAAAATCATCTAACACAAAGCCTGTTGTATAAGAACGTGCTGGACATCTCAAGGACTTTATTGAATGCTGTACCAAATATGAAGAGCAGAATGACTGTACGGGCACCCAGAGAATGGTCTCTACTAAATGCTTGTCACAGTCACGCCATCGTAGCTGAAAATCCCACGTTCCAGGCTGTATATCAATCTTCATTCATTTGCCAAAGACATTCCAGGTGTCTTCTGCACACAAAGCACTCATGTAGCACCCATGGGAGACCCCAAGAAAATCAGACTCTTAGAGAGGAGGCCCAGGCTCTGAAGGTCCTGACGAGAACAGGAAATAGACTGAGACTGCTGGTCCCAGGGAATCCAGGGACATGGGAACTACTGCACCTTCTCCATCTAGACCTCGGCTGCCATGTTGGATTGGTTCCATCTGAGCAGCTGGGATGGAAGTGGCTGCTCAGAAGTGCTACCTTCCACACAGAAGTGGTTCCTGTCACAGTTTTTCTTTCTCCTTTCCTATCTGTACAGAAGCATTGAGAGAAGAATCTATGCTTGAGGAGGTAAGAGTTGCAGGGCCTGGCCCCTGAGCCAGCTCCTTCCCCGGCCTGCACTGTGCTTTGTGGAAGGCCCGAAGAGAGCAACAGAAGGTGGTAAAGGAGGACACTCATCATCCCAACCCACTGTGTGAACTTTGGGGATTTTTTTTTTTTAATCCAAAAAGGTCCAAGTTAAATGCATCAGTGGGCCGTAGCATGATCTAAAAAAGAGATTCTCAGCTGGGAGCAATTTTAAATGCCCAGGGGGCATGTAGCAGAGTCTGGAGATGTGTTTGGTTGTCACGACAGGATGGAAGTGCTACTCTTTTGTGGGGAGAGGCCAGGATGCAGCTGGACCTCTTAGAAGGCATGGGATACCCCCATGGAAGAATTATCCAGCTCAGAATGCCAAGGGTGCCAAAGTTGAGAAACTCTGACCCAGAGCTGTAGGAGACCAGCATCCCCCACCACTACCACCACCACCACCAAGCCAGAGCTTGCTCTCATCGCTGGCATCGAGTGTATCCATCCACCGCACCTGGGAGTGGATCCAGGAAAACCTGAAGGATCAGGGCAAGCAGAACAACTGGGAGAAGAGAAACAGTACAAACATGATTAAATAAATTAGTCCCGCTAATTACCAAGTGTCTAACTTAGCACCTGGAGCAACAGCTGGGATTGCACAGAATTAAGCAAACACCACCCCCAACCAGGCAGGCTCTGGGTTGATGGACTTGCCCCTCCCTGCCTTCTCCTGCAAAAGGCTTGACTGAGAAGAGAGCAAGCAAGCAAGCCTTGGAGCAGAGTGACCGCCCTCTATAGGTGGGTTCAAGGGTTCAATGCCAGAGACACCTCGGACACACCTGCACACTCCGTGGAGGACATTCCCAGAAGAGGCGATTGCTCGGTGCTGTAAAAACCTCCTCTTGGGCTGAGAGCCTAGCTTCCAAAGCTGCTGGCTTCTGCAAATGGCCTCCATGAAGTACTTCAGGGAGGTCTCCTGCCTCCACGAGCACTGCTCACCGTGTGCTGGTGAAACATCCACCAGAACGTTACTGTCTCTTCTCCCCAGCCTCTGCTTTTAGTTTCTCTTACTCTTTCTGTGCCTAATTGCATTTCCTCCATTTCTCAGTTCTAGAAGACCTGCTATCGAAGGGCTTGAAAACATTTGTGGAAAAACAGACTTCAAGTCTGAGCTTATTTTAGTGCAAAAAAAGTTTCAAATTTATGTATAGTTTTTCATAATACACATTTCCTATGAGCTTATTATTTATTGATTTATTTTATTTTTTTTTTTTTTTTGGAGAGAATTTTGCGATAGGGCAAGTGTGCTTGTGTTTACTCATGAAAAGACAGGAGAGACCCAAAGACAGAAAGTGAGAAATTACCCCCGGGGGGAATGGCCACATCACAATCCTTTCGCCTCTGTTCTCTTGGGATCTTGGCGCCACACACACACACACACACACACACGCCCTGTGTGAGTTTTAAGCCACTGGGTCCAGGCTTCGAATCGCAGTCGGCCATAAGGCAGTCCAGCAACATAACCACTATGCCATCTGCTGGCCCCTCCACAAGCTTTCTAAAGACCTTCCATCTTTGTTCTACAAGGAACTCCCAAGAAGACCCACAGCCCTGATCTCACTTGTGTGGCTTCCCTCCTGGGAAGTAGCACTGAGTCTACTACTGCAAAGTCTAACCGGAAGCTCACTGAGCTGGGAGCCTCACCAGGCCGCTTGGCAGTTCCATGTCACAGTCGTGTGGCAGCCAGACCTGCTGTACCACACGCCTCTCCAGTGTATCTTCTGTCATCTCTAGAATGCAGCCTCATCTCAATCACCTGGCTGCAGAGAAGGCGCTCCAGGATGCCACCTAGGGGCCACATCAAATTTTGGTTTAAAACTCACTGCTAAAGGCCAGGCAGTGGTATGGTGGTTAAGGCAGCTGGATCCCACATGACTGACTACAAATTTTGAGCCTTGGACCTGATGGCTTGAGAAACACACTGGGCACATGTGTCCACGCCCAAAATCCCAAAAGGAGGGAGAGATGGAGGATAAGGGATTACAGTATGACCATTGCCCATTGGTAGAGGTGGTGGTGGGGGGTGCTTTCCCATTTCCTCTCATTCTCTCTCTTCTTTTTTTCCTCTCTCCTTCTCTAGTGAGAATGCATGTCCTCTGGTGGAAAAAAAAAAAAAAAAAAAAAAAAACACCGCTGAAGTGATTCCTCTAGACTCCATATTTTACTGGGTTGAATGGTGGTGCCCGAAAGATACATAACACTCTAATCTTCAGAACCTATAAATAGGTTCACATTTGGAAAAATGATCCTTACAAATAAAATTAAAGATCTCGGGATAAGACCATCCTGAATTATCCAAGCAGAACTTAAACCCAAGAGCAGATGTCCTCGAAAGATAGAAAAGATGAGAAGGCAGAAGACAGGAACACAGGGGAGAAGGCCACGAGAAGATGGACACAGAGACTGGAATGCCACAGCCACAAGGAAACAAAAGCCTGGCACCGCCATACCCTGAAAGAGGCGAGGCAGGATTCCCCCGAGAGCCTCTGCACAGAGCACAGCCCTGCCAAGACCTTGGTTTACGGACTTCTGGGCTCCTGAAATGTGAGAGAACAAATTCTTGTCATTTTGAGTTGGTGACAGTTGGTTCCAGCAGACCAAGGAAAGCAATAGACACACATTTAATCCCACCACCGTCAAGTCTGAGGCCATGAGGGGGCCTGTTCAGCATTAACAATATGGAACTCTGAGCATGAGTTATCCACTCATCTGTCACACCGTAAGTCTACTCCAGGACCCGCTCCGAAACTAAGCAGTTAAGGGTGCAGATCTCACATAGCCAACTGTAGTTTGAATCCTGGCCCCAGCAACTCGAAACACATGCAGGGTGTGTGTGTGTGTTTGCCCAAAATCCTAACAGGAAAGAAGAATGGAGGAGAGGGACTGTGGCATGACTATACTCCACTTGGGGGGCGGGGGGAGGTTTCTCTCTCTTTCTAGCTGGTAAGTATGCAGTGCCCTCCCTAGGGGGCACAGGGTCACTTACTCTGTCCAAATGTCATCTCCATGTCAGAGGCTTTCCACAATACCATCCACAATGGTCATTACTCAACCTTCCCACATGTTTACCTATAGTCTCTTCATTCTGCCTTTTTTTTTTTTTTTTTAAATATCCTCATTGCTTTCCCAAATTATATATTTATTTGTATACTTGGATCTTAACTGTCTCTCCCATTTGAATATGTGCTACCTAGGAGCAGGGCCATGTACTGCTTATTTCCCACTGAACTCCAGCAAGGAGAATGCCTAGTAAATAGATGGTTCTTTACAAATATTTGGTTGGATGGATGAAGTCATCATCCTTATGAAAAGTAGAGATAGTCTAGAATATGCTACTATAATATATTCTTTTCTTTTTTTGGAGAGATTTTTGCTATAGGGCATGTGCACTCACCAGAAAGACAGAGAGAGACAGAGAGACAGAATGCGAGAAATCACCCCCCCAGGGGGGATAGCCATGCCACAATCCCTTCTCCTCCATTCTCCTCTCAGGATCTTGGACATGCACGCACACGTGCCCGGCATGAGTTTAAGCCACCAGGTCCAGGACTCGAACCACAGTAAACTACATGGGAGTCTAGCAACATATGCCAACTGCTGGTCCCTACTATAATGTATTCTAATTCTGGAGTATTTTTACAAAATGAAACAACAACAACAACAACAAAACCCTCCCTGTATCTTCCCTGGGTTACTGAGGGCTCTTTGCACTTATCACACTGGCTCAATGAGTTAGGAGCCACGATTCCTCTTTAGGAGAAAAAATGGGAATTTTCTCTGAAGGGAAATTCCTGTGCTCCTTATGGATAAATAAAACATATTGCCTAAAAATGCCCCTAAATTTCTAACAAGTGTTTTCACGTAGTTTTTCGCATCTCCCATTTCTAGCATGTTTTTCAAGAAACACAAATCGAGACCCTCATGGGTGATGACTCGGGTGGCGGGTGGTTCTTCAACATGCAGAAGTCATGCTGGCAAGCACACCAGCACTCCCCTGGGCAGCCACTGGCCAAAGTGGATGGCCAACACTAAGGCTGGCAAAGTTCCTGCAGACTTGAGGATGTCAATGACATCGATGTGACAAAGACAAGACCCAGCAGGACCCCTTTTTTGGACACTCTACATCAAAGTCTCCATGCTATGGCTTGAATGTCGCCTCCCATCGTGGAAGCTAGTGCCATGCTCTTGGACTTCCCAGCCTCCAGAACTGTGAGTCAAATAAACTTCCATTCTTTATAACAGCCACTGAAAGTGAACTAAGAAAGTGATGCTCTATGTAGAGAAACCACACCGTTTGGTCAAAAGGTAGATGGAGTTTAGTTCAGCCCAGATGAGCTCGACACCTTTCATATCTGGTCATTGGTCTCTCCAGAAGATACAAATAGGGCCTTCTCTCTTCAGCTTAGATCCTTACCTAGTAATACTGTGGAGCGTTTTTTAGGTTGGGATAATAAGTAAACAGAACTAAGATGGTGCGGCAAAGGGCATTAAAAGAAGGAAAAATTAGAATAACAGGAGAATTTGAAGTTTTTTTTTTACAAAGTTTTGCCTTTCCAAATAAGTACAAAAAGAGTATTTGTCTTTTACTCTGTAGGGTTCGGAATGCTTCCAACATTAGTTAAAATGGTGACCCTTTTCTCAAGTTTTCAAATGAAAATTGCCGATTCACCACTTTGTTATCCCAGCCCAGGGACTATGAAAAAGGAAACTTTGCCTCAAGAGATAGAGAAAAGAACAAAACAAGCTCCTCTCCTCCCAAGTAGAGTCATTGTAGCATCTTCTGCCTCAAGCTGAAACCGCCCTTCATGTTCTCAAACCCATCACCTCTCAGCCCACGTCCACAGGGTATCTGGCAGACATTTTCTCAAGAATGATTTAAAGCAGCCCGTTATTTCAAGAGAAATAATAACCCTGACTGATATAATTTGAGTTTCAGTGAAGAACTTAAATTCTAAGAAACTTACACTTATCATCATAAGATTGTTAGTTTCCCAATACTGAGAAGTCTTCCTATTATCAATGGTGATGTTTACAAATGTGATTCTCTGACACTGCAAAATAAAATGAAAAGAACTGCATAACCTAGTGAAGCAACATTTTTCCAAACGAGCAATAGGTCCTAAATCTGGCATGGGTAAAACAGCCATTCAAAGTGCACAGCTGACCAAGAGGTGATATTAATATAACAGAGTAAGAAAGTCCATAAAAATGGTTTCAAATTTATATTGCAACTAACTTTAAAAAAAAATCACTTGTCAAATCTCAGTGAAATAGAAAATAAGAATATGCACAATTATCTGGAAAGGCTATAAATATATTCCATTTCTTACCAAATAATATCTGGTTGTGACTAGATTTTCTTCATCTACTTCACAACACGTGTCTCTATGGGTTAGATCCAGAAGCAGATTTGAGGAGTTAGCCATTTTCTATTAAGTCAGACTCTTGTAGGGGTCAGTAAAAATTGTAAGAATTGTCACTCTTCTCACTAATTTTTATTTAGAAAGTATAGTTCTTTTTTATAAAAATATTGTAATGTTAACATGCAATCAGCTTTTTATTGCTATTTTTCCTTTTTCATGATAAAGTACATGCACTTACAAGTGAGAGAGAGAGACAGAGAGGGGTGAGCACCCTCCATGTGGTCTGATCACGCCACAATCTCCCTCTGCTCACCGGATCTGGCATGTTTCAGGCTGACCAGGCTAGGGATTCAAACTGCAGTCGCCATGTGGGATCTGGCTTCTCCTGAGTAGTACGTGACCACTGAGCCATGCACCAGTTCCTGCAACTGTTATCCTTAAATGATCATTTTTATTTTTTTTAATTTTTGGTTTTAATTTCCAGTATCGGTCATCAGAAAAGTCATGATGTATTTTTCTATGCAAAAATGTGTCATGACTTTTCCAATGACCCAATGGTAATAATCAATAGTTATGATCAACATAGAAAAGCTCATTGGGATTCTCAATAATTAAGAGTGTAAATAAATCCTGAGGCCAAATATTTGAGAATTCCCATTGCATAAGAATATTTAATGGGCCAGCTCCATGGCCTAGTTATGGGAGCCTGATCCAACCTGGCTGACCACAAGGTTCAATCCTGGCCCTAGTAGTTTAAAACACATGCTAAGTACATGCACATGCATGCTCGGCATGGTGGCATGACCCTTCCCCATGGGGGATGCTTTCTCTCTCTCCCTTGCTTTGTCTCTCTCCAATAAGTGCATATGCTCTCTGGCAATTTAATAAAAGAAGGAGGGAATATCTAACAACTGGAGGAAATACTCACAGGGTTGTGCTAAGTAGGGAAAAAACAGACTAAAAAACTAGCCTGGCAGCATGGTCAGTAGCAAACTGCATTGCAGTGCTGGAAGCCACATGTCTGACTGTGGGTTCTGATCCCTGGGGTGACTTGAAAACACACCAGGCATGGACGCCTGTGTCCAGGATCTCGATGAGCTGAAGGACTGGAAATATGGGGCAGCGGAGTGAGGAGCCCTGGTCCAGGGTACTTCTCTTTCGTTCTCTCCCCTCTTTCATGTGTATATATGTGCTATCATGAATAAAGTAAAATAAAATAAAATAAAAAAACTATAACAAATAGAGGTAATTTTTTTCACGTGTGTGTGTGTGTGTGTGTGTGTGTGTTTTCATTTCTAATTTTCTATGAATATATAATACAAGGTGAATAAGTAGACAAATGCTTTAAAGTTATCTCAGGCCTTTCACTCTTCCAACTCTCTGGAAAAGCCCAGACAGTAATGTCCAACACATAGTAGGTCCTTTGTAGCTCTTCTAAAAGGCCTACGATTGTTTTTTTCACGTAAGGGTAGTGATGGATTGGCTCAGCATTAGTGTTTTATTTTTATTTGTTTATTTATTTGGAGAGATTTCTGCTATAGGGCACATGTGCTCGCTGGAGAGACAGAGATGGAAAGAGTGAAAGTGAGAGGTCACCCTCTCCCCCAGGGGGGAATGGCCACACCACAATCCCTTCTCCTCTTGGGATTTTGGGCACCCATACACATGCACACAGTATGTGCTGCCAGGTTTGGAACTTAAACCATGGTCAGCCATGTGGGAGTCCAGCGCCTTAACCACTACGCCACCTACTGGCCCCAGCATTAGTTTTTTTTGTGTGTGTGTGTTTTTTTTTTTTTTTCATTTTTGGAGAAGTTTTTGTTATAGGGCACGTGCACTCACCAGAAAGACAGAGAGAAACAGAGAGACAGAAAGTGAGAAATCAGCCACCGCCAGAGGGGATGGCCATGCCACAATCCCTTCTCCTTCGTTCTCCTCTTGGGATCTTGGATAGCAATGCACACACACCCGGCGTGAGTTTAAGCTACTAGGTCTGGGACTCGAACCATGGTCGACTACACAGCTGAGTCCAGCGACATAGCTATTACGCCAACTGCTGGTCACCCATCATTAGTGTTTTATTCCTGCCGTGCTACCAGAAGGTTTGTCTGCTTAAAAAGCCTCATACTTGGGACTAGTAGGTGCTGTAGTGGTGAAGGCACCTAAAATCCCGAAAAGAGAATGGAGAAGGGATTGCGGCTTGGCCATCCCTCCTGGGGGGTGATTTCTCACTTTCCCTCTTTCTGTCTCTCTCTCTTCAGTGAGTGTACATGCCTGATGGCAAAATCTTTAAAAAAAAATTAAAAGTCTCATCCTTTAAAGCATACATGCATATAATTCTTAAAAGGATTACTTATTTAATTTTATTTATTATTATTATGTCTTAATTTGCCATATGGTACATGGGCTCACCAGAGAGAGAGACAAATAAAGAGAGACAGAGAGAGATAAAGTGAGAAAGCAAGCCACCATGTCTGGGACTCAAACCATGGTCAGCCATGTGGGAGTACAACACCTTAACCACCATGCCACCTGCTGGCCCCTGTAAATATACTTTTTAAAGAATATTAAATACATACATACACACAAGAGATATTGGGAAACGTGTATCATTAAAAAGTTCGCAGGGCTTCAATTTTTCTTTGTGTTAAAATAAATGTGTACTTTAATTCCATTTTGCCATGAACTTTTTGAAGTCCCCCTTGAGTGGAGGGGACTTATGTATTCATAAATAGAGCATTCGACCAACTCCCACATTTAAAATTGTTTTCTACAATGCAAAGAGTAACATTTAGCGTATACCTTTGGGCTAGGACTAGAATAACCTAGATTCCTAAAATAAAATCGACTTTTTTTCTGGGAAGTAGAAAAACTATTGAATTCTCAAACAACAACATACGATCATCTCAACTGAAACTTTTTCGTTTTTGTAAAACCACAGGAGAAGGTGGGAAAGTCATAAAACTAAACCCAGGTCAGGGTGAGGGGCTCTCAACTTGAAAACGAAGGTTGTGAACTGAAGTTCGAATGTGTTTACCTTCTGTACACAGGAAAAACAGTCATTAATAGCAATGCCCCATATCATTAGACCATGCTAAGTAAAGAGTGAGTTTATTAAAAAAGAGAAAAAAAAAAAAAAAAAAAAAAACACAAAAACCGTGCCTCGTACTCAGTCCCCTTGTTCTTGCTAGGTGGCCTGGAGTAATCTACGTGGAGATTTCTGCTTCTGCTGTCAGAAAAAGAAGCCAGTATTCCCAGAGGAGCAGTGAGGACCCCATCACAAAGACCAAGGTGCTTGGAGCAGAACTTTCTGCAATGGGCCAGCGGAAGTGCACCGAGGAGGAGAGACCCTGCCGCTCTGTTCTCTCCTGCATGGAGAATCTCCAGGAGACGAGCTTGGAAAGCCAGGCTTGTGGATGCACAGGCTGCCAGGGCATCCAGTCCGGCATGGCAGCCCCCAAGGCGGTTTCCCCGGCAGACCCAAGACACACAGACCCCTTATGAGGTTTTCCACGCCACCTCCCGGGCGGCTCTGGCAGGTCCACATTGCTCCCTTGGGCTGCGTAATTAGCGGGCTTTGGGTCGCCAGGCCTGGTATGCTGTGGTTGCCCCTTCCCAAACACAGCACGAGCCCCCTCCTCACCGGCGCCACTCCGGCTACCACGCCCCACACATCCTGCCCTTCTTCCCAGCCCCACTGCGCCCACCTGGGTCCCACCCAGCCGTTCCAGGGCCCTGCCACGCCTTACTGACACGTTCCCTAGCTCACTGGCAGCAGCAGAGCAAGTCTACAGAGCCTGGCTGTCACCACCTCGCAGCCAGACTAGAGTCTCAACTCCTTCAGAGACTTCCCAAGCTATGACGGGGAAAGGAAAATGCAGAGAGCTAGAACTAGTGCTTGTCTAGCATCCAGATCCCCACTTCTCCATCCCACCCCGTCTCCCCCCCACTCCACCTCCAAATTGCAAATTCCATACTGGAGGGCAAGATCTCCAGAGGTCATTTAGTCCGCCCCCTGCCTTTGGGTAGAGCTGTGCTAAAAGCAAACATGAAAAGTAATTGTCTCTCTCCAAAGGGCTGACAGCCTGCCTGCTCCTCGCCCACGTGCCCGGGCGGTGGGTCTGCAGGTGAACACACACAGGCAACCTCACCCCTTGCCTCTGACAAGGAACACTGAAAACACAACAAAACACCGTCTCTGTCTCCATGCCAACCGGAGACACTCCCATAGGCCACGGTGACACCTCCTCCCCACCCAAACCAAACGATGCCCTCTTCAAGTCATCCTGGAAAGGGCAGGAGAGCCGACGAATGTTCTCTTTGAAAGAACAGGGATGAAGGAAGCACTCCTTCTTTGTGTTCAAAAGTTTACTTTCAGCTTCGGCAGGCGAAAGGATTTTTTTTTAATATAATAAAAATAAAGTTATATGACTTTAATTAAATGCACTTATTAAAAGGGTGAAATATTTGGAGAGGCTGTGTCTGTGCTGGAGGCACATTTTCCACCGTGCTGTAGAGCGTCTGCATCCGCCCGCTCCAGGCCATTTTTAATGCAGAAATAAATCCGCACCTGACGTGCTGACAGATTATTATGCAGTGTGGCAGCCAGCGAGAGTAAACACGGGGCAAGTTTTAACCTCGTGCAGTCACGGCGCTTTGCTGCCGGGCCCAGCTCAGGTGTACAGCACTGCTGGCCAAGCCTTTGCCTCCAGTCGGGCATCGATCCTGCCCTGGAGCCAGTCCCTGGGAGCAGGAGGCTGCTCTCCCTTTCGGCTGTCTAGAGCAGGACACGAGCAAGGGGACAGAGAGGAAGATCGGCAGTGCGTGCTCCCCAAGCACCCTGCCTTCCAGCCTGTTTGTACTGCAGCCGTAAGACCCACGGGCTTCTGCACAGCGAGCTGGTCAGCAATCTGCTGACGGACCCGTTTATCCTTCCAGCCATCAAGGCTGACTCCACAGATGGAGAGTCCAGCCAGGTGCCTCTCCCAGCTCTGCCCAGTGCAAAAGGGTCAGGGCAGTCACTGGAGAGCTAGAGGGAAATCGGGCACTTTCCATACTTTGGACCTGAAATTATGGAAGTGCAGATTAGCATGCAGTGAAGGCCTTTGCTTAATCCGAACTACAGAACAGCTCGGCTCCCGTGGCTCTGGGTCAATGGGCTTGCAAAGCAAACCTCCTGGCAGTGCTCCGGTTGTGACACTCGGGGTATCTGGGCTGACTTGCCTGGCCCACACGAGTGGCTCAGCTGCTTGGCTCTGACCAGCTACTTTAAAGACCTGCGTTTCTTTATCTCCACGTGTCTTCAGCTGGGGAGGCGGGGCTGGCAAGGGAGGTGCGCAGTCTTGGGTGGAGGTTAGGGGCATTTGACAGTGGGACATTCCACCTCACTTCTACCCTATCACCCAGTAGCTACGATCAGACAATGTAGTCTGTGTCTGTCAGTGCCAGTAGCTGTTGTCAGTATCCACACCCAGTGCTAAGTGCTTTACTAACTTGTCTCATTTTCTTTCCAGACTCTAAGGCACAGATGGTTAACTCTATATCATTCCCACTAATTTGAACGTGCACTATGTGCTTGGTCCCTGCTCATTCTCTCCAGTCTTCCCCTCCTCAGTTTACAGAGGAGCATAATGTTTCGAAAGAGGGTGTTATTTTGCCCAAGGGATCCATCACACAAGCCAAAAAAGATACCAAAAAAAGCACAAATACAAAAAAAGCCACCATATCAGCCCGGACAAAGCAGAGCATATATTTCAAATATAGAAGAGATCAATTATGGCCCCCAAAGAACTATTCTTCTTGTTTTTCTCTATGGATAAAATCAGAGATACATAAAATGATCTTCAAAACAACAAGAAAGTTTTGGCCCAATGACATGTGATCAAACAAACACAGAAAATTCCTGCAGTGGGTGGAAGGCTGAGCAGGGTGACCTTCAAGTACCCTCCAACACGTGTGTTTGCTGAGATGACTGCTCTGACGCTGGGACCCGCCCCCACCCCCGGGGACTGAGGGGAGACGGTCTGGTACAGGCTTCGCATTGGCAAGGGCCTCATTTCCCCACGAGGTGCCTGGATTGAATGCTCCCTCCATGCTGGCTGGGAAAGCTTGGGTTTTGGCAAGGAGAGAAGAGTGAAGCCATCGAATTCTCTTGGTCAGCACATTTTTCCTCTGGTGTAGGAAAAACCATCACGATTCTGATCATCACTGAAAACTTCTCCCACGGATATCCAGGAGAACTGGTTTGCTATCACCAGGTAGGTCACGTCCCTTCTGGACACCTGTCAGTCTCTTGAGTTTGAAGAGTTCCCCACCTTGCTACCAAGGCTGAAAATGCCAGGTCCTTCTATTCCTGGTCTCTTTTGCATCTGGGACAAGAGCACCAGGCTTGGATTCCCCTAAATAGTCACAACCATGCATGACTTTGTGCCTGACGGGGTCACACAAAGCAGCAGAGGACCCGGGAGACTGACGCTGCTGAGGCCAAGGTAGCCACAGAGAGAGGGTGGGTACCTTCTAATCTGAGGCTATTACAATGAGCTTTCTAGCTCACAGAGCAGAAATGGCAAGAGCGATGGTCTGCTTAGAGAGGCAGCAGTCCTGGGGCAGCCTCCTGCGCCCGCAGTTGGTGGTGCGGGCTCTGCCCAGCAGCAGAGATGACGTCATCCTCAGACCAGCTCTGTACTGTTTGGGACATGTTCCTGGCTGCAGCGCCTCCACACCTGCTTTCCTCATCCACACAGAGATGCTGAGTTAAGCAGTCTGCTGCTTTCTATAAACACTTTTTGGCTTCAATTAGCCAGAATTGATTTCTGTTGCTTGCAAATAGGAACTCTGACGGATGTAGGATTTTGTGCAAATGTCTTGACCCTGGGAGAAGGCGTTACAATGTTACATCTTTTATGTTGGGTGTTTCACCTTTATTTTTAACTCTTTAGTGCAATAATATATGCAATAAAATATACAATAGAAACATGCACATTTCATGAAAATACAATCATTGGATTTTCACAAAACCGATACAACTATGCAACCAGTACTCACATCAAAGGATATCATTATCAACCCAACCCCCATCCCCAAAGCCCACCTCCTGCTCATTTTCTGTCACTATCGACAATCAAGGGCCATTGCTGTCCTGACTTTTGGTGCCATCGGTCAACTTTGTCTGCTTTTGAACGTTGCGTAGCTATAACGTGTGGTCGTTATCTGGTTGTGGTGTTATCTTGGTTTACCTGTCACTCAACCTTATGCTTGCGAGATTCAGCTACACATTGTGTGTAGCTGTGGTGCATTTATTTTCACTTCTGTATAGTATTCCATTGAATGAAAATACCATAAACTGGTATAACCAGCCTATTTATCAATTCTAGCATTGATAGTCACTTGGGTACTTTCTAACTTGGGGTTACTCTAAAAGTGCTGCTATACACGTTCTAGTTCATAGCTACTGGTGAAATGTCAACAGGTTTTTGTTGGGTACACGTCAATGTCCGTAAAGCATGTGCATGCCCGATGTTAGCCAACACAGTCAGTTTTCGTCATGTCTCTTAGAATCCTTTTAAAGTTTATTTTTTCCCTCCATGAAAGAGGGGGGAAAAGAAAGAGAGTGAGAGAGAGAGAGGCCCCCTCAGCAGGGTCTTCATGCTGCAGCCCACTCCCAGCCTCAGCTAGCCAGGGTGATTTGCACATGCACGCTTACCTGGCATGTACAGGGAGACATTGGGATGTGAACCCAGGACCTTCCCATGTGTTTTCAACACTGCTGAGGATGCTCTTTGGGTGAACACCCAGAACAGTTTTTTACTCCAAAGGCAGAAGACATAGGCAGTGAGAAGTGAAAGGAGAATAATGAAGGTGAAAATTCATGTGGATATATTTTCTCCCTTCTTAAATGAGTCCTCTGTAAATGGATTAGGAAGCCCATAGGGCCCAGCATGCCATGTGCTCTGGGGGACCTTGCTGCTCCGTCATCTGAGACCACACGAGAAGCCTAGGCTCGATTCCCAGCCCAGCCTATAAGCTGCGTGCAGAGGCGCACACCTGTGGTCTGAACTACTCAGGAGGCTGAGGTAGGAGGACCGTGACGTGGCAAGGCATTGGAATGAATGAATTACTTCAAATTAAAATAAGACCTTAGTATTTGGCATTTGGCCACCAGGTTGACCTGGGTTAAATGACAGGCCATCATGAATGTCAAGGGCACAGCCAGAACAAAGCTTCTGAACTCCTGGCCTCTGGACCCAGCAGCAGAGAATCACACAATTTTGCCAGCACCACTTCACCCAGTACCATCACCTGCCCCAGCATCTGAGGGGGTACTGCCTGCATCTCCATCCCATCACAGGCCTGCATGCCTTTGGGCCAGCAGTCACTTACATCAGGCCAGAGGGCCAGGTGCACCGGGGATTCAGATACACTGGGAGTGAATGTCTAGTCTGAAGGAGACATTTATTACTCGGCTTGTTGATTTTTGCCGTATGGGAAAGGAGCACCATTGTTGCCAGGTTTTCTGACTTTGCAAGGGAAGCTGGAAAACTGGATTTTTTTTTTTTTTTTTTTTTTTTTTTTTTTTTTTTTATGAGATGTTGCAACTTGTAATGCTGGCGACTAATTTTAAGAAATTAAATGCTGAACACTGTTGGCCAGGCCTGGCCCAGGAACCGCTGTTGACTATGTCTGATTTAGGACTTGGCATTTTGGACTCCCAGAAAGTCGTGTGGGATAGCACAGAGCACACGTGAATGAAAACAAGTGACCACTGGCTCTGGAGGGCACAGACAGGCCCAGACCCCGTCTGTCCTACATGGATGAGCTCCCTCCATAGCTATGCTTCCTGTAGTACCCGGACGACACCCTCATCCAACAAAAGCCCTTCAGATCATGGAAACCTCGGACAAGATGCCTCACTCTGGAAGGACCCTCTGGCAGCTGGCTCTGCCTCCAGCACTCCTATCACAGGGGAAAATCCACTTCCGCTGACCACGCCAGGAGCAGTGAGGAGGTACTCGGAAAGCAGTGTATCCACGGGAGACGTCTCGGATGAGAAGACGCTCGCTCTCTAACAAAGCAGACCTAGTTTCCCAGCGGCCTGGTCTCCAGGCTCCGCTTTCACCCGTCTACTGAGCCACGCCGGCCACAATCGCGTGTACGTATACATGGGGCCATTTCCCTCTGTTTTCTCCGTACCATCAGGCACCTGCCCTGGATCTCCTTTCCTCTGCCTGACTGTCCTCAAAATAGCAGACACACACACACACACCCCAACACACACAGACACGTGCGCACACACGTGTCCATTCGCCAACTCCAAAGTGAACAGGCGAGAACAATCTAGCAACAAACATGCATGGAAATAACTGGCACTGACTTTCCCTCAACCTTGCCACCCACTTCCTATTACAGTTCCTCGTCAGGGGTCAGGCCCACAGTGGCCACGTGGCACAGATCTGCCAATGTCCCGGCCTCCTGAGACAAGCCAGCAAGACCTCACATGTGCTATAGGAAGAGAAGCAAGGAGCCACTTTACAGCAGGAATGCCTGTCGAGGACGCGGAGTCCTATCCCGCCCACAGGCAGGTTGAGACAGGTGCTCCTCCGACAGGGAAACAGAGGCGCGAAGAGGTGCTGAAGCCATGTGGGCAAAGGGCGGCTGGAGAGATAAGAGAAGGCCAGTCCCAGACCCTAATCACTCACACTCTAGTGCATCCTACTGTGTGCCATCCAGGGACTGCGTGGATCATTCAATAAATTAACAACCTAAGTGCTCACTAAACATTAGCTACGGACAGGCACCTTACATCATAAACTGACGTAGTTCTTGCCACAATCCGAGAAGGTGCATAGAGGAGTCGAAGGAGGTGAAAGCGCTTGCTTCAGGATGTTATCAAGTTAGACTCAGAGGTTCTCAAGTGGGGGCTGGGGGGAATCTGGAGGGAGGCATTTGGCTTTGTCACACTGCACAGGGCACCGCCATGTGTAGGGCAGGTGGTGGGGTTGCTGAATGTCATCACCCCAGTTCCAGCAGCACCGAGAGGACAAACACTGGGCTTTTCAGCAAAGGCAGAGCCAGGATTTGAACGAGGGCAAGTCTGCCTTCTCTTTCTCTCCATTCCATGGTTTCAAAGCTGTACATGATGCCACCTGGACTACTTCCTGGTGCAGCAACTGCCCTTTTCATTTTACTGAAACTTCAGCTTGGAGAGAACAAATCCAGACCTAGAAAAAATTCTGTGGTCTCCCCAGTGGAGCAATAGGTATTTAAGACACATCCCCCATAAGCCAGGCACTGAACTCAGCATCATAAGGAAAATAATTATATTTTAAAAATAGAGGCAGGGGCCAGCAGGTGGCATAGGGGTTAAGGTACTGGACTACCATATGGTCGATCATGGTTTGAGTCCTAGACCTGGCGGCTTGAAACTCATGCCAGGCGAGTGTGCGTGCATGCTCCAAACTCCAAGAGGAAAATGGAGGAGAAAGGATTATGGCATTGTCATCCCCCCTGTGGGGTGGTTTCTCACAGTCTCTCTCTGTGTGTCTCCAGCGAGAGTGTGCACCCTATAGCAAAAATCTCTCTCTCTAAAAAAAAAAAAAAAAAAAAAAAAGCATTGCTTCAAAGGTTAGGAGAAGAGAGAAAAGTAGAATAAAGCAGACCAAGAGTAGCAGCCAATGCCCATTAAAACTTGTACATGTTCGAAGTTTTGAGCACCATGGGAAGCTACTACTGACTCAAGTGTCTAAAGGAAGTTTCATGAGAAAGGCAGGACTTCTAGTGAGCTTCAATACACAAAACAGACTCCTAGCAGCAGGAAAGGAGGAAGGGAAGAGAGACAATAAAATCCAGTGTGCAGAGGCAAGAGAACAGCTTGCCAGGTTTAAGAGGCACTAAGGGGACAACCCCAGATACAACAGATTCGGTTTCAGAGAAGAGAGGGGTAAGCCTTTAAGGTATCTCGCACAGGATGGAGGAAGGATTCTGCCTTTATCCAAGGAATTCTATCTGTCTTGTAGGAAGTAGGAATCTCCCATGAGTGGAGTGCCAGAGAGGTGGAAGGGGCATTTTTAGGAGAGGATGGATTACTATGAGAGTCGGTGGGGGTGAGCAGTCAATAAGAACTTTCTTCAATAAATCCGGCGTGAGTAACACCTCCTTGAGGTGTCAGCAACAGAAATAGCCAGAAAACCCTGCCCACTCCTTCTCACTACCCTTTGTCGTGTTCCATTGGATAGGAAGGTCCTAAGAAAAAGGGAAGGAAAGAGGAACCTCATTTCACACACTAGAGTCTGATGATTAGAAGAATGATGGTCTTATTGCTAATGAAATATTGAGCATGGGGAGCAAACCACAGAGCATTCAAGGAGAAATGCCCGGAGGATAGTGGAAGCTAATGGGAAAGTCAGGGCTGTGGTCTAGAAACAACCGTACCACTGTTAAACACAAAATGAGACCTCTCCATCAGCCAGGCTGCAGGAGACAGTCACAGCAACTTCATATTGTGACCTGTAATGTTGGTGGCTCCCAATGAAAGAAGCCTCCTGATATCTAAGCCCTCATTTGGTCCCCTCCCCTCAGTTCAGGCTGACCTCGTGGCTTGCGTTGGCCAACAGAATGAGGCAGCAGTGAAGCCGTGTCAGCTCTAGTTCTAAGCCTGAAGGAGGTCTAGCAGCCATGTAAGAAACAATGCTACTCTATTGGAGGGATCACACAGAGACCACATGGAGAAACAGAAGCCCGGAAATGATATAAAGAAAGAGGGACCAGCAGTTAGCATAATGGCTATGTCGCTGGACTCCCACGTAGTCGACTGTGGTTCGAGTCCCGGACCCGGCGGCTTAAACTCACGCCGGGCGCGTGTGCGTACGTGCCCAAGATCCCGAGAGGAGAATGGAGGAGAAGGGATTGCGGCGTGGCCATCCCCCCTGGGGGGTGATTTCCTGCTTTCTATCTCTCTGTCTCTCTCTGTCTGTCTGGCGAGCACACGCGCCCTATAGCAAAAACCTCTCAAAAAAAAAAAAAGAAAGAGAAAACACCCCATTTACCAAGTGAGCTCAGTCCACAACCAATTCTCCAACAAAATGAGGCCTTTGAAGTAACCACTGGTCAGACTAGCAGAAGAAATGTCTAGATTCCGGAATCATGAACAAATAAAATAGCTGCTGTTTTAAGGCAGTAATTTTCGGATGGTTTGTTATGCAGCAACAGATAACTGATACACTTTCACAAGGCCATCAGTTTTGCTCAAAGGCCCTGCTGGTCCACACAAAGCTCTGTGCACAGGTTGGTGCCTATTCTTGGTGATGAGAGGTGTGTATATAAGTAGTAGCAATACAGAACCCCCAAGGAGTGTTGCCCTCAACTGACTGGTACCCAAGCTTGGCACACAGTTGGCACCTAAATAAACATTTGCAAAATGGACATGTAATAATCTACCTGGTTTTAATAGACTCTAGAGGAGAGTATCCAAAGTTTACTTATTCCTGCAAGCCTTCCCAGGGATTCATAACCTTCAACATCAAGAAATGTTCTTCGGGACCAGCAGTTAGCGTAATGGCTATGTCGCTGGACTCCCACGTAGTCGACCGCGGTTCGAGTCCCGGACCCGGCGGCTTAAACTCACGCCGGGCGCGTGTGCGTGCGTGCCCAAGATCCCGAGAGGAGAATGGAGGAGAAGGGATTGCGGCGTGGCCATCCCCCCTGGGGGGTGATTTCCTGCTTTCTATCTCTCTGTCTCTCTCTGTCTGTCTGGCGAGCGCATGCGCCCTATAGCAAAAACCTCTCCAAAGAAAGAAAAAAAAAAAAAAAAAGAAATGTTCTTCATAAATCTGACCACAATCTCGAGACTCCTCAAGTTCACTTCCTCATGTCCAGTATGGATGGGTAACAGCTGGTCACTATTTCAGTGTGCACTGACATGGCATCTTCCTCAACCTTGTTGAGTTTCCTCTCATCAGCAAAGAAGGCTACTGCATTTGTCCTTGCAAACTTGCTATTTTCAACCTTTTCTTAGTCAAGTCATCCAGCCAGTTAATAGCAGAGATGGAATCTGAATTTAGTTTTTTGGGGGAATTTTTTGGGTTTTTTTGTTTGTTTTCTGGGTGTTCTTTTTTTTTTTTTTTTTTTTTTTTGAGAGATTTTTGCTATAGGGCGCATGCACTCACCAGAAAGACAGAGAGAGACAGAGAGACAGAAAGTGAGAAATCCCGCCCCCAGCGGGAATGGCCATGCCATAATCCCTTCTCCTCCATTTTCCTCTCAGGATCTTGGGCACACACTCACATGTGCCTGGCATGAGTTCAAGGCTTTATTACTGCACCATGTAACTTTCTACATTTTTATGCCATGTCTCTTTTTGAATAATTGGTTATGTTTTGACAATTATCTACCTACTTATTTATCTTTATTCTGAAGAGCAAGAACATAATATTTACTGGACATCCAGATGACCTTCTCTCTGTGATCAGTCTAGACAATGGCAGTTCTGTACAGGGAACAGATACACAGTTTGGGACATGCAGTTTAAAGGTAAGCAGTCATCATTACAGCAGAACTTCACAGAGCCTTTACCTTACTGGCGGTGTACATTGTGAGTTTTCATGTTGATCATGGTCAGTGTATTAGCCAGACAGCACTGTGTAACAAAGTACCACAGACTGAGTGGTTTAAACAACAGAATTTACCTTTTCAGTGTTCTGGAGGCTGAAAGTTGGCAATCAAAGTGTTGGCAGGTTTGTTTTTTCCTGAGAGCTCTCTCTTTAACTTACTGGTGACTATCTTTTTGCTGTGTTCTCACATGATCTTTCCTCGGTATGCATGCATCCCTGGTGCCTTCCCATGTGTCCAAATGTCCTCTTTTCATAAGACACCAGTCAGACTTCTAAAGGACTCGTTTTAACTTAATTATCTCTTAAAAGACCCTGTCTCCAAACACTGTCTCTCTCTGAAGTACTGGACGTTAGGTTTTTCAATGCAATCCTGTCCATGACAGGGGGTCGTGGAATCCTTTGCAGTGTTGAAGAGTTTGTTTCAGGGAAGAGTCTATGGGAAACAGTGCTCTGGGGAAATGAAATAAATAACCCACAGCTGGGAGGAGGCATGGGTGTGCTCACTGTCCACAGACTGATGTGCTATCATGATGGAACTCGGGGTGTACGATGGAACTGACCTCTCTCTCTCTGTTTCTCTACCTTTCTCTGCTTGACCCCATTTTCTTTCCTTCCTTTTTCCTGCAGGGGGTTTTTCTCCATGCCTTCTCATGTCAGCTCCAATATAAAAAGACTCTGGGGCAGAGTAAGAAGGACGAAAAGGGAAAAAGGGCCACACCAGCCTAAGCTGATCACTAAAGAAGAGGTGATATTTCTGTTTAATACACTCTTATTAAAATGCAAATGCTGGCTGAGTAGGTCTGTGGTGGTCCCAGAGATGCTGCATTCTCACAAGTTCTGGGATGATGCTGATACTGCTGGTCTGAGGACCACACTTGGCATGGCTCCCAATTTTACAGATGAGTAGACCGAGGCTCAGAGAGAGGGAGGTTCTACCGCTGATGTAAGAGCCCTGGAACAGATCGTATGCTCCCCACTTGAAGTGTGGGGCTGAAACTAGTGTAGGGTCCCAGGGTGGGCCTTACTCAAAGAGAAGGCTGCTTCAGAGCAGCTACCCTGGCCGTCCAAGGGCAGGCAAGCCACCTCGGAAACACCCAAGGAATTTCTTACAATACAGGTTCCCTGGAATTTCTGCTGAAGACTGACTCAGTGGACCTGGCATGGGGCCCTGAGGACTCGAGGAAGGGGGATTGCAGCTACTGGGAACTGTAGAGGGTGCTCCTCTCTCTCCCCCTACATGAACAAACATGCTCTGCCATGAATAAAGA
This sequence comes from Tupaia tana, assembly GCA_026018925.1. Classification (NCBI taxonomy): domain Eukaryota; kingdom Metazoa; phylum Chordata; class Mammalia; order Scandentia; family Tupaiidae; genus Tupaia; species Tupaia tana. The sequence continues at coordinate 62,946,015 of JAKSZU010000011.1, forward strand.
AAAACAATTAGCTAGCCAATATGTTCCAGGCACTATTCTGATTTAAGTCGGCATCAAATGATTTACACTTGACCACAATTCCATCTGGTACGTGCTACTGCCATTCCCACTTTACAGAGGGGAAAATGGAAGCATGGAGAAGCTAAATAACATGGCAAAAGCCACCCCTGCAAGTAAGGGGCTGAGCCAGGATCAGACCCACTTACTCTAGCTCCGGGTTCCACAGCTTAACCACTGGGTTCGATGCCTCTACTCTTAATTGAAGATAAACGCCCTGGAAAACCCCATAGGAAGACTGCTGAACCAATCAGAGCAGTGTTTTTCGAAGCAGAAGCCTCACAACACTGGTCTGGAGCAGCAGTCCTCCACCTTCCTGGTGCCAGGGACCAGCTTCATGGAAGACAGTCCCTCCATAGACGGGGTGGCAGGGGGTTTGGGGGAGAGGTGGACCCAAGCACACCACATCCAGCGTGCACCCATATCCAGACAACCACACTGTAATATACACTGAAATGGTCACACGCAGGGTTCAGGCTTCCCTGAGGATCCAGTACCCAATACTACAGCTGACCAGACAATAGGCAGAGCCCAGGTGGCAATGTGAGTGATGAGGAATGGCTACAAACACAGAGCAAGCCTCGCTCTCATGTGTGGCCGGGAGGGGAGGGGAGGGGAGGGTGTGGGGGCATAGCCCGTGGCCCACCATCAGTCTAGGGCCCAGACCCCAGTAGGCCACAGACCAGCACAGTCTGCAGCCTGGGGGTTGGACCCCCTGATCTAGAGAACATTAATATGTGCTCTTCAGAGGGGAAATGGTAGATGATCTGAGTCAAATTTGGGGAACACTGGGTGAAACCAAATTAAATGGGTTTCTTCTTGCAAATCTTCTTTCTCAGCGACATCACCAGCAAGCATAAGCAAATGAATTTACGAAATTGGCATTTTTGCAACACTGTCCAAACGCAAGAGTCTACGGGATCTTTCTGTCCCAGAGTATCTGATGGGGAGGCCAGGAAACTAACTCCTTTCAGGAAACAGGGGCCCAGAGCAGCACGTCTCATCCCGCATGCGCACATGAAGCCCCCGGTGAGCTTGTTCCAATGCAGGTTCTGGTTCCAGAGGCCTGGGCAGGGCCGAGAGTCTGCATTTCCAGCAAGCTCTCAGGGACTGCGGATGCCACATTGCACTTGGCCTGGCAGAGTCCTGAAGCACAGCACCAGCTGGCTCTGTCCACGTCCACCTCCTCAGACAGCAACCCAGGAGAACAACCCTGTGCAAAACTCCAGGGGCTCGGGCCACGGCTCGCCTCAAGCCTGGGATTATCTCACATATTTCAAGTGTCACCACAGGCCCACAGAGAGCCCAGGCCCTTCCAGAAAGGCTCTGTCCATGGGCTGGACCCCAACCTGTCCCCTGTGCTCCCACACACGCACCCTCGGCCTGGCCTCAGAAAGCCCTCATTCTGAAGGTGAAGTCTACTTACGGGCAGCCGTGCCCCTTGGCTGCCAAGGTTGCTAGGGATCAGTGGCAAGGAAGGGAGAGGAGGTGAAAGGAGGATAAGCAGAGAGCGAGGAGGCCCCGTGAGGTCTTGTGACCGACTGGGCCTCCTGGTGCCGCCGAGCGAACGGCAGTGCCAAAGCGCAGTGCTGAAATACTTGGCCTGAGTCCGGAGCAAACACCCAATCCAAACAGGCCCCGGTGTGTCTCCGAACAGGCTGTGTAAATAAGGGGGGAGGAGGGAAAAAACCCCAACTGGCCACAGATCCCACTTTCAAACACGCTGAAACAAAATAGTCCCTCTCTCGCTTGCTCGCTCGCTCCCTCTCAGTCGCTCTTTTTTTTTAAATTTCCACTGGTGCCGGGGCCTCGTGGAGCCGGCTGGCGGCCTGTTAGAGCCTGCAGCAGACCCGTCCTGCATCGGAATGAAGCCTGGAGCAGCTACGTGATCTGCCCTCTCCGTAGGCCCGGGACTACAGCGCCCCCGTTCACAGGCCCCGAAGCAGAGCAGAGCGGTTCTTAGGGCCACTCAGGAGCAGACAAGGGGGACAGAGGGGACCACGCTGCACAACAGACTGCCCAGCCAGCCTGGAGTTTAACCAGCGTGCCCCTGAGAATCACACCCAGCAAACCCAGACAACAGGATGCGGACTCTCCGAGCAGGCTTTCCCCAAGAACAACTCTGAGCTCCAAGCATGTGTGCAGACAGGGGGCGGCTGGCTTGTGGCTTGTTTCTGGTTTTGTACTCGGTTTGGAAGTTTCTGAAGGCAGGGTGGGCGGGGGACGGTGCCTGAGTCACCCGCTGATTAGCACTCATCTCCCCTCTCTCTGCAAGTTGAAACAATTGAGCTGTCTTTCCCAGCTCTTGCCAATGTCTCTTACTCAATCTTGGATCAAAAGGGCGCTAGAGGGGGAGGCTGCAAGGGGAGTCCAGACAGTTCCCTGCTTCTGACATCAGGCCCAGCTGTTTGAAGCGTGCTGTGGCTCTCCATACGAGAAGGGGAGGCAGGGCTGGCTTCACCAGGAGACAGTGATGGGTGATGTGATCCGTGAGCCCATGAGTGTCTGCAGGACCAAAGGGCCCATGGCAGGCTGACCTTGCTGGTCCACACCCGCTCCGTTTCTGTCCTCATCCTTACTCTTAGAAATAGGACTTCGACACTCAGCTTCATACAGGCTGGTCTCCTTTATGCATTTCATGGTGATTATTTACAATACTCCTTGCTAGGGAGAGACCAGGCTGAGCCGGGCTGGTCTCCCCAATAGCCCAAGGCTGGACAAGACTTCCAGCTTCCAAGTCCAAGAAAATGATCAAATCCTTATGAAGCGTCGGTGCTTGCAGCCTAATTTGAAAACACTGGTTTGAAGGGACTGCCTGAGATTATCCAGGTCTGTGGGCAGAGCTGAGGCCACACCCATGGGGTGGGGGAATGCTTTTTTTTCAAAATTCAGGAAGAAAGAGAAGAAAGAAAGAAAGAAAGAAAGAAAGAAAGAAAGAAAGAAAGAAAGAAAGAAAGAAAGAAAGAAAGAGGGAGGGAGGGAGGGAGGGAGGAAGAAAGGGAGAGAGAAAGAGAGAGAGAGGAAGGAAGGAAGGAAGGAAGGAAGGAAGGAAGGAAGGAAGGAAGGAAAAGAAAGAAAGGAAGGAAAGGAAAGGAAAGAGAGAGAGAGAAAAAAAGAAGAGAAAAAAGAGGAAGGGGAGATGGAGGAGGAAAAGATGAAGAAAGAGAAGGAGGAGGAGAGGAAGAGGAGGAAGAAAAGAAAGAAGGAAAGAAGAAGGAAGGAAGGAAGGAAGGAAGGAAGGAAGGAAAGAAGGAAGGAGGAGGGAGGGAGGAAAGAAAGAGGGAGAGAAAGAAAGAAAGAAAGAAAGAAAGAAAGAAAGAAAGAAAGAAAGAAAGAAAGGAAGGAAGGAAGAAAGGAAGAAAGAAAAAGAAAGGGAGGGAGGGAGGGAGGAAGAAAAGAAAGAAAAAGAAAGAAAGAAAGAAAGAAAGAAAGAAAGAAAGAAAGAAAAAGAAAGAAAGAAAGAAAGAAAGAAAGAAAGAGAAAGAAAGAAAGAAAGAGAGAGAGAGAAAATCTCCCTTGCACGTTAATCTCGGCCTCACCTTGGGCTTCCCTGTGACAACACACACTCGGCACCATGCACAGGAGGGCCCAGAAACATGGGACAAGATGAGCCAGTCTTTCAGAAGTGGATACACCTTTGCTGGAGATCACTGCAGACGGCGTGAGTCTATAAACCAAAACATACTGCACCCCCCTCCCTCCCCGATGGCCATGACCTGCCAGGCATCATGCTAGGACTTCCTAGGCAGGAGTTCTAACCCCACTACCTCCCTGTCTGGTGACAACCATGATGATCCAATAGCACGGACAGGCACATGGAGGCTTAGAGAGTAAGTATGTCTGGGTCACACGGACAAGTGGCAGCATGGTGACTGTGAGCCAGCGGCGCATCTCACTCTCTCGTGTCTCTTAGAGCACTCTCTCGTGTCTCTTAGAGCACTTGCCACCTTCTTGCCACTGGGAGCTCAGGTTGCTTTCACCTGCCTCTTCTCTCTGACAGACAAGGCTCTGAGAGGCAGGGACCAGGTCTTCTGAATAGCCCTCAGCCCCTTACTGAGCCTGTGCAGGCAGCAGGCCCTGAGGACAATGTTTACTGAATAAATGGATAAAAGAGGGGAGAAAAAGCAGCGTGATCCCTTTTTGTGGACATTTACTGAGCACCTACTATGTGTCAGTGCTAATCGGCAGCTGACATGGGGACCCAGGGGAGCTAGCAGAAGCCCTGGTCTCACAAGCGAAGCCTACTGTGGCTGATCCAGGAGTCACAACAACACGCTGAGCCTACACAGCGCTCCGTGCTCTGCACAGACCCAGGCACTGGGGAAGTGGCAGCCCCTGCACGAGGCAGTTGATCCTCTCAGAGGGAAAGCAGATCCATGAGGGAGAGACAGAGAACAGCACAGTTCAACCACTCTGATGCCCTAAGGCAAAGGAAGGCCTTCGGATCCTCAAGATGTCACACTAGAGCTAATCTGGCTCCGTCAGTCCTTCCTTCAACAGACTTTGGCACAATAGCAAAGCACGACACACTGCAAGGCTGACCCACATGGGAGGGTTACCAGTTCATGTCCTGAGACCTCCCTGAGTACGCTGGGCACGTGTGAGCCCACGATCCAGCCTGGCTGGCGGTGGAAGTGGATCACGGCGTGGGCACCCTATCGAGGTGCAGTCTCTCCCTCTACCCTTTCCACTTATGGAATACATTGTTTTAAACTTAAAAGAGGAAAAAACTCTTCTACTGCCATTTTATCTTACTCCATATCTAAGCAGGGAGTGACAGAGGTAATACTCATGACATCACGCCACCACACACCGTCCAGAATGGCTAGTTTCACAAAACGACAGCAATGCCTCTCGCTGAGAGTGGAGCTGCTGGAATTCTTCACTGTTGCTCATGGGAGTGTAACAAGGTTTGAGGACTTTGGAAACAGGCCTGGCAGTTTCTTATACGATCAGACACACCAGAATGTCTTCAAAAAGTTCATGGAAAATGCATATCATGAAAAGAAAAAAAATACCTATTCATGGACCTGGAAATACTATACTAAAATAAACCTGTACTTGAATTTCTTTCTTTTTTTTTTTCCAGGAGCTTTTTGAAGTCCTCTCATGTCTCTATTCTATGAGCCAACAATTCCTCTCTTAGTTACCTGCCCAAGAAAAATGAAAACACATGCCCACGAGAAGTTTTTTTCACAAATGTTCTTAGCAAGTTTATTCACAACAGACAAAAAACTGGAACCAGGACAGGTACCCATGAACAGGAGAAAGGAACAATGACGTGAATGTCCACAATGCAGAACCACTTTCTAGTAAGAAGAAGCAAGCGTCTGATACATGCAATAGCACGGATGCATGCCACCCACAGCACGCGGAGTGGAGGAAGAGGTATACGAGGAAGGTTGTCCTATTTGGCTCCATTGACAAAAAGTCCCCCCAGAATGACAACACTAATCTAGGGAGTTTGTTTGTTTGTTTGTTTGTTTGTAGAAAAAGGTAGAACCAGCAGATGGCATAGCAGTTAAATCACTGGGCTTTCTCATGGTCAACCACAGTTCGAATCCTGGACCTGGTGGCTTGAAAATCACACCGGGCACATGTATATGTGTCCAAGATCCTGGGAGGAGAACGGATTATGGCATGACCATCCTCCCCTGCAGGGCTGGGGGTGATTTCTTACTTTCCCTCTCACTGGGTCTGTCTCTCTCTCTCTCTCATTCTGGTAAGCAAGCACACACGTCCTAAGGCAAAATCATCTTTAAAAAATAAAGAAAGAGAGAGAGAGAGCAGAGCAGTTGCCACAGGAAGCCTGGGGATAGAGAGGGACTGGTGAAGGTCAAGTGGGAACTTGTGGTGCTGAGAGGTTCTGTACCGTGCCTGGTATACCTCAGGCTTGCAGCAGAGTGCATGCACGTTTTACCTTTAAAGCAAAATCTGCAGGCTGGGCTCACAGCCTAATGGTTAATGAAGCTGGATTGTATATGGCCAATGTGGTTCAAATCCCAGACCTGGCAGCTTGAAAAAATACGCTAGGTAGGACCAGCAGATGGCGTAATAGCTATGTCACTAGACTCCCATGGAGTCGACTGCGGTTTGAGTCTTGAACCCGGTGGCTTAAACTCACGCTGGGCATGTGTGCGTGCATGCCTGAGATGCCAAGAGGAGAATGGAGGAGAAGGGATTGCAGCGTGGCCATCCCTCCGGGGGGTGATTTCTAGCTTTCTCTCTCTCTCTCTCTCTCTCTCTCTCTCTCTCTCTCTCTCTCTCTGTCTTTCTGGCAAGTGCACGCGCCCTATAGCAAAAACTTCTCAAAAAAAAAGAAAGAAAGAAAGAAAAATACGCTAGGCACAATGTGTGTATGCTCAAAATCCCAACAAGATGTAGAAATGGAGGAGAAGGGACTGCGGCCTGAGCACATCCCACTGGGGTATGCTTTCTTCCTCTCCTTTCTCTCTCTGTCTCTCTCTAGCGAGCATACCATGCCCTCTGGCTTATAAAACCAAAAAAGAAAATTCTGTAGCCAAATATTGACTTTTAGCTAATGAGATATATGCTGCAGTTTTTGGAGGGAGGTATACAAATATCTGCAACTTGCTTGGAATGGATCAAAGAACACTGGGCAGAAAGAGGCCCAGAGATCAGACAAGGGGCCCGACAAGGCGCGCTGCGGAATAAAGAAAGTCACTGGTGGGGCCTATGTAGGTACTGGCTGTAAAGTTCTTCCCATTTCTCTGTATATTTATAAATTTCCACCATGAAATATTGGAGGGAAAGAAAATGAAAGAACAGACAGCTCCATGTGAAAAGAACATTGATATGAGTTTTCAGAGCTATTTGCTCAAATCCTTGGTGTCCCAACGGAGGCTGGGGGGGAGAGCAGAGGAAGTCGAGACCTTCGAGGTACTCGGAGTTGGGTTTAAAGCCGTCCGATAGAAAGACTCACTTTGGGGGCTGGTTAAGACCAAAGCCAGAGCAGCCTGGGTCTGCACTCTGAGCAAGACGCAATTTCCTGTTCCGCAGGATTAAGCACTTCTTGGACTTGAAATACCTCTCACTAAATAGCATTTTGATGAGTTAAGTGTAAATGAATCAGAAACAAATGGATTAAGTTTCTCAGCGCACACACAGGATTAAAAAAAAAGAAAGAAAGAAAGAAGGAAGGGGGACATCCAGAGCGGAAAGGAAAGGGTCTCTGCTTCAAACTGTGCACAGAACCAACGTCTTGAAAAATGCTTGATTGACTTGCTGATCTCCATGCCAGACTCCAAGGGTTTCTGGGCCCAGCTCTTTAATATTCAAATGACTTTGAAAAATAGCTCTCCTCCTGGAAAGCAGAGGGGAGAGGAAACGCTTTGAAGCCCTCCTAGTAATTTCATTATTTTTTTCAAAGGTAAGGCAGTATATTTTTATCCACTATTAAATAAACATTTTTTTAATGGTATGTTCAAAGCCTTTAGGCCTCTGATGTTGGTTTGGGATGTTTTGTTTTGTTTTCTAAAGTGTGAGGATGGTGCTTTTTCTTGCCAAATGTTCTGGAATCACAGAACATTAGACCCAGGAAGCCTACGTGGCCACTACGCTGTTTAAAAGGACAGGATCTAGTGACCTTTCCCAAGAAGAAAGCAGTGACCCCAGCAAGGATCAGAACACAAGTGAGTTGGATCTGAGGTCCGTGTGCAGAGATTCCACTCTCAGGGCGATCCCGGGGCCACCTCCTGCACATGGGTACATGGAAATGTCTTTTTTCAAGGACAATGACAAAGGCTATCTTCCAGGGACCTGAGGGACTCAAGGTAAGGTAGAGCAAGAACATGATTTCAGAGCACCTCTGGTGGAGGATCTGGGCTGAGAAAAAAGAAAAAGTTACACCTACGAAGGGCTTTCTTCAGCTGCCTAATTTAGAGACAACCCATACACACACAACCACGATGATTATTTGAACACAGGGCATGGGACAGTGAGGGTAATAATAATGATGATTGTCAAATACCCAAAGTTTGTATAATGGTCCATCAATTCTTATGAAGCAAATTCCAAATACATTTAATTGATACTCTCCTCTAACACAGAACTGGTAACGACTGGCAAAAGCATTTCCAGAAAAGAATTTGGAATAAGATACATCGGACACCAGGATGTAGTAAAGACAGAGGTCTCCAGGCCCATCCTCTAAGTAGCTGAGACATCGGCATGAGGAACACTGTGTTGCCACATGTAATTCTTGCCACAGCCCTTATGAGATCAGGGTCATTAAGTACATTTTGCAGATTAAAAAAAAAAAAAAAAAGTCACAAAGTAACTAACTCTCCAAGGCCACACAGCTGGTAGTGATGGATTCAAACTCGGGTTTCTCCAATTCCAAGTCTAAGTCTTCATTTTTTTAAGGTTTTTCCCATAGGGCACATGTGCTCGTCAGAGAGAGGCAGTGAGAGGGAAAGTGAGAAAATATTCCCAGAGGGATGGCCACGCTGCAATCCCTTCTCCTCCATTCTCCTCTCAGGAGTTTGGACATTCACACACATAACCCCGGGTGATTTTCGCTGCTGGATTCAGAGCTCAAACCACAGTTGGCCATGTGGAAGACCAGCACCTTAACCGCTATGCCACCTGCTGGCCCCAAAGTCCATTTTCCTCATCATAACCTATCTTGCCTGCCTGGCTGTTCCCAAAATGGACTTAAACCCTGAAGAACCTATGAAGGTGGGAAAGGTGGGCTCTACTCTCTGAGCAACCACATTTATATTTGTATGCTACTTTCTTTTCCCAGGGGAAATGTGCTTTATTGACTTTTGTTAATACAAAATAATTCTCGTTGTAAACTAGAATGTTCTCATCCACTTAAGTGACTCCCACTCTCCTCTCTGGGTTTGACAGACAGAGAGATCTTCGGGATTTTGGCATTTCAATCATGGAATTGCTTTTGGGGTACAGAGGCAACCCCCACTGAGTTTAATTTCCTTCTCATCTCTCTGTAGTGTCTAGTGAAACTCCCTGAAGGAAATGCTTTGAGCAGGCTCCTTGTAGTAATGCATGCAGCAGGAAGGACAAAGGATTTGATCGTCAGCAAAGTTATATTCTCTTTTTTTCTATGGTGAAAGGAATGGGGGGAGGACAGAGATGATAAAACTGCTTGCATATCTAGAAATGGCTCAGAATGGGCCTGAACTAGGAACCTGCCCAGCCTGCTAACTATGGCCTTGGGGTCTCTTCCAAAAGAAGGCCATATTTTATTTCAAGACTCCTGTTCTTCAAGGCAAAACACGTTGTCCCCATGCTCCAAAACACTATAAAATGCCATATATTTGAGATGACTGGAAACAAGGTGGCTGGGAAGGTTCAGAGAAATTGAGCCTACCCCATGCTGGGGAATTCTTAAGCACAATCCTGGCTTGCAAAAAGAAAAAAAGAGAAGAAAGAAAGAAAGAAAGAAAGAAAGAAAGAAAGAAAGAAAGAAAGAAAGAAAGAAAGAAAGAGAGGGAGGGAGGGAGGGAGGGAGGGAGGGAGGGAGGGAGGGAGGGAGGGAGGAAGGAAGGAGAGAGAGAGGGGGGAAAAAAAAAAAAACAAACAAGCTACTGGTCAGAGGGGATGCTCTTCCATGCCAAGCTCAGCTTGAATTAATACACAACACAACTTCTTAAAGGGGGTCATTGCTTTAACCAAGAGTCTCCTCTCCAAATGTAACCAATTCAAAGCAACAGGAAGTTGAGACTATTCTGGAAGGAAAAGGGCTACAACATGAGATATTTTCTTCACCCCACTGTTTGCAGTCTTGTCCCTGTGGTCAAGACCACACCTTCAGGTCAGGAGGAATGAAGTCTTTGATGAGAAGGGTACCAGTTCCATTCCCCAAAGAGATCAATGCCCACCATCATAGGTTTGTTCTCTCGGGGATCTCTGTGGTCTGGTTGAGTGGCTGGAGAGCCCATTCGCTTTTGAACTCTGACCAAAAACCACAGAAGGATGTGCCCATGGAGAAGAAAAATCTAATTGGCTACAGGAACTCAGCACCTCTTCCTGCATGGTGACCCAGTCACTAGGGATATACAGGTTTCGAGCAAGGTACAACCTGATTGCTTTGGGGCTCTCATGCAGCTTAGTGGTTATAGTTAACAATACTTGGGGCCAGCAGGTTATGTGGTGGTTAAAGGCACTGGATTTCAACATGGCTGACCGCAGTTCAAGTCCCAGACCTGGTGACTTGTTTTATCTCTCTGTGTCTCTCTCTGACATACATGAGCTATAGCTAATTAAAAATAATAATCAATTAAATTAATGATTCTTTTAAAAAATACTGTACTGCTCACTTGAAATATGCTGAGAGTAGATCTTAAGTGTCTGCACACACACACAAATGGTGTAACTATGAAAGGTAATGGATATGCTCATTAATTTGATGTGGTCATCATTTCACAATGATACCTATATCAAACCCTTGAAAATATATCATTTTTATTTGTCAGTTGTGCCTCAATAAAGCTGGGGGGAGCAGACATTTTCTCTTCTTGGTTGATAAAATCTTATAGTAAACACAGGAGGAGCAAGTTACTACAAAGGGAAGCCCGAGGATTTGAAGCCAAACACCATTGTGTCCATCTGTACTTTCCAGGAGGAAGCACACACAGTCTCTTCAGGCCCATGTAGAGATCTCTGACATTGCAGTGACTGAACCTACGAGCTTTGCCCAAGCCCTAACGAGATGAAACTGCAGGGAACTGACACATGGGCTTTGTCATGAAGTGGAATTAAGAAAAGGGACCACGCTTAGCCCAGCTCTGGTGGGCACAGTGCTAGGATGCTGTGCTTTCCAGGCTGGGACCACAAGGGAGGCCAGAGTTCTATTCCCAGTCCAACCTAAAGGCTGAGCACGACACAGAATTAGAAGCAGGAAGATGGCAAGCTCCATCTTGGACTGGGCAATGCTAGCGAGACCCTGTGTGAACTGCCCAACTTGGGAGTTCACATCTACAGTCCCAGCTGTTTGGAGGCTGAGGTAGAAGAATTAAGACAAAGCAAGGGTGTGGAGGGTTGGAGAGACGCACTTACATGAGGCTTCACCAAAGCTCTGGGCTGTAAGCAATACTCCATCAGTGCTGTGTGTTTGTTTTCTTTTCATTTTGAGCAATTGTGCATATTCTATAAACATAAACTGTACAAGAGAGGGGCTATACAGACACTCCTCCCCATTGTAAATAAAACATGCTGTGAGAATCAAATAAAACTTGCAACAAGTCGAGCCTGACACTTGGGAATAACCATAGTGTCACCGAGCTGCACAGAACTCCAGCATAAAAGACAAACCTCTTACAGAGGTAACTCAAACTACACCTCTGGGAGCAGATGGTGGGAGGAGAGGAAGGCAGAGAAAGTAACAAACTCTGTCCATTTCCAGAGACTGGATCAAGCACAGAGGTTCTGGCCAGGGCCCAAACCCAGGCCATCTAGATCAAAATGTCTCCACCCCTGTGTGTGTCACAAGATAAGCAAGGCCATGGACTCTTAAAGCAAACGTCGGCAAGAAAGCTAGAGAGCTTTCGAGCCCTCCTGTCCTGGTTCATCTGGTCTACCGAGCTCCATCACAGATGGAGGTTCTAGGTGTGGACACTGAGTTCCAACACTCCCCTCCCCGTCTCCTTCAGCTGCTCTCAGCCCCTGCTGAGGGACCTGGGAAGTTACCACATTTCCAAAACCTGCAGAAGAGAGAACACAGGGCCATTTTGGAATATGGGGCACTTCCGAAGAGAAATTCAGGGCCACCCAAAACCTTTAACGTAACATAAGAGCCCACAGCTTCCTAAATGGCCAAGCAGAGGGCACAAGGATGGCCACCAAAGTGGGTGAACCCCCAGTCCCGAGGCTGGGTCACAGATTCTTTCACTTCCCCATCTTCCCAGGAGACAAAGAGGGATTTTACTCCTGGGTCACTCTTTCCAGCCCTCCTTCCCGTGTCTACATGGAGGTGGGAATAAGAGGAACAGGGTGAGAAAGCCTTGGCCTGAGGCAATTCTGGGCAGGGCCCTGGATTGGCCACCCACGCTGTCCTGCTGCAGCAACAGATGGTGTGAGCTAGCTGGGAACTGTGACGGGCCCGGCTAAGCTCCCGTGCCAATCTCCCAAGAGGGAGCTGACTTGGCCGCCATGGTTGCTGGGCCTTGACTCATGGACTCGGCCTAGGCAATGCTAAAGTCTACCAGATGGCAGAAAGGTCAGCCATAGGAGTTTTGAGGTCATGTGTTCCATAATTAAAGAGTCTACGCTGAGCTCCAACGTGGAGCAAAACCAGCCACTTCTGCAGACAGGCAGAGGGGACCAACACCAGTTGGATAACAGCAGTGAGACTACAACGGCAGACGGAGATGCACTCTCTGAGGCTGGGAACCCAGCTGTAAGAGCAAGCTAACAAAGAGACCGGCCTACCATGGTAGAAACAGAATTGTTGACCTATGTGCTCTTGAGTCTGGGTGAGTCACCTAATCCTTTTAAGCCTCTCTTTCTCAGCTGGAAAATAGGCTAATATATGTACATGTGGCCATTGGGAGGTGTGACTGGGAGAATGCATTTAAAGACTTCACGAAGTGAAAGCTCTTGATAAACGGCATGTGCAAGTACAAAGTCTAGAATGGTGCACTAGTGCTGACACCCACAGAGCAGGCCCTGAAGCCCCCCTTCAAAAGCTTGGAGACCACACTCATCTCTTCCCCAGCAGCCAAACCCGAGTGCTCCCTGAATCTCAGTTGAATCGGACCAATCCCCTCCTCGGTGCCATTCCCTCCTCTAGCCCAATTCCAGCCAGAACCTCTAACTGCTCCTGTTATTTCAGCCCTGGGTCTCTTTAAGCAGCCACTGCCAGCACTGTGGGGGATTTGTGGTGATTCAGCCCTGGCCCCAAACAGGCTGATGCACTATCGCTCAGCCGGGAGATGGCTGAGAGCCCGCGAGCTGCTGCGAAGAGACAAAGCTGTTCTCTCTGGCCTCTGAAAGCCCCACCACCACCCATTGACAGGCACGCCATGGGTCCGGCCACCGTCTGAGGTGGACACTCTGGCTGGCTGCAGTCCCTCAAGGCAAGACAATCACTCACCTCGACCCTAGAAAACAAAGCAGGCAGCTGCAGAAAAGACAAATGGAATGCGTTTTAGCCTCCTTTCCCACCCTTCTAAGGCAGCTCATCTGAATGGAGACAGTTTTTGCGGGTTTTCTCCTTGCTTAGGAGGCAGGAGCAGAGAACAGCCAAGGGAAGGTAGCAAGCCTTATTCCAATCTGGTGGGTCTGGAAAGTTCGGGAGCCCCACTTAGAAAGAATTGGCCTCTTTCCACCCTGTTTCCAAGCAACAGAACACAAAACCCATCAGAACCTTATCACAGAGCCAGTGAGCTGGAAGGGCTGGAGATCTCTCTGGCCCAAACTCCCTGCACCAAAGCATGCTGGGAGGCTCAGACCCAAGGGAAGAAGGTACAGTCTCTGCCCAGAGCCATGGTGGCCAAAAGAAGATGAAAATGGGGCCCAGGCCCTTGGAGACAAGACAAGGCCGCCCAGAAAGCAGCTGAGGGGGGCCAGTTTACTCAAGGGCATTTTCCCTGTTCCTTGGAACCCTGGTGTGGATGGTGTAGGGTCTTCCCGACAGAAACTCAGAGCCAGGTCCACGTCAGGAAAGGACAAGTCTACACAATCCCTTACTGCAGATGTACAGTGACTTCCTCCAGCCTAGCCCTCTTCTGGCTCATCTCCTCCATAAAGACCTTGCAATCATCAGTCAGGTCCCCGGAAGAAGGGGGAACAAAGTTTCCCTTTAGTACTTTGAACCCATGTCCCTGGGGCCACTTTCTAATTATGCCTGAAACGGCTTCATCTTAAGGGCCGTGCGTGGAGAGCGGCTTCCCAGGTGCTCCACAGTGCACTTACATAGCCGCAGTGCTGGAAATCTTAGTCTTAGGATCCTTCAGGAAGAGAGCCTTGTATAAAAATTTAAATCCCCTGGGGGTTTCGGTGGAGGTCGGCGTGACCTCTCCAAGTGGGCAGTATAAGTTCTCCAGGTCCCAAACCACGGACGCGAGATGAGCGGCTCCAACCCACTAGGAACAAGAGCTGCTGCAGGAAACAGTGAAGACCACTCGTGGGTCCCCAGATATCACCCGTCTGTCCCTTGGAGGGTCCCTCACCCTGGGCAGATGGCAAAAGTGGATCTCCAGAACCTCGATGACATTGCATTCAGTGAAAGCAGCCAGGCACAAAGGCCATAAATGGTGTGATTCTGTTTAGATGAAATATCTAAAATAGGCAAATCCATCGAGGTGATGCCTGGGGCTGAGGGGGGAGGGGGTGGGGAAGAACTCCCTAATGGGACAGGGCTTTCTTTCCGGGTGCTGTGTGCAGGTCCAAACTCTCCCAAATGTATACATTACATGTGTGCAGATTTCACACACCAATTATAATACGGCCAAGATGAAAAAAATAGACTAAAACATTATGGAACTAGACACTGGTGATTGTACAGTAGATTGAATGTCCTGGTGCCACGAATTGTACACTTTAAAATTATTAGAATGGGGGGCCAGCAGGTGGCATGGTAATCCAGGCGCTGGACTCCCACATGGCCAACGGTAGTTTGAGTCCTGGAGCTGGTGGCTTGCTTTCTCACTTTCTCATTCTCTCTCTCTCTGTCTCTGGTGAGCAGATGTGCTCTATAACAAATTAAATAATAAAAGTGAATAATTAAATAAATCTAAATTTAAAAAATAAATTATTAGAAGGCACATTTCAATGTAGTATGAGGGGACTTCAAAAAGTTTATGAAAAATGGAATTAAGGAACAAATTTATTTTCGTAGCAACGTTTTGAAATTCATACATAGTTTTTGTCTTTCTTTCCTTTTTATATGTTGTTGTTGGAGGGGTGGGTTTAGATTTTTTTTACCATAGGGCAGGTGTGCCCACCAGAGAGAGAGAAAGTGAAAAATCACCCTCAAGGGGGATGGCCACGCCACATTTTCCTCTTGCAATTTGGGGCAGACAGGCACACACACAGCACCCAGCATGTTTTTTCAAACCACTGGGTCTGGGAATCAAACTTCAAAGTCAGCCACGTAGGATCTACTGCCTTACCTACCATGCCACCTGCTGGCCTGACACATGGTTTTCCTTTAATGCCTATTTTCTATATATATATATATATATATATATATTTTTTTTTTTTTTTTTTTTTTTTTTTTTTTTTTTTTTGCAGGGCCCTTGTATGTAATCTATCTCGATTTAAAAACTAAAAATCAAGAAAATCTTCTGGGCCAGCCCCATAACCTAGTGGTTAAGGGAGCCTGATCCCACATGCCAACCCTGCAGTTCAAATCTTGGCCCTGGAGGCTTGAAAACTATGCCAAGCATGTGTGTGTGCATGCTCCAAATCCCGACAGGACAGAAAAGTGGAGGAGACGGCATCGCAGTGTGACCGGGTCCCACTGGGGAGTGCTTTCTCTGTCTGTCTTTCTCATATGAGCATACATGTCCTCTGGCAATTAAAAAAAAAAAAATCTCCAAAGAGCCCCTGCACTCATTCAATCAAGCATGAGACCCAAACATGCAGCCAGGTCTCAGGTCTAAGGACCAAGAAGCTCAGAACAGGATGTTCCCCCAAGGCCTTCGAATTTATAAAGCTTGTGTTTATGAAGCCGGTGGAGTGAGCCGAGGGAAGGAAGCAGCCAGGCAGACAGGGGCTGGCTCCTCCTGTAGACCCTGGGCTGTGGGGGCTCCTTCCCCAGTCGTCTCCCCAAGTTCCAGACCCGCAGCCCAGCTCTGCCCACCTGGCAGGCCACGGTTCCTTTCCCGGGGCAGGAGCCCGATGTCCTTGGTCCGCATCATATAGTCAACAACAATTTATCTGAACTGGGCAAACAAGGCAGCTGTAAGTGGCGGAACTCTGACAATATTTAATGACTCGGGGGTGGGGAGCTTAGCAGGATGGAGGAGGGCGGGGGAGGAAAGGAACCAGAAAGCCGGCAGAAAACTCCAGGGGAAATTCCGTGGGGGGGAAGATAAAAGGGGGCTGTAAAGCAATTTTGACAGGTTAACAGACAGGTAATATTCCAACGGTGTTTACTTAACCAG
The DNA here is from genome assembly GCA_026018925.1 of Tupaia tana. NCBI lineage: Eukaryota > Metazoa > Chordata > Mammalia > Scandentia > Tupaiidae > Tupaia > Tupaia tana. Next base: position 62,962,166 of record JAKSZU010000011.1, read on the forward strand.
GCGAGCGCTCCATGCAGCGCCGATTAAGCCGAGGCACGAGAGCCTGCGCAGCTCAGGGCTTCACAGAAACAAAGATCCAGTCAGAGAAAACCAAATAACAGCCAGTCAGATGCTGGCAGCCTGGCCTGCCTCTGCTCCAGCTCGGAAGCCACCCGGAGATGCTTCCTGGAGACTGATCTGGAGAGATAACTTCCAGCCGGGACCTTGCAGGGGCTGCCACCTGGGGACACGGGGCTTCCGACAGCTTCTCAAAAAGGGTGGGGCGTGGACAGCCAGGGCAAAATGCCCCCTCAGCCCTCCTGCTTCAAGGCAGACTGGTTCTGATTCCCAGTCCTAGAAAGACAGGCTTGCTGGTCCCACCCACTGCCCTGAGCTGCTGGGTCAGAACACAGAGCAAGCAATGAAACACATGCCAGCTCCAAAACCCCCATCTACCCACCCAGGTTCGAACCCCTGTTCCACCATCTGCTAGCTGTTATACACTGGGTAGGTGCCTTGACCTCTCTGGGCCTCAAGTTCCTCCTCAGTAAAATAGTCCAATAATTCTTGTAAGGTTAGTTACTGCATTACTAATCATCAATTATATGTTAATGTAGTTTACATGAGTATTAATACTAGTTCATAAAGGAGAAATAAATAAATGACATAAGAGTTCAGTAAAGCCAGGAATGACAATAGGTACTAATCAATTTTCATTTCCTTTTGCTGCTGTCTCTATCACCCCCATGAGACCTCCTGGACATGGCGGAAAAACCTGTAGACATGCAGGTGCTTAGTTTCTGAGACATGTGGAGGAGGTTTTTATCTCTATCCATGCCCTCACAGAACAGAGAGAAAGCTCTTTAAGGGGACCCAAAGAGGTGTCAGACTGGCTTAGGTCCTGGGGGAAAACACCCAAGACACCCCCAGCTTGCTGAGACCTTGGCAGTCGCCCCGAGCAACTTGATACAGTTTCGTGTTCCTGTATTTCTCGGAGAACATGAAAGTGTTCAAAGTCATTGAACCAGCACACAAGGGGTGCCAAGATTCTGACTTCATTTCCTACGGGTTCCCTGGCCTCTGTTACAGGACACTATTTTGAGGTTGGATTATATATTTTTAGGTTATTTGGAAAATCATTGTGGCTTTAAATAATAAAATTCTGAGTGACATCTGTCAGGCCTGATTACCATGAGTCTGCTAAGCAGCGTTTTCTTTCTTTTTCATTTTTAAAAGCGCAATGAAGTAAGTGTTACCCAGAAAGGTTTGTAAGAGTCTGCAGGGTTGTGTATTAAACACTTTCTTGAAACGGGTCCCAGAGGCTTAGACCAGAGACTGAGCTGCAGGCCTGGGACGTAACCCCAAGAGCTAAACTGAAAAACACTGCCAGGAACAAGAGGAGGGAACTGGAGACCCCTGCAAAGACTCAGAGGAGCAACTGGTCAACCGCCTCCATTTTACCAATGGGGAAGCAGAAGCCCAAGGAGCTTGAGGACTCACAGATGGCTACAGCAAAGCCCGGACAGAGGCAGGTTTCCCTTGGGCTCTCCTTAGGACTCTCAAGTTTCTCTATGAGGCCCATCCTTCCTTATCATGCCATGACTCAGAGGAGCACACATCTCACGAAAGAGCTCCTCCCACCCCACCTCTTCATTTTCAGAATTCAATGACTACCCCTGGGTGGGAAAGTGCATCTTTTATCACTATCTTCTAGTCATCTATCATGTGAGTCCTACCTACTGTGGAACTGGTGGTTTAGGAAACGCCCGTGGCTGTCACCATTTCAGTTCTGAGAGAAGAGTGCCATTTCCAGAATGAACTGGGAATGCCTGGGCTTAAGCGGCCTCCTCCTCAGAGATCACCACCACTGAGCCCTGAGTCTCAGTAGTTTGTTGATACTCCTCTTCGACAGAGGAAAATATGGACACAAAGAAAAGTTATTTGTTGGGGCCTGCAGGTAGCATGGTGGTTAAGGCACGGGACTGCCACATGGCTGACCACAGTTTGAGTTCCAGACCTTCTCACTTGCTTTATCTCTCTCTCTCTCTCTCTCTCTCTCTCTCTCTCATGCCCTATAACAAATTTTTGAAATAATAATAAATAAATAAATCTTCAAAAAAAAAGTTATTTGTCTCCAAGACCTCGAGGCAAATGCCTGTGAGTGCCAAGAACACACCAGATGTTCACTCCATCAATCCAAAGTGATGAAGAATTAAGAATCAAACTCACTTTTGTGTGTGGCAAGAGAAGAAGATGGAAGAGGATAGGGCCGGGGGTTAGAAACAAAGTCTAAACTAGCCTCTTGACATTGTAATAATCTGTCACTATCATTTTGGAGAACCCTCCCTTTTTCTCCAAAAATATTTAATCAGCATGCATGTACTGTCTGAAATTTCATTTATCCCTTTCTCTGGACCTTAATTCAGTGTCTGGCACAGAGAACATAGTCAATGAATATTTGATGAACAGATGGATAAATCTGAAAGATAAGCCTTTTAAAGAAAAGCATGAGATGGATAAACACCTGTCACATCAGCGCCTACATTATTTTGTAGTACAGAAAACTGAACATGGGTTGGGAGCACCACTCAAATCAATGGAAACCCCACTTTAAAAGTTTCCAGGCTTTGAACCATCTTTCCTGGTAAAGACTCTGTAATGCGGAGAGAGTGGAATTGTCCTCCATGTCACCAAGGGGGAAACTGTGGAGCCAAAACAGTAAGAAGCCTCCTCAGGGTCTCCACATGAAATGACAGGAAAACTTAGAGTAGCTTTTTGTTTGTTCCTCTTCCTTGGTATTTTCTATTCTCTTAGAATGGTATTTTAAAAGCCTTCAACTACTGGGAAAAAAATCTATTTTACATAGCAAATCAAAAGCCATCAGATTCCACAAACTTAGGAAACAATGAAACTATCCCTACCCCCCAGCCTTGCCAACACCCGAAGTCTAAACCACGTCACCATTTGTGGCCTTTAAGCCCAGGCTAAACAATCCTAATCACATTTCTGAAAATCTAGGAAGGTAGCTTGCCAAAAGACAGAAGCATTAAACCACACCTCATAGCTTTCTATGCACTGAGCCCTGGAAATGAAAAACTTTCAAGACTGCCTGCCCAGAGGATCCACCTTCACACTTGCATGCTTGTTTCCCTACCCGAAATACTTCTGGTCTACACCCAGGAGCAGAGAGCAGGTGCCTAGCCAAGGATCTGTGTGTAATTACAACTGGATCCACAAGGCACATGCACCAAAAACTTTCTGCTGTGAATATAGTCATCTATACAATGGGGTATTATTCAGTCTCTAAAAGAAAGGAAACTCTGACATATTCTACAACATGGATGAACCTTGAGGACATTATGCTAGAAGAGCAAAAAGTCAATCAGGAAAAGACAAATATCATACCATATTATTCATATAAAGTGGTGAAGGAGAGAAATACGCAGAGATAGAAAGGAGTACGTAGTTGCCAGGGGCAGCGGGGAGAGAGGAGTGTGGAGTTACTGTTAAGTGGCCACAGAGTTTCGGTTCCGCAAGATGAAAAGGCTTTATGGGTAGATGACGGAGATGGTGCACAAAACCATGAACGTACTTAGTGCCGATGAGCTATACGCTGACGAATGGATAGAAGAGTAAGTTCTGTTATGTATTGGGCCCGAATTCAACATTTAGAGATTTTTTAAACCACTTTCTTCCCAACCTGAGAAGAGAAGCAGGAAGAAGATTCCTTGTACAAACATCATTTCAGGATTGTGGTGCCTCTCACTCTGTCCCTAGTGCCCCAAACGCAAGACCAAGGGGCACCGTAAAGGGCATGAAAGGGACCCGGGGAGCCTGCCCCAACATTCTGAGACTAATTCCTTGAGGCGAAGTTCAATCATTTCATTAATCGATTGGCAGGTGCTCGCTGGAAAGGGCTGAGAATCGCAAAGTCCAAACAGCTGCACTTTGGAAGGAGCCAGAGGAGAATAAAGACCCGGAAGGGGAGAACAGCGAAGGTCAGGTAGAGAAGAACTGCATTACAGCCAGGAGTCAGACATTTAGCACGAAACATGCTGCCCAGGGCAGAAATGAGGCAGGAGGTTTTGGGGCATCCTCTGTGGCTGCCAAGCCAGCAGACGTCTTCTCCAGAGAAAGACATATCTCTAACTCCGCTCTGAAAAGTTGGCCCAAGGAAAAGAAAACATGTTTATCCAGAGATGCAGGAGAGAAAAGGCAGCTAGCTCTTAGAAACTTAGGCCCCATAAATGTGCCCAAAGGTTGGTTTTGCCCTTCAAGGAAATAAAATTTATGGTTTGTCAGATAAGTAGAAAGAAAAGCCCTCAGCATGGGAATCTAGCCAGATGAAAGTCTGCAAGGGAATAAACTGTTTTCTTAAAACACGATGTCTAAATATTTCATCAGAAAAAGAAAGAAAGAAAGAAAAAAATCCTAGGATCCACCAAGTTGCACTTTTTTTTTTTTTTTTTGGAGAGGTTTTCGCTATAGGGCGCGTGCGCTCACCAGACAGACAGAGAGAGACAGAGAGACAGAAAGCAAGAAATCACCCCCCAGGGGGGATGGTCATGCCGCAATCCCTTCTCCTCCATTCTCCTCTCGGGATCTTGGGCACGCACGCACACGCGTCCGCCAAGTTGCACTTTTAACTCAAATGAAACCCTAGAAATACCTCCCCAGGAAGAGATTCCTTCTTTCTTTTCAGGTGAACTCATTCGTTGAGTATGCAGCTATGAGGATAATGTTTTCCTTTTGCCACATTAGCAAGATGGTATCTTCCAGATAGCTGGAAATACCCTATTTTTATACCTTGATTGGGATGGTGATTAGATGGGTATACGCATATGTAACAATTCATTGAGGAGCCGACAGGTGGCATGGTGGTTAGGGTGCTGGACTCCCTCATGGCCTACCACAGCTGAAGTCTCAGACCTGGCAGCTTACTTTCTCACTTTCCCTCTCTCTCTCTCTCTGTCTCTCTGGTCAAATTTTAAAATAATAATAAAAATAATAAATAAAATTAGGGACCAGCAGATGGTATAATGGCTATGTCGCTGGACTCCCATGTAGTTGACCATGGTTTGCATCCTGGACAAAATAGCTTAAAAGTCACGCTGGGCATGTGTGTGTGCGTACCCACGATCCCAAGAGGAGAAAAGAGAAGAAGAGATTGCGGCATGGCCATCCCCCACAGAGGGTATTTTTTATTTTCTGTCTGTCTCTGTCTCTCCAGCAAGTACACATTCGCTATAGCAAAAAATCTCTCTTAAAAAATAAAGATATAAATTAAATTAATAATTCTTTTTAAAAGTTCACTAAGCTGTACACATAGGATCTGTGTACTTGTACATATTATTCTTCAATAAAAGCACTCATATGCCTATAGATTTTTAAAAGATACTATAGGTTTATCTTATGCCAACTAGAGCCATTCTGGACCTTACACAAATTAATCTACTCACCCAAACCCCTAGCTAGGTTCCCCCGAATCTACACTCCGTTATCTAGGCTGAGTCCACCAACATGTCCTCTGGAGAAAGCAGGTTAATTAAAACTCAATTCAAGTAGCTGACTTCCCATCTGGAGAGTTATTGCAAAACAGTGGCTTAGTGACAAAACTAATGACAAAATTAGAGGTTCTTGACAATCATGCTCTCTCCCAGTCGTACTGAAATCTGCCACTCCAGAGGTTTTCTTTTTTTTTTTTTTTCTTTTTTGGAGAGGTTTTTGCTATAGGGCGTGTGCGCTCACCAGAAAGACAGAGAGAAATAGAGAGACAGAAAGCGAGAAATCACCCCCCAGGGGGATGGCCAACCCTCAATCCCTTCTCCTCCATTCTCCTCTCTGGATCTTGGGCACACACGCACACGCGCCCAGCTGGAGTTTAAGCCACCAGGTCCGGGACTCAAACTGCAGTCAACTACATGAGAATCCAGCGACACAGCCATTACACTAACTGCTGGTTCCCACTCCAGAGTTTTTCTAAAGGCACCCTTCTCTTGCATCACAGAAAATGGAAAGACTATGCTCCTCTCAACGTGGCGGCCTCTCAAACATTGGGTCATGGAAAGTCATAACGTATTTTTTTCTATTCTGCTATACAAACGTGTGTCATGACTTCTCTGACAATCCAGTATTAAAAAACCAATTGGTATTCTCATTCTCCTCTTGGGATTTTGGGCGCACACACACACACACACACACACACACGTGCCTGATGTGAGTTTTAAGCCACTGGGTCCGGGACATGAACTGTGGTCAACTACGTGGGAGTCCAGTGACGTAACCATTACGCCATCTGCTGGTCCTGCACAATAACTATTTCTAATGTAGTATAATCTTGAGATCTCTTCACTGTTCTGGATACCTTTCTCCAAATACGCTCCCTTAATAGCACCCCAGAATGACCAGTGACCTATGTGTCTGTGTGGCCCAGAACAGAATCTGACCATGACTCTTCATGATCTGGACATTGCGATCTGATTACTGCAGGCTGATGTTCTGTTCATGGTAATAACTTCTAAAGCTTCAGCACTTTCCTTCCCTCGTGCAATTAATATTTTATGACACGCACAGGACCTAACTAACACTGCTGTGTGTCATCTGGCTGGTTTCAGCCCACAGATGCTGCCCGTCACGGCAATGTGGAGTTTGATCCTCTTTGGGGTGTTAGCTGTCTTCCCCGCTCAGACCCATCAGAATTCATCCAAGAAACCTGCCACCAGTCACAGCAGATTCCCACGTGGTCCGAAGAGTCCACCAATCTGTAAATACAGTTAAAATTCTATCATCCATACCATAGTTTTCTATTTTACCCACAGGCATATCAAAAGAGACCACCATATTCCTTGCAATCCGGATGCTTTGCTGTCTACAGAAATTCACAAACTGAGTATCTTTTAGTCACAAATACCATAGACAGGATGCTTATAAACAACAGCAATTTATTTCTTACAGTTCTGGAGGCTGGGAAGTCCAAGATCAAAGTGCCTACAGATCCAGAATCTGGGGAAGGCCTGTCTCCTAGTTCATCTCATAGTTATCACTGTGGCCTTACCTGGCAGAAGGGACAGACAAGCTCCCACAGGCTTCGTTAATAAGGGCACTAACCCCATTCATGAAGCTCCCACTCGCTCCTCCTAACACATCGCACTGAGGGCTGGGTTAGGATACGTGAATTTGGTAGGGACACAAACATTCGGACCACTGACCAACTCTACAATGTACTGACGGTCTGAGCACGGTAAATGAACTCCCCTTCTGCATCCCCATCAACGTCACCTCTGTCCTCTGCTGCACAATTAGACAATTGTTTTTGCTCATCCACTCTCTTCCTCTCCCGAGTCCCCACTTGTCTTGTTCATTTTTCCTCTGAGGAATTCAAAGCTTTCAATTATGTAACCACTATCCTTCTGGGAGTTGCCCTCAACCCTTGGGCCTCTACAAGCATGTCTGATGAAGATTCCCTGGCCTGGCTCCTGAGCAGCAGGATCAGAGTCTAGGGGTGGGCTCAGCTTTGGTGAAACACCTCAGCTAAAAGTGATGGAGCCTAGGAAACCAGGGCTGGGGCTGGGGCTGGTGTATGGCCCACCGGGCTAGAAAACACCGGGCCTGACTGGTCTCCTTGATCCACGTTTCCAACATGGGAGGTGGCCCTGGTTTCCCCCACCCTGAACCCACGGCTCCTATGGAAGGCACCAGGCTTGTCCACAATGGGGACACAGTGCTGCATGCACCGTGTTCCTGGACTTGGATTCCTGCCAAGCTCTCCCCACATATCGCCCCATTTCTCAGTGTCCCAGGCTGCTCCCTCACAGCCCAAGGCCATGCATTCATTCTAGGCCGTCTTCAACTCAGACACATTTATCTGGCCTCCTCCTCCTCTGCCTTCTTCCCACAGGCTTCTCCCACCCCTAGTAAAGTTTTCACATTCTTTCCTTAGCTGGCATTTTCCCAGATAATTGAGGAGGAGCCCACTTGGCTTCCTCTTGGCCTTGGGACAACCACATGCTCAAAGGCTGCCACTGGGCCATTCTATCAGCATCCATCTCCTCCTCCTTGTCACCTCTGTGTGCTGTCACCATCCCATGGCTCACCTGTGTCATCCCTCCTTCCTGGAAGCCTAACCTAGCCCACCCAACAGCTGGTAGACCCCTCCCTGTACAGCCTGTTCCATAGCCATTCTGGACTCATTGTACGCTCTGTCGGCACACCTGTAATCTTCTACTACACTTGAGATGATCACCAAGATCATCCTAATAATAATGCATGCTACATACCAGACATTGCCCTAAGTATTTCATAATTGCTAAGTCATTTAATCTTCACAAATGTAAGCCTTACTTATGTTTAGTCTACCCATTTTACAGATGAGGAAATTGAGTTGCATTGGTTAAATGATGTGCCTAAGGGTACACAGCTAGTGTCTGGCTGGTAAAACTCCTCAAAGAATACATATGCACGTGTGTTTTAACTTTTCCTGGTACTTTCTACAATATCCCATCTATTCAGTGGGTGGTTACTCAACCTCCCTAGTTGAGGCAGCAAGAATATCAATGAACTTATCCATTGCAGGCTTCCCACGGTGCCATCCTGAGGCATTAGTTTGGCTCTGTTTCAGTCTGGGTGGCAACGGCAAGTTGCTCACCCTTCTGGAAGCCTCTAACTATTTCCAAATTGGTGATGACACGACCTGTCTCTTGGGTTTCCCTGAGTACTGACTGAGAATGGATTTAGCTCAAGGTCCCACAGACCACAGACACGCAACTAATGCTCATGGTGGTCATTGAACCGACTCGCAAAGCTAATGCCCCAGACTATCCCTTTCCCCCACAACACACACACACACACACACACACACACACGTCTTCGCGTGGCCTTCGAGACCTAAGAATGCCATCCAGAAGAAAACTAAGTGGGAAAACCAAGTCTGTCTTTGCAGGTTACACCATATCACCATGGACCATTGAGATGAGGATTCATCCTTAAAGTCAGTACCAGGAAAATATACCCACTAAATAAAGAAGCCTCGGGGTGGCCAGAGCTGAGAATAGGATGTCCCAGGACTAATGACTTGTCTCTCCAGAACAGCATGGCCCAGAGAGCCCTGGGCGCCTCCGCCAGCGCCTTCCCAGAGCTGCTGTTTCTCCCGGACGTGGTCTCCCAAGGAGATCTGCATGCCTCATTTACTGCACAAAATGGACAGAGTAGCCCTCGTGTTTCAGCCAAAGGCATTCCCTTGTGGGTTTTATTTATAGTCCTGTGCGTATTTGTGTACACACAGATATGCCAGCCAGGAAGTGCAGGTCCAGGTATGTACACACACAGAAAAGCAAGAAGTATTTGTACATACATACAGAGTGGTGAGAGAGAAGTCCACTCGCTGTTGCTACAAGAAAGCAGCCTAATCTTCACATTTCCATTTCCAAAATGCCTCTGACATATATACATCTAGTGAATTTAATCAACTTGTAGAGTCACAAAAACTTGGTCCAGGTAGGAAAATCCTACTACGCTTTCTCTCTTTGCACTTAATTAAGCTAAAACTGTGGAACAAAAGGGAACATCCAGACTCAAAAACTGTTCTCCAGTGCAGCCCGTCTCCATGAAACTCCTGCTGTCTCTCTCTGTGCTACTCAGGAATCGCACTGTCTATCCACTAAGAGACCACGTAGACATTTGATAGGCTCTGATTTTTGTTAAGAGAACGCCCCGGGCATGGGATGGAAGGTAGAGAGAATATTCTTCATGATATGATTCATCGGTTGCTATAAACCAAGAGGCCACAGAAGAAACAAGCCAAGAAGGAGAGCAGGGTGATTATTCTTTGTCCTTCACCATAGCACCTTCTCACGAGCCCAAAGACATGACACAGAAAAAAATGTAGCAGTCGATGTGCTGCTTCCAGGAGCCATCTCTCCACACACTTGTTTCCTTTTTCATTTTGATTATCTTCCGGTACATCAGCTCCCGGCTCTCCCTCCTCCCTCACTCCCATCTCTCCCCTTACAAACAAGTCCTCCCCTTTTCACCCACATAGGCATTTTCTGAAAAAGTCCCTTGCTGGGGACATCTGGGGCACATGCTGGAAGAACAAAGCCTGAGATAACGTTGCCAGTGGCAGTCCATGACTTATCCCAATGGTGGGAACGTTTTTCTTGTGCTCTCAGAGGCCAACTGGAAGAAACAGTGTTCCTTTGCAGGCAGGGTCTGGGCCTGCACCCACAGTTCAACAGGGCACAGAAGCCGAGAAGGGGGAGTCCTTGAAAAGGTCTTAAGAACAACCTGGTTTGGGGACAACAGGCCGGTGGAATCTCACAATGAAGATGGTCTGAAATGCTGTTATTTCATGGCAGAATGATCTGAAAAATGCCCAGGCATTTCGAGAATTAATAAAGAAGACTTCCAAGAAGTTTCCAGGCTACTAAGAACTGTTCAGGCCAAACCTCTAGACCTCCCAGGAGAACCAGCTCATTTCTGCGCCTACGACCTGCCTGTGGTATGGCGTGTGAACATTTGAAAAAGATTTAAAGGAAGAAAATGATTTGTGCGTCCTGGTTAGACATCTCACCCTCAGCCTCCCCTTTAGAGAACCTGGACTCCAGCCTTCTCCAGCCTCCGCACCCTCCCAATCAGCACCCCCGCCCCAGACTCCTAGATAGTAATTGGATGGCTTGTGAAGGTGGCTAGCCTAAACCGGAGCACGGAACACAAAGGCATAAAAGGCGAGGAAAAAAAGAAAAGGCATGTGCTCTCGCCAGAGAGACGAGGAAAGAGAAGGTAGGCAATCACCCCCAACGGGACATAACCACATCATGATTCCTTCTCCACTCTCTTGGGAGAAAAAACACCCAGTGTGTTTTTGAAGCCACCAGGTCCAGGACTCAAACTGTAGTGTCAGGCATGTGGGATCCAGCTGCCTTTACCACCATGCCACCGGCTGGCCCTGAAAAGCAAATTTATAAACAAATGGTGCTCTGAACATCAAAACACAAGAGTTACTCATAATTCCATGTCACCAAAACTCAAATTCCAGACATCAATTCAATCCACACAAAATCGTAATCACTCTTGAAAGGTAACATATCATCTCATTTCAAAGTAACACATTACATGAAAATATTCAAAAAAAAATCCCAAGTTTCACAAGGATAATATTTAGGTCATTTTCTTCCATCACCATTGTAAAGCTTCTCATTTCACCATGAAAAAATGCATTAAGCACACAAAATGAAGAAAAAGGAAAACTCTGGAAAGGAAGAAAAGCAATCACACTTTTTAGAGCTCAACTTCCTGGCACTGAGCTATGCATTTTAAGTGTACTTTCTCTTTTTTAAGAGATTTTTGCTATAGGGCATGTGTGCTCACCAGAGAGACAGAGAGACAGAAAGTGAGAGATCATGCCCGGGGGGGGGGGGGGGTTGGCCACACCACAATCCCTTCTCTTCCATTCTTCTCTTGGGATTTTGTGCACACCCCCCTGGCATGAGTTTTAAGCTGTCAAGTCCAGGACTCGAACTGTGGTCAGCCATGTGGGAGTCCAGCAATGTAACCATTATGCCATCTGCTGGTTCCTACATGGACTCTCTTACATTCTCTTCCCTGAAACCTGTAAGGGATGTACAAGTAGGCCTGTTTTACAGACGAAGAAACAGAGGTTCTAACTAGTAAAATAATCCCAATGTCAACATGGGAGGTGAAATCAATATGGCAGAAAAGACTAGGAAGATCAGTTGCAATTGACTAAGACAGAAATCATCTGATCTAAGCTACGGAACTGCAGGTAAGACTGGACAGTATTTAAATGCTGGAGGTGAAAGAAAGGGGAGGATTAAGAGCGATTACATTTGGACTGCTGAAGAGAAGAAGGTAACAGGAGCATAGGTTTCGAGAAGACAGTGACTGAGATTCGGAACTGCCGAGCTAGGAGAATCACGGGCCATCCAGGCAGAAATGGCTACTATGTATTAAATGGTTTATTAAGTATGTATTAAAAGGTACCCACAGACCTTTCTGGAACTTGGGTACCAGCTTATACCACTAAAGCGTTACCCCTTTGGGGGAGCTCGCTTGCCACTAGCCTGAAAACAAATCAAAAGGATGCTTTTTCCTCTAAGATGTGTCTTGACAAGGACAAACCCTAAAATCATACAGTCACTCAACCACCTTCTTGTTCAATAACCCAGGACACTGCATGGCTTCCAAGGGCAGGATTTCTCCAACCCCCTAACATCCCCACTGGAGACAAGCAGAAAGCACAAGCAGCCTGATGGATGCACTTCAGGTGTGATCTGGCAAGGCCACGGTAGCTTCCTCCTCCCTTCTGCCTAGAGAGAAGTGGCTGAAAACTATCTGCACAGGATAATAAGGGCATGGGGGCTAGGGAGCTTCCAAATGCCAGTTCATCACAACAGAACTAAAGTCTTCCACAAAAATCCCACTTTGCAATTAGATTCTGCACCAAAACTTTCTGGAGGACCATCCTAGGACCACATGATGCCCACCGGATCCCTTCAATTTTGGACAAGGCAATTCCATGTGAAATGCCTTGTTCCAACATGAGTCTGGTCACATCCCACGTCACGTGTAGATGGTGAGTAGCATGTGCTTATGGCCAGCTGCTCCTGGCCACACCTAGAAAGCACTACAAATGGCCCAGCTACAGCTGAGCTCTCCTTGCCCAGAAGGAGAGACAGACGCTGTTTAGACCCAGCCACCTAGCTCTTCTTCACTTTCCACCTGCCTCCCCAGCAAGGTTTACCATATCACTAACGAAAGCAGAGACAACACGCTAACTAAATAGTCCATCTGGTCCCCAACATTTTTCCCAGAGTCTTTGGGTAACAGGGTCATGTTACAAGTTCTGGACGGCAGGCTATTTGCTGATCCTCCATTTCCCTCTGCAGCAATGGACTCTGAAGTCCTGGGTTCAGATGGAGGTGACATAAGATGGTGGAACCATTGTCACTCTGAGTCCCTGGAATACAGTCTCCTGCCCCTCCCCCAACCTGTATGACACTTGTAATGTGAATGAGAAAGAAACCTTTGCTGTAAGCCACTGACTTCAGGGATGCTTGTTAGTGCAGCATAACTTAACCTATCCTGACTAACGTATGAGGATTGCTACAGCGTAACTTCACCTATCCTGACAAATATAGGAGAGGATTTCAAAAAAATTGTATAAAATGGAATTAAAGTATGAGTTTATTTTGGTCCAGAAAAAAATTGGAATCTATGCATAATTTTGTCACAGTATGCATTTCCATGAACTTTTCGAAGACCCTTCATACTCACCATCGAAGGCCCTTGAGAGAAATTTCTTTTCTCATTTCTTCTCTTATTGGGGTAAGGCTGATTTTTTTTTTTTCCCTATGGTGTATGTGTTCATCAGAGAGAGACAGAGAGAAGGAAACATAGAAATCATGCCCCTGGGGGTGTCATAGCACAATCCCTTCTACTCCAGTCCCCTCTCAGGATTTTGGGCATGCACACAATCTCACTCAGCATGATTTTCAAGATACCAGGTCCAGGACTCGAACCACAGAGTTAGCCATGTGGGAATCCAGTACCTTAACCACCACACCACTGGCTGGTCCCAAGGCTAAAATCTGTTAGCACTGTATTCAAGGCTCTTCCCAGTTTGTCACTGCCCCAGTGTCCACCCAAGCTCCAGTAGTAGCAGCATTCCTTAAGCACACCCTTTCAATCCTCTGCACTCCAACACATACTGGTCCCTCTCCTTTGAGTCCCCTTCCCTTCTACCCCACCCTCTAAGACTCTGCAAACCCTTGCTATCCTTCAAGGGTCATTAAATGTCTCTCATGAAGCTTTCCTACTAGCCACAAGCTGACTGAGTCTCACATGCCTTATCGTATCCCTGAAAGTCCAGACTTCTGGTCCACCACTTACCACATGCTACTACGACAACCAGTTTACCAGCCTGTCTACACACTGCATGGAGACCGTCCTCGGGGGCACTCGCCACTCGTATCTCTGTAATGCCAGCATGTAGCATAGGGCCAGGCCAACGGCATGTGCTGGACAAATATTTGTTGGATAATTTAACAAATGAATACACTTCTTGCATGAAGATCTACAGATAAGAGGTTTCAAACACACACACACACACACACACCTCTCCAAACTTATTTCAGGTGCAGGTATTTACGGGCGGGAGACCCACATCTCAACCACAGGCAGTTCAAGAGGACAGGTGTTCAACCTACAATTTGCTTAAGCAAATTACTCCGCAGTCCTTTTTGTCTGAGCAAACAACTGCTTTGCACCTCCCTCCCCACCATCTCTCCCTCTCTCACACATGCAATTTTAAGAAAGTGAGTCTTTAAAAGGCTCTTACGTAGAGAAGAGGTTGCAGACACAAGTGTATTCTCCCAAGATCCTAGGGCCTAGCCTCTCACCCATCAACCCAAGAAAGATTTTTCAACCTTATCTCCATCCAGAGAACAACTCGCTGTCACCCAGTCGATGGAAGGGAGAAGGGCTGGGAGTGTTCAAACCAAGGACGTATGTCTACCTGCTGCGACATCCAGAAATGGACAAACAGGGGTGCACATGGCTGCTGCCACAGGGTCTTATCTCAGACACCTTCCTGCCTGGAGGTCCTACAGAGGAAGCAGACAGCCCAGGGGGGGACCACCCCCAATTCTGGGCAGCTGGTTCCTGAATGACTGAGCCACACGCTCCTCAGTGCTCTCTGTCCGGAGATCTCTTCAAACCCCTCAGATTGGCCCCTGGCAGCCTCAGGGGCAGGCTGGGTGGGCTGCTTGTGTCAGCCAGACTGGTCATGTTTGGCTGGCACGGGCTCACCAGAGGGTGGAGAGCAGGTGAGTCACCTGCCCGAGTGCCACCCACACCTCTGTAGGACTGGGTATCACACGGTCCAGGGCAGGAAGGGCACCCCCAGCTGGAGACGCAGGCAGATGAGGGTCAGGCTGCTAGTCCCACCAGCAGCCAGCTGTGGCAGCCCAGCCAAGTGGCTTAACTTCTCTGAGTATGTTTTATCAACATGTAAAGTTTCTAAAGGAAGGTACAGACGGTAAGCCACGCAGCCTCTGGGCACAGAACGCGGTCAATACAGAGAAGCTATTTACACAGAGTGTTTCGGCTCGAAGCTCTCCGAGGGCAGAGTCTTCGTGAGACAGAGGGTCGTTCTCAGCACAAGCTGGTCACAACTGCGTTCTTAGGAATACCCCGCCTCATCTGCAGCTGGATGTCACACAGAAGGCTCTGGGATGGGCCGACAGGGGTCTCCTGCCCGTGAGAGTGGACCAAACACGGCGTGTGGGTCAGCCCCAAATGAGACAGCCAACGCCCGGCAGATGCCTCCCTGACCTGGCGCTATTTTATCAAGCGTCTCCAAACTACCCGCATGGAATATGTTAGAGCTGAAAGAAGAGCCAGTCCCTCCTGTCCTGGTGGAAATGCCCATGCAGCCACCAGCATGGCAGAAACTGGAACAGCACTATGCGTCCAGTACAGAGTGACTGCCGGGATGCGGGGCTGCGGGGTCTGCACGGAGAGTTCCCGAGGAACCCACACCTTCCCCGCCGGTCCGGGCCACTCTGGCTTTCACAGCTAGGACTGGCACCTAGCTCCCTCGGTGATCAATCTGTGTGGGGGGCGAGTGTGGGGGGGCGAGTGTGTGGGTGAATGTGCGGGTGGTGAGTGGGGTGGTGAGTGTGTGTGTGGTGGTGGTGAATATGGGGTTGAGTGTGTATAGGGTGAGTATATGTAGGGGTGAGTGTGGGGGTGAGTATGGGGGGTGTGTATGGGGTGAGTGTGGAGAGGTGAGTGTGTGTGGGTGAGTGGGGGAGGTGGGTGTGGGGGGTGAGCATGTGTGGGGGTGAGTGTGTGTGGGGGTGAGTGTGGGGGGATGAGTGTGTGTAGGGGTGAGTGTGTGGGGGTGAGTGTATGTGGGGGCTGAGTGTGTAGGGAGCATGAGTGTGTGTGTGGGTGAGTGTGGGGGTGAGTGTATGTGGGGGGATGAGTGTGTGTGTGGGTAAGTGTGTGGGGGTATGTATGTGTGTAAGTCTTCCAAAACTGTGCATGCTCTCACGTGCTCCGACACACCGAGTGGAAAGACCCCCCAGTGAGCCCCTCCCAGGGACGACCCCAGCAATGAGGCCAGCCAGACCCACAAGGAAACAGCACCGACCGAGAGACTGCGGCTCTGGCTGACAGCTGTCTATCAGAAACTCCTCCCAGGCCCAGGCGGGGGCTCGGAGGCCAAGGCGGCTGGATCTCACATGATCAAATGTAGTCCAAGTCCTGGACCCGGCAGCTGGAAAGACACTGGGCACGTGTACACGCACGCATGTCAAAATCCCGAGAGCAGAACAGAGGAGAGGGGACTGGGCCCTGGAGAGCTACTCTCTCACTTCCCCTCCCTGGTGAGCACGTGCACCTTACGGCAAAAAAGAAAAAAAAAAAAATTAGTCCCTCCAGGGACAGACAGAAGCATGGCAGTACAATGAAATGCTCTGCAAGGCAAACCCCAGCTGGGAAGGTTCCAGGTTCAAGTCTTACCCTCCCCGAGTAAGCCGGTACACACATGCCCTCAATCCGGGCCAACTGAGGCTGGGGTGGGTCGCCCAACAAGCCCCTGTGGAGGGTGCACTCGCTCGCTTGTTCTTCTCTCACTCATGGAACTAAAAAACTAAATAAACTTTTACACAAGTCCCTCCCTCCGAAAATGAGGCCAAGCAGAAAGGACACGCCCGCCACCTGAGCAAAGCGGAGTCCTTCCCGCCCTGCCCAGCGGAAGGGATCCTTCATCTCCTTCTTCACTCTCTTCAGAAGGCGAGGCCTGAAGTGTCCTGCACCTCCCTGATGGATCGCCCTTTAATTGAAACTCATTTGCACCCAAGTGTCACCTCAGGCACTGCCCTGCTAAGCCCCGTCCCCTCCTCGCACCCCCCCCTCCGCGTCCAGTGAAAGGACATTTCCTTTAAAGGAACCCGAGGAGGCACTGCAGCAGCAGCGTCCAGACAGAAGTCCTCGAGACCTTTGTGGCAGGGCGTCTCCTCCGCTTCTCGCCTCCTTCCCAGCAGGTGCTCGTCTGCATCACCTCCAGCAGACATTCTGGGGTGCACCCTCTGGCGGTGATGATTCTAGACACACACGCACACACACACACACACACACCATAAAATACGCATGTGGCAATGTTCCTCGTGAGTGGAGACTTCTTCCGTGTCCGTGAGCACGACTGCGAAGTCCGGTTATTGGACACCCCTTGGAGATCTTGGCGCCAAGCTGCAGGGCTGTTTCTTGCACAGTTTCTGAGACAGGAAATCCATCCCATGACTGGAAAATCCATGAAGCTCTAAACGAGGTCCTCAGGTACTGGGCCGAGGTGAGCGGCCATTTGACTAGACATACACGGGGTGTGGGGAGGTGTACTGGGGCAGGTGCTGGGGGGGCTGGGGCAGTAAAATGGTTAAGAGTCAAGCGCAGGGGGGCCAGCAGGTGGCGTAGTGGTTAAGGCACTGGACTCCCCACGGCCGAACATGATTCAAGTCCCAGACCCGGCAGCTTTCTCTCTCTCTCTCTCTCTCTCTCTCTCTCGTACATATGCCCTATAGCAAATTAAAAAGTAATAATGATGACAAATAAAATTTAACTATATATTTTTTTAAAAAAGTCAAGGGGCCAGCAGATGGCATAATGATTACGTTGCTGGACTCCCACACGGTAGACAGCAGTTCAAGTCTCAGACCCAGTGGCTTGAAACTCATGCCGGGCACATGTTCCTGTGTGTGCTCCAAATTCTGAGGGGACAATGGAGGAGTAGGGGTTGCAGAGTGGCCATCTTCCAGGGGGTGATTTCTCACTTACTGTCTCAGTCTCTCAGGCAAGTGCACATGCCCTACAGCAAAAATCTCTCAAAAAAAAAGCCAAGCTCTGGGGTACCAATCCTGGCTTTGATAGTCCCATCCAGGTGTCTTGGGAAGAGCATGACAACATCTCTGAGCCTGGTCCCTGTCACGGGAATGAACAGCACCTGTGTCACTGGGGTCTGAGGAGGATACACTAGGGTATTCTAGACAAAACCCTCAGCATGGTGTTTGGGTCATGGCAAATCAACGTCTAACTCTCAAGAAATTACTGTCGGTTATACAAAAGTCAATTCAAAATTACTAAAGAATTAAATATAAGAAAAAATATTAGTATCCACTGTCTCAACGAAGCTTCACACCAACTGCATCGATCGGAAAGTCACTGCCCCATTATACAGATAAGAAAATTCACACTTAGTTGTGGGATTCCCTCAAGATCTCGAGCCAGAGAGAAGCAAAGCCGACGTGTGAGCCTGGTCGGCGGCCGCAGGGAGGCCAGCGCCCCCGGCTTGCCCCGGCCGACCCCTGGGCACAGCGGGCTTGAGCACCGTGGCTTTTCTGGCAGTCGGTCACGGTGCCTGAACAGCAGCCGTGACGGTCTCGCTGCTTTCTTTGTCCCTGTCCCCTGCAGTTTCTTTTCAGAGTCCTGAGAAGTCATGCAACCTCCCGGAAGCACCCAGGCAGTGCAGCGGGAAATTAGCAGCAGCAGCAGAAAATAATCAAAACAAAATCAAGTTTTCTTTTTCCTGGATATAGGTGCCCCCGCTGCCCTGGCAGAAGCTGGCATGAAGGAACTCCAAGGCCAGCCTCAGCCTGGCTTCTGCTTCCTGCCCGTGCTGCTCTGGGGGGGGACACAAGCCCGCTGAGCCTGCACCTGGACAGCCCCCCACCGGAGCTGCAGGAAGGCCATCCGCTGCCCCTGCCCTGACGGACCTGGAGAAGCAGCCTGACCCCTAGCATGGCCCTCACCCCCACACTGGCCTTTTGCACTTGTCCCGTGGTCCTGCAGAGGGACAAGGGCCTGATTCAGTGACCCCCTGAGCCTTGCCTCCCAGTCCCCAGACCCTGGGCAGCCTGGGAAGGCCCAGATCTCCGTGCCAAAGCCGGAGGTGCTGGGAGGGACACTCAAAATTCAGCGGCCTGAATTCAGACCCCTGGTCTGGGTTTGCCTGCAAACTGCGGATTTTAAATCACGCTACTCGCTCTGCAAAAAACGAAACCAGGCAACAGTGGTCTTCCAAAAAGAACACAGCTCCAAATTCCACCGTTGCTGGGAAGCGACAGTTGAATCGCCCTCTTCCAAGTGTCCAAACCTCGGCTCCAGCGAGGCCATGGAACACAGAAGCCAAGCTGAGAGCGATCTGCATGCAAAACTTCACAAGTGGGCCTGCTTGAATGGGACTTCCAGAAACAGCCTTGCCAAGCAGAAACGTTCACAGCGTATTAAATTAAAAAGCAGGCATACCGAGCAAGCACACTGACCCAGCCCGGGGGAAGAAAGGAATCTATCTATGCAATGACAACACATCCGGAAAAGAGAAATTAACATGCAAAAAAATTATTTCCCGGTGCAAAATGGTGGGATTTTATTATTCCCCTCTTTGTGTTTTTCAGTATTTTTATAAAAGCGCACTGCTGACATTTTGGAATTGGATAAAAAGTTCATTTTGAAAAGGCTTTCTTTTTTTTTTCATTTTCCTCTTTTACATTCCATTTTTAGCCACTTTCTTGACCTTTGTGTCCAAACACCTCTCTCTCCCAGGCACAAGCGCTAAGCGGGACCTTTTGGAACAAAGTTAGCAGCACAGGGAAACTTGGAAAGAGACAAGAGCGGCGCAGCCATTTCTCCCTTCTGCGGAGTTGGTGACGCTAAGTCTCGGTTCTTCAGCACGGCGCAGGCTTGGTTAGGAGCAACTGGTAAGATCGCAGAACCGCAGTGCAGGTCAATAAACACATCAAAACAAAAACAAGAAAGGAACGTGTTTTAAGAAGAATAAAGTTGTTAGGTGGCAAGGATCGTCCGCATTGCCAGGCCAGAGAGGGAAACACCCTCAAACACCCAAGCTTCTTTCACCGGAAGGGTAGCAAGAGGGGAGGGCTGGCGCTGAGCAGGGCTTTGTGCTCCAGGCAGAACTGGCCGCAGGGGCTGCGCTCCACCAGCCGCGCGCCGGGCGGGCGGACGCGCCGGGCACAGCCAGGCGCCGGGGGTGACCGCGGCAGCACCAGCCCGGCGGCTGCGAGCTGAAGCGCTGCTCCTCCCGCGCCCGACGCTCGGTAGAGCCACAGCGCCATCAAGCGGCCTCCTGGAGAACTGCCGCGCAGCGCCAGGTTAAGCCCAGGAAAGCGGTCCAGGGTTCCCAGCCTCGGTTTTCCCTCCGGGAGGGTCTGGGCCCCTGAAGCTGTTACTCCGGGGCCAGGCCGGGAAGCAGGGACCTGCAGACTGACACCAGCTGTCCAGGCGCGCAACCAGGGCTGGCCTGGAGGATGTGCGAGGACCCTGCTTCCCTCTCCCTCAGAAGAGGGACACTTTTGCAGTCCAGGACTCCTTCAGCAACTTACTCAACGTTCGAAAGGTTTGACTCCAGAGGAAGATGGGGCCGGTGCAAAGGAACGGTTGCTAAGCAGCAGACTTGTTGGCCTTGGGGGCATCTTGCAGGGTGGGGCTGCACAGGTGCACCCAGTGGTGGGCCAGGTGTGTGGCCCAGGTCTGAGAGAGGGCACGTTTGGTGCACGTGTCCCCAGAGCACTTGGGCTGACCTCACTGCCCAAGCCCTGCAAGACCCACAAGTCTAGAACACATCTCTTTTTTTTTTTTTTTTTTTTTTTTTGGAGAGGTTTTTCGCTATAGGGTGCGTACGCTCGCCAGACAGAGAGAGACATAGAGACAGAAAGCGAGAAATCACCCCCCAGGGGGGATGGTCACGCCGCAATCCCTTCTCCTCCACTCTCCTCTCGGGATCCTGGGCACGCATGCACACGCGCCCGGCGTGAGTTGTAAGCCACCGGGTCCGAGACGCAAACTGCGGTCGACTATGTGGGAGTCCAGCGACATAGCCATTACACTAACTGCTGGTTCCCGAACACATCTCTTCATGGAACGGAGCACAGAATTCCATGTGCCTCCCAGGCCTGAATCTGGTCCTTGGAAACAAATTATGGAGTAACTTGAGAAGACAGCTCATGATCTCATCTAACACACAAAAACACCAACCAGGAAAAGGCACACAGCTGTCCCGCGGTATCCTCAGGGAATCGGTTCCGGTGCAGATACTAAACTCTGCAGATGCTCAAGTCCCTTATACAAAATGGCCTAATATCTGCACATGACCCAGCTCATCCAGGCGATACTTTAAATCATCTCTAGATTGCGAGGTAAATGCTTTGTAGAAAGCTGTTACACTGTGCCGTCTAGGGGATAATGGCAAGGGGAAAAAGACTGGACATTTCAGCAGCCTCCACCAACCACAGCCCTCGGCACACAGTGCAGGATGGCAACAATGCGGCACGTCCCATCCTCGGTGCTGGAACTCGCTGGTACTGACAAGGGCATGATAGCAGGACGCGATAGCAGGACGCAACAGGAAAGGCATGAGGCCTCTGGTATGTGCGAACCTCTGCACAAGTGATCTTATTTAACCTTCACCACCACCTTAGGAGATGGGTTCTTTTATGATTTTTTGTTTGTTTGTTTTACAGAAAAGGAAACAGAAGCTCCCAGAGGTTAAATAACTCGCCAGCGTTGTCTGCTGGTGGGTGGCCAAGTCAGGCCTCGATCTCAGAGCATGGGAGCTGACTCCTTTGCTATTACCTCCTCACTCCATCTTCCCCTCCAGCACCCACCCAGGGTGGGTCTGGGTTTTGTAGGACTTGGAGGGAGGGGCAGCTTCTTTAGGGAAAATAATGAAGCTGTAACTCACTAGCAGTTCCGCGTAGGGAAGGAGTGTCCAGGAGGGGAGGGGCAGGTGCCACTTTCTCTCCAAGGGAGATCTACATAGACCAGCTCCCTAGAGCCCCACACCCACACATGAGTGCCCATCCCCTTCCTACGCCCACTGGGCAGCTGGCTGCCTGGAAGCATTCTGCACCCGCCCCTCCCGGCCACTGCCCAGGCTTCTGTAACTGACTTCCATGCCCAGCTCATCCTTAAAACCACCTGGACTCACAGTCACTCAGGGACACCCCAGCTCTCAGGTACAAGAATGCTCTGGTTCTTCCTCCTAGAGGAATTTGCAGCCTTGACATGTCCCCACTCCCGGAAATCCTTTTGTCTCCCAGCACCCAGGACTCCACATTCTCCTGGTTTTCCTCTTTCTGTCTGCTCATGCTTCCTCTGTGTCCTGTTCTGTACACATCTGGGTGAGCAGGCACAGGAGAGAGGGTGACCCCAAAAACAGCCACACTCGAGGCTTACTGGAATGCCTAAATTAAGAGCTGTGTAACACTAGTCAGCCAGCCAGCCACTAGCTGAGCCATTTTCTTCTCCATATAATTTCAGATAAACAAAACAGCTGAAATTAATTTTAACAATATATTTTATGCAACCCAATACAGTATACCTTTCAACATGTAATCAATAATTTTAAAAACCATTCGTGAGAGATTTTGTTGCTCTTTATGCTGTCACTGAAACCCAGCGTGCACTTCACACCGGTCAGCACACCTCAGTTCACATGAGCCACGTCTGAAATGCACTCAGGCCACGTGTGGCTCATGGCTGCTGTACTGGGCTGACTGTCTTTTCACTGGGAGAGGGCTCTAGGAAACTCTCACCTGATTTTCTCCAGTCTGCCCTATGTGTCTTTTCCATTGGCTGAAAGCTGTGGGTCTGATAATCCCAAACTTTGTGGCAAGGTTGGAACTTGATTGAGAGGAAAACAGAAGATGTTGCAGGGTTTTACAAAGAGAAAGAGCACAATGTAAGCTGTGTTTGGATATACCATGTTCAGCAAGCAACCACTCACTTCCTAGTGTGGCCTCCCAGGAAACTTGACTTTGGGGGGGTGGTCTGTCTGTGCAAAGGATTTTCCCCTGTTTTAGATGAATACACCAGTGTTCTGGGCTCTTCCTGGGTCTCTGTGCATTTAGCTAGTTTTCACTCTTTTCTCAGAGTCTGAGCATCCTGCAAGCATGGCATAAAGTGAAATAACAGAGTATGACAAGCAGTCTTGGGAAAGCCATTTTCAAGATCTGTTCACTCAGTCCCTCCTATGTGCCAAATGCTCAGAGTTTTCATTCTCTTACAAATATTAATAAATTTCTAAAATCTGCCTCAGATTAAGCAGAATTTGAATAATATGGTTAATATACTTTTGGCAGTTGCAAGGCATTTGACCCCTCCCCTTTTTTCCCCTGCTATAATGTCCTAACAGTGTTGGTGTGTCATGGGGGCTGCAAAAGACTGACTACTGTGTGCCCTCCAAAATTCACATATTGAAACCTGATCCCCGAGGTGACAGTATCAGGAGGTGAGTGCTTTGGGAGGCGATTAGGTCCTGAGTATAAAGTCCTCCTGAAGGGGTTAGTACCCTTATAAAAGGAACTCCAGGTTTGGGGGTAATTTGTCACATAGCTGGTGTGATCTCAAATTGATGCTGATTGAGTGAATAAGAAGAAACACAGAAAACTACATTTTAATGATGGCTTGTGGCTTCAAATATTCCGATGAAGGCAGAGTATAAATTAATAATTGTATAAATAATGACCTCTCTACCAAATCTGAGCATTTTCCAACAGTAGGGCTGGTCCACCCACTAGTCAAACTTTGAGCCCCTCTCTATGGCTACAATGGCCTCTGACTGATCCCCAGCCTCCTCGTTTCGGTGCCTCCTGGTATTGGCAACATTGAACAAAAGCAACTGTAAGTCGAGATGGAAACCCCCCACCTCCTACCTAACCCCCTCACCCCCTACCCCTGCAATGCCACCCTCACCTCCCAGCCCAGCCCACCTACTGAGCGAGTTCCAAGTCTAACGCACTGACAGCCTCGTCCCAGTGTACAGGAAAGGGGTTCTTTAGCGGTCTCTGAGAGCCGTCTCCATGCCATTGTGGCCAGCAGGCCCTCTGGCCATCTACACGTCCTCCAAGCCTCCAACCCCTCCCTAAACACCACCCTCCTGCTCTCATCCCAGACCTCCGTATGTCACCCTTTCATAAATGACCTTACGGGATTCCATGACATCATTCAATTCCAGAACTCCACCTGCACACACAAACTTCCCCTCTAAATAAATCAAGGGGCTGTGCCTGGACGTCCCCTCCCACCAAGTGCACGAAAATCCCTGTATGTGCAAACTGCGTGCTCCTCCTCTCCTCCTCACTGGGTGAAGACCCTTCTCTGCAGAGAATTCCTGGTGACTATCAATACACCATTCCACACACCTTAGGCACCTGCAGTGGCATCAGCCCAACTCCCCCAGAAATCCCCGAGCTGGACAGAAACCCCCGGGCTGGACAGAAACCCCCGGGCTAAGTACAGGGAATCTCCTTCAATTGCCAAAGCCTTGGCTTAACCAGTTCCCCCTCACCTTCTCAGATCACTCCCTGATCAGTATGATCTCCTTCTGTACATACATGCACAAATGCATGCACACACGTGCACACACATGGTCCCAAGCTGTGCTTCTGTTCCAACTTATGACCAAGTCTCAAAAGACACTAGCAGCTCGCATATTGGTGCTTGATGGAAATAAGAACATCTTAGCCCCGAGGAGACCGGAAAGGCAGGCAGGGATGGGAGAGGGTGCCTCTGTGGAAGTCGTCTGCAGAGGCACGGGAGGTGCCTGCAAAGAACTTGAACAAAACAAGAAAAATGGTTTCTTGGGAGGAGTCAAAGTAAGAAGAGAGAAGACAGAGAGCCCCAAGGCCCATGGAATCATGGTCACACTAGAGAGGGTGGCCTGTGGAGGCAGTGGCCTCACAGACATATGTCACACACACACAGTGTGCACACACATGCATTCACCAGAGCATACATCTGCATGCATAGCCACATCCTCACTCACACTCTACTCACACTCTACCAGGGAAGAGGGGCCTACCTTGGGGCCCAAGGGCGCCTCCCCTGTCTCTAATCCCTGCTCACCTGGCACAGCCTCATGGATGCCAGTGGCCTTGGAACACTACAGCCTCGAAGCGGGATGGCTCCCACTGACAAAGGCAGGTGCACCGATGGCATGCCTGTGTCCCCTCCAGTCACTGTGGGCCAGGACTCTGGTTCTGAGACGAGTTCCCAGAGCTTGGAGAATGAGGCCTCCAACCCCCTCTGGGCTTCTGTCACCCCACGGTGTTACCCCTGACTCTCAGCCTGACCCCTGTAGTGCTGGTGGGTCAAGAGCAAGCGTCTTCACTGAGTGCAACACTGAGAGTCTATGGAAATCGACTAGGCTGAAGCGTGCAGGCCCGGATGGCCCAGACATTATGCAGGTACTTTTTGATCTCTGATTCCCAAATCGCTATGAGCATCAGCCCCTCTTCAAATGGAAAATGAGAGAAGGAAAGTACCCTAGTAAAGTCTCGGAGCACTCACGTGTGCCCCTGACCGAGAGCCAACTCCAAGGCCCATATTCTTTCCTACACACCCCTAGGGGCCCCTTCCAAGGCTGGACCCTGGAGGACGATCCGAGTCCTCAGTATCCTGTAAGCAACAAGCCCCTGTCGGGGTCCTCTGTCATAAGGTTCCAGTCCCAGGCCCTGGAGCAAGCTTGCCTTTAGGAGCCGATACTCAGAAGAGCCACTAGGTGGCAATAGAGCCTCATCAGTGGGAAGGAGCAGTGCCGGGAGGACCCGCCTAAGCCTCTCCTATGGGCAAGGGCTTTCATAGCCTTGTTGAGGCTTTTGTCTTGGCCAAGATTTCTAGGAGGGCAGAAGGGAGGGACTTCCCTCAAGCACTGTAACAATTCTGGGGGGTCCACCTGCTGGAAAGAACCAGCCTGTGCCTCTGCTGGCCTCAGGCGGAAACCAGCAGGGAGCTCTGAGCTCCCTGCCTAGGGCCACCCCACTCCACAAATCACACACACGCACACACACAAGCACACATGCATGCATACTTGGTTGGAGCGTCACACTCACCCTGAGTCAAGGCTAGCAGGACTTGTCTTGACAAGCACACCAACATCCAACGTGAACCTCGAATGCTCGGGCTTGAGAACCAGCTGCCTGGGTTTGCATCCCAGCTCTGCACTTACCGTGTGCTGAGGGCTTGGACTCGGCCTCTCTTTCCCTGCCCAGGGCCCGGAGCTGGGAGCAGAGTCTGCTGGATTTACAGGGCAGTAGGAAAAGTCATCTGGATCCGAGCTGAATGAATGCTTGCCTGTTTTCATTGTCTCTTCCCCTCGTGGCATCGACCCCATGGCCCAGGCCCGCAGCCCTCAGCAGAACCGTCCTTTAGTGGGCAGGACACGCCTTGCAGAAGCAACCCTAGAAGATGCCCCATGAACAACTGCTCTGCTAGTTATCCAAGGTCCTCAGAGAAAGGGCTAGGATCCTCAAAGCTGAAAACTTGGTTCTTGGGCGATGTTCTCACCCTCTGATGGGTTTAAAGAACCCGCTGCAGTAGACCACCTCGCTGGTCAGGGAGGACAGCAGACAACCTGTACCTTGAAGGAGGTGCCAGAAAGTTGCAATGCTCCGTCCCTGCTCCTGAGAAGGGGGTTTTCTTTGCGCTTAGGGTGGACGTTTAGGATTGATGCTCTAAGCCCGTTTCGAGGCTAAGTCCCTGCAGCCCTGGAGTGACAGCAGCAGCAGAGCAGGACCAGAGCATGTCGTCATGCACAGAGCAGACTCGGACCGGCCCATGTCCTGCTGGCTAAGGGAGGCCGGATCCCACGTGACCAACTGCACAATTTGAGCCTTAGTGGGGTGAAAACACATCGGGTGTGTGTGCCCCAAATCCTGACAGGATGGAGAAAAGGAGAACAGACTGCAGTGTGACCGTGCCCTACTGGGGTGTGCTTTTTCACTCTCCCTGTCTCTCTCTCTCTCTCTCTCTCTCTCTCTCTCTCTCTTTTTCATGCATGCACCCTCTGGCAACTTTTATAAAATAAGAAAAGAACAAGTTCAACATTTTCTGGGGACACTCGATGGAACAGAGCAGAGAGACAGAGCCCCCATGCAAGGTGGGACCCCAAGTCACGCCATTTCCCGTGAAGGTGCCAGCCTTGTGCACTGGGGAAGAGCTGGCTTTCAGGGCCTGGCAGGGCGGAGCCTCATGGTGGGATCAGTTGTCACCAAAAGCTCCTCTGTCCCTGCTAATCCAGTCAGGCCCCCCTCACCGGGGTGCAGACCTCAGGCCCTGCATCAGAGCCGCCAGTCGGGGAGTCTGGAGCCAGGCCCAGCCCTCTGTCATCTGACAGCCCTCCAGGGCTCAGAGGCGCTCAAGGGGGGAACCCGGACTCTACATCATGTCGACCCACACCTCCCTGCCCCACCAGTCCCTGCACTTCCTGCCAGCCTCACAGTCACCTCCGCTGACCTGCTCCTCTGTGCTCACGTGCCCCCTAGTGCCAGGGGACCCTGCTTTCCCTAAAGCACCTGGCATCTCACTGAAGTCAGAGTTTCCCAGGAGAAGAAGCCAGGCCTGCACGGCCTTCCTGGGGGCCAGGACCCCAGGAACCCCCTTACTGGTGACAGCACGTGATACTGTTGTCTAACAGGAATCGACAGAACCGATCTCGAAAGTTCTAGACTACTCTAGACCACACCTAAGACACCCTACAATTATATAGGGTTTCTGTTTTATCCTAGCTTTGCCCATGGCCTCATCTCGTTTTTTTCTCCCTTTATTTTTTCCTACCTCTATTTTCTCAACATAAAAAATAACATTTTAAATAAACTGCATGAAATACTTTTGGTGACAGGCCAGATATGAGTATGTCCATTCGCTAGAGACATGTGACTCTTCTAAAGCAACGTTGGACGGGAGAAAAGGCAGGTAGGTCCCAGTGTCCAGTCTCCGGGCGGGCCAACGCCAGTGCACTTGTAGAAGCACCTGTAATGACATGGCACAGACACTAGAGGGCACTGCAGCCCAAGAACCTGGCTGTCCTGGTCCTGCAAGAGGCAGTGCCTCGCAGGAGAGGAAGTCCCTGCCAGACCCCATAACTGTCCCAGCCGCAAGGCCTGCAGGCCACAGACCCTCCTCAGCCTCACACTTCTGAACACACCTGCCCAACTGTGTCCACAGGGGTGTCCTGTCAGTAAACAGGAACTTGGGGCACTTGGAGCCAACCCACCACTCAGCCTGCATGTGCACCGGGCTCCACTGGCACAGGGTTCTGTGAGGGTGACGAAGGAGACACCACTGCAGGACGCACAGCACCGAGCACTTATAAAGTGCTTCACACACATGCACACACCACGCACACACACGTCTCACAGTCTAGTCCCCAGCGCTCAGTACGACCGGCTCACCACGACCATCTTGCAGAGCAGAACAGTGAGTCCTGACAGCACTAGGAAATGCCTGGTGTGAGTCTCCCAGAGGGGAGGTCCAGCCCGGCCCAAGGCGATTTTCACCTCAGCGCGGCACCTCCCGAACGGCCACCGGGAGCCTGTTCTGAGGAGTCCTGCCTGCGATATCCACAGCCAGGCCAAGGCCGGAGCAGATGCTGCTGACCGCTCCAAGTGGGCCTCGGGAGCCTCAGCTCACAACAGCCGCACAGGGAAAGCCCATCCTGGGAGCCCCGCGCCTACAGCTGCCAGAGAAAAAAACCCTCGTCCCCCCACCCTCAGTTACACTTGGGCCATGCCTGCCTTGGACTACAGAGGGTAAGGTGGGGTGTGCGTGTGTGCACATGTGCGTGCATGCACACATGTAGATCACACACAGGCATATGCGTTCACGTCCCTGCCCCTCAGAAGCAGCACGGCCATGAGAGGCCTGTCCACGGTGGCCAGGCCTGTGTCCCAGTCCTCTGACCGAGGCCTCGGCAGGCAGCCCCTGTCCACTGTCAGCCACGCCCTGCCTAGACTGCTGGGGAAAATGCTAGGAAGAGGCCAGGTGCCTTGCCACAGACCCCAGAGGTGTGCCAGCCCAGAGGCCGGGGAACAGGCCCTAGGCAGTGTCCCCACCAGGGCTCAGAGGCCACTGTGGCCCTCGGAGGACTGGCCTAACTCCCCAGGCGTGGCTGACATCTGAGCCAGCGGGCCAGGACTGCCCTGCGAACGGGCCACCACAGCTGGCAGTCACCCAGTTTTCGTAACCACTTATCTTTGGAGTCAAAAGCACACAGTTAGGCCCAGTCTCGGGGGCGCAAACAGGAGACCCCTGCTGCATGAGGCCGGGGCTACAGGGGAGGCCTGGACCCACGTCCTAGACCAGCCTAACCAGGCCAGGCATGGGACGCACACCTGGGTCCAAGCTAAGTGAGAGGCTGGGGTAGGAAGAGGGCTACACAGTGAGACTCAGTTAAAAATACCTCTCTGTATCGCTCTTGTGCACATAAAAACAAACAAGTACAAAAGATGATTGAATACTCTTGTTCCGATTTTCAAGACTAATTCCCTTTTTGTCCTAATAAATATTTTCTGTCGGGACCAGCAGTTGGCGTAATGGCTATGTCGCTGGACTCCCATGTAGTTGACTGTGGTTTGAGTCCCGGACCTGGTGGCTTAAACTCACACCAGATGCAAGTGCGTGTATGCCCAAGATCCCAAGAGGAGAATGGAAGAGAAGGGACTGCGGAGGCCATCCCCCCGGGGGCTGATTTCTCACTTTCTGTCTCTCGGTCTCTCTCTTTCTGGCAAGCACATGCTCCCTATAGCAAAAACCTCTCCAAATAAATAAATAAAAATAAATAAACAAATATTTTCTGTCAAAACAATCCTCCCCAACATGGTTCCCTGGCAGAGAACATGTCAATCCTTCCCACAGCCGCAAGAAGAACGGATCATTTAAGTCCCACATGACGAATTTCAAACAAAGAGAACATCGTCTTTGCCCAAAGAACACCCCTCTGATTCTGAAACGCGGCTACGGGGCCAGTGCTGGGAGTGGCCCATGGCCGCCACCCCCCACCTTCTTCGCTGTCTTCACGTGGGGTCCCCAATAGGAAGGGGCCCAAGAAAGTCAGAATTCCCTGAGCAGTATGGGAAGAAGGGGCTAGGACAGGGCGGGCACTCGCTCCGAGCTGCAGAGCCCTGCACTCCTGGGCACCCCTTTCCGACTCCACCCCCCTGGGAGGCAGCCACTGCACCCACCAAACCAGGTCTACAGACTCACCCTGTCCAGCTGGGTCCTGCTGCCTGATTCAAACTGCCCATGGCAAAGGCTTCCCATCCAACCCTGAGGCAGGGCACAAGGGCCCTGGGGCTGCAGGAAACCCAACAGTGGGACCTGCGCCTTCTTCCGGGACAACCCCACTGGCCCTTTTCCATGTTCACTTAGTGTGGTCAAATGCGCACACCATAAAACTCACCCTTTTAGCCGTTTCAAGGTGCACCCTGGGCAGGCACAGACCAGCACAATGCTGTGCAAAGCTGTCACCACTGGCTAGTCCCAGAGCACTGTCAGCCCCTTGCCAAAGGAAACCCCACACCCGGTCATCACTGTCCGTCCCTGATTCAGAGCCTGAGAACCAGTAGTCCACCTTCTGTCTCTCCAGATTTGCCTACTCTGAACATTTCCTGCACAAAGAGATGCCAAAAAGCTCCCAGAAAAACAGAATCAAAGCACAAGTTTATTTCGGTGCAAAAAATTTTTTTTGAAATACACACACACACTTTTCATAATATGCAATTTTCTTGAAGAACCTCTCATATGTGGAATCATGCAAAAGACAGCTCTTTTTTTTTTTTTTTTTTTTTGGCCTGGCTCCTTCCACTGAGCATGTTTTCAAGGCCCATCACGTGGTAGCAGTTATCGGTACTTAGTTCCTTTTTTACAGCTGAATAATACTCCACTGCAAGCTGCTCTTCAGTTTTTTCCTCCCCTTTCCACTAAGGAAAGCTGAAAACTCTATAACTGATGTCATCAAACCTCAGTCACAGATCTCCAACGTGGTAAGAGAGGTGGGTCCTAACCACAGAGGACAAGTACACTGTCCCATTTTTAAACCACAGAATGCATTAAACCAGATCCACAGGCAAACACACCTGCTCTTTGGCTCCAGCTCTGAGGCCTCCTCTGTCATCCATCACTCAGGGCCCAGCATGTTTCACATGGGATTCCAGAAACAGCCAGGTGAGCTCGGCTCCCTTGTCTGGGCACTGAACCACGCCTGCACCTGACATCCAGCAAACACCAGTGGCTCAGAAAGAGTGGGGGGAAGTTGGGAAAAACAAACAAGAAGAAGAAAAGGAACGTCTCACAACTGTTGGAGCAGAGGTGGCAGGGATGGCTAGTCGGACTTTGGTACTCAGTAACCAGGAAGCAAACGGGTTGTTTGTTTCCATGGATAACTCTGAAAAACGAGAGCTTTCGGGTCAGCTCTGCGACCTGGTAGTTAAGTCAGCCAGATCCCACAGGACCGGGACCAACTCTGTGATTCAGATCCCGGATCTAGCAGCTTAGGAAATATGCTGGGCGTGGGTGCATAGGTGCCCATTGGAGGGGAGGGACTGCCCCATGACCACATCCCACAGGAAGTGCTTTCTCCTCTCTCTCTCTCTCTGTCTCTGTCTCTTGCTCTCTCTCTGGCAAGCACGTGCAGACTCTACAAAAAAAAAAAAAAAAGCAAAAGAACTTTCATTTTAAGTTCAGAGGATGGAATGGAAAAAGCCCAGAGGAAGAAAAGCTGACATCTTCCTCGCCATCGCTTACTGCCACTCCCTCAGACCACCTGCACAGACTTCCGGTGCCACCCCACCTAAGCACGCCTGGCCCCGGCCCCGTCCTCACTGGGAGCTGGAGAAGCTTACGATTGCCAGATCAGAGGCACAAGTCAGTTCAGATATTACTTATTTGTTTAATGCACAAAACTGCAAAGATGGGTACTGCGTCTGTGGTAAGGAACTGGAAACCCAAAGGCCCATCACTGGGTACTGGTTAGCAAAACAGTGGCTCAGAGCCAGGGGTGGCATGGAGGTGAAGGTAAATGGGTCCCACATGGCCAAATGCACAGCTCAAGTCCCAACCTCGTGGCTCAAAAAACATGCCAGGGGTGTGTGTGTGCATGCCCGAAATCCTGAGAGGAGATTGGAGGAGAAAGGATTCCAGCATGGTCACTCGCCTGGTTGTGGGGGGGGGGGGGGGGTGATTTCTCACTTTCTCTCTCTCTCTCTCTCTCTCTCTCTCTCTCTCTGGTGAGTGTACACACTCTAGAGCAAATTAAAAAAAGAAGAAGAAAGAGAAAGAAGGAAAGGAAGGAAGGAAGGTCCGTCAACTCCTTGGCCCTCAAGCCGCACTAAGGTATGTCAGAGAGCACGTTCCAACATAGAGAAATTGCCCTTGTTATAGAGTGAAAGACGGAAGGTAAGTCGAGTCCACCCAAGGGTTCTGTTGTACCAGCAGGGTTCGGATATCTGGTCGCCGGCCTCAAGCAGACATTGTATTTCATCTTTCAGTCCCTGTCAACTCCTCAGACCATCGGACACTGCTTTAACATCGGAGCCCCCCTGAGGGATTAGCAGTGGCCTCAGCGTTATTCACTGGCAACCTGTTCCCTCCCTGACAGTAGCCCAACTCCTCTCTCCATTTACAGAAGTAATTATTTCTAAGAGCTCTCTTGGAATAAGAGCCTGGCCACCTCCACCCCCACGTGTTGTGTACACACACGCGCGCGCACACACACACACACACACATACACACCGCAGTTCCACTTAGCCACTTGAGTCAGGGCAACTGGTGGCTCTTGAGGCCAGGCCTTCAGCATGGGGGAGGACAATGCAGCTTTTCTCTTTCGAGGGGTGTTTGCTTAACACTCAGACCTACAGAGCCTGGGCAGGGTTATGAATGCAGGACTTTTCCATGCTGGAAGGAAGCCCACTGCAGGCTGCTCCCCTCTTCCAGCTCTCTCGTGCCCACTGGTCCCTCAGGATAGCAGGCAGAGCCAAGAGGAGAACCACAGAGAAAGAGGGTCAAGTTTCGAGTTTCTCCTTTGAAAGTCTCCCAAAAATTCTTCACTCAAGCCTGAACCTGGAAATCTACTTACGGGGACAAACAGTTCGTAAGTTTCAACTGTGGACCAGAAAGATCTGAGAGCGGAATGGAAGAGTCATCAAAGACTTCCAGGATGTGGAATTTGCAAGTAGAGGAGGAGAATCAGAGGCCAGTGCCAGACACCGGGATGCTGCTTCTTGGCCACCCTGGTAGTCAGGGACCCTGGCCGCCCTGGTGGCTCATTGACTGAAAAACCCATGCTAGTGCAGGAGCTTTTGTCCTGGGAGTAAAATACTCAACCTGGCCAAAAAGTAAATGGGGAAACCAAAAGTTTCATAGCATCTTTTACATGCCGAGATGAAAGTACAAATGAATGCTCTACTTGGCTGCCATACAGTTTGGATATCCGTTAGAGAAAATGTTCGGATGAGAAGTATTCTGGATTTCAGATTTTCTTCTTCCCTCCCACACTGTACTCCTTGGCATTCTATGACCTTTGTCTTGACCATTCCAAGACACCGTGGGCTCCTCCTCTGGGACAGGTCGCCTCACTCCATCCTTACTGCATCTGACTGCTCAGCTCACACCTCCTCTTCCACCTCCCAGAGGGGAGCCCCTGACGTCTGGGCTGTGCTTCTCTGGCTTTGCCCTTCCCTCCAATGGCAGACATTCAGTTCCCATTTGCTCCAAAATGAATAAATGGCTCCTCCCTCCCTGTCTCCTTGGATTGGGGTTGGGAAGATCATCCTACAAATAAGACTGGATATCTCCCTTTTTGCATACAGCAGTCTTAATGTCAGCTGTGGCAGAGAGAAACAGCCGGAGCACAGGTGCCAAATGAACATACCTATTAGTTACCTTGTAAATAGAACTTTACAGAGAAATAAACTGCTTAAAAGCAAAACACATGGGGCCAGCAGGTGGCATGGTGGTTAAGGGCTGGACTCCCACCTAGCCAATCATGATTCAAGTCCCAGACCCTGCTTGCTTTCTCATCACTACCACTCACCCCCCCACACACACTGTCCCTCTCTGTTAACATTAAAATTAATAGATAAATAAAGTTAAAATAATAAAAAATAATTCTTTACAAAAAAAAAAAGAAAAAACATGAGATAACATTTTTAGAGCACAGGGAGCCTTGGTGGGTAGGGTGGGGAAGGGAAGATGCCAACATCTACCTCTTTGGGAGGGCAGGAATTCTGTGATGGGAGAGGGTTGAGTCCTTCCTGGCTAGGAGGAGGGTTGGACCAAGTTCCAATCTTCTGCTTACTTTAATTGCCAGGAAACAGCCCTTCTCTGTCTGTCATTATGACTTAATTATGCCACCAGGGCTGGAAGGAGGAGGCCGGTCCTTCAAAACATGCTGGCAAGGTGAGAAGCGTGGATTAGGGTGCCTGGGCAGGAAACGAAGACAAGACCCTGCTCAGCCCTCCAGGTGCAACCCACGCTTCCAGTTAACCCATCACCGGCCAGGCATTCGGCAGTGTGGACACGCACCAGCTCTGTGAGTAGTTGGTGGTGGCCGCTTGGTCACAAAGATCATGTCGAGCAAAGGAAGTTGCAAGCAAAAGGCAACACTGACAATTCCATGCACGTGACACGCCCAGGAAGGGTGAGCGTGCAGAAAGCAGAGCAGCAGTGGCCCGGGGATGCCTTGGGTGTAGACATGACTGCAGACAGCAGGAGGAGATTTCGGGGACTGGGGAAACACCTTACAAGTGTTTAGAGATGACGATTGCACTCAACCAATTGACTGCAATTCACACCGTTGTAATTCCCTGTTTACAATAACAGGGGCCAGCAGGTGGCATAGTGGTGGAGGCACTGGAGTCCCACATGGTCAACTGCAGTTTGAGTCCTGGACCCAGTGACTTGAAAGTCATGCCGGGTGTGTGCATGCCCAAAGTCCCAAGAGGAGAATGGAGGAGGGACTGTGGTATGGCCATCCTCCCGTGGGGGTGATTTCTCACTTCTCACTTTCTCTCTCTGTCTCTCTGGCAAGTTCATGTGTCCTATAGCAGAAAAAGCTCTCTTAAAAAAAAAAATTATATATATATATATATATATATATATATATATATATATATATATATACACATACACACACACACATATATACACACACACATATTCATATATATATATATATATATATATATATATATATACACGCACATATATATAAAAAAAAAAAAAAAGCAACTCAAGAGTAGTGGAGGATGAAGCCTTGTGACCAGGGTCTGAAAAACTGGTGCGACAAAGTCCGGAGATGGCACCATGGTGGGACAGGGTGCCCCCTGGAGGTGTTAGAAGAGCAGGGGCTGAGCTATGGAACAGTGTTTCCTTGAGAAAACCTCCGGACTCCACAGCTCAAGCTCACAAGCCTCACCTGGGACATCTGCTGCCCTTCGGCCACTCAGCTCTGGGTCCCCCTCACGGGCCATGCAGGAGGCCCCTGCTAAGACCCAGGCCTAGACACAAATTGGGAAGACAAGGACCATCTCCTTCAGGGCAGCCACAGGCCCACCTGGCATCTGTCTCAGCCTCGCTGGGCTGTCTGCGTGAGCCTGACGTGAAACCGAGGGCGGACCAGAGGGGAGAAAGGAGAAGGAAAATGCAGCAGCCCCCAGTGCAAAGCCCAGGAGGAGGGGCTGGCAGGTGGCCAAAGTCAACAGGGCCAGCTGGGAACAGCAGGAAAGTGCAGACAGAGTGCCCTCCTCCTTCCTCCAGTGCCCTCTCAGCTGGGAGCTGGGGACAGCGGTGCTGGCTTCACCAGGCTCTCCCTCAAATGCAGAAGGTACTATCGGGGAGACCCTGGAACTCTGGCAAGACGGCCTGCCAACAGGTGCATTGATTCCAGGGAGGCCCAGCCTTTGGAGCTGACGGAACTTCGCCGGCCAGGGGAGGCCCTGAGACCATGCGGAGTGCGGTCTGTCGGTGCCAAGCAGTCACTCCAGACCAGGACTGTGTGACACGCTCCCATGGCAGGACAGAGCCTCGCCTGGGCAGTCAGGTCTGCTGTCCTGGGAGGAGGACTCCCCACCCAGGGGCAAGTGTGGCTGCCCTGCCTGGGGCACCCATGAGCGCAGATCATGGAGCAAGAACAAGCTCACCCAGGACACCAGGGCCCGGCCAGGGAGGGTGGTGATTCTGCAAAAAGAGAAAGGTGGCATGCAGCCAGGCAGGTCTCCAGCCCCTCCGGCGAAAGTAAATAAAAGTCACTAGAATAAACAGTGTGTCCCTGGGGGACCGAGTGGCACAGCAGTACAATGCGATGAT
Organism: Tupaia tana; assembly: GCA_026018925.1. NCBI lineage: Eukaryota > Metazoa > Chordata > Mammalia > Scandentia > Tupaiidae > Tupaia > Tupaia tana. Next base: position 62,998,317 of record JAKSZU010000011.1, read on the forward strand.
CTCTAGGGCTGAGGGAAGGTTCCAAGTTCAGGTCCACCATGCACCTGTAAGACAGACCATGATCCGGGGCTGGCTAGAGCCAAGGGTGGGTCATGGCCTCAGAACCCTGTGTGGGGTGCTGAGAATGTGTGTGTGTGTGTGTGTGTGTGTGTGTGTGTGTGTGTCTGTGTGTGTGTCTTGCATAGGCATGCACACTAATGTAAGAAATGAACTTTAAATAATAAGTATGAGTCATCGGGTTTGGGGTGCACATCTACAGGGGGTATCTGGAAAAATGAAACTGAGGGAAGCTGTTCAGAGAGTGGTCTTAGAGGGTCTCCGGAAAGAAGCACTTGCTCGGTGAGAAGCTCTCTCCTCTCGGTCTCTGCACACTCTTGGTCTCGGGGCACACAGCGTACCCCCGCTGTCCCATCCCATGAGTGTCCTTCTCCCCGGGTTCCGCAGGGCCCTCCTCTAGGCCAGATCGTCCCAGCATGCAAAGCAGAAAGCCCAACTACAGCCCACCTGGAGCCCCCAGATCCGGGAAGACCCCTCCTCCCCGCACCCCCAGGGAACCCCAACATGACATGTTCTCTAGGGTAGCCCTCAAGGAACAGAGCTGACAAGGCAGCAGTGCCCCCAAACCACCCCAGAGCGCAAGGCATCGTTCCGCTGCCTGGAAACTTCCACCAAGAGGGGTGCCTAGTGTCCCCAAGCCTGCGAGGGCCTGGGTCCCAGAAGAGCTGCAGCGAAGCTCTGGGAGCTGGAGTCCTCCTCAGGAGCCTCCCTGCCCTGACCTCCCTAACAAAGGTGCTTTTCTCCCTGCTCCCCGGGGTCACCACATTTTCGTCAGACCTGTGCTTGTTCTCCTTCTATGCAGGCCCATCTTGGCTTGCGTCCCCAGGCACCACCGCACCCAGGAGACAAACCCCGTATTGTCTGCATAGACCTCATAAATGACACGGCTCCCCCACCTCCTGCCACTAACGCCCTAGCCCCCCCAGCTCCCCCTTTCTCCTCTGAAGTCTCCCTTGTGCTAAGCAGCCCTCCCTCAGTAAAAGAACAGGAGTCTTGTGTCAAGCTGAGAGAGAGAGAGAGACAGAGAGACAGAGAGAGAGAGAAACCACTGGTACTCAAGATGCCTCCCTTCTGTGTTATCAAGGGAAGAGTCAGTGGTCTAGAGACAGGCAGAGTTGGGGCCAATTTAAACAACCCCGCCTCTTCCTCTGGCCTGGGCCTGCAATTGAAGGGGACAGGGAAGGTGTAATTAGCAGAGCTGTGATGACACAACAGAAGGATGTTCAGAAAGTTTTCCAAACACAGCTTTCACCAACAAGCCTCCTCCTCGCCACTCGGAAAGTCAAGGACGAAAGGGTGGAAACAGGATGAAGCTAAGCACAGACCAGTGGTTCCCCCTCAAGTGAAATCGACAAGGTCCATCAGATGTGCTCCGGGAGGGGACGGCTGGTGACCAGAGAAGGTGGATCACCCACAAGAAGGGCTTGCTCTTCTGGGCTCCCGGTAGGGGGGAGTGTGTAGGAGCAAAAACTGGAAGAAGACACGTGTCATCTGTCCAGGCACACACTTGTAGATTGCTCTGGCTTCCTGGAGTTTGAGTCTGCCAAGAAATCCCCCAGAGCCTCTGGCTTTTGTAGAGTGTGAAAGTAACAAGAAGGGGACAGCAGCCACCCAGCCTCCACGGCACCTGCTCCAACGCTGGCACTGCCCATTTGCAGACCACACTGGGGCTGATGCAGCAGCCCCTCGGCCGCCTCCACCTGCTGACCCTGCTCAATCCTGCCCGCCCCACGCTTCCCTCCACAAGGCTGTGCCGGGCAACGAGCTCTTCACATCACGTCCTCACTGCCACCCCTGCAGTCCTACTCTCCTGTGGGCAGGGGCGGAGGGCTGAGATGATTTACGACTAGGGCAGGAGAGACTTAAACCATGGGCAGATGCAAGTCAAGAACCAAGAGATGGGGGACCCTGGTGACAGGTGGCATGGAGGTTAAGATGCTGAATCCCAATAGCCAGCTGCATGGTTGGAGTCCCAGTCCCGGCAGCTTGAAGACACACCAGGCACGTATGTGTGTATGCCCAAAACCCTGAGACGAGTGAAGGAGAAGGAACTGCAGCATTGCCATCTCCCCACAGAGGCAATCTCTCACTTTACCTCTCTCTCCATCTCTCCTGGCAAGTGCACACGCCCTATAACAAAACCGAAAAAAGAAAAGGAAAAGAACCAGGAGACAGTGCCCCCACGTACCCTATCCCCACACACTGAAAAGCCACACGTGTGCACACCCTAAGCAGGCCGTGGCTTAAGTTTTTAGAGCTGGAGAGAAGCTCAGAACCAATCCCTAGGACTTGCCTATGAAATGACAGGCACAGAGAGACAGGAAAACTTGCTAGAGATCACACAGGTGGGAAATCACAAGCGACGACTGAGATGCATACTCTCTGACCCCAGATCCAACGCCCTTTGGTCTTCTTATCTCACCAATCGACAGACCCATGAGATGCAACTCCTGTGCAACTTCCATCCCCTCTCCAAGCTCCTCCCCAACACATAGACAGAGTAAGCCCAGGCCCCACACTCCTCCCTGGGATAAGAACACCAGAAGAGAAAGCCACAGGCTGGGTGGACGGCTAGGTCGGGGCCCTCTCTCTGGGACATCGGCAAGGAAGGGTCCTCCCTGGCCACAGTTCTAGTGGGTTCCTAAATCCAGCCTGTTGGGTTAGGCAGCCCTCCTCCTGGCCCGGACCGAGCCAGCACAGGCGCTGGCCTCTCTCGGCCCTCTCCGCACTCAGGGTGGGCTCTGCGCCCTGCAGAGACACAGCAGGAGTGACATGGGGCCAGCTAGAGCACAAGCCTTCTCTCACCTGAAGCCAGGTGGCAGATTCCCAGCAAGCGCCCAGGGCAAGGGGCCAGGGGAGCCAGGAGAGAGTGTGGACAAACCAAAGGCAAGGGCTGGCAGCAGCCCTGGTTCTGCATGGACTCCATCCCTCAGCCCACGCCACCCACCATAGCTGCCCTGAGCCCCTTGGCTGGACTCCAGTCTGGTCCACTCTGCAGTGGGTGGAGCCCAGGGAGACAGACATGCCAGGCAGGGACCAAGCACCCGTCCTTGGGTGACATTAGACAGGTCCCTCTCCCTCTTTGAGCCCTGCATTCTATGTCTGTAAGATGAGACCACGGGCCTTGTCAAGGTTTCCATAAGGGTGAAGTGAGATGCTATACATCACACAGCACTTAGTAGGTGCTCAACACACATCAGTCCCATGCCCTTCTCTCACAAGTAGCCATTTATGGAAATTTCTTTTTTTTCTCTTTTTTTTTTTGGAGAGGTTTTGCTACAGGGTACATGTGCTCACCAGAAAGACAGAAAGAGACAGAAAGCAAGAAGTCACCCCCCCAGGGGGTTGGTTACACCGCAATCCCTTCTCTTCCATTTTCCTCTTGGGATCTTGGGCACACACGCCCGGCGTGAGTTTAAGCCACCAGGTCCAGGACTCAGACTGTGGTTGACTACATGTGAGTCCAGCAATGTAGCCATTATGCCAACTGCTGGTCCCGGAAATTTCTGGTTTATATGACTGAGTGAGAGATTTGCAGTAGAGGTGACTTCAGATAGCTACGACCACACATGCCTGGGGGGACAGGGTCCCCGCACACCCACCACCCGTGGACCTCAGAGGATGCACGCATGCGCGCGCGCGCGCGCACACACACACACACACACACACACACACACACACGACCAAATTTACCCCATGGTGCTTAGCCACCCAAAGCTCCTTAAATCCAGAATCTTCCAAAACACACACAGCAGGGGCCTGGTCCACGAAGCGAGTGAGTTTTTCTGTCAAAACGGAGCAGAGGAAACAAGGACTCTCGCGCGCTCTCTCTGCAAACCAAGACAAACTTACTGCAGAACTTCTCAGCCAGAGAGTGGGGCTCATTTGGGGATCATTTACCTTAAGAGAGGGTGACCATTGACTGCCCCCGGGCTAGGACGGTCCCTAACATCAAGCATATAAGCCATCCTGCTTTCTCCAGATCTGTACAGCCACAGACTCCCCCCTTCCGTTTGCTCAGACCCCTGTTCTCCAGCAGTCTTTATCGGTCTCCCTGCAGGGAGAAAATAAAGGGGGTTTTGTACTTCTCCCCCGCCCGCTGGCCCGGGGCTGAGTTTATCTGACAGTGCTGCAGTCTCGTAAACTGAGTGTCCCAGGATAAACGCTCCCTTAAGAGTCGCTTGGCCTGGGACAGAGGGACCCTCTCCAGAGGAGAATGGGGAGCTTGTTCTGATGGTCTTTTAATATGGGGGGCGGGGTGTCCCCAGGACAGGCCTCCAGCCACTCTCACAGAAGGGTCTCTGTCCTGGGGCTACAATGGGGGGAATTCTTAAAGACACGGATGCTGAAAGGAGAAGGAATGTTTTTTTCCTAAGAGGAGGGGAGGGAGGTTAGGGTGGGAAGGAGCAGGGGGAGTGGTGAGGCCTTGTCATTGGCGGAACAATTCAGGTTATAACAAGGCAGCGCTGTGCCTCCAGAGCTGAATGGGGAGCCAAACTGCCACCCCACAGGGCAGAGCTCGGCTTCATCCAGGTCTCCCCTCAGTGTTTGCTTTGCAGCTTCAAATCCAGGATGTGAATCCGCCAGCGTGCACAAAAGAACGTCCGTGAAGGGCCCCCAGGAGAATGTCTTTGAAGGTCAGTGTTTCAAAGGCAATTCTAGTCCCAAATCCAAATGTTCACTCTGGAAAGGGGTAATCAGAGAGCCCCAAAGCCCTTAAATAAATAAAATCCCCCCAAACCTTACAGGAAAGAGGGCCAGGTACTCTTCTTCTTCTTCTTCTTTGGATGAGATTTTTTTTGCTATAGAGTGCGTGCACTCACTGGAGGGACAGAGAGAAACAAAAAGCAAGAAATCACCCCCCACCCAGGGGGATGGCCATGTCACAATTCCTTCTCCTCCATTTTCCTCTCGGGATTTGGGGCATGCATGCACACTCTCCAGCATGAGTTTCAAGCCATGGGTCTGGGACTTGTACCTCAGCCCACCACATGGGAGTCCAGCGCCTTAACCACTGCAATGCCTGCTGGCCTGGGCCAGGTACTCTTCTAATTTGGTTATTTGGGAATAAGGTCACCATCCAGAAAGACATGCCAAACCATCACGGTGCTGTTTTATAGACTGCTCTGCGAGACCGCTGTAGAGTCTGGGTTCATGCATGCTTAGTTGAAGACCTCCTCTCCAGGAAGCATGGCAGGGCGGAGAGCCGGAGCAGAGCACCCACTAGCACGCCCAGACCTGTCCCTGGCCTTCCAGGCTCGCGACCATCCACAGAAAGCATCAGGTGACACGAGGCGACATCCTCCGTGCTAATAGTCGTCAAGGACTCATCTAGTCTGAGGGACAGAAGGGAGTCTGAGGCCCTCAGACGTGGGATAACGTGCTCAGAGCCATGAGCAAGACCAGGGAGGCCAGCCCCTGAACACAGTGGTTAAGTACTGGGCAGAGAAAGCCAGATCTCACGTGGCCAAGCACAGTTCAAATCTCAGAACTGGTGGCTTGAAAAACACACTAGGCGCATACATAGAAGTGCCCAAAATTCTGGCAGGACAGAGAAAAAGAAGAAAACGGGTCATGGCATGACCGTCCCCCCTTGGAGGGTGCTTTCTCTCTCTTTCTCTCTCTCGCTCATTCTCTCTTATAAGCACACGCACCCTCTGGCAACATGAAAGAAAGGAAGAGAGAAAGAGAGAGAGAGCGAGAGGGAGGAGAAAAAAGACTGGTTAAAAAACTCTAGAAACTACACAGATCTCAAGACCACTCTTTGCAAAGACCGGTGACCCCTTCCAAAAGCAAGGCATGCAGCTGCTCTACAATGGAGAGTGTCCGTATACCCAGCCCGAGCTCACTAACCTGACACCCACCAGAACTGCAGCCTCACACCTGCCACATGGCAGACCAGTGTGTGCCTTCACCTGTCAAGCCACCATGTAAATACTAAGCCTTCACTCAGGCCAGGTGCGCTGAAATCAGAAAACGCATACCTGTGATTATATTCTAACAAAAAGACCCAATACTGCAATGTACAGCAGCAGAGGTTGTCAGTCCCTATAGAAGTCTGGGGAAGAGAAAGATTGAGTGAAACAGAAAGCTTTGCAAAAGCAGAGTTAGTATCCAACGCCTGGTGAGCTTATTCAGGTTCGTAGAACCTAAGCAAAGACCAGACAAGAATACTGGATTCGATGGCACCTTCGGCTCTGACTATCACTATCTACCCATGCACTGGGAGAGTAAGGGGGTGAGGGGCAGTGTCCACAGCCCAGGAGGCAAGCTGTCGGGCCATAGAGGAAATTAGGGGTCGGGCCATAGGGGAAATTAGGGTGAAACGAAACCATTTCAGACCCCGGGAAGGAAGCACTAAGAAGGATACCACCTTGCTTCCTCTCTGCACACTTTACCGGTTTCTGCCCCCTCAAGCCAACAGAGATTCCTGGGCTGTTATTCATCATATTTGCCTAGCACACTGGAGTGTACACACCGCCTTTACATAAGTCATCTCACTTAAGTCAATGGAAACCACAGTCCAACTTCCACACTTCTGGGACGTAAAGCCCAAAGGGAACTGGACCTCCTGGCTAGAAATGGAAACTTTCTTCCCCAATTAAATCCAGCAGCATCGGCACAGAGATGCAACTACGACAGCTCAGACAGACAGGGCCATAGAGTCAGTCTTCTAAGATCACACAGGGGGTAAGCCAAGAAGGAGAGGGAAATTATGTGGAAAGAGGAATCCAAGTTTCAGTCTCCCTAGTCAAGGGATGAGGCTGTTCCAACTCCAAACTTTTCCAACCTCCAGGCCACACAAGGCCCGTTCTCCATCTTCCCAAACACATCGATTAAAGGTTCTTTGTGCAAAGGACAGAGCGCCAGGCAGCTATGATGGGGCAGGGATTTCTCACGGGCTCCCATCCCATTAAAGGTGATGGTGGTGCAGCCTCAGGCAGGTCTCCCCATTTTCTAGGTGTAATATCTGAAGGCTGAGCCCAGCAACAGGTCTGCTCTGAAAGCTCGACTTCAAGCTCAGGGGATCGGGGTGCCCAGCAATGTCCTAACAACTGAGTTTAACCCCTTCACCATGGCACTTCCATGGAACCCCCTCGAGAATGGATCAGTCTACTTTGCTGTCCCACTGAATCACGAGCACCCAACCTCACAAGCCTTCTCTATAGAGGATGCTGGGAGGATCACCCCAAGAATCTACTCTAAATGCCAATGACAGCAGGAGTTATAAAACGTGATAGGAAACCAGGGGGCCAGACAGTGGCATGGTGTAAAACCTGCAGCAGCACACAGCAGTCCCACCCGCAGAGGGGGTTCCTGGTGCATGTTCAGAGCCCTCCCTGAGGGTGACAGGCACACATCCACCCATGATGTAGGGCTGGCTGAAGGTTGGGGGTGGATCGTGGCACGGACCCCATTGCAAGTGCTGTTTCTCAGTGTCTCTCTCTCTCTCTCTCGGGTTGTCAGAAAAGCCATGACACATTTTTTTCTATGTTGTTCTATGCAAAAATGCATCATGACTTTTCCGACAATCCAATAGCTATCTCTCTTGCTCATGGAAGAAATCAAAAAATAAACTTCACCCCAAAAGTGATAGGAATTCAACTAAGCAAGCTTTAGCTGCACGTCCTTTGTGATTTCAACAGCAAGGGCTCTGTGATGCTGATGCCTGTTTCAGACATGTATCTCCTACACGGAGAGTCAGAACAGCCCCAGGGTGTGTGTGTGTGTGTGTGTGTGTGTGTGTGAGAGAGAGAGAGAGAGAGAGAGAGAGAGAGAGGGAGAGCATGTGTGTGTGCATGGGGCATTTTAGACAGGCTCTCACTAGGTTGAGATCCTTCTGCCTCAGTCTCCCAAGTAGCTGGGACTATAGACATGCACTGGCACACCCCGCTTTCAGGGCAGACTAGGATTCAAACCTGGGCCTCCCGTGTGGCTTCAGCCTACAGAGCATCAGTGTCCAGCAGGCCTCTGCAGGGAAGCTTGGTTTAAAGATGAATGAACATGCATCTGGGTCCCAAGTCCTCGACTTGCCAGCCAGGAATGTCCAAACCAGACTGCACATCTTCAGGAGGCAGGTGAGGACAGCCAACTGGAAGAGGTGGAGCTGGAGGAGAGCCTGGGTGTGGGGAGCAGTAGCCAGAGCTTCCGATCAATGAGCCTTTGAACCAGTTTTGGTATCAATGGCTTAAACACTGACCTTACAGTCTCATCATAGGGGAGAAAGACGGCTATGTCTAGCTCCTCTCCTAAAATGATGCAGGACTCAGTGCAATCGGGGAGAACAGACACTGCTTTAAAGAGGTCAGTTGCTCCTGGGGCAGAAGAGGCAAAGGATGATTATATTACAGCTACAGAAACATAAGAATTCTATTGGATTTGTAACTTGTAGCATTTTCTAAAAGAAACAGGGATCCGAGCTTGCAGCTAGAAGCTAGGTGGGTATAGGATGTGCTGGCCCACCCTGGCCAGCAGCGTGACGTGGGACAACACAAGCTCTGGGATCCTCAGCCTGTCTGGTAAGTGGCGTAACAGAGACCCCAGCAGCAAGCACTCTTAGATGGGCCCCCTAGTACTTGAAGAGCACCCCCTCCTCCCACTTCACCACCCTCTCCAAAAAGGCCATTCATACCCCAGCTCTGGATAGAATGATCTATCTCCATGACAATGAGATCTCTTTGCTAACAGTGGCAAGCGAGGACAGCTGGTAGCACCTGCCAGGGCAGCATGGCTTCCTCCAAGAGCTCACACAACCCATGAGGGTGAGTCACTACTCCTCACACAAAGCCTACCTGTGTAACGTGCAGACAAAGCAGGCAAAATAGGGTCCCCACCTTGAGCTCAGCCTGGAGATCAAAGTCATCTCCCTCGCACGCAGCATCCAGAGATCTGCTTCCAAGCTAGCACGCGAGTGAGCGGACACAATGGAGCCATCTAATGCAGCCCACGGCGTGGCGGCCACCTGACAAGCTCTCAGCCTGGCCCCTCTGGGTTCTCAGTCTTCCCCCTGGCTGCCAAGCACAGGAGCTCGGCACGAAGTGTGCACGCAGCCATTCTCCCAGCTCCTGTCAGCAGGCTTTTCATCCTAGGAAAGATGCCAAATGTGCTTGCCCGTGGTAGACTGAGAACAGCACTGCCAGTCTGCAGATGCTCCAAATCCGGGAAGGTGTTTCCCTTTCTTTGAAGAGGACTTGGGTAAAAGGTGTCATTCTAAGCACCATGTTGCTATTCCAGTAATGACACCTTCGTGCAGGTGAACAAGAACCCAGTCATGGGTGATCAACTGCAAGACTGGATTTAGAAACTCGGGGGCCAAACTGCCAGCTCCTGGCTGGAGCAAGACGATGTTCCACGCAAAAACAGATTCAGGGTGAGATCCAGAGGAGGAAGGAGTTGTTCCGGTACATTCACTGGTAAACACTGAGCATTCCCACATGATCAATCGGCACTCTCCTGGGTCCTCGGTATCTGAGAGTCACCAGCACTTACCGCGTGCCCCGAAGCGTACATGTTGGTGTATGAGCCAGTGGTCTGGTCCAGCCAAACAGGAGACCTTTGGCAGGACCTCCCTGTGCCCATCTCTGCTTCCCACGGTCCCTGATCTCCAAATCCCGGTGGCTGCCTCCACCCACAGACCCAGGTGAAAGTCATGTGACCATAGGTGAGTTAATCAGTACGTCCCATCTCCTGGCCACAGGTGTGGGTCCAGGTAAGTGTGGCTTCAGGAAGGCTGGCACAGAGGCATTCCCTGGCTCTGGGTCTGCAGAGGCCAGAGGCCTCCAGATGCCCTGGCCCTTTCTGTCCCCCTGAGGAACATTAGCTTAAGAGCAAAACAGTAGACAGAAGAGAAGATGATGAAAAGAAATCATTAAAAAGGCCAGCAAATTGGCCCAAAATCATAACCCCCAGATTCCTGTGATGTGAACCAAAAACTCAATTGTCCGAGCTGGCTAGAGCTGGCTTATCTGTAACTGAACTCAACTTCCTTTCATGGTTGGGGAATTGAGCCCAGAGCACTCCAGCAAATGTACCAAGTCAGGGAAGCACTTGCTGGGCAAGACAGGACCTCGGTGACGGGCAAGTGCCAGGCCCCAATCTGGAACCAGGGCTCCAACCTTCAAAGCCATGAGACCTTAGGATATTCCTTAACACCCTAAGCCTCAACTGCTGGACATGATAATGGGCCATCCCAAGGCTGTGTGGATTAAGAGAAACCCCCCTACAAGCCTGCTGAAAGTCGGCTCTCTTCTCCTTTCTGACCAAACACTGTGGATTAGCAGCAGGCACTGACTGGCAGGTGTATCTGTAGAACCCTTCCGTGGGGACAGTACAAGGAATTGGGCCAGGTTGTGATTTAGGGGACAAGTAACACTGTGAAACGGGCAGTTTGATCTGTGAACCAAGAATGCAGCCACACAGGTATCTTCCCCCATGTTAACGCCTCACAAACACGTACCAGGATGACCGGGGCGCTGAGAAAAGATTTGGAAAAGGAGAAATGAGTTTGCTTCCAGGAGAAAATGGAGTCAGCAGGAAGTGACCAGGAGAGCAATTCCAGGAAAGGGTCGACAGCCCAGTGGCCAGGATGGGATGAGAAGCCAGGGCCGCCTCAGCTCCTTGGTTAACCACATCCTTGGTTTCCACTTAGAAATTTAGTTAAAAACCCAGACACCTGAATTTCCCACTGGCCTGCCAGTGGTGATGGGTGTTGAGATTGAGAAAAACCTGCCTCAGCTTAACCCTGAGGCCCCTAAGCAAGACTGGCATGAAGCCCAAGGAGGAGGGGTTATGGGCAGGGTCACGGGGAGGGAGGTCAAGGGAGGTATGCCCTCCCCTCCCCTCCCCGCCCCAGCCCCATCTCATCACCTGTCAGTTTTGCTTCTTGCTGCTTAACCTCAAAAATAAAAATATCACAATGGGAAGAAGCGGGGGGAAAGCCACATTATGTGACACCAAGGGCAGGAGGACTTTCCCTTGTCACACAGGCTATGAGTAGACAGCTCTGGCCAAAGGCAGATAGCAATCGCGTCTGTGTCCCAGGGCCAATAAAACTGCGAACTCCAGAGCTGGGCACGCACTTGGGACCATCACACAGCAGGAAAGGCCGAGGCGGCAGAGCGCAGGCTCAGCCTTGAAAAGAACTTAGAAGACGGGGGGCGGGGGTGGGGGGTCATCTGGACCCAGCCATGGCCCCCGCTCTCCACAGGAGCTGCTGTGAAGTCTGACATTTTCTCAACACGCTCAAAAAGGTTCTCTCAAGCCACTGGAATGTGTAAAAAGAGGGCTTTAGGGAACCAGCAGTTAGCGTAATGGCTATGTCGCTGGACTCCCACGTAGTTGACCGCGGTTCGCGTCTCGGACCCGGTGGCTTACAACTCACGCCGGGCGCGTGTGCGTGCGTGCCCAAGATCCCGAGAGGAGAATGGAGGAGAAGGGATTGCGGCGTGACCATCCCCCCTGGGGGGTGATTTCTCGCTTTCTGTCTCTATGTCTCTCTCTGTCTGTCTGGCGAGCGCACGCGCCCTATAGCGAAAAACCTCTCCAAAAAAAAAAAAAAAAAAGAGGGCTTTATTATTTTCTTAATTGCCCAATTTTGACAAATTTCATAAATGAAAATTTGACCCTGCAGGACAAGTGGTCCGAGAAAATTCACTCCAGAGTTCTCCCAGATAGTGAACCCAACCTCACCCTGCTCTCCACCCCTCTCTCTCCCTGGAATAACACTTCAAAATACCCACCATTCACAACCTACGCCAGACCAGGGGTTGGGGCTGAGAGCGGGCCACTGGGTCTGTATCTCGCTAACTTAGTGTCCTCTCCTGTCAAGTGGGGAGGCCAGCTGACTGTCCTCACCAGGGTAAGGGTAATACCAGATGGTACCGAAGTACCTTGAAAACACTCCAGGTCAGTATCAGGACCTAGGGGGCAGCAAGTGCTGTGACGGTTAAGGCACTGGATTCGCACATGCTTGACCACGCTCGAAAATCATGCTGGGTGTGGCCAAAATCCTGAGAGGAGAATGGAGAAGGGACTGGGGCATGGCCATCCCTCTCTCCGTGTCTCTCTGTCTCTCTCTCTCCAGCAGACACAAGCACACTATGGCAAAAACCTTAAATCATCACCATCATTAGGACCTAAAGAGCTGGAGTCACCCCCATAAATTCTGTGTTTCTGTAGATTCCTTTTTTTTTTTTAGAGGTTTTTGCCGTAGGGTGTGGGTACTCACCGGGGAGACAGAGAGACAGAGACAGTGATGAGAAAATCAGAAATCATCCCTTCTCCCAGGAAGGATGGTCATGCCACAACCCCTTCGCCTCCATTCTCCTCCTAGGATTTTGGGCACGCACACACATGCGCCCAGCATGAGTTTGAAGCCACCAGGTCCAAGACTCGAACCATGGCCAGCCATGAGGGAGTTCAGTGATATAACCACTACACCATCTGCTGGGCCCTCCCTGGACTCTTAACTCTTAGTGAAGACTACCCTCCTCGAAAGTGAAAGCTTTTCACACACATTCAACTGGTGAAGGAAGGAAGAGAGGGAAGGAAGGAAAGAAGAGAGAAAGAGAGAGAGCAAGAAAGGGAGCGAGGGAAAGGGCAAGTGCTGGCAAGAAACCGGAACCCTCGCGCATTGTTAGTGGGACTGTAGAAGGGCGTGGCTGCTGGAGCCACAGTATGGTGGTTTCTCAGAAAAATTCAACACAGACTTGCCATCTGATCCAGCCATTCCCCTTCTGGGTATATACTCCGAAGTGCTGAAAGCAGGGATCTGAATAAATGCTGTGCACCTATGCTCACACAGCAACATCGTTCACAAAGGCCAAAAGGTGGAAGCAGCCCAAGTGTCCATCAGCAGAGGAGGAGATAAACAAGATGTGGCGTGTCCACGCAATGGAATATTATTCAGCCTGAAAAAGGAAAGAAATTCTGATGCATACGGCAACAGGGACGCACCTTAAAGACATTATGCTTCGGTGCAACAGAGCAGGTACAGAAGAGAACACGGAATGGTTCCGATTACATAAGCTACCTAGAGTAGCTGGATTCACAGAAACTGAAAGTAAGACGGTGGTTACCTGGGGCTGGAGGGAGGGGAACGAGGACTTGGTGTGCAATGGGTGTGGAGTTTCAGTGTGCGAAATGGGCACGTCCTGCAGGGGCAGCTCTGAGGGTTGTGCAACGATGTGACGGCTCTCAATGCCACCACAGACCTGCACGCTCACCTGTACCCAGTGCACGCTGTATCACAATGAAAAACGGCCTATGTTTTTAAAAATCCATTAAGTGAAGAAGGCATACCTGCAGAAACAAGCATTGTCATTTAAAGCTCCTAACAAAGCGGTCCCCAAAAGCTAGGGTCTCAGACACTTTCTTTTCCCACGATGACTGCTAAATCTTCATTTCAGCTTTTAATTGACCCAAAGAACACTAGAGCCCTCGTGCCACAGAACCCGAGAGGTTGCACTGATCAACCTCTTGGGCCCATGTTTACAAAGGGCCCAGCAGGTCCTCGGTACCTGTAGAATTCAGGAGAAAAGAAGTCTATAATCAGATGATAGGAAATATGTCTATAATCAGGGAAAGGGACCACTCCATGGATGGCTCAGAAAACATGCTCGGAAATCTCTACTCGATCATCGGATGGGATTGCTGGACAGGTAGGGATGGTCTTTCCTGGCCCAACCTGCTGCACTTCTCAGTCCAGTAACAGGAAAGGAAAGAATCACCGACAGGAAATGAGGTCAAGGGCACTCTTCCCAGGTAAAGGGGACGGGTTGGAAACCATTAAGATCAGACCGTAATGATCAGCATCTTCCCAACTACCGGGGCCTCCCAGACCTCAGGGGAGAGACTGAAAGTCTGATTGATTTCTGCAGGCTCCAGACTGCAGTCCTTTTATGGTTCTTCCAAACACAGCCACTCTGTTTAACCACACAAAGGCACCTGGTTTCAAGGCTTCTATGCAAAAACCTGTACCAACAAACCAAATATAGGAGGAGGTGATGATTCACGTTACAAAAAGAATTCTTGGACAGAAACTCGCCACTTCAGCATTCTTCCAGGCTGCACGGTTCCTCCAGGCCTTTTGGATATCATGTGATCAGCCAAGATTGGTTTTGTATAGACATTTTTCAGGCGTAAACCTAGTTTGTAAAGCAAGGGAGTCCAGGTGATATTGAACAGGCTGTCCTTAGGAAGTGGTGGAGTTGAAAGGGAAGCCGTTCATCCAGGACCACTCCTGTCCTCAGTGGCCTGTGCGGGTGTACCCACCATGTGAACAGGAGGTGCTAACCTGGTGTGGTAGGACCCCATCAGCCCTGTGACAGCAGTGGCCATTGTCTAGGACACTGGTGGCCAGAAACAGAAGTGGCAGTGGTGAACAGTGATGGACAAGGGTGGACACGGGCCCACACACAAATGCAGCAGAAACTGCCCAAGAAGGGGCATCTTCTGAGCCTCTTGAGAACCTCACAACTCTCAGGAGCGAGACTGCAGGTGTAATTTATTCCTAAAACCCAGAATCGCAGTTCTATCATTCAACACAGCTCTTCCTGGCTTATCCAAGTACAAAAAGGGCACCTCATTTCCCTACTTTTATGTAACAACTTGTTCTCATAAACCACATGAGTGTAAGTGGGGGGCCAGACCAGGTGGTGGTAAGCCAGGAAGGTTTCCTGGAGGAGAATGAGAGAAGTTTTGTGAGTGAAAAAACTTTCATTGAAAAAGGCTCAATAAAAAGGTTTTAGCTGGTCAATCAACTCCCAATCTTTAAAGGGTCTGAATCAGCCTGGCCGAAGGGGCACGTCACACATGTAGGTCATCACCCAGCCTCTGTAGCCCCAGACATACCAAATACAACCTCTAAAGATGAAGGTGGAGAGAGAATGGCTGCTAAGAATATTTATTCTTTTTTTTATTAATTTTTTTATTTTTAGTTTTTAGTTGTTTTTTTTTTTTTTTTTTTTTTTTGGGGGGGGGGGTTTGTCATAGGGCACGTGTGCTCACCAGAGAGAAAGAGAGAGGGTGAAAGTGAGAAATCTCCCCCCAGGGGGGATGGCCATGACATAATCCCTTCTCTCCCATTCTCCTTTCAGGATCTTGGGCCACCAAGTTTGGGACTTGAACCACAGTCAGCCACATACAGTCCAGTGCCTTAACCTTCATACTACCTGATGGCCCAAGAATATTCATTCTTAACTGTTAAACTTGAAGGCCAGAGGATGTTGCAACAGTCCCAAGGTAAGCACTGGACCCATACCCACCTGCCACATGGGGGGCACCCACATGTGGGTCAGGAGGAGAGGGACAGGTGGGCGCAGACAGAGCATTGCCCCAGCACCATTTCATCAGGACATCCTGACCCCTCTCCCCCGAGACTTCCTGTTAGGATCCTTGGTGCAGTTGGCTGGATACGGAAAACCTCTGTGCCAGTGCAGAAGGACGGAGAGAGTGAGCAAGCGAGCAAGAAATATTTTTTAGTTTACAAACCATAAAGCTATAAGAGAAAAGTTGGGAGTGTTGCAAAGAGGAAAAGGAAAATCAAATCTAGGCAACCATATCTGATCACTCTTCCTAGACCACGGAAATCTTTTGAAATTTCAGTAGCCTCAAAACTTCCTTATTCCAATCACCCCACCTCTACACAGGCAACCACTCCAAACCGGAGAAGACAGAGGATGCAAAGCTCAAGAACGGCCCTAACTCATATGTCTATTACCAGCGAAGACTTTGACCCGTGAGGTCTCTGCTGTAGAGGGCAGGGGAAGGGCCTCTCTCTCAAGCTTCCTTGACCACACACTGCTATCTTAGCCAGACCTCATCCACACCAAAGACCCCTGCAGGCTGGCTCACCTCACCCCAAACCCCCCACTGCTCTAGGGAAATAAAGGAAAAGGAGAGTCTCTTCCTAACTTAAGATTGCTGGACAATCCCCTCAGTCCCTCTGAGGTCACACCAAGAATCCGTGTTCCTGGAAGTCCGCCCAGATGACCAGGAAATGCTGCCTCTGCTCTGTCTGCAAGCTCAGCGCCCCTGACACACCTGCCGCTCCAGCCGGCGTGAGTCACTCCCTCAAGCATTGCACGGTGTACTTGTCAACGCGGAGCCAGTGGCTTAGTGGCTTGCTCTCACGCACACCGGATGTCATCACCTGCACCCCCCCCCCCCCCCCAGGCGTGTCAGGACAGATTGGGTAGCAGCCTGGCTTTTACACTAGGAGACATTCCCAGTGGAGGTCTGGGGAGAGGGAAGGGGGGATGCAGAGGTGGTCAGGACTTCCTTGCTCCCTGGGGGTCTGACCTGGCTGCTATCAGAAGAGGGATTTACGTGGGAAAGAAGAGGGAAGTGCTTCTCAATTTCAAACAAGCTCCATAACAAAGACCACCTACTATACGTCCCTCTGCCCCCCCCCCTTTAGAAGATGGCATCCTGAAATCCAGGATTAGATCTGGATTAGATCCAGATCTCCATTAAGAAAGAGGACTTCAGTGGGACAATGAAAGAAATGTGAATTATAGTAGTTAAGAGTTTTCTATCAGTGTTAGCGTCCTGGCTCTGGTCATTGCCCCCTAGATATGTCAGGTGCCAAGTTAAGAAACCTGGGTAAAGGATCTCAGGGAACTCTAGGTCCTATTTTTGTAAATTTCCTGTAAATCTGGAATCATATCAAAGTCAAAAGTTAATTCTTTGAAGAATTATTTTATTAAACTTTATTTTATTTATTTATTTTAATTTGATCAGAGAGGGACAGTGTGTGTGTGTGTGTGTGTGTGTGAGAGAGAGAGAGAGAGAGAGAGAGAGAGAGAAAGAGAAAGAGAAAGAGAAAGAAAGAGAAAGTGAGAAAGCATGCCGCCAGGTCTGGGACTCGAACCACAGTGGGCTACGTGGGAGTCCAGCACCTTTAACCACCACACCACCTGCTAGTCCCCAAAAGTTGAATTTTTACAAAGGGCAGCATGTTTAATCTAACTGCTTCGTAAGTCTTACTCTATGGGAGTGCTGGACTCTCATATCCCAGGGCTGATTAACACTCTGATGCGGGGGTGGGGGGGAGCAGTGTTCGCTCAGCAACCATTTCCCCTGCACCCCTCCGTGTTCCGCTCTGAGAGGTGACATTATCCCTAAGACACATGGTGCCCTTTTCTTCCATGGCTATCTCAGAAATGCCCACTAACAGCTATTCCTTTGACTTTAGACATGCCTCTGACTTAAAGCAAAGACAGCAAACATGCAGACAATCCAACATGCAGACAAACCCTTAGGCACAAACAACGCTCACCGATGCGTTACTCCCAAGGGTAAATTTTACAAATACGTTCATGTCCAACAACAGGGGATTGGCAAGCAAATTATCATTCAGTGCCTGCACTGGAGACAGCATCACTCAGTCATCACCTGGGGGAAACGTTCAATAAAATTTAGGGGGAAAAAAACAGCGGGAAACATCATACATCTGAGGGAGCTTCAAAAAGTTTGTGGGAAATGGGTATTATAAAAACATATGGATAGATTTCAAAATTCTTTGGCGCCGAAATTAATTCATACATTCATTTCATTTTTCCATGAACTTTCCGAAGGTCTCCTCAAATTGCAGATCTCACCATCAAGGAAATATGTCAAGCTGACAGCATTCCGGTGGGAATTGGGTGTTTTTCCTGCCTTTTTTTCACTTCTTTGTAGTTTTCTATGAAAGACGAAGAATGAGCTAGCTTACTTTTTAAGTCAAGTGTGTAGAGAGGTGCTGAGGCTGGTAAGGGAGGGAGTTTTAGCAGCTGCTCTCCTGTAATAAGAATGGGGGGCGGCAGGTGCTGTCCCAACCTGGACCACTCCAGGGACTGCTGAGAACTCCAGCTCCCAAGGACTGGGTAGTAGGGACCCACATCCCCGTTTTTCTTCCTGTGCTGCCTGGCACTCTCTTCCCCATAAGCAGGTGTCACAGAAGGCCCTGGAAGGCTGAGCACTAACCAGGGGGGTCCCTGACAGCTCCCAGTTTTCATGTGGAAGTGGATCATCACAGACAGGCCCTAAATAAGAATCTACAGGCTGCAGACAGGGCTGGGGTGAGGGGGAGAGATTCCTACATCTAGAAAAGCACTCCAGGAAACCACCTTCGGGGGGGTAGGTCCTAGAGCTGAGAACAAGTGCCCAAGGGGAGACCGAGAAAAGAAGACCGGTTTTCAAGACATCTATTCTGTGCCTACTCTGGACAGACGCTGTGCCGCCCGAAACGGGGCAGACCCAAAAGAACAAGAGGAGGTCGCTGTGGATATGCAGGGCGGTTGCTGCAGTTCAGGACGCAAGACTTAGCCCCCTCCCCACACACACACATTGGCCAGGTAACCCTGTCCATTTAGGAGTTGAGCGGAGGGTGGCGGTGGACCAAATCCCTGCCATCTCCCTCCTACTGCCTTCCAAAAGCCTGCCGGCGCCCTGGCCAACGCACCCGCATCTGCCTGTCCGGTGACCCTGTCCTTGCTGTAAGGTCTCTCACCAGGTGCCCCCGCACCTAGCCCCCAAGGTGAGAAGGGCTCAGCTGTGTCTCCTTTTCCAAGCCCAGCCGCATCCCAAGCCTCCAGGGGACAGACGCGGGGAGCTCACAGGGACAGCAATGCTCCCCAGGTAACGGGCAGGAGGGTGCCCAGGCGGAAACGCAACCGCAGGGGCCAAGCGGCGCGCCAGGGACGCGGAGCATCCACCCCGCGCTCGGCTGAGGCTTTGTCCCGCGGGGCAGCCCACGGCTTGGCAGCTCTGGACGCTCACGGGCCGAGTGGTCGCTGACCACCACGACCCGGCAAGGTCAGCTCCGCCTAGAGGCAGAGAGGTGACTGAAATGACCTCCGAGATGTCAATTACAAGACCAGTTCCAAGCCAGAACCCCAAGCCTTCGGAAAGCGACGCGGAAGAGGGAGAAAAAGTCAAACCAACACCCTCCTCTGAACCGCAAGGAAACTTACCTCCAGGTCAGCGACCGGACTACTAGGTAGGATGAATCAATCCCCCGCGGAGACCAGTCGTGGGTCTTTTAATCCTGGCTGACACACACCAAGTAATCCACGTTAGGGAGTCCGGAGCCCCCCCGCTCCATTCCCCACTTTCTATCCGAGGCCAAAGCGCCGCCAGCCGGGTCCTCTGCACCCCAGATCGCTGAGGTCGCGGGGCGTTCGCGGGCGGGGGTTCCCAGGCGGCCGCCTTCCTCGCGGCCCGGTGGGGAGTGCCGCAGACTGGAGCCAGGCGCCGGGCGGACCCCGAAGAGCGCATCCTGCCTGCTCGCGTCTGGAGAGCACCCAGCCTGGACGTAGCTCTCCGCCTTTCTTCGCTGCACAAACCCAAAGATCCACTACGCCGGGAAAACTCCTCTGCTGAGCCCAGGAACGCGCCGAAGGCAAATCCTCTTTCGGCCTCGGGTCTGCAGTTCCGTGAGGCCTGGATGGCTCCGCGTGGACGCCGGCCGGGGAGAATGGTCCTGAGAAGCGCGGAGCATCGCACGCCAGCTGCGGTGGCCAAATCCTTCGAGCACCACAGCCACTTCGTTCTCCTGCGCCTCTGCGCTCTGCCGGCGGCTGGGCCATTCTGCCCTTATATACCGTCGGACCTGCGGTGGGCGGGGCGTGGAGGACCGAGCCAGCCGGAGGCCGAGGGGCTTTCTGGGAGTTGTAGTTCTGGTTTCTCAGTCCAGGAACTGCAGAGCAAAGATAGCAGTGCTTGGGGTTTGTCCTCCCTTGCTCCCTGCCTTCGCAGAGAAGGCTAGGATTCCTGTCCCACTGTCGATTCCACTGGTCTTCCCTAGCCTCGGTACATGGTGTAGATCACACCAGCCTCCTAAATGCAGCCCACCATGCCAAACCTTGGTAGCTCTGGAGTCAGACAACCCAGCTGTGTTGCAGTCCATTCCAGTCCACTAAGCATCCGTGTGGCCTTCGAGGAGAGGACCCGCACACGGCTCAGATTCTTCGTCCTGTAGGTAGGATGTTGCTAGTGCCTGCTTCTGTAGAGCTGTACAGGAGACCACATGGTCACCGAGGGCCCACACAGGTGGCCCGATGGCCCATCTTTTATCTGAACACCTGTTCTTTCCTTACACTTGTTAAGTGCTAAGCAAGTTCGACTTCAAGAAACTAGTGCCACCCCGAGACCCTCCTAGATCCAAATGCCAGAGCTGCCATGGACGTTACCCAGGTGTCTGCAGGCACCTTCTCAATAGCTCGATGCCTTCCATGAGCCCCTGCAGATACTGGGAGCACTGAGGCGGGTGTCCTGCCTGGAGGCACATACAGGCAAACAGAGAAGACAGTGAGGAGATAGCTGTGGGTGCATTGGTCCCTGGGCCCTACCCCTGCCTGGGGACACCAGCCAAGACCTTCCGGAGGGCTGAGTCGGAGCTGAGCATGGAAGGCATGGGGAGAAGGAGGCGAACAAGAGGCACACATGCTATGAGCACCAGCCAGGGAGAGCAGAGGAAACATCACGTGTAAAGGGAGAGGGCGGGCCGAGGGGCCTTGGAATCGCTTCCAGGGCTGCTGCAAGATACCAGGAAGCTGAGAACAATGGGAATGTATTGTCTCACAGTTGTGGAGGCCAAAAGTCTGAAACTGAGGTGTTGGCAGGATTGGTTTCTTCTGAGGGCTGAGAGGGAGGGTCTGTCTCTTGCCTCTCAGAGACGGTGGTGGTCCTAGGTATTCTTTGGATCATAGTTGGCTCGTCTGGACCCTGTGCCTGTACGTGGCCTTCTCCCTGAGTCTCTTCTCAGAGCCTCCCCTCAGCACACATCGCTGCCCCACGTGTGTCTTTTCATAAGGACACCAGTCTAGCCAGAGTAATACCTTCTTAACCAATTTCATCTGCCATGGCTGTTTCCAAGTAAGATTATATTCTGAGGTCTGGACAGAAGGTGGTGAGGGTAGAGATGGGACTTCTACATATTTGGCTGGGGAGGGGCTTGTTGTTTTAAAAAGTTAAATAGACATACAGATATATTTATTTCATATAAAATATTTAACAGGAACCAGCAGATGGTGTGGTGGCGAGGCACTGGACTACGATATGGCCAACCACGGAGCAAGTCCTGGAGCTGGTGGCTTGAAAATCATATCAGGCATGTGTGCAGGCATGCCCAGAAATTCCGAGAGGACAGGGGAGGAGATGGGATCATGGCTTGGCCATCTTCCGTGTGGAGTGATTTCTCACTTTCCCTCTCACTGTCTCTCCCGGTAAGCTCACGTGGCCTATGGCAAAGGCCTTTTAAAAAATGCATTTAACACACACACACACACACACACACACATATATTTAAGATAACCATATATGTCTAACATACACATATGAATTTATTCTAAACATATATACACATATACTTGATATAAACATATAGAGGGG
Source organism: Tupaia tana (assembly GCA_026018925.1). NCBI lineage: Eukaryota > Metazoa > Chordata > Mammalia > Scandentia > Tupaiidae > Tupaia > Tupaia tana. The sequence goes on from JAKSZU010000011.1 coordinate 63,019,746, forward strand.
CCTGAAGCAATTGCAATAGCAACTCTCCCATGCATCAGATGTTCACATTTCGGGGATAGTTCCATGGCTCTCTCTTCTGTGCCCTTGGTCAGTTTTATAGCTGTGTCATTTCCACATCACCTTAATTCCAGTACATTTCTATTCCTTAATAGTCAGGAGGACGGTTCACTCACTTGTCTTCTTCCAACGTTTCTTCGCTATTCTTGGACCTCTGCATTTCCATATTAAATAATAATTTACATATTAAGTTTCAGGTAAAAATATATGAAAAATGTAGAGGAAAACTCCTCCAGAGGCCCTTCGTTGCCCACAAAACGTGACCTTTAACCTCACAGCCTGGCATCAAAGTCTTCTGCAGTCTGGCCTTCATCTGCTTTTTGACCCTTGTCTTCCGTGCTCCCCAGGAACCCCCTGGTGCTCCAGGCAAACTGGGATAGTTGCTGTTTCCAAGCAGATCTCAACTCCTGTAGGCCTCACTGCGGCTCCTGCTGCCTCCTCTGCCAGGCAGCCGTGGCCTCTGTTCCCTGGGGTGCTCCTTTTCGACCTGCCCCTCAAGGCCAGCTCACATGCCACCTCTTCCATGAAGTCTACCTAAAAGAACTCCATTAAACCCATAAGCACTTTCAGTCTCTTTCTAGACTGTCTTACATCATGCATTTTTGTCCCTCTTTGTCGTGACGCCTCTTGAAATGGAGAGTATTGCACATGGTTGAGGCTTATTAGGTATTTGGAAATTTTTTTTTTTGAGACGTTTCCTCTATAGGCTGTGTGCACTCGCCAGAAAGACAGAGAGAGACAGAGAGACAGAAAGCGAGAAATCACACCCCCCCAAGGGGGATGGCCATGCCGCAATCCCTTCTCCTCCATTCTCCTCTCAGGATCTTGGGCAAGCATGCACATGTGCCCAGCATGAGTTTAAGCCACCGGGTCTGGGACTTGAACTACAGTCAACTACATGGGAGTCCAGCAACAGCCATTATGCTAACTGCTGGTCCCGGTATTTGGAAATTAACTGCTATGCTTGGAAAGGGGATTTGGGCTCCACCATATACTTGTCTTTACAGATGGTGTCAATACCACCAACCTAGGTGCTGACGTTTTCTGAGAGCTTGCCATGTGCTGGACACTGTCCTGAACGTGACGATGAATCTCCCAGTACTCCAGCAACAGGTGCTGTTTGGGCCCCATATTAGAGACAAGAAGAGCAAAGCTGAGAGCAATTAAGCACATGGCTTATTCTCACAGCATGAACAGCAGAGCCAGGACTCAAACCCAGAGCCCTCTCTCAGAAACATCTGCACCCTCTCCGCTGTCCCAGGTACCACGTCTGTAAACGTCCCGGCAAGGGCCAGCTCTCTTCACACAGCTGCACCTACTGTACAGAGATGCGTTCCAGGAAAAGCAGGTGCTCTGCACAAGCGGGTCTAAGAACGCGGCTGGTCAGGTGTAAAGGACCCAGTCCAGTGCCAGGCCAGTTATAGGCACTCGATCGATGTTTGCAATCCAGCAAGTCTGCCTGTCCTCCCATCTGCCCACCCTGCCCTCCTGTGCTCTTCTGCCATCCATGCCTCTCCCCCTCATGGGAAGGAGCAGCTACTGAATTGGACAGAGCAGTTGCACATGCCTGGCACATTTGCAAACAGACCAGGCTAGAGATTCGAACTGGAGAGGTTTTTTTTGGTTTTTTTTGTTTTGTTTTGTTTTGTTTTGTTTTGCTATAGGGTGCGTGCACTCACTAGAAATGCAGAGAGACAGAGAGACAGAAAGCAAGAAATCACCCCCCAGCTCCTCCATTGTCCTCTCGGGATCTTGGTCACACATGCACACGTGCCCGGCGTGAGTTTAAGCCACCGGGTCCCGGACTTGAAACCGCGGTCGACTACATGAGAGTCCAGCGACATAGCCATTACGCCAACTGCTGGTCCCCATTCCTACCATTTTCTAAGACTCCCAAATGTCAAGGTTGATAGCTGAGAAGTTTATTTATTAATGTTTTTAATTTTATTTTTCAGTTTGATTGAAGTTATGTGCGTTCACTGGAGAGAGACAGAAAGGAAGAGGAAAAGTGAGAAAGCACCTTTTACAGGGGATGGCCACCCTGCAATCCTTTCTCTTCCATTTCTCCTTTTGGAATTTTGGGCATGTACACACGTGTGTCTGGCGTTTCTCAAGCCACTGGGTCCAGGACTTGAACTGCACAGCAGATCATGTGGGATCCAGGTGCTTTAACTATCACGGCACCAGCTGGTCCAAGAAACCTTTTTTATTCTTTGGCTCTAACCCTCCCACCCCACTGAGTCTTTCCAACTGGTGACTTGAAATATGTTACTTCTGTTATTCCTTTGAGAAACTAGGATTAAGGTCATTAGGGTGGAGTCCCCAGGATTGAGTTCTGGTGGGTTTATAGAAGGGGGAGCAAGGCCAAAACAGAGATTCATGGACGGCTGCTCTGCCCTAATTCAGGCCCATAAAACCCCTTATGCTGAGGACACCCCCTCTCGTCCCCCCCACACTGCCCACATCCGTGTCTACTGGAAATACCGGACTCGAACTGATTGATGCACCCTCTGTGCCTTGCCCTGCTCCAGGCCGGTCCCTCAGGCTCCCCTGGAACGGCCTTCCCAACCACCCCATCCTCAGCACCTCCTTTACATGGCCACCCAGTCCTTCCGTTTGACGTAGAAGCTGCAGTCTTTCACCACTGGGTACTTAGAGTTGGACGTTTTTGGCTCCCCCTGTGCTCTGGGATCAAGGATATATTGCATGCTTCTTTTCCTTTCTTTCTTTAATCCCCTCCGTAGGCGCTCAGTCAACATGGGCTGGTTTCAGCTGACTGACAAGGTTGCATTGCTAAGAAAGTAGAAGTGAGTAAAGGCGCTCTCCAGGTGAGCAAGCTCACTCCTTCCAGAAGGTCCTGAATCAGTCCCAGAAGCCTCACCCACGATGCCCCACCCAGAACTGATATTACAGCAAGCTGCCTGAGCTGGTAGGATTAATTGGCTGCACCTACCTGCCAATACCATTCTGGTTTTTTTTCTTGGTTTTTTTTTTTAGAGATTTTTGCTATAGGGCACGTGCGCTCGCCAGAGAGACAGAGAGACAGAAAGCGAGAAATCACCCCCCAGGGGGAATGGCCACACCGCAATCCCTTCTCCTCCATTCTCCTCTCGGGATCTTGGGCATGCACGCACACGCACCCGGCGTGAGTTTTAAGCCACCGGGTCCGGGACACGAACAGCGGTCGACTACATGGGAGTCCAGCGACATAGCCATTACACTAACTGCTGGTCCCCCTGCCAATACCATTCTACCAGACAATATTTTGATTGTTTTGAGATAAAGTTGGTGATGTTTCCACATACAGAAAAAGGAAAGTGTCTACCCGAGAGATGCGATGCAAAACGTGAAGGTAACTTTCCACCTTTAGGCTGAACAATGGTGACCAGCTATTCATTTATTCACTCAACAAACACCTGTTTGGCACCAGGTAAGCGCCAGGCACTATTGCCAGGCACTGGGACATAATGACAAAGATGAGAGTCAAGACCTTTTTTTTTTTTTATGGAGTAGAAGGGAATATATCAGTAAATTATACAATTACAGAGTGTGGTAAGAACAAAGAAAGACATAAACCTAAGCTATGATAGAGGGAAAAGAGACTCTCACTTAAAAAGGCTTTTCAGAGGAGAAATTAGAAAACGATTCAGAACTCCGTCGCTGGTATAGACACCCCATACATCAGACATGGCTGTGTGAGCAACTCGACTAGTGAAAAGAAGCTTCCTGGGGGTCTGGGGGACTTCAGCTCTGCACAGCAGCGGTTGGGTGACGATGTGGGGGAACTGAGTCAAAGGCTGGGGTGTGGGAAAGACAGGAGCCTGTGAGGGGATCGGTGGGAAGGGAAGCAAAGCTCTGCTTCTCTGTGAGAGGACAGTCGGGCAGGTGTGACGGTCTCACGTCCTGGTGAGACATGGCAGCCGGTTCTGCAGCTGCTCAACGAAAAGTCACATTTTCTCCCCAGGAGTGGAATGGCAGCACGGATGAGAGAGGGCATGGCTGCCGTCTGGAATACACCTTCTCCCAGGCCAGAACTCACAAGGTCAAATGGGGCCACCCACAGAAAAGGTATGGCATGTAAGGGTGGGACCTCACAAGGCCCCCCCACCCCCCACCCCCCCCAGCTACAGCTGTCCTGCTCAGATTTTGCACGAAGCTTTGTAATGCAAATATTCTCAAAGGCATTGGAGCAGGCTTTCACTCAGAGGCCCTCCCACCTACCTGGATCTTTCCCTCCTGTTCTAGGGAGCAGGTCAGATGGTGGAAGACCTGATTGAGCCGGCTGGCAAAGTCTCTGCCCCACCCCATTCCTCCTACCCCACCCCCACCCCAAAGGGGAGGCAGGGCTGTCTCCCACTGGAACACTGCAGCTTTGTTTGCCTGAAGTCCTGGGCTCAGCTTCCTCGCTCAGCTCACCTCTTCCAACACCCAAAGTTCAGTCTTGTCCTCCTTCTCCAAGGAGTGGGGGACTAGAAAGGAGGGTGAGAGAGAGAGCGGAGGAGCGGAGGGGCAGCTCAGAATGGCTAACATGCGTAGCTCAGTCTGCCCGGCAACTCCAGGGAAGTGGGTCCCATTATTACCACATTTACAGATGCGACAATTGGCGAAGAGAGAAGAGGAACGCACCCAGCTCCCTGGTAGGCACATTTCCGAGTGGGCTTTGAACTCTGGTTCTCTCAGCTGCACAGCCCAGGGTTTTTCCTTTGACATCACCTGCCTCTCTGCAGGCTAGACCCCAGCCTGGTTGCAGAAATCCCAGGTGGTGGGAAAGAGGGGGCCCCAATTCAAGTTCTGGATCAGTCCTTACTTAGCAGAGTCTGGGTTTCCTATGGGAAAATGAGGGGTTGGCCTGATGCACAAGTCTCTGATGAGCTCATAAGCTGTAGATCTTTTCCATGGGCTCTGTAGAAAAGGCAGTGCTGACTAGACAGGATAACAAGCTGTCACGTTTTCATCTACCCATTCGTTCAATTCACTATTTATTGAGAGACTTCTGGGTGCCACACCCAAGGCAGAGAAAAACAAGACGAATATGGCCCTTCAGCCTAGAATTGGAAGGCATATTCTTGGGGACTGTATTCAACACTGCGTTTTACAGAGGTAGAAACTGAGGCTCAGAGACAGCAAACAATTCACCCAAGGTCACACAGCAAAACAGCAGCAGCCCTGGAGTCCTACGGTAGCTCCCCTGGGAGTGGAGCCTCTCAGTAGCCCAGGCTACCAGAAGTGGTGGGAAATTCCTTCAGTTCATTCTAATAGTCTCATTCTGGATCAACTAAGCCAGGAAGCTGACGCCTGGACATAGGGTCCCACCACGGGTTTCCCTGGGAAGAGGAATCGGCCACTGATCTTTGGCAGAAGGCAATTGCCCTGCGGATGTCCTGTGAAGACAGGCTCAATTCCCTGATGCACTTCTGTGCGGCTGGGTTCTGAGCCCAGCACGAGAAACGACACTCCTCCCCTCCAACAGAGTCTCTGTCATTAGCCAGCATCTAAAGTTCTGATGTCGGGAAGCTGCGTCTCGGCGGATCTCCAGGCTAAGCCGTCATATCACAGGGCAGCGTTTCTAAGACTTCAGTCTGATTACCCAGGATCGAACCTGACAACCATCCCAGAGACCAACGCTTGCCCTACAGATTCTGCCTCTGCCTGACCCCTCCCTGGCCAAGGTGCCCCTTAAGCAGATAGGAGGTAGCCGGAAGAGGAGCACAGGGCAAGGAAAGCCAGAAATGCCCAGGCCGTGGCAGGTGCAGGAAGAGCTGCCTTCTCTCCTCAGAACCTGAGACAGCCACGTCTGGCGACCTCTGAGGCCACGCTAGCTGCATGCAGGCGGGAGCATGGCAGAGTCCAGCCACCTCCCAGAGTGGTGCCTGCACCCTCAGGTAGTCCCTGTGCGCATCTGACCCACAGCAGCCTCGATACGAATGTGAGCCTCGATGTTCTCATGAACACATCCAGTGCTTCCCTCTGCAGAGACAAGTAAACCAGAAAGAAAACTACCCTGAAAGACAAAAGGGTTTCCAGGGGAATCCTGCTCCAGCTCAGAGGAGAGGTACTTACAAATGCTCCTAGAGCCAGAGGTCACTGTCAGCAGAAGCTCACGGTGTTCGAGCTCAGGGCCAGCCTAAGAGATTCTGTCTGTGACAAGCAAGGGGCTGGAAATACACACTGCATATTTAGCCTACAACAAACAAAACATTTACATCATCATCATCATAACACTGATACCAGCACTACAGATTACTGAAGGTTATAGGTATAGTGTGTCCAACTGTGAGATCTAGAAATTTCTAACATAAGCCAGTGAACCAAGAAGTGACAGTCTGTCCCCCATTCTTGGCCTTCTGAGTCACTCTGTTGAAATGCACTTCCGTATATGCATTTAATTTCATATTAATCACTTGGTTTCTAGCTCGCCATGTGCCTTTTGGCCAGGCATTCTAAACTCACCTATAAAATGAAACCGTGAAGTAATGTTCTCCCTCCAAAAATCTACGACTTGATTTGACAATCCTGGGCATATGAAGCTTAAAGGTCTCTTTCTCTGTGTCCTTGAACGCTTTATGTTTCTTTTAATGACCACAAATTAGAAGTTAAAAATCATAGGTTATGTCATCATTAAATAATATTTCTTTCACACCTAGACACTAATTTAACACAGTACTAAATTAGGCAATAGAAATACATATTAAAAGAGAGAGAGAGAGAAAGACAAATGTTACTATCTTCAATCTTTGCTCAAATGCTCCTTTCTATAAAAGCTTTGCGCCCTGTTTATATTGCAATCCAGGGGCCAGCAGGGTGCATGGTGATTGAGCCACTGGACTTCCACACAACCAACACAGTTCAAGTCCCAGACCCAAACAACTTGAAAATCACACCGGGCAAGTGTTTTTGCACACCCAAAATCCCAAGAGGAGAGTAGAGGAGAAGGGATTGCAGGGAGGCCATCTCCCCTGAAGGGCGATTTCTCACTTTCCCTCTCTGTGTCTCTCTCTCTGGCAAATGCATGCACCCAAGGTCAAAAACCTAAGGAAAAAAAAAAAAGAATTGTAATTCTTTTTTTTTTTTTTTTTTTTTTTTTTTTTGGAGAGGTTTTCACTATAAGGTGCGTGCTCTTGCCAGAAAGACAGAGAGAGACAGAGAGATAGAACAATCTCTTTTCCTCCATTCTCCTCTCAGGATCTTGGGCACGCACGAACACGCGCCCAGCGTGAGTTTAAGCCACCGGACTCGAACAGTGGTCAACTACATGGGAGTCCAGTGACACAGCCATTATACTAACTGCTGGTCCCCAAGAATTGTAATTCTATAGACCTGGCCCCTCCGACAATGGAGATTTTCTACTAGCTTTATTTTTCTTTTTCCGTAGCACTTACCAACTTGCAAAAGATACAATAATGTACTAATTTATCACAGTTACGACTTATTGCCTGTGGGCGCACATGTCTCAAATTGTGCTATGCACCTAGCTCTGTGCCTGGCCCAGAGCAAACACCAGAGATTTGTTGAAATAATTGGATAAATAAGGTATGAGTTCACTATTTTTGGTTATTTTAAACAAATTTTGTTTTTATTGAAGTCCAAACGGAATAGGTGTGTGTATGTATCCACCCGTGTTTAATTAGGCAATAGAAAAAGATCGTGGCTGTGGATTCTGGAATATAGGTTCACCTTGCTCTGTCACTTGTGAGCCTCAGTGTCCTTACCTGTGAAAATGGGCACAGCAGCAAAACCTAAATAAGATAGAATAGCATGGGGGCCGGCAGGTGGTGTGGTGGTCAAGGGCACTGGACTCTCTCACGGCTGACCGCGGTTCGAGTCCTGGACCTGGCAGCTTGCTTTCTCACTTCCCTTCTCTCACTCTGTTTTTCTGTGGTCAAATTAAAGTAAGTAAATGACTAAAGCTAAATAAAATAATTCTTTAAAACATTTTAAAAAGATAGACTAGCATGGTGTCTGGAATAAAGTACGCTCGGTGAATATTCACTGTTATTATTCATTAATGAAGAAAGAAAAGATGGAAGAGGAAGCAAAGGAAAGGAGAAGCGGGGAAGGACAACAAGAACAAGGAGGGAGGGAAGATGGGAAGGAGTCTAAAACAATGGCAGAGGAGGAAAGACACAGGAGGTCTTGGTCTGAGGGAGCCGGGATGTGCGTAAGTGGCGGTCATGAGGTAGACTGGGCGCGTGTTCCGGGATCCACCTGAATGGAGCGTGCTAGAGACCAGGGAAGGCAGCCCCTCCTGGTCCTCCTGAAAGCAGCTCCTATGACAAGGAGAAGCAAAAGGCCTGAGACTGTGAGGCCAGACCCGAGGTTGAGGCCAGGCAGGGTGAGTCTGGAAGACAGGACGGGGAAGATCCTGTCCTCCGGGTCACTTTCCATATTCGGAGTCTTGATTCCCCTGAATCATCCACAAGTCTCCTGAGGGCTCCTCTTTAGGACCAGGAAGCACTTCACCAAATTCCTCAAGTGTTGGGATTTATGTATCACAGGCTCTGCGCTCCTGGATCTTAACCTCCAAGAGGCTTGACAACAGCGTTTTGCATACATCCCATCATTCGAGTTTTGGATATGGGTTCTATACTATAAGTCCACCAGGCCCATTTTTGTAGATAAGGAAAGGTCAGGTGTTGAGCGAGGTGCCCACAGTCATGTAACAGCTGGGGCTTGAGCCTCTATTATCTTACTTTGGGTCCAGTATTACACAGCTTCAATCAAGTCATTAAGGTGCATCCATTAGCAACCAGGAAACGCTGATATATTTCTACATTGACACTGCAATTACCCAATTGATTTGCTTGCCTATTAAACTGATGGCTTCTATTAAATTGTGAGCATGCCAAACAGCGTTTACTGAGCTTAAAGCCCTATTATGATGATAAGTTTGTTTCTAAATATAATTGCTATTTAAAAATGCATACAATCTGGGACAGCAGTTAGCGTAGTGGCTAAGGCATTGGATTCCCACGTGGTTGACCACAGTTCGAGTCCCAGACCCCAGTGGCTTGAAACTCACACCAGGCATGTGTACGTGCGTGCCCAAAATCCAAGAGGAGAATGGAGGAGAAGGGGTTGTGGTATGGTCATCCACCCTGGGGGGTGATTTCACTCTTTCTATATCTCTGGCAAGCACATGCACCCTATACAAAAAAAAAAAAAAAAAAAAAGAAATCTCAAAATAAAATGCATATAATGTGGACCAGCCCATAGCCTGGTGGTTGAGATAGTTGGATCCCACACAGCTGATGGTGTGGTTCAAATCCTGGACCTAGTGCTTTGAGAAACACACTGGGCACGTGTACATACGTGCCTGAAATCCCAGAAGGAGGGAGAAATGGGAGAGAAGGGACTGCAGTGTGAGCGTGCCCCATAAAGGCGGCTTAAAAAAAAATGCTTGCAATAGACTTCTTCTGCCCACCACTTCTCTCTTCGTTGAAAACAACTCTTCCCTCCTCCATTCTGGCAGGCGCAGTCCCTCTCCCCCGCCACAGCGGATAAATCCAACGACGGACATCTGGTTTAAGCCAATCCGTTCAGAGTCTTTCCTTGGGCTTTATCCAAGTAGAACAGAATAAGGGAAACATTCCCTCAGCGAACGCTGGGGGATGCAAACATCAAGGGCCAGTCGGTGCTCATGTTTCCACCCACGTGGAGACAGCAACTCTACAAGAGACCAGAAAGCAATGTGCAGAGAAAAACATGTCCACGTGTGTTCTGCAGGAACACAGGGACCGCTGCCTGCCAGGAACCAGGGCACGTCCCACCTCAGCTCTCTGGCTGGTCGTCACCCTGGCTGAATTCATCCGGAATCCAGAGGGCAGGAGAGCCAGTGCATGCATTTTGTTGTTAGGACACCGACTGGGGTTGGGCAGAGTGGGGATAAGATCAGCGCAGGCCAAGGAAGGAGATCTAGCCCCTGCTTCAAGGATGTCTCCAGCCCCATGGAAGCAGCAGAGATGGTGTGAGGGAGAGACAGCAGCCCTGACTCCACTTCCAGTTACATACCCTATTTCCAAGTAGTCTGGGACGCCTGCCTCTCGGCGTCTCTCAAACTCAACCTCTCTAAACCAGACCTCTCATCTTGCCCCTCAGTTTCTGCCCTTTCTGGGCTTCTTAATTTGTTGTACAGTATTTCCTGGTCACCTTAAAGCCACTTCTACCTGTTCCTCTCCCACAAGCCCTTGGTTGGTTGCTAAGGCCCCCCCCCCCCAGCCCGTGTCTCGCCATCTTGCCTGTTCTGCCTTTTCGCATTGCCTTCTATCTGGACTGCACGCGTCTACTTTTACCTGGTTTCCACAACGCCCGCCTCTTGCCCTTTAAATGTCCCACGCACGCCACGGTCTGATTAATCATTCTAAAACATACATGCATTGTGATTCACCTGCTCAGATCTTAACCAACCCAGCCCCTCATTGTTCCCCAGAGATGCCTCACGCTTGATGGCCTCCATTTCTCTGCTCAGACCTTTCCTCAGTCTGGAGAAGGAGCTGCCTCCTCTCTCCCGCCTAGAACCTGGCCTGCTTTCAAGCTCCCCCAAAATGTTGATCTTTTCCCAGATATTGGCTTGGATCTTTCTTGTATCTTTCACCTTCCATCCTATGTAGCCGTGACTCAGGGACATAAGACCTTTCCCATTCTGCTTACCGCATCGCGAAGTGGAGGGCAGGACTCACGCCCTCCGGGCTCATCGCTGCAGCTGCCCCTAACATCTAGCCTGTGCGCAGCAGCCTCACTGTGGATGTTCAGCCCTGTGGCTACCACTCGTGAGAGTTTCCAAAGGCCACATGTACGATCTATTTCTCAGTCTGTCTTTTGTCTACATAATGATACAAATCAAGTCAGCCCAGGTTGATCGCGAGGCCTATGACTAATCCCATAATATACTTGAACTGCTTTAGGAAAGCCTTTTTCAAACAGCTTTATAGCACATCCAGGCGCACGGGCTGGGAAGAGATAGCAAGAGATTTATGGGATCCTTAAGTGAATGAGAGGACAGCAGGCATTGTGTTTCATCTACATAGCGAGGGAGATCCAGGGCACCCAAAGCATCCCCATGTTAGAAGTCGGCCCTCAGGCCCCATGGAGGTGTGCACCAGCCTCTCCTCCAGGCCACAGAGTCAGTGAGAAGAGTCTTATAGTCTCAAATCCGTGATAATCGGTGTAAGCGGGGGAGGCGGGGGTGGGAGAGAAGAGAGGGATTGTCAAAAGTGCAGTGATTTAGTGTCTGTCTCTTTCTTCCTTGCTGCCTCCCTCCCTCCCTCCCATCACCCTGCCTCCTGCACAAGGAACTATTGAGAAGGGACAGAACAAACGCTCCCTTATGCAGCTCCCACAGCGGCGTCTCTCGGCTTGTCCGAGACAGCTGCCTGTAGCACGCTATGGTTACTCATTACCCGGGTTCCCAGGCAGGAAAAGGAGCAAACTTAATAGACCCGAACTAACCCTCGGCTCAAATACTCCAGCCATAAATAAATAAATAAGTCAGGTGTACCAGGGAACAGAGCGGAGGAGGGAAGGGTGCTGAGGAGGGGGCAGAAGGGGATGGGACAACCAACGGGGGAAAAACCAAGAGTTTCTCAAAGGGGAGCGGGAGGATGGAGGGAGGGAGGCAAACTCCCTCTGGAGAAAGGACAGAGGGGTGTTTGTGTGGCTTGCTCACCCTGCCTGCAGAGCAGACTGGTCTCAGTTGGCCGTCTGGGGACCTTGCAGAGAACTAGGACTGAGCAGGGAGGAGAGAAAGCCCTATTTCTCCAGCTCTCATGCCCCAACCCTCTGAAGTATGTGGCTTCTTGCAGTGGTCAGCCGTCACCATGTCTGCCAGTTGTAGAGGCTGCATGAGATGGGGCATGAGTTCCACTTCCTCCTGGCGCACAAGCATATGGTTTAGCCTCCCATCGCCAGAGCTCCCATGGAAGGGAGGGTGGGTAGAGAAGGCAGGAGGGCTCAGAGGCAGGGTGACCATTGGCACTGGCACTCATACCCACATTTCAAAGGAATCTCCATGAGTGGCTCTCAACCGGGGAGATTTGCACCATCCCTCCCCATGCCTGGAAACGTGGTGACAGTTGATCATTGCTAGAAGCACACCATGCTTCAGAGGGTTGGGGTAAGGTGTGGAAACATTTTTGTTCATCAAAACGGGGGGTTGGGTACTGGCATGTAGTTGGTAGAGGCCAGGATGCTGTTAAACGCCCTACAGTGTATCACACAGCACCCCATAATAAAGAATGAATGGTCCCAAATACCGCAGTGTTGAGACAGGGACACCCTGCTCTGAATATGTCTCAGAACCCAGCCACCAGCCCAGGCCACTTCTAATTTTGCAAACAGCAACAGTCAGTTCAAAACCGTTCCATAGATCCACCCATCCTTCCAGGGTGAAGGAGGAAGGAAAACCATAGAACTGCACATGCAACAACGCATGATGGTCACCTCTTGACCACGTGGCCAAGAACACAGAGGAAACACCCCTCCCACAAAGAAGATGAGGCATATCGGCCCATCCATCAGCCGTCCTGACATTGCCTGATCACTCAACAGACCGACCGAGTAACTTCAGTACCATGGGGTGCGGGCATTTTTCACTTCACTTGGTCTTGAAGTTTCTATCAGCTTTGGGGACTTCTGAATGCATTTTGTGTTTGTTTTCTCCTTACTGAATCTGTTGCTCAGTAACTGGGTGATCTTACAACCCCAAATTCCCACCCTCCGTGGGCTTCAACTTAACAAAGCCAACAAGAGCAAGGACAGTCTCCATTCAGCTTCTCAGGGCCATGGCAAAATGTAATGAGCTCTCTCAGGAGCTGAAAGCACTTCCAGAAGAATCTTCTACAAGATGGAGTAAGACCTGCTTACAGAAGGACTTTCAGAAAGTTTGTGGAATTAGAGTATGAGTTTATTTTGATGCAGACCTTTCTGAAATCCATGCACAGTTTTTCATCAAATGCATTTTCCTTAAGTTGAGTGCCCAGTCAGTGTAGACAACTTTAAGGACCAGGATAAGATCTGTTTGTCTTGGTGGTGACAGCAATCGACTGTTGGTAAAACTAGCACCACACAGGACTGCCTGTATGTGAACGTGTGTTTGGTATGTGTTTGTGATATACTTGCATGTATATGTGCGTGGACAAATTGAGCATCCCTAATCTGAAAATCTGGAATCCAAAATGATCCAAAATCCTTAACTTTTTAATGCCTACATGATGCCACAAGTGGAAAATTCCACACACGATCTCATGTGTCAGATCGTGGTCAAAACATCATAATGCAAAAGCATTGTACAAAATCATTTCAGATCATGTATATAAGGTGGATGTGAAGCATACATGAGTTTCCTGTGTAGTCATGGATCCCATCCCCAAGATACCTCATTACATATATGCAAATACTCCAAGATCTGAAGCATTGTTGGTCCCAAGCATTTCAGACAAGGGACACTCAACCTGTATGTGATCTGTGTGTGTGCACTTGCACATGTGTGTGTGTGGCCACAGCAGCGGATCAATGCCAGAACAGGAAGACCAAGGAAGGTTCCAGAGATCAGACTGTCCGACATGATTGACGGGCACCTTTGAGGAGACAGGATACCATCTAGAGGCCCTGAGAGGAGGCTGTCTGGCTTCGATTCCTCCTACTTAGGAGCTACGTAACCTTGGGCAAGGCATTTCACTTCTGTGGGACCTGATTTCCCATCTCCTTACAGCGGTAATAAATGTCCTGCATCAGGGAAGGCACGGAAATCTCCCCGGGCAAGATAGAGAGCAAGTGCCTGGTACCTGTTCGCTGTCCGGTCATCACTGCTTCAGGAGACAGCTCTTCCTGAAGTCTAACCTAGTGTGGCCTTCTTCCTTCTCTGCATCCCCCCGGGGCTGATCACCACCTCTGCGTAACAGCGTCCTCTGGACTTCAGACGCCTTTCCATGGAGATGTCAGAGCTCCACTTTCCAGCTAAGCCGGGTCGTTCTAGCCCAAACAGGAAGGGACAGCGTAAGATGATCACCAACCTGTGGCCTCCCATGTACCCTGGGGCTCCCAAAGCCTTCCCTGGTGGCCTAGCAGACTGGGGGGAAAAAAGTGTCTCTCTCTGGTCAAATGAAAATAAATGAATAAATAAAATAAATAATTCTTTAAAAAAAAAAAAAAAAAAAAAAAAAGACAAAGCTAGGCTGTGACTTCCTCCCTTACGCCTTCAGCGGATGCCTTTCTTCCTGGATCCCCAGATGCCCGACGCCGTGTTATTGCCTCAATAAAGCAATGAGGGCCCCTATCAGCAGGCCTGCCCTTCGCAGGCGCCATGTCAAAGCTGCCCCTCCCTGCCTCCTGGTTAGCGCTCCGCTCACTTATCTGCTGCTGGAGACAGAAGTCTCTGGTTTAATTGCAGCAAATTAATTATTGACCTCCATAGCCAGCTCCTCCACAGCACACGACAGTCCCTCCCGCTGTAGGTGCTGGGGCAAGATTCATGGCATTGCAGAGCCGGCCACCAGCTGGGAACCGCACTCAGTCCCACGACCTAGAGGGAATCGAAGCAGCTCAGTGGAGCTTTCTTCACGAAGCCGCTCCCGACCCTTCTGTCCATGATACCTCCAGTATCCTACAGCAAAACTCTGCATCCATCCGTGGGACTGCACCCCCTAACTCACAGCTTCTCATCGAGCCTTCTGAGTGCCTGTGCTGGGCGGTGCCTAGTCGGCGCTGCATAAAGAAAGGTACCCTCTCCACCTCCGTCTGTATCACGCCTAACAGTCGCCATGTACTAGCGCCCTTCAGACCCTCCTGTATTTCACCATCACAGGTTGTCCTTCTGTGGCAGGCACTGTCTTCAGCGCTACCTCCTGAAACTCCTTAGGGTAATACCATCGCCATCAGTGCCCATCTTACAGAGGAGGGAACTAAGGCAGAGAGAGATTAATTCCCTGGCTGGCACCCCAGTGGCAAATCAGGATTCACCCCGGACAGACTCTCACGCGCAGGCGCCACATGCGCCTGTGCTTCCTGAGGACGGTCGCCTTTATGTGCAACCACAGAGACTACCCGGAACCTCCCACCCAACTCAAGCTCTAGAGCACGGTCCGCACTCTGGTGCTCGTGACGTGGTCCTCCTCGCTCGTTCTTCTCCCTCCTCTCCTGGATAACCGCGAAGAATTTTGTTCATTATTCCCTTTATTTTCATTATGGTCTGAATACACACATATGCATCCCTAAATGACATATTGCTTGGTTTCATTTTTGACCTCAGTGAACATGGCATAAGTTACATGGAGTCTGTCATGTCCCTACCATAGAATCAAGAACATGGTTTTCTGTACTTTCCTCTCTACCCCTCCACAGGTTTCCTCTCTTTCTTAGCATTCCTGGTATAATCGAGGATATTCTCATTCACGAGAACATGTGATTTGCGAAGCGTTGCAGAGTTGGCAAAGCAGTTCCTTGCCCCTCATCTCCTTCTGATACGTAGCTCTCACTCCCTCGTTTACCCAACAATCTGGAAGCCCTCTACAACAAGGGCCGTAAGATGGCATCTCACTGATTTTCACACGGGAAGCCTTACCTGCTGAGAAACTGCTCAGTCCTGGGCAAGCAGGAATGGTCTGGTTACCCAGTTTTGAGGATTAAGCCCCAAGTAGACATTCTTGTTATGACTATCCCTATTATATAGAAGAGAAAAAGAGCTGGTCGGCTGGTCGGCAGCTACAGAAATGATGAGAGAACTAGACAATGTTTAAACTTGGCCCTCCCAAAGCAGCTGCCTCTGATCGCATGACTGTCCCCCACCCGCTGCATCCCAAGGCCTCGTCACTGGAAATCCTCTCTTCTCGGTCTCCGTAATAGCCCTTCGGGAGGAGAACGGTACTTTGTAAAGAGAGAAGCAAAGGCCCAGAGAGATTGGGGGCACCTTCCAATGAGGAACGTGGAGTACTCGGGCCAGGCTGGAGCAGAGGGGCCACACAACTACAGAAACAGGGGCCTGCACCATGGAAACAAGCAGGCCATGGGCAGGCAGGAACAGGGCCCTGGCGCAGCCTCTGTGCCACCTGGGAGCTGGCTGGGCTTGGCTGGGGATGCCCGAACTTCAGCCCTTGGCCTCTCTCTGCCCACAACTTCAAGCACTGGGAGAACGGCTCATGCTGGCCCACCAGAGATGGGTCGCAATGCTGCCCTGGCCTCCGACTTACTATGTGACTCAGGACAAGCTATCTAGCTTCTCTGGGTCTTCATTTCTGTATGAATCACCTGCCTGATTTCCCAAGAATCACTGGGAAAATCAGAAAGAATCCCCTAGAGTAGGAGGCCCATGCAGGTCACCTGTCACCACCAAAGAGGCAGGTTGTTATCTTCTTCCCTGAGGAGGGATAAAGAGGAGGCGTGCTGTAGTGGAAGTGTATTGGATTTGAAATCAGAACGCTGGGTCTAACCTCAATTCGCTACTTAAAAGTCCCTCCTCTCAAAGCCACAGTTTGGCCTGTTCTTACCTTGTACGTCTCACTGGCCGTTGGAAGCCCCCAAGCACAGTTCACCAAAGGCTCACGGGCATACAAGCAGGGGCGGGCAGGGTGCACAGCCCTACCTGGACATCGGGGAAGTAGTGAGTGAGCAACTAGGGTGAAATCGACGAAGACAGTGGTGATGACACTAAGCACCCATCACGTCCCCTAGTTCCCTAGGGAAACTCCACCTCTCAGACCTGCGACCGCCACTCCTGTGTCTCTGGCCTGGATTCTTTGCTCTCCCAAGGGCATCCAGAGGTCAAGCACCTTCTGATCGGAATGTTTCCCAAATACTCAACATCTGGAAGGAGCTGCTACAAAGGCCGCCTTTGTGTAGGGGAACTGGGTTGCAATAAAATCGTGCCAGACCCTGCAGAGTTGGAAAACCAGGGAGGGGAGAGGGTGAGGGAGGCACAGGACATGGCAAGGAGGGGCCTGGGGTAGGACAGGTGAGAATGAGGTCGTTGAGAGGTGGGTCCGGGTGGCATCAGACAATACAGAATAGTCGTCGCTTACCTGCCATTACCTGAGTGCCAGGCTTTGCTCCAAAGGCTTTATTTATAGTACCTCATTCATGCAAAAAAAGCCAAAGAGGTGGTCACAGCAGGGAGAAAGATGGAGCTGAAAAGAAGGCACGTAGATAGGTATGATACGTAGAGAGAGACCGAATAAAACAGAGATAGTGGGAGAGACGGAGGAATTCAAACAATGAAGGAACAGTTTTCAGGTCTTGACAGGAAAGACAGATCATTATTGGAATGCTGAAAGGTGACAGTGTCCCAAAGCCATTTTTTTTTCCCAGCTGTTGCCTTTACCGCAGTTCTATTTTTTTTTAATTTTAATTTACATTTAATCACATTTATCTTTACAGTGTACAGTAGTGCTTCTTTCTCACCAGCTTTATTCCCCTGCCTCCTTGGGCTCTGACAGCAGGTTCAGGTACCCTTCCCTGGAGAAACCTTTGGTCCCTCTGTTCCAGCAGGTGGCTGTATGCCTGTGTGTGCATGCCCTCGGGGGTTTATGGGACCTATAATAACAGACCTTGGAATGCTCTGGCTCCTCCCACCCGCCTGTCTTGAAACAATTAGCAATGCTTTGCCCTGGCCCAGGGTGGAGAGTTCCTGGGAGACTACAGGTCTCTTACACCAAAGTCCCTGTGTAAATGCCAGGGGCAGAGAGTCCTATGTTGCTTCATTCAAAAGCATCTGAAAATTGGGGCCTGCCTGGTGGTTAAGGCATAGGATTCCCACATGTCCAATTGTGGTTCAAGTCCTGGACCCAGCAGCTTGAAGATCATGCCAGGTACATGTTTGTGTGTGCCCAAAATTCCAGGAGGAGAATGGGGAAGAGATTGCGGTGTGGCCATCCCACCTGGAGGGAGGGTCATTGTTTACTTTCCCTCTGTCTCTTTCTGACTCTACACAGGAAGCACATGTGCCCTCTATAAAAAAAGAAAAGAAAAACGAAGTATTTGAAAATCAGTTCAGGCAGCGCTCACAGAATCTCAGAATCTCAGGAATCTCTTCCTAAAGGGGCAGTGGATGGACCACCTGCTGTACACTCCATGGGGGAGCTTATTAAAAACCTAGAATCCCAATCTCTGTCCAGAACTAGAATCTAGTACCTGCATTCAGTAAACTCTAGGAGTAACTTTAAAAAAAAAAAATTAATTAATTAATTTTAAGATGAGGTCTCGTCATGCTAACCAGGCTGGAGGGGAGCTCACAACCCTCCTTGCTCAGCTTCCTGAGTTGCTGGGGTCATAGGCACACTCCAGCTCTTAGAATGGATTGGGAATCAAACCTCAGTCTCCTGAGTGGTCCCAGCCTGCAGAGCACAGAGGCTTAGAAGCACACAGCGTCATGCTCAGCCCTATGGGTGACTTTTAAATGCCCATTCAAGTGGGAGGAGTATTGGCCCAACTTCCGACCAAGCCTTCAGGAGAACAGCACCTGCTAACGTGGGATTCGTGGCTACTCATTTCATTCTCATGCATTTCGAAGGCTGCATATACCTCGGTTACCAGAAAGGCTTTCACAACTTTCTTTTTTCATATCTAACCTTAACGTTCTAAGCTCGCTCGCTCTCTCTCGCTGCATTCTTTTATCAAGCACATACCATGCGCTGGGTGAATTCATTGCACGCTATCTAAAAGTCAGGACACTTCTCTGAGTCACAGTTGGAGACGCAGAAGAACAAAGATCCTAGTAAAAGAAGGGGAAGACAAAGGTGAGAAGATATTCTTTTGTCTCCTGGCCTTTGGGAACAATAACTTCCTGGTGTGTCCTGGTCATTTGTACTACAGAGCACAGAGTGTCATAGAGACTCAGAATTGCCACATTCAGAAAGACTAAATGCTACCCTTGTTTTTCCGGACTCCCTTGCAGCTAGCGCTGGTCTTCCAGGATATTTCCTCCCAACAAGATGCTGGGTGAAGGCAGCTGAGATGCTTCTAGGAGACCTTAGCTTTCCTTATAAAGGGAGGAATGCAGTTGCCTCTCACCTGCTCCTTTCCATCCTCGGATAGCGCTTCAGTTTCCTGTGGTGGCAGTAACAAATGACCGCAGATTTGGGGGCTTAAACAAGGATTTATTCTTTCACAGTTCTGCGGTCAGAAATTCAAAATCCAGGTGTCAGCAGGGCCTGACGCAGGATGGTACACTCCCTTGGAAGGCTCAGCAAGAGAATTTTCCCTTGCTCCTTTCAGCTCTTGGTGTTCCCTGGCTTGTGGCAACATCACCCCAATGTCTGTACCCATCTTCCCATCGCCTTCTCCCCCATATCTCTGTATGTCCGTCTCTGTCTCTCACGAGGACATGATCATTGAATCTAAGACCCACTCTAACCCAGTAAGCTCTCATCGTGACCCTTCACTTAATTACATCGGCAAAGATCCTATCAAGTCACACCCTGCGGTCCAGGTGACCGTGAGCTTTGGGAGGAGACACTGCTCAGCCCACTGTGGAGAGGGGCATGATTTATATAGTTGCAGCCGCCATCTTTGTATCTCAGCACACTGAGAAGGCAAAGGAATCGGAGTCACCTGTTACCTCCAGAGGCAGGGTGTGTGATGGGCTGCGGAACAGCAGGACTGGCTGAGAGTGTGTGCCCGTGTGTGCTCTAGAGCTTCCAGCACACCCTCATCTGGACTTCCAGGCCACTTCTCTCCAAGTCCAACAGGAGACTGGTGATTTCTTTCCAGAGAATTGTATCCAGAGAGAGTCCAGACGTAGGAACGTAGAGGGTGGGAGCAGGACAAGGAGCAGAAGATGGGGGAATACAGGAATGTCTACATGCTCCTTCACCGGTCAGTTCTTCAAATGTTAGCAACCAAACTATGGTCCCCAAGAGCCACCTGCATACCTCTGTGATAAAATACATCATCCCGTGAGAAAAGGTTCAAAGGTGATATCTGAGGATTCCCCCAAAAAAGTCTAGTCTCTGTCCAAATGCCGTGCTGTGAGGTCTACCTGTTGTCTAGTCATATCCACCCTCTCACCCCCGCACTCAAAGCTCTCAGGGAGGCAAGTATCACCAGATATTTGGGGTAAGTTCCTAGCAGAAGAGAGAAATCAAACTAACAAAATTGTGGGAAGTGGAGTTGAGGAGGAGGGAGAAGAAAGGAAGCCCGAGAGAAACAGATGATGCAGAAAGCAGAAGAAAACAAATCAAACTGAAACACAACCTCCTTTCACTATTATCCTTGGAGAAACAGAGGAAAGTATTGCACCCATGAAACAAGAATGGGAAAGGTTGGAGGGATCCATTCCATCAAAATGACAGTGAATCAGCAAAGAGGGTGATTTGGGAGAGCCTGTCGGCAGAACATTGCCAGGAATTGCCTATGGCGGCCTATAACAGATCCCTAAGCAAACAAGTAGGTGTTTCTTCACTCCTATGCACGTGGGAACTCCAGCAGCAGCAGTCCAGGGCAGGTGCACTGGCCCTGGGACAGCCTGATAAGCCCAGCACTGTCTCTATTTTACCACCCCTGGTATGCAAATTATGTCCTCACACTTGCCTCATGGTGCGATGGTGGCATTCTAGCTCCAGCTTTTCATCTGTATTCCATGCTAGAAGAAGCATGTGACAAGGAGAAAAAGACAGCTCTGATTTTTTTCCTTAGCCAAATCCTTAGTAGTCAACCATTTTTTATCTTGTTGGTCAGAACTGTGATAGCCTCTAACCACAATGTGGCTGAGAAATACGGTTTTGGGCTTGGTGAATTAGTTTCCCGTTGTTGGAACAAATTATCATAAGTGGAGTGGTTACAACAATGCAGATTCATAATTATCTTACAGTGGTGGAAGTCGGAAGTTGGAAATGGGTTGCGCGGGGCTAACGTCCAGGAGTCCGCAGGGTCGCATGTGCTTCTGGAGGCTTAGGAGACAAATCTGTTTTCTTGTCTCTTCCAGCTTCTAGAAGCCACCTGCATGGCTCAGGGCCCCTTCCTCCATCTACACAAGTTACAATGACCAGTCAGGACCGTCTCCTATCACGTCACTATGGCTCCCTTTTCTTGTTAAAAGAAGAATCTTCTTTATTTCTTTTAAGAATTATTTATTTAATTTTATTTAATATTATTATTATTTTTAAATGTGCTATAGGGCTTGTGCGCTCATCAGAGAGAGAGAGAGAGAAAGTGAGAGAGCGAGCGGCCAGGTCTGAGACTCGAACCACATGGGAATCTAGCTCCCCAACCACCACCACCCTAACCACCACCCCCCCCCCCACCCACCCCAGCTGGCCACATTCACCTTCTTTTAAGGTCAGTGGATTTAACAACCTGAATTCCATCTGTGCCCTGGATCCTCCTTTACCACATAACGTAAGATACTCCCGGGTTCTGGGGGTTAGGACACAGGCGTGGGAGGCCAGGTCCCCACCTATCACACCGGGTCTACTGCAGCTCTGTACATAATCAGAGTCATTTTATTTTGGATAAAAGCAAGAGTGGAGATTAGGCACAGAGGCTGGAGATTCCAAGGGGAAAGGTACAAGGGTCCCCAGCAGCCCCGGGGACTCTTCCTCTGGTCCCAGAGGAGCTTGGCCACACCTGCAATGACATGAAACATGCTTTTATTAGGGGAAGCCGCTGCAGGGAGGCGTTTGTTCTTTGAAGCGGAATGGAAGTCTCGGGAAACTTTCAGCTTCAAGGTAAGAAGACAACGGGTCACATCTAGAGCCCAAACAGAGAAATACCATGACAAGCAAAGTGGTACTGGGAAACGGGGCAAATGTCAAAAGAAGTAGGAAAGCTGGAATTTAAAGGGTGCTACTAGGAGGCAGAAGCAGAGCTGGGAAAGAGGGGGACAGAACAGAGCTGTCTTTAAACATGCTTCTATGCCATTTGACTCATGAAGCTTTATATATTGCTCAATAAAACATAAATGTGTACTTTTTTTTTTTTTAAAGATTTTTGCCAAAGGGCATGTGCACTGGCTAGAAGACATATATAGAGAGAGAGAGAGAAAGGGAGAACTCACCCTCCCCCCCGAAGGATGGTCACGGCACAATCCCGTCTCCTTCATCCTCTATTTTAAAAATGATGAAAATGGTTTGGAGCACACGTAGCAACAACCTAGAAGGTGCATGAAAAACACCTCCCCATGCAAGGCTAGGGTGGTACTCCTGGGAAAGTCTCTTCCAGGAACCAAGGTGGAGCACAGCCAGGGGGCGCTCTCACAGCCTCCCCTCAACAACCGTGCAAACTGGCCTCTCCAGGGAGGATGGCCAGCACCCGGCTGCCCCTCCCCAGCAGCAAAGAGCAGGACGGTAGGGCAGAATCCCATCCCTTATCCCTAACAACACCCTGTAGTTTAGAAGCAGAACTCAGCAGCAAACCAAGAGAAGCCAGGGGCCAGGGGCCAGGAAGACAGTGGCCACGGGGCTATTCCTCGCCACATCTGCTTCTCTAAGCCCAGCCCTGGAGAACAAAGCCCAGATCTTTATCATCTGGCATAGCTCTGGCAGCTGAGCGTGTGATACACCTGTCTCCACCATCAGGCAAATGAGTGGATTCACAGGCAGAGGCCTGCCTGGGGAACAATGCTCCCCTTTGTCCCCGCCCAGAGCTCTGGGAGCCGCAAGGAAGCCGAATCCATCAGCGCTTGTCAGGGTCCTTGATACACACAATGCAAGTTATGATCCACACTCCCAGCAAAGCCCCAGGCTTGCAGCAGGCAGCTCCAGCTGACACGCAATGTGTCAGTCAGCCTGCTAGAGGCCGGGGTGGGGCCCTGCGGAAGGGGGGCATTAGGGGTGGGGCCCTGCGGAAGGGGGGGGCATTAGGCTCTCGTTCTCAGGCGCCAACCAGAGCCTGGGGAAGGTGCCGCTGAAACTCTGACACATTCTTTCTTAAAACCAGTCCTGCATTCAGAAAAAGCATTTCCCCTTGTTGGCAAGTGGCTCTTCTGGCTACTTTAGCAAATATGGTGTGAACCTTGGTGCATACCCTTGGCTCACGTGGTTAAAGCTTCAAGGACAGACCAGGGAAGACGGACGGGAGGATGAATTCCCAAATGAGATTCCCTACACATGCTACCCCAGTCCGAAAGGGGTACCCTCCTCCATGGTAGACAGGGAGGTGGCAGGCTTTAGAGAAGTTTGGGGACTTTGCAGCCAAAGAGAATCTGGAAGCAGCTTCTGTGGATGCTGTCCACACTGTTAGGTGTATCTGCCCACACCCCGAAGGGCTGTCTGTTCTGTCCAGTGTCCCTTTCCCTTCCAGCCTTCTGGCCACAGACCACCAATCGCCAGGCCAGGAATATGACAAACCTTTTCTTCCAGCAAACCACCTTCCCTTACACTTAGATTGACCCTGACACTTAACACAGAGGGCGGGGACAGAAGAGGAGGGTGTGCCCTGAGTCTGGAGTACCCCCTGAGTGGGGTCAACAGCGCAGGCTAAGGAGCAAGGCGAGTTCAGAGCTCTGATTAGCACTGATTCAGCCCCACCCTGGGCCTCCTGCCGGAGGATTCCAGCACATGCTTATTTATGGGAATGAAATGAGCCAGGGAATGAGTTTGGAGAAAAGCACAAATTTCCTTAGAAATACAGCATATGTGAACTGGGTAACATCGAGTAAGATTTTATTGTTTTTGGCCAAAGACCATTGCTTAACTTAAAGGAAAGCAATAAAATCCATGCAATATATAAATTCTGTGAATTATAGTTATATAGTAAATTATAGTAAAATTGTGCTGTAAATTATAGTTATACAGGCAGTTATAGAATATCACTGTTTTTGGTGATCTGTCAAAGAGAAAAGAAATCCTTTCCTTCTTGTGATACGTACTGAGCTGTTCATGAGTAAAATGACAAGAAAGTTTTTTTTTTGTTTCTTTTTTTTTTTTTCTTTAATAAAAAGGAGGGGGTAGGAGGAGAAGGGGCAGGACTGGCCCGTTCCTGGGTGTTGGACCTGGGTGATGGAGGCATGGCATTTGGGACACCATTCTGTTGATTTGAGCATTGGTTTGACATTTTTTGTAATACAAAGCTGAACAAAGATACATTTCAAAGATAAGAATAGAATAAAAAGTAAATCTGCAAGGGTAAGGACATATACATGTTGTGGAAAGCAAATGATCAGAACTGGCCTGCTTTTTGTTAAAAAACATTTTATTATTTTTAATTATTTATTTAACTTTATTTATTCACTCATTTTTATTTTGACCAGAGAGACACAGAGAGAGAGAGAGAGAGAGAGAGAGAGAAGGTGAGAAAGCAAGCCACCAGGTCCAAGATTTGAACCGTGGTCAGCCATGTGGGAGCATCTAGCACCTTAACCACCACGCCACCCACTGGTCCCAAGACCTGGCCTGCTTTTAAGTTGTAGTGGCGCAAATAGATTTGGTCTCACTTTCTTTCACTGGACAGTAAGGAGG
This sequence comes from Tupaia tana, assembly GCA_026018925.1. Taxonomy (NCBI): domain Eukaryota; kingdom Metazoa; phylum Chordata; class Mammalia; order Scandentia; family Tupaiidae; genus Tupaia; species Tupaia tana. Next base: position 63,044,180 of record JAKSZU010000011.1, read on the forward strand.
TGAGTGAGCCCTTGCCGTTGTTGGACAACAAGCCACTAGCCATCTCTGGTAGGTTTCCAGAGCTGAGGCTGGTGACACTGACACACACACACACCCCATCCTTCTGCTGTCGTACCAGATTCATGTCAGAAAATTAGAATCAGGTGACAGGTTCTCTGATGTCCAGGCGACTCCTAAACCCAGGATCTGTTTTTTTTTGTTTTTTTTTGTTTTTGGAGAGGTTTTTACTATAGGGCGTGTATGCTCGCCAGACAGACAGAGAGAGACAGAGAGACAGAAAGCGAGAAATCACCCCCCAGGGGAGATGGCCACACCGCAATCCCTTCTCCTCCATTCTCCTCTCGGGATCTTGGGCACGCACGCACATGCGCCTGGTATGAGTTTTAAGCCACCAGGTCCGGGACTCGAACGGCGGTCGGCTACACAGGAGTCCAGGGACATAGCCATTACGTTAACTGCTGGTCCCACACCCAGGATCTATTTTGATTAAGGCTGCGGGTATGGTTTAAAAGAAGACGGTCTCAAAGACTTCTCTGAGCAGGAGGAAGGCAGACTGGCGGGAGCAACAGCTGGCAACATTTTTGACCACCCTGTAGCCCAGGGTCAAGCATCCCAGATAATCCAGAGGTTGTTACCATTTGCATGCTGTTTGCAAGAGCCTCCAATTCTGATTTTAATTGGTATCCTGCTCAAGCTAATGGTCTTCCCCTAATCATTTCCTCTTGCCATTTTTGTCTTAGTGGGCTGTCTTAGTTAAGATTAGTGAGGCGATGTCGAAAACAAGCAGCCCAGTCACTGAACTACGACAGTCCCCTGCCTAGGTGCTCATTGCTCCCCACTGGCAGGATCCTAACCTCCTGCTCAACTTATGTCAGCACTGAACACCCCAGGCTGGCTCGATCCCTCCTTACATCTGCCTAGAAAATTTCAATGAAAAATAGTGCTGACCAATTCATGGGCCGTGGGCATCACAGACAGCTGAGGATCCCACAAAAGGCAGAGCCCCTAGTGCTTACGGGTAATAGCCCCAGGGGTCAAGCAGGTGGCACGAGCCTCCCTGATCAGTGAAAGCAAGGTCGGACATGGAAGGTGAGCTCACAGAGGAAGAAGCTGAGTGTGGGTGGCAGCGGCAGCCCTGGGCAGAGAAGGGCGTGTTTCCGAGGGAGCAGGGTGCCCTCCCTGTTTGCTGCGCCTTCCCAAACCACAAAGCCCTGCTCGGCGCTCCCTGCCAAGGCCGATCACAATCCGGCATGCTATCAGCATTGTCATCTCTCACGCAGACACGCATCTGGGGCCGTGGATCCAGAGCCCGCTTCCTCGACGAAACTCACCTCTTCCCAAAGCCAGGTTCCTTACCCATCCAGGCCTGCGGCGACACATTTCTACAAAGGAGCCAAGGGTGCCCGTCTGAATGTGGGTGAACGTCCCTCCCTCCTTTCAGCCTGCCTCTTCTATCCCAGCCCTGCCGTGACCCTAAGTCTTGAGCAAACCCGTTCGGATTGTTGACTTTCGCAGTCAGGAAAGGAATACTCACAACGATGGAGCTCCAGAAGGAAACATCTAAGCCTGACCCTCCATATAACCTTGAGGGCCGTATAATCCAGCCAGAAGCTGTCCCTGTTTCTGGTGACTGGTCTACCCAGAGCTAAGAGAGGTGACCCTGGTGGAGCTCTGAGGAGGAGGATAGGAAAGTGGCATCGGAATTCCTCTAGTTTGGAAAAAAAGGATTTCACTTTCAGCACCTGCCAACCTGATGCGTTTGCCAAGAATTTTACATTAAACAAACACACACCCCTACATTACCCTACTTCCAAAAAGGCATAACGTATTGGGTAAGGAACAACTCTTAAGAAAGAGGGTAATAAGGGTTCACGAACCTTGCTGGTCCCATAGCATGATCCATTTTAATCTTTGCCAGAGGACTTGAAAGTCTGTTCTGCCCAAATCTCCCTATTAAAGTGTGGATTCCTGGGATTGGCAGGTGGTGTGGTGGTTAAGGGTGCTAGACTCCCAAATGGCTGACTATGGTTCGAGTCCTGGACCTGTTGGCTTGTTTTCTCACTCTCTCTCTCTCTCTCTCTCTCTCTCTCTCCCTCTCTGGTCAAATTAAAATAAATAAATAAAGTTAAATAAAACAATTCTGTAAAACAAAAACAAACAAAGAAGTTTGGATTCCAAAGCAAGAAAGTTGAGGCTTAGTATTGACATGTATGATTTCTGGCGTTTCTTTCATTACACATGTTTCTTGTACCAGCTTTGGGTGTGCAGCATGTTTGAACATGTACATTTAGCTATATACACAAACACACACATATTCTATGCCCTGGAAGACTTCGAGGTCTACAGCCACTTAGAGACTTTATAGTGGGACGCTGGGTTTTTGGTTATTATTTTCCCTGTGTCTCCTACTCCTTTTCCTTTCAAGGCCTCTGCAAAGAACAGCCCGAGGCTGCTGCAGATTGTGTCCTGTTGGAAGTTGATTTGTAAAAGTTCCTCCCAGCCACATCCCAGCGGGTGTGTACATGGAAATGGTGGCTTGAATCCAAAGCATGTTTATACGCAGCCCCCCTGTGCTAACGAGAGGGGCAGGGAAGGTGGGGAGAGGGACTTGCTGTTCCCCAGGCTCTCAGTGTCTCCGATTCCTGCCCCAGGGTCAGGCAACAAAACGAAGAGCTGACCACAGTCCTGACCTTCAGTTTGGGAGACAGACCCAGGGAAAGCTCTCAGGAGATGAAGGCAGGAAGACCAGGTTCTCTGGGGCTCCCACAGCAGAAGCCATCTGTCCAGGTGAGTGTCCTAGACTCCTGCCCCTTCCCTGTTCACAAATCCCTTTCATCCATCCATTGCAAGAGAGAGAGAGTGAAATCATGTAACTGCATGGCGAGTGTTATGTTTATCCTGATGGGTAAGAGAGGTGACCATGAGCCTATGAGACAGCTCATGTGACCTGGGTTTATGAGCCAATAGACTATGGCCAAGGTGGTGGGCTGCCATGCCCGCGACTGTGTTACATCATCTAAGACTCTCTCTCAGGAGGCTCCCAGCTAGCTTCATGCAGGAAGCAGCCATGTTGAAAAGCCCACGTGGCATGAACTGGGAACAGCCTCTAGGATCCTGCGTGGCCCCCAGCTGATGGCTATGACTGCCACCCAGTCCACAACTGCCAAGAGTGAATACTGCCAATCACACGATGGAGCTGGAAAGCGGGTTCTTACCCAGCCAAACCTCCAGAGCACACAGTCACAGTCACACGTTGACTGCCATTTACGAGAGCCTGAGCAGAGAACCCAGTTAAACCATGTCCAGCTTCCCAAGCTGTGGAACTGAAACCATCGTGTGTGTCATTTTAATCTGCTAAGTTTGTGGCAGTTTGTCACACAGCAATAGAAAGCCAACACAATGACTATCTTCCCCAAGTTGCCAAGTTTGACAATGTCCACATGGACAGTATCTACAGATTAATAAATCACTTAAGAGAACTCTTTTTAACCTGTGTCATGTATAAGCTTGTTAGGAAATGAAAAAAAAAAAATACATTTCCCATCATTTCACATAAGTTCAGAGAGAAGTAACTTTCGCTGGAAAAAATAAAAGAAACAAAAAGAGCGCAAGTTCCTATTGAAGAAGTTTGAAAAAGTTTAAGTTCTCATCTTAATCCAGTTAATCGTTCTTTTCTGTGGGACACCCTCCATGACATGGTGCTGACCTGTGTCGGCTGCAAACCCGAGTGTACACTGAACACCAACCCTGAAAGGCAAGGATACACCTCCAAACCCTGCTGCTTGCCACTACAAAGTGGGACCTGAACTCTGGCCAGGGGCCTCCCCTGTGTCTGCACGCTCTCCACCTGGGGCATCGTGGGCTTCTCGGAGGGCAGGACACTGGCCATCAGTGAGAGAAGATGCTAGCCAGGCCTGAAACCCCAGGGCTGGGTTTTCAGCTCCAAACAGGCTAGCTCCATGCACCCTCACTCCCCATAGTGGACCCCAGCGAGAGACATTTTCACTCCTTGTGCACCAGAGAGGGGACTGCATCATCAGCAGATGGCGAGCAGTTATGTTGCTGGACTCCCACGTGGCAAACTGTGGTTGGAGTCCCTGACCCGGTGGCTTGAAACTCATTCTGGATGCCTGTGTCTCCGTGCCCAAGATCACTGGGAGGAAATGGAGAGGGGATTGCTGTGTGACCACCCCCCCGGGGGGGGGGGGGGGGGGGGGGGGTGATTTCTCACTTTCCCTTTCACTGTCTCTGTCTCCCTCTGCACCTCCTCCACAACGCAGGCGCCCTAAAGGCAAAACCTCTTTTTTTATAAAAAGGTCCACATGATTGCCAACCTGATCTTTTAATTTGGGGGAAGCCCTATGGGGTGCTGGGATGCTGGGTTACAGGTCTAGAGGTCCACCCTGTGCAAATAATCACTCCAAACCTCGACGCACCCTTTGAAGAGACAAGCTGGGAATGGCCAGCCCGCACATGTCCAGGAGCGCAGGAAGCCAGGGGGACCTCGGGGAGGCGTCATTGGTCGCCGGCCCTGTCCCAGCTGGGCAGCTCAGCCAGCTCACTCTCCTCCCGGGGCGCGCTGCCGGTTGCGTGCAAAGCCTGGCGCGGCCGCGGGACCCGCCCCCGCCTCCGCTCCAGCTCCCGCCCGGCGCAGGTAAACAGCCGCCAGCCTCCCGCCCGCCAGCCTGGGGACCCACCCCCGGCGCCACGCCCGGCGCCCCGGGGAGGCCGAGGCCAGCAGGGAACGTGCGCCGGCGCAGGCAGCCCAACCTCACCTGGGCCTGGGCGGGTCGGGTAGAGTCGGATCGCACCTGCCGGCTGGTCGGGGCGTGCCCAGGCACAAGGGAGGTGAAGGCCTGTGTGTGGCCTACGGGGTCAAGCCGGCCGGGCTCAGGGCTGCGAAGGAAAACTTCGGGGACTGTGCATCCACCCTGCAGATCTGCGCCTTGCTACACGCACGGTAGGTCATCCGCAATCTCAAAGGCGAGGAAGAGCTGCTCTAGGCGCCCACCTGCCTCCAGCTCCCGCGGGTTCAGCCAGCGTTTAACCCTGGGCGGAGGTATGCAGGATCTTGTGCCCGGAAGCTGGAACCCGTAGGCGGGAGGTCCGCAGTTTCAGCCAACCCCGTAAGGCCTAGCAGCCTTTGGCGAGTGACACCTGTGGACCTCACCCTCGTGGGTAAAATGGGGATAGTAATACTGGGCTCAAAGGGAATTCGAGGAAGTGGCGAGAGCGCAGAGCACCCTGCTCCGTGAGGTGGGAGCCTGGGTAACGGCCTCCCCTCCGGGCCTTCCCGAGCACAGCAGGCGGACAATCTCCTGTTAGGGCCCCAGAGAGGAGCCAGAGGCTGACGCTCACTCCTGCGTCCCTGCTTATCATCAGTCACCTGCAGTGAAGCGCCCAGCAGGGCACAGCCTGGAGGGAACACGGTTTCTGCCATCCCACCGCCAAGCCAAGGACCCGGGTCTGGCCGGCAGCCCTGTGAAGCTAGGCCAACCAGCTCCTGAAAGGACACTGGGGAGCTCAGGTCTCCAGATGATTAGCTCAAGGAAGACACGGTGGCATGGTGGTTAAGGGTGCTGGACTCCCACATGGCCAACCGTGGTTTGAGTCCTGGACCTGGTGGCTTGCTTTCTCGCTTTCCCTCTCTCTCGCTCTGTCTCTCTTTGGTCAAACTTAAATAAATAAATAAAGGTAAAGAAATCTTTAAAAAAAAAAATTTTAAAAAAAAGAAAGCCACTGGCACCTAGGCCTTTCCATGCCTGTTCACCCATATCCTCTTTTCTTGTGTGTGCAATGTAACTTAGATTTTTATTTACTTAGTTATCTATTTTAGTTTATTTAGTAGAGGGCACATGCGCTGTCAGGAGACAGGAAAATGAAAGCACCCCCCCCCCCCCCCATGGGACGGTCACTCTGCAATTCCTTCTCCTCCATTTCTCCCTCCTTTGGGGGTTTTGGGCATGCACGCACACATGCCAGCATGGTTTTCAAGCCATTGGGTCTGAGACGCAAACCATGTGGTTGGCCATCTGGGATCCAGGTGCCCTCACCACCATGCCATGGGCTGGCCCAATTCCGATTTCTTGGATGATATTCTGTCTAGATGATTTCTCCAGTGCTGGGAATGGGGGATCAAAGTCTCTCTCACTCCCCTTCAGATCTAATAATATTTGCTTTTTATATCTGGGTCAATATCCCCTTAACTTCTTTCGTCCATACAGCGGAGACAACCGGGAACCACAGGTGAAATCCAACCCCAAGGATTGACTGAGTTTCGACACTGGTTAAAATAATAGCCTTTCCAAAGAAAATTAGAGCACGAATCAGGATGGGGTAGGACTCAGAGAGTGGGGATGGAAATATATGGGAGGGTTTGAAAAACTCAAGAGTCTTCTGAATCATCAAGTCTCAAAGAGCCTCCTTTGCCAGTGGAAACCCCCTCTCCTCCTACCTTCGCAAGCACTTCCTGAAGACAGTGTACATTTTTGCCTCCTTCGTAGGACTCGTGGTGCAGGAGAGAACCAGTTCTCCACACGCACCCTCCGAGTCTCCAGAGCTGACAGAGCATGCTAGCATACTTCAGGAGGGGCATGCACAGTCCAGCCAGGGAGCAGGAAAATTAAAAACCAACATAATTTCAGGATATGTATTTATAAATTTGAGGGAAATATGTGTTGGGATGGGTTTTTACAGAGTTTCATAATGGATGGGAGAATATTGTTTTAAATCAACCTGAGTTATCGATCTTGATGTTTATTAGAGAGATTCTGGATTTTTTTTTCTATAGAGCATGTGCACTTGCTGAGGAGGCAAAGGGAAAGTGAGAACGCATCCCACCCAGGGGGATGGCCACACCACAATCCCTTCTCCTTCATTCTCCCCTTGGGGTTTTGGGCATGCACATTCATGCACCCAGCATGTTTTTCAAGCTGTTGGGTTTAGGACTCCAACTGAACAGTCAGTCATGTGGAATCCAGCTGCCTTAACCAACACACCACCAGCTGGCCCCTAGATTCTGGATTTATTGTGCTAGCATGAGAAGCTGGGAGTCACTTTGAAGCCTCAGTCAACTAACCATTGGCCATCAGGAGATTATCCCTAATGTAGTAGGTGCCATCTGTGACTTGAGCTCTCCATCATGTGCTGGGTCATCTAACACACTCATAAAATCTCATTACCAGTTGGAGGTGGTACGTATAGGATGGGACCTGACTAGGTCCCGAAGGCACGAGGAAGTTGCACGTGCAGGTAGCTTATGCCCTGATGCCTTCACCAACCCAGCAATGGCCATGAGGGTAGTCTTCCAAGAACCAGTGACCGAGAAAGGAAAAGCCACTGAGCCCAGTTTATAGGTGGCTATTTGTGCCTTGCTGGCCCAGTGTATAAACAGACAGCTGTGATGTTGTTTCTCTCCATTTATCACGCAAGGGGGACCATGATTATGATTAACTTTGTACTTGAGCTCAAAGACGCTAGAAAAATCAGATGGGATTGTGAGTCAACTGAAGGAGACATTGTGGGCATTGCTGAGACCTGAGGATAGGAACTGACAAAGCAGTGGGGTAGCTCCATTTAGAAAGAGATGAATGGAGGTTGGATTGTACGAGGGACCGTTACATTTTCTAAGCCGAAAGGTGTTTAAAAGTGAAAACGGGAATTAGAATATATGTGGACGTGGAGTAGCAAAAGAATGAAACTGTGATCAGCTTAATGCAATATTTTTTCTTCTCTTGGTTCTCCACTGTCTGATCTCCTTCTAAAAGTTGGAAAATTCACTACTGTATGAGTGTTGGTAAGGGGAAGACAAACTAGCTCACGGGGATAGGACCTAAGCCCTACCAGCTGCTGTTTCCATCCAGAACTCTGAATATGGGGCCAGGTCATTTCAAGGCTCATTCTCAGAACGGATGTGGCAGCAGTTTCAGCAGCAATGTCCAGTGTCTAGGGACCAGCACAGGGGACCATGGCACCCTGTGTTCTTCAGAGTGACTGGAACCAAGCTGTTCTTTAGGAGTGATTGGGTGATGGCCCTAGACTGCTGGCTTTCTTGAATCCAACCCATTTTAAAGCCTGGTTCTCATACAGATTCTGTGAGTTTCCTAATAGCCTTCCATTAATTTTCTTTTGTTAAGTAGACTGGGGTTAGATGCTGTTTTTGTTTGTTTGTTTTTTGTTTTTTTTTCAACCAAGACTCTGACTGGTCCTTCTTGTCCAAGTTCTTTCCTTTGCTTCTACTGGCATTGGGTAGGGCAGATGATGGTTCCAACCTTAGCTCGCTCCAGTACTCCCATCCTTGGGTGGAAGAAGCTTTGAGTAAGAATGCACGTGATGCAGATCATCCGCAACAATATCCCCTTTAATGATATATTAATCACAGTTATGAGGTCTTGGCCATCAGAAAGAACAATTTGCATTAGGCAGAACTACCCACGATGACATAAAATAAAACATACACATACACCAACCACCAAACCAGTTCATCTCAACCAATCAAACCTCTGAATGTGTCTTCAACTTGATCATCAGTGCTTTGGAAGAACATACATGGACCCAGCCCAAGGTTGGCCTTTGGGCTCTTAGAACATTCAGAGGGTAGGATTTACCCTTGGAAGCAATTAAACATGTAAACTCAGAAAAGAGGCGTTGATAACACAACACCTAGGTATCTGGCTCCTGGGCTGGTGCCTCCTCATTGGAGCCCACTCAGAGTCCCGTATTCCTTGACTACTGAAGATGGCAGGCCCTAGCTGTTTTTGAAGCAAACAGGTCAGATCAACCCGGCTGGAGAAGCTACGTGTATGAAGGAGTAATCGGTTTCTAATGTAGCTCAAGTTATTTTTTAGGTCACTTCTGAATGTCAGCTTGGCTAAAATGGACTTTAAAGGGGAAATGAGAATAGATCTCTCCTTTTTCTGTCCCTTTTTCCTTTCCCATCATAAGCCCTCCAGCCAGACTCCAGTAAAGCCTTTTGCAGCTCAAGAGTGCATGGTCAGGTTTCAAGTTACCAAAGGGTCAACAGGAATGACCCACCATGGATTCCAAAGGTCTTTCATTCACTCACATTAACTGAAGCGGGTGGGTCCCTCCACTGGTAAAAGAAGGGTTTGGGTTCTAGCGATTTGCTGGTATCTCCATGTCTCTTCAGAAAATCAAGACTATAAACTTAGCAAAACAATGGCCCAGGGGACTTGGAAACCATGACAAGCCACTTTGTTCTTGGGATCCAGGAACGAGGCGTCTCTCAGCAAAGCCATACTCTGTCCTCTTCGCAGGACTCACTGCTTATCCACGATTGTCGGACTCCCTAATTCCCTTATTTCAATAATAGCGATATTTGCCTCAAAAAAGAAAGAACTAGGCTATCCTTCCCTTTGTCTGCATCTCCCTCCCTTCTCCCTTACTGTGTCTCTCCAGGGAGGTGGAGGAAGGCATATTTCTCCTGCTGGGGCTGGCTTGGCCGTGGGAAGTAGGTGGCCCGTCCTGTACCCCGGCATTCCAGACGGGCAGGTGGTCAGCAGGGAGGGAACAGGAGGGGCGGATGAGAGACGTACGGGCCATTCTGCGCCGAGTCACCACCCAAGGTACTCAGGAGACTTCTCTGGGTAGCTTGCTTCTGGAGGTGACCTTGAGGAGTTGCCATGGAATCTAGTGAAGGAGATGAAGGTACGGAAGTAGATCTCTCTGATCTGTATGTCCTTGAGAATCTCACTGGTTCCATTCAGTGGCCAAAACAAAAATTCGTAGTTCCATGACTCTTTGAAATTCCAAATAAAACCAATATCTCCCTCAAAATAAAAGTAAAAAATTGTCATTTTATAATCAGAGTCAATCAGAACAATGAGATGAAGAGGAAAGAAAGGAAAAATGTTTTAATGGGAGGAGGCTTGTGGTCCCATCGAAGCCAATCACTTCCATTTCCTGCCTTTCGGGAGTCCCAGGCATTCTGGGCGCTACCCCAAGCCGACATCCAGTGACATCATGACTACAAATCCCAGGATGGAGGCCCAGGACGCCAGCTTTCCATTACCACTAGGAGGAAGGAGAAGAGCAAAAAGAAGACCTTAATGCCTCCTGAAACCATGCCCAAATAGAAAGCATCTTTGCAACATCCAATTACAACAGAAAAGAAACTGCCACCGATATGGTAACATTGATGGGAGTTGACTATATGCCAGGCCAATGGATTAGCTCATTTAATCCCAAATAACAACCTCATGAAGTCAGTGTCATTAGTATCCCCAGGGCACTGGTGGGGAAACTGAGGCACAGAGAAGTAAGGGACTTGCCCAAGGGCATCGATTATGGCCCTGGAGTCCATGCTTGAGTGATAAGAGTTCAAGGGCGATTATGTCTTACAGATTTTATTTAATCTGACCTTGTATCCTAGTCTCAAAAGTATTCTACTCTAACAACTCAAGTGAACGAGCCCAAACCCCCCTCCCTACCCCTACCCACAACCGGCCCATAGCCAGACATTGAGAACAGGCATTGATCATTTTGGCTGATATTTTAGATATCCTTTCTCCCTTCATTCCAGCCCCAGAAAGTCTAAAGAGGGAGAGAGAGAGACAACATACGAAAATGAGAGTCTACTTTTAGTGCTGTTGAGGAGGGGGTGGGATGATCTTGGGAAGGGGTAGGAAGGGGTGAGACTAAGGGAAGGAGAGGGGAAGGGAGAAGGAGCAGATCCGGAGGCTGGGCCTCAGGCCTGCCAAGACAGGGGCAAGCAGGAAGGAGGGTGCGCTCCCACCTGATCTGGGCTTCAGGGATGATGTCATCCATGACCACGTAGACCATGGCTCCCGCAGCAAAGGCCAGAGCGTACGGCAGGATGGGCTCAGCCAGGACCACGGCAAAGGCACCGAAGACCCCAGCCAGGGGCTCCACCATGCCACTGAGCTGTCCGTACCTACGGAGAGGGCAGAGACACGTGTCACTGCAGGAGGGCCCGGCAGCCATGCCACACGCCCAGACTGTTGACTCGACCCTGGAAAACGAGTGCATTTCCTCCCACCTCATCTCCGAGCATGGCCAGGCAAAAGCACCTCCTTGCTTCTCAACCACCTCCTTTCCTTCCCCACCTCCCATGAAACAGACACAGTAGACCCCCGCCCCCGGTTACCTTTAGACCACTTGGTTTCCCACATTATCTTTTGGAAACAGCAGCCTTATTGAGACCTAATTCTCATGCTCTATGACAAGCTTATTTCATGCACACAGCTGGGTGGTTTTAGCACACTTGCAGCCATCACCGGCATCTCGTTCCAGACACTTCCATCGGCCCCGAAAGGAACCCCAAAGGCTGTAGCAGCCACTCCCTCCTCTCCATCCTCACCACCCCTGGCAACCACGCCTCTATTTTTTTTTCTTTATGGATTTGCCTCTTCTTAGATATTTCATATAAATGGAATCGTATAATCTATGGCTCTTCTCAACTGGCTAATTTCACTCGGCATAATGGTTTCGAGGTGTATCTGTGTTGTAGCAGGTGACTTTCAAGTCACCCCTTTTTAGGAAAGAACATTCCCTGTACGACTGTCTCCATGTTACATATCCACTCATCCCCTGATGCCTGCATTGTCCTTTAGTGACAGGACACTGATCGGGGATGGTATGGGCATTTCCCAAGGACAGTTATGCCTGGCACATCCGGGGAGTTCAGGCTGCAAGTGCACCCCTTTTGAAGGGGCAGCGCCCCTCTACCTCAACAGAAGAGGTGGGCCTCTCTGGCCATCCGTGTACCAACAGCCTGTTCCCTCCAAACTCCCATCTTGGATTAAGGTAAGATTTCTCTTTTTTTAAAAAAATGCCTTAATTTGAGTTGTAAGAATGGGTCTCTGCTGCTTGACACCAAAGAGGTTCTGACGGAACTGCAGCACACGTGAGCCTTGAGAGTAGAGGGCAGAGGCCAGTACCTGAGCCCCACAGTCTGTGCACTCTGCAGATGAGACACCTGCTACAGGTGGGAGGCCAGTAGACAGGGAGTTGGGACACCCTTCTCACTGTTCCTTGCATGGGCATTTGGCAATATATGCTGCCTCTGAGCCCCAGTCCCTCCATCTATAAAACGATGAGAGACACCTTCTTGCCCAGCCTACCAGATGCCAGGACTGTAATAGGGCTCCCACTTGCACGGCTTCTCCCAGCCACAGCCAGCCAGAGAGCAGGAAGGAAAGACTATTTTTGCTACAGGTTCCTCTAAGGGGCCAGGCTCCTGGCTCCCTATGCTTTTGTGACAGGCTGGCAGAACAGGCAGCTCTTGGGTTTGTACAATTCCTGTCCCTGGTGGTGTTGGGAGAAAAAGAATCTCTAAGACCATCTTGCTCTGTCCTCCCCAAACCCTCTGTTCCATAGGCTCCAACAATGGAGAAAGAGAGAACAGAGGGTGAAATAAAATAGTGTAAGCATGTGCAAAAATGTGTGAGTCATAAGACCCTAAGGAGCAGAAGGCATTTTTAAATTGTTACCGGCCATTCTTTCGAATGTTCTTACCATTCCTTCCAGAGCACTGACTGTTTTCATCAAGAAGTGTTCTAAGGCTTGGGGTCCTGAGTGGAGAGGCAAAAGATCTTTGGTCTAATCAGACCTCTGGTCTTGGAGTCACCACTGATGACCAAGGTGACTTGAGCTGGCCATCTGACTCCTGGGCCATAGCTTCCTCCTCTGAAAAACGGGGCTCCTCATTGGTGTTGGAAGGGTGCAGTTAGGGAATAGCCTAAAAAGTCATTTGGGAGGGACCAGCAGTTGGCAATAATGGCTATGTCACTGGACTCCCATGTAGTTGACCACGGTTCGAGTCCCGGACCTGGTGGCTTAAACTCACGCCAGGTGTGTGTGCCTTCATGCCCAAGATCCCAAGAGGAGAATGGAAGAGAAGGAATTGTGGCGTGGCCATCCCTCTGGGGGGTGATTTGTCACTTTTTGTCTCTCTCTGTCTTTCTGGCGAGAACACGCGCCCTATAGCAAAAACCTCTCGGAAGAAAAAAAAAAAAGAAGAAGAAAGAAAAAGAAAAAGAACGTGATGTGGGGAAGATGAAAACAGTAGGTATGAGTCTAGTGTTCACCATCAACCCTGGTGCTGCCGACATGATTTGGCCTCCATGGTCACAGACCGGAGGTGTAAGAAGAGCTACCATAACAACTCAGGGGCAGGTGGTGGTGGCATGAGTAGAAGTTAAGGCAAGTGGCATGAGAACAGATATATCTGAGAAGGAGAAAACCTAACACTGCGTAGGCATGGCATGGTCCCCTTTGGCCATTTTGAAAGAGGAACCACCACCATTTGAGCTGGCTCATGTAGACTGAAGATCAGGAGACAGGCCATGCCTCGTTCTCCCAGCCTTAGGAGTGCAAGATTCCTCTGGGCTACTGTTTTACCAGAAGCTCCGCAGTCACAGTGGAGTCCGAAGACGTGCTTGCAGAAAGAAGCCAGCTCATGTCAGACACGACCCTGAGCTCTGACAGCCGATGGACTGAGCACTCACCAGAAAGCCCTCCAGGTGGAGAAGCCTGCACCCCGCAAGGGGAGGCTGACAGCCAGGCCCTCCGGGAAGTTCTGGATCCCAATTCCAATGGCCAAGTTCCTGAAAGACCAAGAAGGGACATGAGGGCTTGGTTTAGAACTAAGTACCCACACAGGTGAGAGCCCTGGCCTGGGCCTGAAGCCCTCCTTTGGTACCTGGGAGCCAGGTGGAGACCTGTGGTAGGTGGAGAAAGGAGGAAGGTTGGGCGGGTGTGTAGGTGGACAGCACAAGCTGCAGGAGGGGTGGCAGGGATCCTGCACCCCATCATCCTGGCCTGGGGCCCTGGGGTGCTCTATCTTCATGGTCCTTCAGCACAGGGGATGAGAGGCTGGCTGGCTCCTGGGATGCTCGAGTTCTGCCACGTGGCCGTAAGTCTTTGCACACATCATTTCATCCTCTAGCCTCGATCCTTACAGACAGCACTGGGGTGATAACATCCACCCTGGCAGACTGCCATGTAACCCACGGACTGGATAATGCCCTGAAGTTCCCAGCATGTACAAGGGCCCCCGTGCATTTGGCTGTATTTCCTTGTGGTACAGAGATAGCTACGTCACACTTTATCCAGAAGCAACTTGGGAAATGGAACAAGGCAGTATAGATGCAACATCTGACTACGACGTGGATCCGGCCTGGGGCTCGGCTTTCGTGCAGGGCTTGTCCCCACGGCCTGACGTGATCACTGCATTTCCATGGGCCCCTGCCTCTGCAGGACATGGGCTGGGCTACATGAATGGGTCGCTAGCCGCTGCACAGCTCTGAGAGCCTGCCTTTGCATGAGCCAGGGGCAGGAGCGCAAAGGGCAGGAGAAGCAGAATGAGGCAGGTGCAAATGCCACACGTGACCCTGGGGCTGGCCTGGCCGGTATTTACAATTCAGCAAGGGAGACAAGACCCGCATATAAATGATTACTCATTGTGCATGCTGCAAACTCCTGCCAGCTGAATGTCACCTTGCAGAGGAATCAGAGACACAAAGAGAGGGAAAGGGGTGAGTCTGAGCTCCACAGGAAAACAGTCCCAGAGTACTTCCCCGGATGGAGGGAGAGGGCAGGCGGGTAGCCCTTCCACACAGGGCCCATCTGATCAACAAAGATTTGAGGGAGTGTAGAGGCTGCTACTTGGCCAGCAAGGCCGGCATGTGGCCTGAGGGAGTTGACTGGACTAGATGGAAAAAAGGAACCCCCACTGTCAGCAGGCTTTCTGGTCAACTGGCTCATCTCTGTGCCCTCACTGCCGCTATGATGCCCATTGGCTCTGGACAGAGATAAGGGAGAGCTGAAAACCATGTAACCCACGGCTGGGCTCCATCCTGACCCCCTACACACTCCCACCCTTGGCCGCCTCGAGGGTGCCGCCAGGCCAATCCAGGCCATGGCCCCTTGTTCCAGTCTCTGGCAAAAAACACCCAGGATAATTCCCAGGACTTGACTCTTCATCTTATTTGGGGGCTTGTACCTGACCCTGTGTCCGCCTTTATCCCCCCAACTCATGCACACATGCTCCAGGTGGGGCTCACAGCTCCAGACACCTTTGGAAGGGGGAGGCCCTGCCCGGGTGGCTGCCAGGTCAAGGAAACTCTTAGGAAAAGACTGTCCTTACCAGAATCTGTGCCTGTAAACACTGAGCTCCACGTGGTTCTTTTCATTAACCCCATCGTATGCTTTCTTGACAGCTTTGCAGTATGCTTTCTTGACAGCTTTGCAGTGTTTTCCGACATCCAACCGTCATCAGAGTGCCGGCGTCTAAAGGCTATGACTAGTTCCTTCATCGAGGAAAATGCCCCGAAAACCTGTGCATTACAGGGTCTTAGGGCCTGCAGGGCCGTGGAGCCTTTCTCTCCAAGGTTCAGGCAGCCCAGCCCATAACGAGCAGACACCCCACCCTGCCCGCACGAGGGGCCCTGGCCATATCACTCAGCACCTGTGACCTCTCCCGTGAGCTTCCCCAACTCCGTCGGGTTATCTAAGGGGCTTCTCTATGCCCCAGGGAGGGTCAGACTTGCTCTAATCTCATTCCATGGTCTGCTTCTTGCCAACACTCATCTGCCCCTGCCCTGCCTTGTGGGACAGGCCATCCCCGCAGGCCCTTTCCTTGAACCTTGTTCAGCACCCTCTTGCTACCCCCCAAATATCTGAGCGAAAACAACCTGCAAGGTCCAGTCTCTGGTTTCTTTCCAATGAGGAAGGTCAAGATATCTGAGCAGGTCTCATGGCCCTGGCTGGCGTGGGGACAACGCGAGGTGGCTGACACGCAGTCCACGGCCATGGCCTGTCCCCATGTTCGCAGGGCACCAGCTCGCCTCAGGCAGAAGCACGGAGTCACTAGCCCTCTATCCCCACTGCAAGCCAGAGGTGGGGCTCCCTGTCCAAAGTCCTCACCGTGACGCAAAGTGGCTGCAGCCGCCCATCAGGCGGGCTGTGGGAGCCCCCTCCACATCTTGTGCAGGAGTCACCGTCCCGATAAGCAGCACAGAAACCCCATTCTTCCCTCCCTGGCAAGCCTCCTGACCTCTGCCCTGCCCAGCTCTGGCATGGGGCTTCCAGCCCAACCAGGCGCCCCACCCTGGATCCTGCCGGGCTAGTCAGGCAAGGCGGTGCTCTCTGGGCAATCACAGGGTCTCCCCTGAGCGCTGCTAGCTCCCCTGCCCCAGCGAGGGCATCCACAGCTTCTCTGTCACCCCAACCTTCACACACATCCCTTCTCCACACACACGGATACGTAGTGTGGCCCAGGCCCTGGCCATCCATGTTCCTGTGCCCTGCTCTGCATCTGTTAGATGCTGACCAGGTAAGGGTGACCAGATGGAAGGGGCCCGGTCTCCTCCATGCCCCCTGCTCCTCTCTGCCCCTTGTTACAGCTCGGCATTGTGATTTAAATCCACAGCTCTCAAACCTGGCTGCTCATTCCTATCACCAGGGCCCCTTATCAAATGCCTTACCTTGGCCCCACCCACAAGGTTCTGATTAATTGCGAGGTGGTGGGGGCCCTGTCTGCGACAGTGCTGAGAACCACTAGCCTAAGAGTCACTGAAGGGCTGAGGAAGGGGATAGCAACCGGGCCCACCTCCGTCTCAGGAGCCCCTTCCCTGCTGCTCCAGCTCCCAGCACTTGGGAGCTGCAGACACCAGCAGCCACTAGTGAATCTGTGGAAGAGCCTGCAGACTGGGTGCTCGCTGTATCCACACTGCTCTGGGAAGCCTGTGGGGGCCCAGGGAACCGAGGGCAGGAGAGTCAAAGTGATGGTGAATGGGGAGACCGTTTGCATCAACAAAGACAATGGAGAGCGCTGAGCACCACTTGGAAGGTGCAAAGGGGTGGGAGGGAAACGCCCCGGTCGATGCATGGTCTCTCAGGAGGTCCACCTCTGAACGGACTCAGGAGTCGGGGGCCATGGGTTGTCTGGAGGGGATGGGAGCCTGCAAAGAAGGGAAAGCACAGCCTCCTGGGGGAGCTGGTAGCAACGAGGACACCCCAGGATTGCTCTCCCCTCTGGCAGCCCTGTGTGCTCCCCACGGCCTCCGAGCTAACCGAATACTGCCTGCCACGGCACTCCTGCAGGAGGGGCGTCAAGGCCATCCCCTCCACCCTCTGAGCTTGGGGAGGGAAAGTCCAGGCGAGGTTTCCTTTCCAGGATGGGCCATGAAAATTCAAAACAATATTCCAAAGCCAGCGTGGTGGAACAAACCCATGCCCTTCAGAAGACAGAGAAGCCACTGTCTTTGGGTTTTGTTCCTCCCCAGCAAAAGCACAAAGACGCCATTACTAGCCTGGACCACAGCAAATTAATGGGAGGGAGAGGGAAGTGGGAACGAAGGACTCTTTAACAAACAAACCACAGGCAGTCCCCTGATGATGCCCTTCGGTGACAGCCAAGCCCCACAGTGACTTGTCAGCAGGGCCTAACTGGAAGCAACCAGGAAAGGGATCCTTCTAGAAGGGCCAGAAAAGGGCCCTCCTGCAGGACAGGAGCCCAGAAGAGGGGGAGGGGGAGGGGAAGGAAGGGTGGAGGTTGGGAGAGACGGTTTACAGGGCAGGGTGTCATGGGGTGGGTGGACAACTCCTCGGGGCTGGGTCATACCCACAGGGAGGAGAGCAACCCCAACAGGCCTCTTCTGGAAGGTGAGCCAAGGGTCTGCCCGCCAGGGCTGCCTCTGCGGAGGAGTTGGGTTTGGCTCAGGGCACCCAGATGTCTCGTTTCCTTTCCCTTAGGAATCGGAATTTGCCAGGGAGAGGCAGACCCAGAGAACCACTGACTCTGAGTCCAGTGTTAGGGAAACGGGGTTTGCTTTGAAAGTTCACTCCCCAGTGCACGCTCATTTCTCATTCCTTATATACCGAGGAGGGGCAGAAGTGGAAGCAAGGGTGGTGAGATGGGAGATGACAAAATGCCACTCTGCTTCCTGGCATGGGGAGGAGCTGAGTGCCGCGGCCTCTGCCCTCCCAGGAGCAGCGTGTGGCCCAGGAGGCAGAGTTCCCTGAATTCGGTGTGACTTGCCATGGGAAAAGGGGTGCCTGACCATCCCTGTTTGCTCAGGACTGAGGGGCTTCCCAGGATGTAGGACCTTCAGAGCCAAACCTGGGACAGTCCCCAATAACCGAGATGAGCTGGTCACCCTTGGACACATCCAGACACGTGGCACATGACAGAGACAAGCCTGCGAGAGAATTTTAATTTGCCAAAGAAGATGTCTACCTAACTCAAAAAACTGAGCAGGTGCTGAAAGAGAAGGCCCTACCCATGTTTCTGATGGTGTAACCCAAGTTCCCGCCCCTTCTGGACCATTTGGATGGACCTCCCTTTACGAAGCCAGCTGCCCCGTGACCGTCCCCAGTGCCAGGAGTGTCACCTCTGTCCCTGTAAGCCACTGTCTCCAGCCCAGCCCTGAGTGATGCCTAGGAGCTGGCCAGAGCACAGTGGGCGAGAGTGGTGGCCCCCCACAGGGACATCAGCAGACACTCCGCTCTCCATCTGGGACAGGGACACAATGGAGTGAGTCCCTGCTTAGGGCCAGGAGGTAGCTGGGGACCCCAGGGTTGGAAGTGTGAGGAGGTCGGGGGTGCTGGGCTCACTCACGAATGCTGACTCCTAGCAAATAAGGGGCCAGGCCCAGGAGAGGTGTCAGAGTGTGGGTAGGTACAGGGTGCCCACCCATTCACCACTGGGCCCTCTGCACATGAGGGCAGAAGCCAGCGGCCCGAGGAGGCTTTTCCAAGTGCCTCCCTCACTCTGAGCTCTCCATCCTCATAGAGACACAGAAGCAGTGGCCAGGGTCTCTCCAGGCCCTTGGTAGGAAGAGCCTCCTGCCGCTATCTTCAGATATCACAAGGCCCAAGAGGTGGGCGGCAGGGAGAAAGGCCGTCGCAGTGGGCAGCTGCTCTTGCTTTTCCATAGACACCTGGAGGCAACCAGAGGCCTGACCCCACCTCCCCCAGCAGCTGCCTTCTCGTCCCTTCCATCCTCCTCTGGCTCGGCCCCTTCAGGCTGCAAGGGCCCTTGCCTGAGGCCTTGCTCAGCGCTTTCACTGTGAGAAGCACAGAGAAACTCCTGCCTTTGGAGGTGATGTGATGACGGAGGAGGTGAGTCAAACACACCCACCTAGGACCCTCAGAGACACCGTCGTGCCCCAGTGCAGGCTACAAGAAACCAGGTCTCAGGTTGGCCTATGGCCTGGTGCTTGAGGGGGCAGGATCCCACATGGCTGGCTGCACGGTTGAATCCCTGACCTTGAACTTGAGAAACACACCAGGCACATGTGCATGCTTGCCCAAAATCCTGAAAAAAGGGAGAGATGGAAGAGAAGGGATTGTGGCATGACCACACCCCACCGGGATGTGCTTTCTCTTCCTTTCTCTTTATCTCTCCGTCTCTCTTTCTGGTGAGCACATGTACCCTCTGGGGAAATTTTAAAAAGAAAAGAAAGAAAAAATGTAGCCTCTGTTTTCTCTCTAAAATGGGCATGAAACTCTCGTGCAGTGAGGAAGAACCGCTGTGACATGCCGGTCCCAGCTCAGAGTGGGGGCTCCTCAGGGGAGCCCTGTTAAAACTGCTGAGGCCTCGGAAAGAGGCCTTGCTGAGTGGGGGAGGCGTGAGTGCCTCCCAAAGCCTAGTGACCTCCTACCTCACACCAAGTTCTTCTCCTACTCCTGTTCCTCAGCCTCCTCCACCTCCCTGATTCCATGACCTCATGCCCTGATATAGCCACTTGACCATCTGGGCGCTGGTTCTCAAGGAGCGCTGCAGATTCAGCCACCGGGCCCCGGGTGGTGCAGGGGGACGCCTGTATGGAGAAGGATGCCAGGAAGGGCCTCGTCTACGAGGAGCTCACCGTCCAACAATGGGCAAGAGACCTGCCCGCAGATGGCAACGGGCCGCACAGAACTTGGCGGGGCTGTACAGAGACTAGGGGCAGGACAATTCAGGCAAAGAGGATTGGGAAACCCTCAGGGAGAGTGACCTTCGAGATGGACCTGCAGGATGGGGCAATGGGAATAGCTAGAGGTGGGGACACCTTTCATACAGGAAGAAGGCGAGAAGGAACGGAGCAGGCAAAGGCATGGGGTGGCAGCTGGAGGGTGGCCAGGGCTTGCCTTCCCTCCTCTCCCCTTCTCCAAGTCTCTGGACTCCTTCCCAGCTGAGTCTGCTGCTTTCACAGGGAAGCCCGAGTGCTAAACGCCCCAGTCCTACTCCGGGGGGGGGCTTCCTAGGGCCAGAAGTATGGGGTTCCCTCCCAGGGCCCTGGCTCCGCCTTCAGGAGGCAGGTCCCTGTGCTGAGAGCGTGCGTTCCCTAGAAATCCGCTAAGTAGCCTCCTCCACTCAGAAGACCATTTGATTTTGGAACGTCCCAGCCCCGGAGTTTGGGGAAAGCTTCCTGGGGACACTGAGCGTGTGCCAGGAGCTCCCGTGGGCCCCCTCACAACAACCTGCAGCTAAAAGCAGCTGGAGGGTTTTGTTACCACACCTGTCACGGAGCTAGGTCTCCAGCTAGGATGAAAATGATAAGCCTCACTGCCATTTATGGGGTGCACCTAAGTGCTGGGCGTGGTTGTAGTCCACGTGTAGTGACATGCTTTGTCCTCTCAGCCACCTCTGGAACATCACCTACCGCCATTCCCATGATACAGGTGGGGAGACTGAGCCACAAGGACTTAAGTAACTGGTCCCGGGGTTACCCAGCTGGGGAGTGATAGAGCAGGCCCTCTTAACACTACTGCATACGCTTCAGGTGCTCTGGCCTGGCAGACGCAGGCCATCACAGACGGCGATGTGACCTGGGCTGAAGGTTCAAGCCCGGACAGGGAAGGGGGATGAGGCGCGTAGGCCCTGCCTTACATGCACTTGGTATGGGAGCTGAGGTCCTGGCCTGCTCTGGTCCACGGGACAGCAGGCCAGGCTGGGGAGATGTTAGCAGAGGCCTCCGGGGTCTCATGGAGGGGCAACAGCTCCCACAGCCGCCTTTCTCAGCCTCGCATTCCTGACATTTCATGCCCCTATTCCGGCCTGTTCTGTGCATTGCAGGGTGCTGAGCAGCATGCCTGGCCTCTGCCCGCTGGATGCCAGCAGCAGCCTCACATGTGACAATCCAAAATGTCTCCAGAGGCCAAACGTCCCCTGGGGGCAGTCACCCCTGGCGGAGACACACTTGCTGGGAGGAAGAGATGGTTCAGGTGAACGTGCTTCCTCAGTACCTGCAGGAGCAGCTCAGGTGGCATGGAGGACGCGGGATGGCACATTCCCCACCTGAGGGTTCCTGGGCTCGGTGAGGTTGAGAGGGGGCAGCAGCTGTGGCAGGACAGCCTTCTGGAGCTGCCAGGAAAGAGCGTGTGAGACCCACCAGGTCTCTGCTCCCTTAGCCTGAAGGCAGAGCCACCTTCCAACCTCAGGGTTTCACAGTTCTGGAGCCACCTTTTGCTTTGCATTCTCTGTGCATAGCGCCCCCTGGAGTTGTGCAGTGGGACATTCCCGCCTGAACCCCCAATCGGGGATTATTGCTCAGCCTGGGGTTTAGCTCTGGGGTGGGAGGAGAGGCGCCCTCAGGAGAGGTGGGGGAGAGGGGTGTGCCCTTCTTGAGAACAGGCGAGTTAGCTTCCAGGCAACCTGAGCCTTGCTCTCAGACTACCATCTGCGGGCCGATTATGAAAAGAGGACGGCGTATTCCTGACAGGCCCTGCTTCGCCCCGGCTTCCATTCTCCCCTGCGTGAGGAGCGTGTGTATTCTTGCGTGGCAGGGCCCTTACATACTGTTTTGATTGTTATCATCCTGCCCTGAAAGGCCTGATTGTTCAGGCCTAGTGATGACATCACTGGTTTCCCACTCGGGCGGCCTGTCGAGGTGTTTGATGAGCCCGGAGGTGGGAAGGGACTGGGTGCTCCCACAGGGCGGCCGGGCCCTGCCTGCTTAGCACGCAAGGGACCTTCCCCCATTCGTTTCCTGCAGTTCTGGGAGCCTCACTGGCACAGGCTGGAAAGAGATGGCCCATCCCTTCCCTTAGAGTCTGCAGCGCGCCCCACAGGGGGTGGGGAGGAACCCAGGAAGTCGGGCCACAGGCAGGCGGTGGCCAAGGGTGATTTGGCCACTACTGCTCACCTCTCCTTGCAGACAGCCTCCCAGATACCTACTGGCCTGACCTCCAAGTCCCAGGGGGATGCCCTGGGCACCTTCACCTGCTAAGGCTCCCCCCTTGGCTTCATATGAGCTGCTCACACGGTGTGGTGGGACAGATGCCAGGGAGCAAAGTGCCTGGGTCATAGCAGTGCTGCCCAAAACAGCACCGGGCCAGCTCCTGGCATGATGGCTAGGGTGGCCAGATCCCATATGGCTGACTACACGATTTGAATCCTGAACTGGGTGACCTGAGAAACATACCAAGTGCATGTGTACACGTGTCCAAAATCCCGAGAGGAGAATGGAGAAGTGATCGCAGTGTGGCAATTCCCTGCTGGGGGTATTTTCTCACTTTCTGTTTCTCTCTCAGCCTCTCTCTCTGGTGAGCACACGTGCTCT
Organism: Tupaia tana; assembly: GCA_026018925.1. Lineage (NCBI taxonomy): Eukaryota > Metazoa > Chordata > Mammalia > Scandentia > Tupaiidae > Tupaia > Tupaia tana. The sequence goes on from JAKSZU010000011.1 coordinate 63,066,709, forward strand.
ATACACACGTGCAAAATATTTTTAAAATAAAAAAACCCAAATGGAAACCATGCAAATCCCATCCACAACAGAATAAAGGAACTTTGTTCCAGACACACTGGAATACTATACGGCAATGAAAAGGAAAGATATACTGTTATGTGCAACAGCATAGAGGCATCTCACAAACAAAATGTGTGTGTGTGTGTGTGTGTGTGTGTGTGTGTGTGACAGACAGATACAGGCATCACCATCAGGGTCCTGCCTATGTCACAATCTCCTGCCCCAGCTCCACAATCAGCCAGGACCACAGGTGTGTGTCATCACATCAGACCTGTTTTCCTCCAGGTTAGCTTGGGATTCAAACCTGGAACCTCCCTCCGATCCCCAGCCTCGTGCAGTGGTGCCCCAACACTTGTACCACCATAGCTGGGCCCCACAGACAAAATTCTGAGTCAAAGAAAATAGATGCAAGAGTGAATGCCACGACGGTTCTGGTTACAGGAAGTCCCACAGCTCTGCCTTCTTGTCTACTAACTGATGAGGGGCCAACGGCCATTAGTAGTTTTATTTGTTCATTTTTTCTTCAGATATTTGGAATTTTCAACACAATGCACTGGAGCAGGAACCAGTGAGTCTAAGGTAGGATTTCAGTTCAGGAAAAGAATAACTCCCCATTGCTTTCTGGAAAAGATATTTCGTTGCAGTTGAATATGTGCCCATTAAAGAGCACATAATATATTGTGCTACGTGATGAATTTTCAGGAACTGGACAAACCCACACCTAAATTACAAAATGAAGGATTACAAGCACCCAGGACCTTCCCACCCTGGGCTTCCTGTTCATGTCCATCCTCTCCCCAAGGAGAAACACGATTCTCACTTCTCCCAGCATAGCCTGGCCGAGCCTGTTTTGGAACTTTATATAAATAGTTAAGGCAGTAGTACAGGACCCCAGGAGAGGACCCGCTGAGGTCTGAAAGATGAGGCCTTGCATTCTCATCTCCTACAAACCTGGCATGCGGCTAGCTTCCTTTCCAGGGGTTTGGACCACCGTAAAGAGCGTTTCTTCAGGCTCCATTAAGTCCATCCCCTCACACATCTCCTCTCACTCCTTTTTCTAATTCACTGGGAGCTCCCGTCTCCATCTGTAGGATCAACATTCTAGGGAGAGGTTGCAACAAAAACATCCAGCTCTCTGGCACTCAGAATACCATTGGCGACCACTAAAAATGTTTCCAGCACTTTGGCGCGCTCTTCTAAGGAGCTTTAAGTGCCTTTATAAACATTCGTTATTGCTTTCACTTAGGAGGTATCAGATCGTTTTCCATTCTGCAGCTGTAGTATCCAAGGCCTCCGAAGGTAATGGAGAATCCTAAGCCCACAGCCTGGGCCACTGCAGTGAGGGCAATGACACTGGATAGCAAGGCCCTTCCAGACCCCACTGCTTCATAGGAAAGTACTGAGACAGTGAAATGGGAGAAAACGGGGCAGCTTCGGGACAGAGAAGACCCTGCACCTGGGTGCCATCCTTGGCTACTCTTCCACCTCACACACAGCCTGACAGAGAATCCTAAGGGATCTATTTTTCAAGATCTTTCCAGAATCCAGCTACTCCTCCCCTGTTCCATTGCTACCCCAGGTGTGAGGCTCCCTACAGTAATCATCTCCCCAGGTCTATCCTCTGCATATCCGCTATGTCATTAGGCTGCTCCCGGCCTCCAGGCACAGCTGTGGCTCCCATTTCACCCCCCTGACTTACAATGACCTACCTATTCCCACCCTCCATCCTTCCTCCGACAGCTTTTCCTATTGCTCTTCCCTGAGCTCTCTCACCGCAGCCATCTTGTTTCTCGAATGTTCCTAAACAATGCTTGGGTACTCTTACGTTAGGACACGTTGACTAGAACATTCATTTTCAAGTATCTGTGGTTCACTTCTTCACCTCTTTTAAGGCTAGTTCATACAACCTTTCCAAGGGCAGGTCACAGAAAGACTGAGGAATGCATCTCTCTCGATCACTAGCTCTGGGAGAAGCCAGCTACCACATTGTGAGGGCACTCAAGAAGCCATGCCGAGGGACCAGCAGTTAGCGTAATGGCTATGTCGCTGGACTCCCACGTAGTCGACCGTGGTTCGAGTCCCGGACCCGGCGGCTTAAACTCACGCCGGGCGCGTGTGCGTGCGTGCCCAAGATCCCGAGAGGAGAATGGAGGAGAAGGGATTGCGGCGTGGCCATCCCCCCTGGGGGGTGATTTCCTGCTTTCTATCTCTCTGTCTCTCTCTGTCTGTCTGGCGAGCGCACGCGCCCTATAGCAAAAACCTCTCCCAAAAAAAAAAAAAAAAAAAAAAAGAAGCCATGCCGAGGTGTGCACGTGGCAGGGAATGGAAGACTCCTGCCAACAGTCATGTGAGTATGTCAGCTTGGAAGTGGACCCTCCAGCCCTAGTCCAGCCAACCCTTTGGCTGCAGCTGTCTGAGACACCCTGAACCAGGCCCATTCAGCAAAGCACTGAATTCCTAACTCACAAAATCTATGAGACAGCAGTGTTCAAGTCAGCAAAGTTCGAGGTATTATGTTAGATAACAATAATCATCTCAATGAAATCCACCCTTACCTCCATCGAAAGCCTATTTTCCCTTCTCTTCCTCTCTTTTTTTTTTTTTTGCCTTCCTTTTAAAAATAAATAGCATTTACTACCTTCTAACCTACTCTACAATGTATTCATCTTCATCTTTTATGGTGGTTATTTGTTCCTTCTCCCAGATCTGCCTGGCATCAGTACAAGCTGGGGGGCCCTGACTGCTGGCTGGTGTATCCCCAGTATGCAGAGCGCCAGGTGCACACAGGATGAAACAGACATGCGAACTGACACAGGCCTGAGAATCCTAGCAGGGTTGACGTCTGCTCCCAGCTGCAGGTAATCAATCAGCGGGGAGCATGTCACGACTCTCTGGGCCTCGGTGTCTTCAGCTGTAAAATAAGGAGGTTGAATGGGGCGCCCTGTAAGCTCTTTTCCAGATCCTAAGCTTTGTGATTCCTACACAACGACAGCATTGTGGGTTCTCTAGATCCCAGGGGCTACAGAGACAGGCCTCCACCTTAGCCAAAGCTCGTTTTCCTGTCTGTGCACATCTGGAAAGCCAAAAAACAAAACCATCACATTGTGCACATCTGGACAGCATAAACCAATCACTCCAAGAGGAAACTCCAAAACGGCTGCTCAGCAAAACTGCGGCACAGGCCAAAAGAGAGAGGTTGAAAGGCTCCTTTCTTTTCCTCCCACAGAACAATCTGAGCATGATCTGAGAAGCTGAATGCTTTCGCCGCTGAATAACATACACTCTCAATAGCCTTCGACTGTGGTCTCTGTCACTTTGCTCTCTCTGCCTGGCTCCTGGCCAACGTGAAACTTACAGAAAGGCATTTCCCCCAACTCCCTTGTTTAGACTGAACCATACCTTCACTTATCCTTGGGGCATGTGGCCCGAGTTCAAAGCCAAACACCACCTGCTGCTCCTCCTCCTCTCCCTTCAGGAGCGATTGAACTGCACGCCTAATGCAAACTGAAGCAGAGGTTCTGAGTGCTGGTGAGAATTCCCTGGCTATTTGCATGCAGTTAAGCATGCTGCCTTTCCTCCATGGCTGAGAAAGAAAGTACCCTGGCAGTATGTAGCCTGGCTATTCGACAACCAGCCTAGGGTCCCCAAACAAATAGGAATGCTTATTTCTTTGCAAATAAAATGAGTTTCAAGGGCACTGAGCTTAAGCAGTACAGGGAAAGGAAGGGATATGCAGGGAAACTTGGGGGCAATTCCCCTTCACCCTCCTGATGTCAAGAGCTCAGGGGCAGGGTCACCTTGCAGCATGGAAAGCTCAAGGGGAAAACAAGGAACCTTTGAGTCAGTGTCCTGTGAACAGCGGGAGATGCTGGCAGAGAGAACGTGAAGACAGTAAAGACCTTGGGGTCAGTGTCTGGTCACCTTCATGGTCACTCTTTAGACCTCCCTGAAGGGTACAGGTGAAGGGGCAGGAGCAAAATGCAGGAAGTTAAAGATCCTAAAGTTAAAGCCCAGCCCTGGGCCCTCACCCTCCAGCAATAGCACCTCCTTGAGACTCAGACCACTGCACACAGTGAAGACACTACGGTCTACTCAGAAGCATAAAGGCATCGAAAGCACATGGCCACTGACTCGTACTGCTGGTGGGGCCTTAACGGGCTCCGACAGGTGTCTCCAGAGGACTATCCCAAGGTGCCAAGCCCCAGTCTTCTGGGTGGCAGAGTCTGTGCCCCCTCAAGTTTGCAAACCCCGTGTGATGATGCAAGAGGGGCAATGACACTGGAAAATGGGACAGGCCTCTCTGGGGTAACTGAGCATGGGGGAAATTCAAAGAGGAGAGCACAGCCAAGGCTGCAGATGGGCAGGGAAGGAGGAGGAAGGGCTGCCAACAGTGCCCGGCCTCACCTGGAGAGCCACACAGACACACGGTGCACAGAGCCCTTCAGCTTAGATCCATCCTGTGTGAATAGCAGTTGAGGGGAACATTCTCCTTCCCCTGTCAAAAATTGCATCTGGGGACCAGCAGTTAGTGTAATGGCTATGTCACTGGACTCCCATGTAGTCGACTGTGGTTCGAGTCCTGGACCCGGTGGCTTAAACTCACGCTGGGCGCATGTGCGTGCGTGCCCCAAGATCCCGAGAGGAGAATGGAAGAGAAGGGATTGCGGCGTGGCTATCCCCCCAGGGGATGATTTCTCGCTTTCTATCTCTCTGTCTCTCTCTGTCTCTCTAGAGAGCACACGCGCCTTATAGCAAAAACCTCTCCAAAAAAAAAAAGAAAGAAAGAAAAGAAAAATTGCATCTTATCA